>BSBN01001031.1:1200000-2400000 GCA_027924645.1 Cunninghamia lanceolata | reverse complement strand
CTTGATCTTCATAGTTAATCGATTTCACTTCCCTACGCTTCTATAAATGATGCAGAGGGTGATGTTTCCCTAGATGTTTGTAAGGACAAGGATGTGGCTATTGATGGCGATGCCCTTCTTGTCCTTTCTTCTTCCATTTGCACGGAAGGTTGGTCAATAGAGACTACAAATAAAGTAGGTCTATACATATGTCTCTCTTCCAAAACTTGTAATGGATCTTTTGGTACAAGCAACACTCTTTTTGTTAGTGTAAATAAGGTCTTTATGTATCTAGTTAGAATATCACCTTTACTAAGATTGACCTATTCACACTAACTTAAGTTTACTTAGCTTTTTTAAAGTTTGTCTCAACTCATATGGTTGAGACATATGTCCTCATCATTTCAAAACACCTCTTGCATTTATGATTGCCACTTGCATGAGCACTTGTCACTTAGCTCACAAATGTCACATCTTTGGAGGGATAGTCAGTCGTCGACTCTTACCTTCCTACCTCCCCTCTCATGCCTATTTATACAAGGTGTATTTGTATATTTTACTTAGCTTTTGAATATATTATTTGTCTTTCATGTGCAATTATTTTTTTGTGGAAGTTATTTGGTCTTCGCTTGCTGATCTTGGTTGCTCCAATATGGTATCAAATCCATGCTAGCAAAACCCTTCTCGTATTGAGCAAATCTGACACCTATCCTAGTCAAAAGTTCCTTGTAGAGCCAAACATATATCGTTATTGAGTTCGGAAGGCCCAAATCAGTAAGGATTGACTATCCAAAAATCAATTTTGGACACTATTAATTTTTACAAATTTTGTTTAACCCCCAACCCCCTTGTATCATACGAATTTGTATGAAATTTTTTAAGAAAAGAAAAATTCTTTTTAGAAAAAAATTTATTTTTGGAGTTCTTTGCAAAAATTGGGTGAATTTGGCCAAAATTATTTAGCTTTGGTGTGATTTTGGGTAGTTTTCTTCTCTGGTTCATTGTCGTTTGAGGGTTTTTGGTGTATTTTTGGGTGCTTTTGGTTCATGGCTATTAGCATGAAATGTAGAGGGATACTGGTATGGAGATCTAGTCCTTAGACAAGTCTTGGTAGTCAGTTTATACCCCAGTCAGGTAGCTAGAGATTGACGGTAAAATATAAAGAATAACAAAACAAATCATCACATACACATCACAATAAGATAACACACATAATTACCTAGTACCGATAGACTTCTATATATATATATTAGCAGCAAACAAATATATACATCCATTGTCCATCCTTCAAAACAGTTACATACATGACTTCTATGTCATTGCTTACATCAGAATAAACTCCTATTCTCCTATCATGTTTACTTTCTTACATTCTACTATCTCCTATCTTTATATATACTATATTTGTTACATAGGAATGTGTCTTCTATCAGCTTCTGGCCTTCACATATTGTATAATCTCCTCTGGTCAACTATGTTCTCTATAAAGTAACCTGCTAACATCATCCCCCCACAATTATGTCTTGTCCTCAAGACATGTCTTGCTCCAGCTGATAATATTTCTTGAGTCTGGCACCATTGACATATCTGGCTGGAATTTTTGCCCTCCATGTTCCTTAGTTTGACTGCTTTAGAATCTGCAAATTCTTCAATGTAGTATGGTCCTAGCCACCTTGTCTTTAGTTTTCCTTGCTTTTTAAACTTGCTTTCATACAAGAGTACTAAGTCACCTTCCTTGAATGTCTTGTTCCTCAAGTTTCTATCATGTCAGGCCTTCTGTCTATTTTTTTCCAATTTCATATTATATGCTGCCATCAATCTGTCCTCATCCAGTTTTTCCAACTCTTCAATCCTCTATGTGAGAGATTATTCTTTACCCAATTTGAGAGTCCTTGCTGTCTGGAAATTTGAGAATATGAAGTGTACCAGTATTGTAGCATCTAGTCCATATACCAGTTCATAGGGAGTGAACTTAGTGGTTCTTTTGAAGGTTTTTCATGCATGCCCATAGTTTCGCAGGTATTTTTAGGTCCCAATCTATTTTATTCCCACCGCACATTTTTGTCCATGCTACTCCAATGATCTTATTCATGGCTTCACTTGCTCCATTTGCTTGTGGATGATATGGGGAACTCCTATTGTGTGTTATCATAAAATTGTCCAGTAGCTCTGAGATCATGTTATTTACAAAATGTTTACCTTGGTCACTTGTTATGCTCAATGGACAACCAAATCTGGCAATTATATTTTCATAGATGAATTTGGCAGCAATTTTTGTTGTGCAGTCTCTTGTTGGATGTGCTTCAACCCACTTAGTTAGGTATTCTTCAGTAATGATGAATCTAGCTTTAGACTACTTTATCGGTGGATCTATAGGTCCAATGAAGTCAATGGCCCATTTCTAAAAAGGTAATTGTGTTGAAATTGGTCTCTGCAGCATTTCATCTCTTGTAGTTGGTCTTCTTGTTCTCTGACATACATCACAATTCTTCACATATCTCTTTGCATCTTTAAAAAGTTTAGGCCACCATAATCCACCTAGTTTGATTTCCCTTACCGTTATGTCTCTGACATTATGTCCTCCAGTTATCCCTTCATGAGCTTCCCTTAGAATTTTTTCTCTTTCATGTTCATATGCTACCCTCCTGATGATGTCATCTTTTCCTTGGATGTGTAGCTCTCCTTCAATTAATGTGTATGGAAAAGACTTCCTTATTAGATTTTGTTTCTCTTGTGATGGTATTTCTTCTGGAAATTCCCCTATAGCTAGTAGGTATACTATTTCTTCTAGTTCTTCCGGTACCACAGTCAGTCTGAATACATTTGTGCAAGGTAGTTCCTCTTCCCGTTCCTCTGGATCTTCTCCTGTCTCAATTCTGGACAATAGTCAAGTCCTTAATTGTGCTTCCCAGGTTTCACCATGATTGAGAATTCAAATTCTTGAAACAAAAGTAGCCACCTACAAATTTGTCCTTGAATGATTGGTTTGTTGAGTAGGTATTTCAAAGGGTCATGATCAATATAGAATACAAAAGGTGTTGACAAGAGGTAATGTCTGAACTTCTATAGTGCATATACCATTGCTAGAGCTTCTCTTTCAATTGTGTAGTTTTTCTCTGCTTTTGATAGTTTCCTTCTTGCAAATACTATAGGGTGATCCCTAGAACCTCTTGGATGGGTCAACACTGCTCCTACTGCATTTCCTGATGCATCCACATGAACATGGAATGTGTTTTTCCAATCCATAAATATGAGTATGGGTGCTTCTACTATCTTCTACTTTAGAGTGTCAAATGCCTTTTGATGCTGCTCATTCCAAGTAATACTCTTGCCCTATTTTTTCTTTAATAGTTCTTCTATAGGTACGAAGATGGCTGCATATCCCTTGTTAAACTTCCAGTGGTAACCAGTATACCCTAAGAATGTTTTTACATTAGATGTAGTTTTAGGTGGCGACAAGTTTTGAATAATGGCAACTTTCAAAAGATCAACCATTGGTCCTTCTTTACATATTATATGACCCAATAGTGTTCCAAATGGTATCGTAAAAGTGCATTTCATGTTTAGGGAAATTTGCAAGCTCCTACACTTGTTCAACATCAATCTTAATTCTTGTGTGTGATCTTTGACCAGTCCAAATACAGTCCAATCATCCAAATATACTTCCAGAATAAAATCATGTATAAAATCCTTAAATGCATTAACCATGGTTCTACTAAGTACTACATGTGCATTTTTCAATCCAAAAGGCATAATAGTATACATGAATGATCCTAATTCAGATGCAAATGTCGTTTTAGGTTGATCTTCCTCTCTAATTTTTACCTGGTGATATCCAAAGAACCCATCAGTGAAAGAATAGATTTCCCTACCGACAATTGACTCCAGGATTTCCTCTATAAATGGTGTAGGGAAAGGATCATGAATACAAGACTTGTTTAGTTCTTTGTAGTCTCCACAGATCCTAATTTCTCATGTTTTCTTATTAGATGGACTACCATTGAGATGATCCACTCTACTTCCTCTACTGGCTTTGTGATCCCTACTTCTAGCATCTTGTCAAGTTCTATTTATACTTTTCTCTTCATGTTTAGACTCATCCAGTATGGCCTTTTCAGAGTGGTTTGTAGCCTTCCTTCAGTTGAATTTTCATTCTTTGGGCTTCCTCCTTGATTCCCTTCATCTCTATGAACTTCTTGGGGAATAGACTCTCATACTCAGACAAAATTTATAGTAGTTGTGCCACCTCCTTCTCATTCCTATAGTCTCCTATCTTGACTAGCTTTGGATCTCCTTTGGCAATGTTTTCTTCCCTTAGCCGGATAGGCTTGTTGTAGTAATTTTCCTTAATGTCTATTGATTCCACCAACTCTCTTTCACCTTGTTCTATTTTTATTTCTAGTTATTTATCTTCTTCTTCATGTTGTGATGTTTTGTAGAATTTGTGTTTCTCTGGATATGATTCTTTATTCATCCATTCTATGACCTTCCAAATGCCTTTTGTTTTTTCTAGTAACGGGCTCTATTCCGATTTGGCTTCTTCTTCTTCGACATCTTGTTGAAAGGTGATCTCCCAGATTCTGATGATGCTATGTGTATGTTTTTATCCGGATCATAGAATGAAAAAGAATGAATGAAGTCTTTTTGCAACTCTTCCCAGTATTTGGTTTCTTTCCTCCGTTCTTGATTAATATACCATGTATGTGCAATTGGTGATAGTGTCTAATAAAACAAGTGGGTATATAGTACCTCATTATATTCATTTTTGCCTTTCCATACCATTATACACATGGACAAGTGTTCTTGTGGTGAGATCTAACCTGAATACTTAGATATTGTGTCATATTCTCCTTCCTCCAACAAATATCTTGTCTTGATGAGTATCTTGAATGCTGACCACCGATCAATTGTCTCTTTGTGTGTGTTCCACCAATTTGCAGCATTGCATACCAATGTGTGTTGTGCAGCCTGTAATCTTATCTCTTCATCTAAAAAAACTATCTCCATCTCTGCTAGATATTTGTGTAGGTCCTCCACGTCTGAAAACCTAGGCAACTTGATATGTGAAATTCCTTTCCAAATATGACTTACCCAGTGAGATTTTTGCTCCATATCTTCCTTATCCTCCTTGAATGTGATGTAGGTAATCTCCGGTGAGTTCTGATGAAGTGCAGAGGATTGCAGTATGTCTTCTTCGTCCGTCCTGATCGTGAATATCCTCTGGTAACCAAGCATTTTCTTGTTTTCAGTTCCGTTTCTTCTCTCATCCATTCTTCCAAAACTTCTTCACTGTCTGTACTATAGTGATCATCCTCTATCTCCATTTCACCCTCAAAATTAGGCTCTTTTATTGTTTCCTCTGCATCCAACCTTGTGATTGTATATAAATTCTTTGCATCCTTGTCACTATATTCATCCTGATTTGTTTCTTCTATATATGCTTCCTCCATTGATTATCCCAAAGGGATGTTGAAAAGTTTGTTCTCATTGGCAAATGATAACTCTTTTCTCCATCTATGACACTATTTGCATCTACAAACAATCTCAAGCCCAAAAGTGTATTGAAAGATTCTCCTTGATCCTTAATGGCTACCACAATGAAATCTAGGACATGTTTGACTCCCATTGGATTAACTTCCACTTGATTCCAAGTTCCCATTGTTTGCATGTTAGATCCATCTGCCAAAATGATGTTGTAGGTTGTCTCTGTCAGCTTAGGTCTTCCTAACTGCTCCCACAACTTCTTTGTTATCATGTTGACATCTGCTCCCAAATCTTTCATTACATTCCAGACCTTTTTATGATTGATGTGGACATCCACCATAAGTGGTTTTGTCTTCCATTCTCTGTCTTTTCTTCCCATCCTCCAGAGTTGACTCCTTTGACCTTGTTCCTTATTCTAGTACTTAGAGAATTGCTTCAGTTTCTCAATGAGTCCGTGTTGCTATGTCAATTGGGCTAAGTGCTTGAGAGCATCTACTTCTCCTTTGGTGAAAAATTGTTTGTATTGCTTCTCCTTTTCTTGCTCCTTCCTTATTGTTTGTTTAGAGTTCTTCACAACTTCTTCATGTTGTTTCTTGGTTGGAACAAATTCTTCATCCTTTTCACTGTCTTCCTCATCTGTCTCAATGATGTAATGCCTTCTGGTATTGGTTCCTTGTCTTGTTACTACCGCAACTTTCTCCTTCCTCTTCCTTCTCTCCTCTCCGGTATGTTTTGGTGTACTTCTCTGGTAGTACTCTTCTTTTTCTATGGATTCAGTTGAAGATATGTCTGTCTCCTCTCTGTTGTTCTTCCGGCAAGTTCTTGCTCCTTGGTCTTTTGGTGCTCTTCTTATGATCCTTGCTCCTTTTTTATTGTTCATGTTTTTTAACTCATCACTCTTAGACTGTGGTTGTGTATTTCAGAAGTATTGTTGTGCTCTCTCACAAGAAAATAGATCATGCTCTGTGCTATTACAAAATGAACATTGTGTTTTCTTTTCAGCCCAACATTCATTAGAAAAATGTCCTAACTTACCACAATTGAAGCATGTGGCATCCTCCCTCTTTCTTTGATTTCTTCCACAGCCTTTGCCTCCTCTATTGCCTCCAAACCAGTCTCTGTCATCACTATTATAGTTGTTTCCATATGATGGATTGCTAGAATTTGAATTTTGTATTGCATTAATATTTCTCTTATTTCTCCAACTTGGCTGCTTGTAGTCCTAATCATATGAATTTATTTCTTTCATGTATAACATATTGCTACTCTCCACAAAGTTTGTATTGTTTCCACCATACCATGCTTCATCTTCTTCATCAACAAAGTCTCTTTTCCTCTGGAAGTTTTGTGAAGGATAGTCCAGTGTTTCATGGCCATCCCATTCTCCACATAATCCACAATATACTGAATTGGCTTGTTTCCTTGTTGCTTTGGCATCTGCTTTTATTGCGGCAACTTGTATTTGACCTTTCATCCTAGGGCATTCATTCCTCAAATGGCCTTCTCTTGTGCAGTATGAACACCAAATATTCAGTCTTTCCTTCTCCTCCTGCTTAACTAATATCTCCTGCCTCAGCTTCAACTAATCCAATTCCAACTTCAACTTTTCCAATTCTAGGTTTCCCTTCATCTTATCTTGTTTGTGCTAGGATTGAGACTTTATCTGACATGCCAATGTCATTGCTTCTGCATATGATTCAAAAATCCTTCCATCTAGGGCTGACCTTATTTCAGGGAATATTCCAGAAATAAACCAAATGTTCTATCTTCTACTTCTTAGTCAATGGTTCCTCCAATCTCCTAGTTGTCTCCTTGAATCTCTTATCAAACTCCTTTATTGATTCTTTCTCCAATTGTATCAAATCTCTCATCTTTCTTACCCCTTCTGTCGGAACATCCGGGACTCCAAAGTTCTCCAAAAATAGCTTCTTGATATCATCCCATTCCTTGTCACTGTTTGTACATGTCTTCCTATACCACTTCAATGCTTCATTCTACAAGGTGCCTATGAAGTCAAACAACTTGATTTCATCTCTTGTTTTTGCCTTCCGGTTCCAAATAGACTCCAAGACAAAAGTATGCTCTACTGCTTTAGTAGTATCCTTCTCAAATACAGGTAACTTAACTAGGGTATTCATGATCGCTTTCCTCCCACTCTCTGATACTTTGCAGTAGATTTCCTCCAATTTGCTTCTCTGATTCAATTGTCTTCTATCAACTTGCTTTCCTTCTCTTCCCTTGTCTCTCTATAATTGGATCTAAAAGTACTCTTCTCCTAAAACCTCTACAAAATTACTCCAAATCTTTGCTATTCTCTTTGCTTCTTTGTTTGCTCGAATATCTTCCTTCTCAACTAAAATTCTCTTGACTTTATATGGCACTCGGGGTGGCTCATGGTCCAAGGGTTGTGTCTCTTCAAAGTGTCTCTTCAGATTAGGAGATTCTCTTATCTTTGTAAATGACATCATGTTGTCATCCAATGATGATTCAAATAGCCTTCCAAAATCCTCAAAACTCCTCTCAATATTTGCTGCATTCTCTCATCCTTCTCTTATCTCCTTTATGCTTCAAAAAATTAGCTCCTTTATATATTCCTCATCCATCTTCAAAATCTCTGGTGTCAACTCATATGTTCTGGTAGTCTATGGCATAAACCCTAATTCGCTTGTTTCTTCTCTTTCCCTTCCGCATTCTTCTCCAACAGCACCCATAGTGGCACGCTCCTCTGCATTCTCCATAACACCTTCTATGTCTTCACCTTCAAATCTCCTTTCTCTTACATAACCCTCCTTGGCGCACTCAACAACATCCTTCATGATGTGCTTGTCCTCTTCCTTCCTTCTGGCAACACCCATAGTGGCATGCTCCTCAGATTCTTTCGTCTTTTCTTCTGCACTTTCCATTATCCTTCCTTCCTCCATCAATCGTGCCATTTCTATTCTTCTGCGATAACATTCTTGTCTCTCCTGAGTTTGCTTCAATCTCTCTTCTTCGCTTATCTCCATTTCGGTCCTGATTTCTTCATCAATCCTCTTTTTCTTTCGTTGCTCTCCTTTCACCATGGGTTTGCTAGATTTTGTGTTCCATTAGTCCTTTTATACCCCATGGAATCACTACTTGAAGAGTCACATCTTTTGAAAGGTCCTTCAAGACCCTACCCCCTTCCCACTTGCCATCCCCTTAAGTGCCTGCCCACCCCCCCTCACAAAGGTAGAAACTTAAGGGGTGATCCCACAATAGTGGGTTACACTTTTGTGGACGAAGAAAAATTGAAGGTGCTAAAAAATCTTTAGCAGACACCTTCATTCGAAGGTCGAATCTTCGAACGAAGGCCTTGTCAGCCAAGTCAAAAAGCAAAACAATAGAGCCTTCATTCGAAGGAGGTCTACGAATGAAGGCCATTGAGCGCCAAATAAAAAATAATAAAATAATCCCTTCGCTCGAAGACCGTCTTCGAGCGAAGGCATTATTTTATTTTATTTTTATAAAATAGGTTAAGACTCTCAAATGACAGTTTTTTTATCATTTGAGAGCTCGCAGCAGTTGGACGAAGGCAACAGGGAATGGGCATCCGAAGGAAACATGGAATGGGATGAAGGCGAAGACCCCACATCACCATCACCATACACGTCGAGCTCCCTCCCACAGGTGCATAAATTTGTCGTGCCATTTCTATATGTATGTATGCAATGCTTGCCATGTTCACTTGAATATATATATGTTTTCCAACATTTCATTTGGCCCTGAATATGCTTGCCGACAGGGGCTTCCATGGCTTCCATTACAGTCAATTTAATACATACAGAAAATTTGATACTATGAAACCCTAGTTTGGCAATAGGGTTTGTCATTATAGTTAATGAAAAATTCAATTAAACGTAGGAACTTTGATGAATTTAGTTAAAGAACTAGATCAAACCCTAGTTTGCCAAAACTAGGGTTTATCATTACAATTAATAAAATAGAGAAACATTTCATTAAAAAATAGAAAATTTTCTTGAGACAATGAAAGAACTATCAAACCCTAGAGTTTCAAAAGAAATTAGGGTTTGTCAAATTAGGGTGAAAAGATGAATTTAGTTTCACCCTAATTTGACAAACCCTAAATTAGGGTTTGTCATTACAATTAATAAAATAGAGAAAAATTTCATAAAAAATAGAAAATTTTCTTGAGACAATGAAAGAACTATCAAACCCTAGTTTGCCAAACTAGGGTTTGACAAACCCTAGAGTTTCAAAAGAAATTAGGGTTTGTCAAATTAGGGTGAAAAAATGAATTTAGTTTCACCCTAATTTGACAAACCCTAAACTAAGGTTTGTCATTACAATTAATAAAATAGAGAAAAATTTCATAAAAAATAGAAAATTTTCTTAAGACAATGAAAGAACTATCAAACCCTAGAGTTTCAAAAGAAATTAGGGTTTGTAAAATTAGGGTGAAAAGATGAATTTAGTTTCACCCTAAACTAGGGTTTGTCAAACCCTAGTTTGGCAAACTAGGATCATTTATCTTTTGATCCTTGTTACATCCTACTTCCCATATGGCTTATACATATACTAAACCTACTAAATTCATCACACATGGATATTCTAAGCATAGAGGCATTGCATCGATACGTAAAGTTCAAGAAATTATAGACAAATGGAAGATAAACATTACACATACTCATGAGCACAAAAATCCCTCACTCAAGATAAGATGAATCATGGAAAAACAAGTCACATGAATGTTAAGATCCTAGTCTTGTTCACCATATACCAAGAAGCATTATTTGGATAGTGACACAGATTTTGTAGTTTACATGTGTAAATTTATGTATTTTTGTGATGTTTCTTGTATTGGATATGCTATAAATCATATTGAGTTACCCTGGAAATATATGAATGTATAATTTCATCATTTTTCTATTCTAAACATAAGTATGACAAAAATAGACAACTAAATAGGGTCTAGGAAGGACTTGGTTATGGCAATATGTCTTTACAAATGATGTAGATAAGATAAAAAAATTTGCACTAGAGGTATTAGTCTTTGATTTTCTATCACATACACAAGCCACTTTAGAATCCTTAGTAGTATCTTTCTTCTTTTGTGGCATCTGCCCATATATAGATGGATCCATGTATAAGGTGGATTATGAAAATCATGATCATTTATCTTATACTCTCCCATAAAGGAAGATGCAAAATCTAAAGAACCCAAAGCATCTCCATAATTAACATTAATACCATCTTGTGGGGAATCTTCCTCTTTCTTTTCCTCTTTCTATTCTTTTGTATGACTATGTTTTTTATTTTTAGGCATTTCTTGTGTTGACTTCTATGTAAACAATTTTTTTGTCCTCAACCATCTAACAATGAATAAATGGATGTTCATTTGCATATTTAGTATAAAACTTATTCCCATACTTAAACTTTAGCTTTTGATTTACATTAGATGGAATTTAATTCATTGCATGAATCCATGGATGCCCCAATCAAAAAATTATGTTAAATGCCTTGGAATCACATGAAATAGTGCATCAATGGTACAAACAATCCCACATGATAATAGGAAGAGTAATAGTTCACCCATAAGTTGTTGACCAATAGTATCAAACACTTTGATTATAACTTGAACCATTTTTTCCAATTTTAGCATATCTACTTGAAGGGTTTATATAAACAAGAGACGCATTGCATCATGTTCTTGCCAAATTTTCAAAACTTGCACTTGCGGTTCTAATATGTGCATCTATAGTTTTACCATGTTTTGCTTCAATTTTGAGCCTTAAATATGGCCTTGATCTTTGTGTTTCTGATATTCAACATGGGGATGAGAAGTCAAATTACTTCCCCCTTGTACCTTAGTCAAACTCTTGGATTGTTATAACAATTTTTGGAACAAGTTTGAAACATGCCAAGTAGAAATGTAAATGCCTATGTCCATCCTTATGATTAAATGATAATGCAATGCTCCTAAATATTCAAAGGATACAATTCAATATGATACTCTAATTAATCATGTGGATGTCTAAAATTAACTAGGGCTTCAACCTCTAATACAACAACCTAGTGCACAAATTTGAATATTTTGTGTTTCAATCAATGGGTAACAACTAGTTGGAGGCAAGTTAGCTTGGGCCCATGATTAAATTTAATTTTAGAAAATGGGGAAATACTGCACATGTGGTTTTGAACCAAGTTCAAAATCATAACTACAATTTTAAACTACAACAAGAAACAAAATATATTAAAAGGGTTAGGTTTGGACCACTAGAGAACAAGGACATATATTCAAATAAGGTATAAATTGGATGTCAATTCTCTACACAAAATATGCCATTTAGACATTAGCTATGACATCAAGAATAATAGGTCAAAATAAGTCCAAAATGATTGGGGAAAAGTATTAGGGATGGACTTTTCACCATTACAGGAGTTTAAAAAATCAAAAATAAAATATCTACACTAAAATCATTTGAGACTCATACTAAATTTCCTAAATGTTCTCATTAAATTGTTGGAATTATTACATCTTTAGTATATAGTTAATAAACAAATATATTAGAAATAAAGTCACCTTAGTGACTTGTTAGTATTTAAATCATTAAATGTTAGTTTATTATTGTTAGTTTGGGGAGTTACTTTCTCATAAGTAGTTTTGGTAGTTAGTAAGGGAAAGCAAAGGCTTTTCAGACAATTTAAATTATAATGTAAAAATTATCAAGTTGAGTGCATGATAGTGGTAGCCATTATAGAGCCAAATCTATTTAAAATTAATTGGCATTGGTAGCATTTTGGTAACATAGAGGCAGTAGCTTTGCTACATTTATTTTATTTTGTTTTACTGATAAAGGGAGGGACAACCAAATTAAAAATAATTACACTGCAACTAAGAGGGCCACACCTACCTTAGATAGGCCATGCTCCCTCACAAGAAGTTGAACCTCCTTGAGATCTATTGTTGCAAATGTCCAAGTAGCCATGTATGCAAAATTTGGAAGTATAATGTTGTGT
Source organism: Cunninghamia lanceolata (assembly GCA_027924645.1). NCBI lineage: Eukaryota > Viridiplantae > Streptophyta > Pinopsida > Cupressales > Cupressaceae > Cunninghamia > Cunninghamia lanceolata. Next base: position 2,387,538 of record BSBN01001031.1, on the reverse strand, counting down.
AGAGGAGAGGAGAGGACAAAATGGTGAGTGAATCAAGGATCTATGCCAAGGTAGTTGTGATGGATGCACATCACCACATGTTTGGATGCCTCGTCTCCATTCTAGCCAAGGAGCTCCTCAATGGCCAACGAGTGGTGGTTATGCAATGTGAAGAGATCTATTTGTTAGGTGGACTTGTTCACCAGAAAATGAAGTCCCTCCATTTTTTAAGAAAAGAATGAATACGAAGCCATCTCATGGCCCCATTCATTTTAGGGCACCTTCCAGAATTCTTTGGAGGACAATTAGAGTCCTAGAAGCTGAATTATCTATCTTAACTATCTAAACATTTTTTCCAGTAGTAGTATTTGAACACATAATAGATGCTATTTTAATTTCATAAGATGAACTTCATATTTAACCAGCTTCCTTCAATGATTTTGGAATACTTAGAACTTTATGCTATTTTCTGCAAAACTGGCAGTGGTGGGGATGTGCCAACTAGATATAGTAGACCCGGGAGTCATGTTTTCTATACTTAACTGTATGCTTTCTATACTTAGCACCTGAAATTTTTGTTAAAAAATTCTTAACTGCTTGTGCCAAGTAGATATAGTAACCTGCAATAGTAACTTGCGTACCGGTAGGAACTAATAATCCTCACTACATATATTCAATCTATATCCATTATTAACCAATACATGCTTTTTATTCAAACTTCAATGAACCACTAAGATACACATAGGTAAATGCTCTAGAATAACACTATCATGTGGAAGTTCCTTAGAGTCAAAGAAAATGTCATGAATATTTCCATTACCAATCGACCCTAATATAGAATCAACTATTTGAGGTGAAGCATTTGAATTAAATTTAATATTTTCCTAAGCATGTTGATGTGTCCAATAAATGCCAAAGAGAAACCTTAATTTGAGTATTCTGAAGCTGATAAATTAAATCTCTTTGTGTGTCTTCATTGTTAACTTAGGTGGAGGGGGAAAATAAAGATTTATAGGTTGTAAATTTGGATGATTTGATAAAATACATAATAATTATATGAAGTAGATGTTGCATGAAGTACTATAGGGTTATTTTTAGGTGTATCAGTTAGTTCATGTGACACATGAGGTTTAAAGGTTAGTGACAAAGAAAGAACAAAACTTCTTAGGTGTGGTAGTGTGAAAGACTAATGGCTTCATAGGAGTGAAAGTATAAGTTGTATTAGCATTAGGTGAAGGAGATGGACAAGTATCTAAAGATGTAGCAAGAAAATATAGACAAATTCATAGCATCCTTAATCAATCAAGGTCAAGAAAAATACTTTAAAAAAAATATGTCTAATTTAGTGAATGTGTACTATAAGTAATACAAGATGAATCAAACCAAATTATATAATGCCTAATCAATTAAAGTGATTTTTAATGCATAATCAATTAAAGTAATGTAATAGTCATATATTTCCATGGTAACTAGATATGTATAGTCATTGGTTGTATCCATGTTCTTAGTGTGTAATGTTCATTATTTTATATCTTTAATTGTTGAACCTATGTGCTATAATGATTTCAAAAGAAATCTCTTTATCTCTCTCTCCCTCTCTCTCTCTTTATGACACTAATACATGTTCAACATTACATGCATGTGTAGATTTGGAAAAGTTAAAATCTCTCTCTCTCTCTCTCTCTCTCTCTCTACAAGTTGAAAAGGAAAAGAATCATCCATGCATTTTAGAAATGAAATCTTCCCTCTTGTTCAACTATTTATTTAACGTGTTGGAATTGCATTAGGATCCATCCATGTTTAACCAGTTCTCTACAAGATGATTGATATGCCTCACCAACACCAGTGATAACTAGTGTCTAAGTTTGGAAGTTGTGGAACAATGTATCAAATATACACACCTGTACATCAGAGAAGAAATGTATGTTGATACAGGTGAGCGCAACACAACATCCCTATCTACTCTGATGTAGGATGTGTATGTTGATACATTTGTTCCACAGTCCAAAGTAGACACTATCATGTTATGTTGTTGGTGTGACATATCAGTCATACTTGTAGAGAATTGGTTCAACATGGCCACCCTAATGCACACATGTATGTATTGGGATAAGTAATTTATTTTTACATGCACAAAATTCAGGTCGATATATATATCATGGCACATGCACCACCACCTCCTGGGCCTTCTATATTTACGCATATAGATACTCAGATTCAGAGATTGACAGCTCTTCTTTCTGACCCCAACACAACAAGGGTTTATAGGGACACATGTCAATCAATTTTAACTAGCTTGCAACACATTAGACAGAGTCTAGGAGATACCCGTGCTTATTTAGGTGATACTCTTGTTGTTATTCTTGCCCAGATGCGGCAAGAGGTTACTAGTGATGTTTCTCTTGTTTTTGCTTAGCTTAGTGTCTCGAAAGAGACTATCAAATCCCAATGTTTCCCATCTTATTTTGGTAAGCCTAATGTGAGGGGCTACCAAGTGACTAGATGTGTAGACCCTCTTATGGCCCCATTGATATATCCACATTTTCTTGATGCTCATGGTCGTTATCCCAATAACGACCAAATTCCTTTATATTTTGCACAACAGTTATATGCAGAGGTTCATATGGGCCTCAAGGTCAATTACTTGGATTTACCAGAATATTTTGGTCAGGGGAGGGGCAGGGTTGCTGATAGAGATGCCTATCGTCGACCAGATCGACAGGCTCCAATTTATAGGGCTTTGGTTGGGGAGAGGATGCCTGCTATCTCCCTAGCCTTGGCCCCTGTTGCTGATCAGGTTGTCATTGCTTCCCAAAGGGAAGCAATCAACAATGTAGCTGATATTGCAGCTGCCACATCTATTATATCTTCTGATCATGTGGGAAGATATTTGATGAGTCATCCCGAACAATCCAGACCATCGGATCATGCTACTGATCCTTATGCTATCGCGGGTGTCCCGTCATCTGTAGGCATAGATGGTCTGAGAGGAGACCATATGCTTTAGACTACGAGTTATCTTTCTAAGGACCTATTGGAGTCATATGCTTTTATTGCATTAGAGCTTGGTATCCCTTTACATGAGGTTAGAGAACATGTGGGTAGCGCTTGTCGTTCACAAAGTGCATCACAATCCATTTAGGTTACGAGACCTTCTCATCAAGTACCTGGGAGTACTCCACATCCTGATCCACCCACAGTTCATTCGGCTGCTGCAGAGGTAGATACACCTATCAAGCCTCATGTTGAGCATCAGACATCCCAGCCCTCCCTAGATTCACTTGAGGAGGTGCAGTTGCAAAGGGGATCAATGTCAAGTTTTGTGGATATGCTTCTTCATTCAGGCTCTTCATTGCCAAGTCGCCTGGTTAGTCCACTTCAGACTTCATTACTTGAGCTAGTTAAGGAGGCACCGGATACAATCATTGCAGTGGATCATCCTACAACACCTGATACACAGGTATGTACATGCGTATGTGCATGTGCATGCATGATTTAAACTTGAACTTAAATTAAATTAAAAGTTAAATTACTTTGCTAGATAGAGTCCTAATGTTGTATATATATATATATATTGTAGGGGATAGCTCATGTTACACCTAGTCTGGGGATGAACCAAGCATGCAGGCATGATTCAGCTGATGGCAGTAATGTTAGTGGACAGGTGAGTTTTAATTTTTTAAATTATTACAACTTACATACATGTAAATGCATATAATTTGTACATGTGCATGTACACATATATATATTTAACATTATTCTATTTAAATTTTAACATAATTTGTACACTTTTATACATACATGTGTTGTACTATCTCTAGGGCTCAGCGCATCCATCAGATTAGGATGCTCAGTTAGACTCAGGTCGTTCAACTCGCAGTGGACATGATGACCAGGCTATTGGTAGCACTTTGTAGACATGTTTCTCCAGATATTTCTCTAGATATATTTGTTTGAGCAAACATTTCTATATATGTACATGTTTATGTATGGACATTTCTATCTAGATACATTTGCACATGTGTGTTTGTGGACATTTATGACGACATTTATATCTACATGTGTTTTTAGACATTTCTATAGATCTACATGTTATTATTAAACCATTCTTTTGTGCTTTTTATTTTATGCTATCACGATCTAACAATGGTGTATACAAATACAATTATCACATTGAATAGAACCCAATATATGGTCTGGATTTGTTAAAAAGAAATTATCATGATTATTATGATTGTTTTTGTTATGAGAAGTTATTATATGTGAAATTAAAACTATAGTGATGATCTATAAATAAGTTGAATAAAATTTCAAATGCATATCTATGTTTCTAAGGGTATACTTTTGTTTATAAAATTGCTAGTTGTCAATTTACTTTTGATCCTATTATGTTATATATCTTGGTTCATAGTTCATTTAAGTGGAAATTATGTCATTCTAAGGATAGTTCATTGATGGCATAGTCACTAAGTGGAATGCAATGTTATTACCTTTAATGAGAAGTGAAAATATGATATCACCCTAATATTATCTCCTAACTTAGTGATTATGTGGTGATATTTGATTTATATCATAGAAATATTATGATGTGTAAAGATTATAAATCTTGTGTTAGCTAATATTGTAGCTTATGGATTGATACAAACTCTTTTGGTTAAGTTAGTTGTTATGAGTAGTTGGTTGAGCTAAAAGCATGTTAAATACAATGACATTGGTAAAATTAATTCCTTGACATGTAAGGTTGAATTTGTTGGATAAATGATAAGACTTTCTTGTGTTCTAGACATATTGACATTGGTGAATTATGCCTACTAATTAAGAACAAATTAAAATTTACCAATTAAGTTCACTTGATTTAGCACTCATTGAACATTACATTTGTCATATTCACATACTTGTTCTTATGCTAACAAACAATGATAGAGACATTCAACCAAAGGAATTTAACAATTTAGAGATAGGGCACCAGTTTAGATCAATAAAAATTCTAATCTAATCTTAATTCTAACTAATTTTAATGAAAAAGAATAAAGGGAAGAGAGAAAAATGTATTCACTCTTGCTTGAGTAGTATTCACATAGTTAGGACCACACAATGGTGCAATCTCATAGGGATTGACCAACTATGAAGATAAGTGTAGATAATCACCATATTCGCTACACAGATTGAACACACAAACTATCAAAGCCTTATTGTAAAATATATTTCATAAAGTACTTGATTGGAAAGCTCAAGTTGAATATACAACCTCACCACCAACAAGACTAAATATATGCTATGAAGCACTCAATTGGATTCATCAAATGCTTAAGTGAGGTGTTGATCTAAGATTTCAAAACAACATAACTTAGATTGGAAAACCACAAAATGTAAGTAAAGATAGATGAAAAAATTAATAGTATTTCAATAATAAAATGTGAATGAATTGTTTCCAACCTCCTTACACTATTAATTCACTAGGTTTATATACATTCCTAGCTAGAGAAAAAATATGAAGTTTCCTCAAGTTGGCACAATTTCATTACAAAATTATTAAATTTGAATTTGAATTTTCAAGGCCAATGTATCCTAGAATTTCAAAGTGATAAGTACTAATCCAATTTTGAGTGATAATAGGAGCATTGAGATCATCAAGCTAGTCCCAATTTGACAATATTTTTGCAACAACTTCCTTTAGAGAGGTGACATTTTAAATATAGCTCCTTAATCAATGTTCCAAATAGGTCTTCATTGAATTCTTAGCGATGTGTTTCAATTTGAATGGTCTTGTTAGTTAATGTCCATGCATATCATTCCAACGCAATCAGGCCAAATCCTTCCTCTCCAATGAGAAAGCCTTAACTTATAACTAGTGGAAATGGGCCTATTAAGATAAATTTTCCTCTACATTTATGAGAGGAGCTCCTTTGTGCACTTTTAACCTAAAAGTATGAAAGGAAAAAAAATGGGAAAAAGATTTAAAGGAAAATGGGGATTCCTAAATAAGTTTGCACAAGAAACTGTTACAAGATTCCTCAAACTAAATGTAGAAAAAGGAAAAGAAATACTAAATGCTATGTAATTAACATAGACACACAATGCTTTGTTTATGCATGTAACATCAGTGGTAAAGGGAGTATTTGACAATTTATCTTTAAACACACAAGAAAATATGAGGAATTAATTCCATATTGAACATAAAAACATTACATGCAACAACAGGCGAATAAACAAAAAACATTTCAAAATTATTCTTCTCATTCCTTATATAACAATCTAAGCATAAAGTCTTAATTCCATTTATGTATAGCCAAATGGGCAACAAAATTCATGAAGAAAATATTACACTTGTTAATGTATACAAAAAACACATGTAACTAGTGAAGGTATAAATAACATGTTAAGTTTAGAAATATTCTTCAATTTGTCTTGTGATTTCAAAGCACAAAATTCTTTTTATGTATTTTTTAGTTTTTGCTATGTGTTGAGAAGAAAAGCACCCAAAAATGAACTAGCATACAATTGAGGTAACCTTACATATATATAGCTTTCCTTCTCCTAACTAAATCATGACCACTATTTGAAATAATAAATTTATTTTATACCTTAAAGTTTACTTTTTAAGTCATAATTAATACATAAATCAACAAAAGAACTATTAATTTAACTTGCATAAATTGTAAAATAATTAATACATGAACATACATCTAAATAGTGAATTTAGGTCTTCAAAACATTAAAAATTGTAAGTTCTTCATCTATATTTTTCATACCACATCAAGTGGTTCAGCTCGCTCTTCAATGACATCTAATATTCTCTGATGATCTTCACTATGTAGTCTCCACTTAGGACGTCCACATGTGTTTGAAACTATATGAAGAGTTAGGCCGGTAGCAATTACTAGGTGGCTATACTGATATACCTTGTTATTAGGTTGATAATCAATAAAGTGAATCCCATGTTGAACAACCTTGACTTGTTTGAGATATGTCCCTTGCACTACAACTGAACCTGTGGGAAACAACATTCCACGGTAAGACATAACATTTTCTTGAGGTAAATGTAACCTACATGTATCTATGAACATGTATAGCATTATCATTGCTTGTTAAGACATAACATAAATTATAATATAAAAATTGAACACATTTTAAATCACTCTTGAGGTACTTGACATGTACATATGTAACAAATTGAAAATTATTTAAAAATATATTAAAATAAAATTAAACCTGTGGGAAACACCATTCCATCACTTGTTTATGGATTTATTAGCTTTTGCCTCTCTTCTGTGCAACGCAATAAATAATAACTAACTTGTTCTATATTTCCAGCCTCTGCTATGACTACAAAAACATCTTCTGCACCAAATTTACATGTCCAAAATTTGTAACTTAAAAAATGTAAAGATACCTTATATAATTTATATATATATGTACACACATACCTTTTTTAATCAATCCTGAAATATGGTTATAATCAATTGAAATCAAAGGAATGTCTTCAAATCTTTCATCCTCATCTTCATTGTATGTGTTGGTAGCAATTAGTGGCACATTTTCCCATTCACTGGCATATCCACGTTGTTGGTTCTTACAATTCTCAAAATCTCCCAACATGCACTCATAACAAAAACAAGAGTAATCCCTAGTGCGCAACGTCCATGTAGGGCTATCTGTACTCATGACACAATGCAAAGATCTTATTTTCTCTACCCTCTTGCATCCATACATTGATCTTCTATCCACACCTACAAATTTATTATATATCAAGTATATTATTTATTTTTATTTTTTTAAAATGTGCCTGGTAAACTTTTTAACGTGACCGATGACACTGGTGTGACATGCCCTCCGGCTCTACGTAATGCTTTTGCCCGGAGCTATAAACCAGTGAGGCCACAACACAGGGGACCTCATCCCCAAGAAAGAACACTTCAAACTCACGAGCTCGTTGGCCCAGCATAGGCGTAACACCTGTGAGCTCATTGGCCTGACGGGGGTTTGAACTCTGGTGGTCGCCACTACAACAGAGCGACTTAACCACCGAACCACGTCCTTATCGGCATATCAAGTACATTATGAATATAATATATCTAAATAATTAAATTCAAACTAAAATAAACAAACTTGTGTGTACACATATATCATATACATGAATATATATTTAAAGTACAAGTACATTAAATAAATTTAAACAATACATACCTGATATCTCCCAAAACACTCTATGTGGAATGTATCTGTTTGTTCTTGAAGATGTGTCAGCCTCATTTGGTGTAAAGTGTAACTTACACCATTCAACAACATCATGTGCATCATTTATATGGTCTCCATCATAATTCATTTGATGTTTCCTTAGAGCACATTTGATGCAAGCTCTTGCGCTATCATGGTCACCCTTTCCATGCCCACTCTCAAAGAAACTCCAAACATGTGGTATATTGTCATTTCGATGATATCTACATAGTGCATAAAATGGCCTTGATGATTTGAATTGTGACGCACATCCATCTGACCATACAAAATGCCTTTCAAAATTTACACCCCTACTTGCCAAATATCCAAAAAACTTCTTAAAGCAATGTTGTACAAAAAGTGTGTCATGCTCTTTATCATCACTAATATAAAAGTGATTCTTTCTTGATGACTTCGTGCTTGAAATGTACTTTCAACACCATCCAAATCCAATTGTGCATGTCGATAACACACATGCACTATAATAGTGATTTGCTCTGAAAAGTAATATTCTGATTAAATCTCTTTTTGATGTACAAAAGAGTAATTTTCTGCAAAGTCGACCACTGATAAAATTGTTCTAAGTGGGAAAGTATATCTTAATGTTTGAAATTGTTGTGCTTGCCACTTAGCAAAAAAATCATGATGTATGTATGGTTGAATCAATTTACGAAAATTTTCCATAAATGTTCCAATAGGTATCTCCTCTTCTACATAATCTAACCTTGTGGATTCTTTCCCATTTTTTGTTTGAAACTTTATGTACTTGTACCTCTTGCAATTTACCAACTTCATTGGGTCGATATCTTCATTTCTCAAAGGCATTTTAGACAAATTTCTACATCTTTCACAAAGACCTTTTATACAGTTTATTTGACCATTTCCATTATCATCATTTGATTTATCACATAAGATGGATGCTATGAACTGACTTGCTTGTTTAGGAGGTGCATTTACAAAACCATCGTTGTCTTCACAAAGCTTTTGAAACACCTGATAGTAGAGATCAAATTCAATATGATAATGACAACAAATTTCAAAAACCTTGTTTGTCTTCACATAATATGGCCTTGACCTTTCAAACATTGTTTGCCCAATCTTTATATTTGGATTTGAATTACAAAAGTTCACATACATCTCATGTTGTGTTATCTCTAGCCAATGTTTTGTATGTAGTTCATAACTATTGGGCCCAATTCTGTGTTTGATAACATCTCTACTATTTGATCAAGCATGAGTATTATCATTCCAAAAGGTCAAGATCAAGTTGCTAACAACATTTTGAATCCTGTTAGATCGAGGAACTCTACACATAATTGCCCAATTGCCTTCCAAGTTACTATCATCCAATAATTTTCTCCTTTTCACATATTTTGTTACTGTCTTTCTATTGAAACCAAGCTCAAATGAAATTGAAGACAATTGTCTTTTTTTGGAATTTCTTTCACTTACAATACTTGTGAACATCACTCTTTTTGTAATGGACTTATCCATAGATCGAGATTGTTTCTCGATGGAAGCCAAACCTTCTTTAACATTTTCAACAATATCTTTTTCTAGCTGTGAACCTTTCCCCTTTTTCAATGACAAATCGACACCCAACAATTGTAATGGCTCATGTAGCTCCTTACTAAGAAGTACAATTGATAACAATTGGGTTCGGCCAAGTGTATCAAGATTATTGAAATGAGCAATTATTTCCTTTGCAGTTTTATTCATTGACCTCCTATCAGTATGTCTAGGTTGTCCAACATAATGTTTCAATTTCTCAATATCCATTTTAAGTAAATGATCTAAATTTCTATAAGAAATTTTTCTCTTCACCTCTTCAACTAGATTAATATGCTCATCCATACTAGTCAAAGGAAGCGATCCTAACCCCTCTCCAACATCCATTGTTTGCACTTGGGCCTCCTCTTGGCTAACATCAACTATGTGTTCTTCAGCAACATTTGCTCCACTTTTTGTATCACAAATGAAGGAAATAGATATTAAAATAAAAATAAAATTATTTATTTTATAAAATAAAACTATTTATTTTATAAAATAAAACTTTCTAAATAATAAACATTCTTTTTATTTTATTGATTTATACTCTTAAGTTCTATTGTAGAAATTATTATGTTTTCTAAAAAATATTTTCATTCTTTAGGAAAAAGAAAATCTAAAAAGCATTCTAAAAATATTTCAACAAATCTTTTCTTAAAATTTTTCTTTTATTCCTTAATTTAGCATTAAAAATCATAAAAATACAAAAATAAAAAAACTAAAAAAATATTCATGATAAAAATTTATTGGATAAAAAAAATAACAATTATTATAAATATATTTTAGAGAAAGAAAACAAAAAAACAGCTATAAGAGTTTGTTTTAAAATTAGGAAGTGTGGCTTTTTAAATATAAAATTTTTAGATTTAAAAGGATTTTTAAATAAAAAGAAATAATCTAAAATGAAAAGTGAACTTGATTTTTTTAATAAATTATAATAGAAATATATGTTACCACTTTAGAAAAAACAATGAAGTTGAGTTGGAGATAGGGAGAGGGATATGGAGAGTTAGAGAGGGAGAGAGATAGCTACGAAGGCCCTAGTGAGGGAGAGGTAGAGGTAAAGAGAGTGGGCAACTTGAGAGAGAGAGAGAGAGAGAGAAAGAGAGGTGGATAAAGAGAGAGGTAGGTAGTTATCTCTAGGTAGAGAGGTGGGGATTATAGCCAAGAATGAGGAATGACTTAAACTAAATGACATTGGAGCTACATGAAATCAATGCGTATATATTTAAACATAAATCAAGTGACCTAGATTAAATGACATCCTGCTACATGATTCATCAATACATGTATATATTTAGGCATAAATAAAATGACCTAGATACAAACAATGATAGAAAAGAAAATATATGCATACCTTGTTTTTGTTTATGATATTTTTCCAATCTTTCTTCATTCAATCTTGCTATAGTTTCTGCGGAATACTTTCATGTAGTATTATTTTGTCTTGTCTTTTTTTTTCCCATCTCCTTTGTAAAATATGACTTAAAAATTCTTCTCTCAAAGATTTGTTGGACTCCCTTGTAGAAGAAAAATGTGAATTTATCTTGTTTGTAATTGATTTATAATGAAAAAAAAGCAATCCTATTTATATGCAATATGAATAATTAAAACAAAAAAAAAAAATGTCGGCCTGCCTTGGAACAAAGGTCGACCGTTAAAGAGAAAAATATTTTTTTAATGCACGGTGCCTTTGAATGAAGGTGGTCGTTATGTGGATCAAGCTTCCATGTCTGGACCTTCGTTCGAAGGGGGACGACTTCAAATGAACGACGTCACCCACCTTCGTTCACAAGGGTCTTTGAGAGAAGACCCCCACTAGACACCTTCTTACTTCCCTTCCCCTTTCTTCTACAAAATTTTGGCTTCCGAAGCCCAGTTGAAGGTCCAAATGGATTCACCTTTTCCAAACCAAATTGGAGGATCACAGTCCTCGAAACGAGCTTTCCAACAAGTATAGTTTTGATATATTTTGATTTTATTATGATTTTTTTTTAGATTTACTAAACATAGGTTTTTCACCGAACATCAAGTTCTTTGTTCTACACACATAGAAAAATAGTAAATTAGTGATTTTTTTTTTGAAAATATGTATGCCCTAGGTATTGATGTCCTTGTTTCAGCAAAAAAAAATGAATTTTGATACATACAGAAAAAGTTATGTTCTATGGAATACGTGTGTATAAATTATAATTGGTTTGACTTCAAAACTAAATAAAAATAAATAAATATTCAACAAAACATTATGAAACCAAATGCATCCCCTAGATATCGGTGTTACCAATCTAAATTGAAAAGAATCAGAATTTTATCCTTTGTAGAAAAAAAGTTATGTGCTATGGAGTACAGATCACTTTAAAAAAATATTGTTTCCTATTAAAAACTAGTTTTCAAAGGAGACGCAAAAAAATTTACAATTTAACTCCATTTTTTTAAAAAAAAATATTTTTAGAATCTACAGACAAAATCTCACAAATCACTAGTTCGCATAATCTTCAAATTCCTAACAGTTTAGCAGCTATAGGTGTTAGAAAGCGAAGATTTAGTTCAAAATGTTGATTTCAATGTCAAGTTTGGCAAAAAAGTGTAACCCACTATTGTGGGATCACCCTAAAGAGATGTGAATTCCTCCACAATTTGAAAAAATATCATGCCAATCTCACATTTTCTCCTTTTCGGAACTCTGTGCTACTTCTTTAGATGTTTTGCCCCTTTAATCTTTTACTACCCTCTTCCAGGGTCCTGGCAACGGAACCAAATGTTAGCAATAAATGTAGAGGTATACCTATCCAGAGATCCGGTCCTCAGACAAGTCTTTGTAGTTAGTTTATACCCCAGTCAAGTAGCTAGAGATTGATAGTAAAATATAAAGAATAACAAAACAGATCATCACATACACATCATAATAAGATAACACACATAATTACCCTGTACCGATAGACTTCCATATATATATATTAGCAACAAACAAATGTATACATCCATTGTCCATCCTCCGGAATAGTTACATATATGACTTCTATGTCATTGTTTACATTAGAATATACTCATATTCTCCCATCATGCTTACTTTCTTACATTCTACTATCTCCTACTTTATATATACTATATCTATTACATAGGGATGTCTTCTGTCAGCTTCTGGCCTCCGTATATTGTATAATCTCCTCCGGTCGGCTTTGTTCTCTGTGAAGTGACCTACTAATAATGGCTACTAATTTGGGCATTTTACTATGCCTAGTTTGTGAATCATATTCAAGGGTTTCCAGTCGAGGGTCGAGGTCCACAGTGTTTCTAGTCATGGCCTCTTAGTGCAACAATCTGGCTCCTGTTTTGTGATAAGGGTTTAGACCGGTGTTTGCAACTTTCATTCGCTGCTGGTGGTCTCTGGTTTCAAGAATTTTGAAGGTCACCACTCAAAGCTTGACCACAATGGTCGCCATTTAAATATGCATGTCTTTGGCGGTCTTTGTAGTTATATAGGTCGCACTTCAAAGATTCCACAATCATGGTTTCAAAATTCTTCTGTTGTAGGTTGAAATCCTGGTCACCAAGCATGGTCAAGGTCTTTTTCCTTATGGTTTCTGGTTGGGCATTACCAATACAAGAGTCTTCATCAATGTTTTGGGTCGAGGTTTTTTGCAGGTTGCTTCCCCATTTCACCTGTGCATTCATGGTTTGTTGAGACTACACTGCCATCAAAGCCTCGAGGTCATTGTTTGGTCATGGCTCTTTACCCTACTGAGGTTATCTTTAGGGGAGTTTTCTGCCTCCACGGCTCTCAAAACATCCTCTCGCATTTTATGTCGTAGTTACTTTAACTTGTTTTCATGTTTAAAAAAATTTATGACATTTGTTAAACGCATTACATGCTAATTAATGTTAATGTTACTTTTTTGTAACCTCTAGCGACTATATAAATAACTAGCCCTTATTGTTGCATTAACAACTATTGTAACCGCCATAGCTAGCCTTTGTTGCTAGCATTTTTTGAAACTACCAAGGTGACCACCAAGATCTACGAAAGTGTCTAAAGTAGGCATTTTTTTAAATTTTGCAACAACTTTTGCCCATGGAGGCCAATTTTTACAAAATTCTAGTCAACAGAAAGGTGTTTCTGTGTACTTCATTGTGGCGAAGTCCAATTATTATTTTTTTGCCTTTTGTCTGGTTTTTTAACCCATGAACTTCAATATAAATGCAATTTTGATAGGGCATAACTTTTTCCCATGATATCAAAAATTTACAAATTTATTTTTTAAAGTGCTCAGAATTTTGCAAGGAATTCAAATTTGTAAACACATTGAAGATTTGGATAGCCAATTTTGTAAACATCACTGTGCATTATAAACGATCGATTTGGCATCCAATCTTAATACAAGTATTTTTTCTTGCACATCTTTCTAGGGGGCTTCTAAATCAAAATTTAATATCAGGGGGCTTGTCTTGTGTGATTTTTTCCACAATATGGATATCCTACTCACTCCATTTAACTTCCATTCATGGAAGCAGAAAATGGAAATCCAACTCAAGAAGCTTAGACTGTATCGTGTCACAATGGGTTTGGAACTTGAACCTACTTCAGTATCTAAAAAATGTAAGTGGTACAATCGTAATGATGAAGCCTATGGAACTCTATGTGTCTCAATTTCACAAGATATTCTCTTTCATCTTGACTTAGCTACAACACCTAACGAAGCCTGGACAAAGAAAGTTTGTTTGACAAATAGGATGTCATGAGAGGGCATCAACTTGAAAATGAATTAATCAGTCTTAATCCACAAGACTTCACAACAATCTAGGATTTTTTCACTAAGTTGAATCTATAGACACCTAAAAATGTCTTTTACCATCAAACTGACTCCCGACATCCCTAAACATATCAATTTCCCTTCTATTCAATTAATTAAATTTTTATTTAATTAATTATCCCTCCATTTCCCCAAATTCACATCATTTTATCCCCAAAATTGAATTAATTTCATTAATTCAATAGTCCCAACCTTAGCCAATTGATTTAATAAATATGCAATATTTATTTAATCAATTTCCCCCTTTTCACTAAATCCAATTAATTAGCTAAACCATGTTTAACTAATTAATTCAGCCTACTAATTGACCTATCCCTACCCTAGGCAATTAAATAGCTATTATTTAATTGCCTACCCTAGCCTACCTCATCCTAGCCTTAGGATTAATTAAATAAAACCTATATTTAATTAATCCTAACCTCTCATTTGGGTGGTCAAACCTAGTTTAACACCCTTCCCCACATCCTCGAAATAAAAAATTGAAATAAATTCACATAACTCAATTTTTTATTTAAAAACATCCCACATCACAATTAATTCTCCTTACACCCCCATACCTCATTTATCTCCACTTATCCCCAAATAAATTTTTAATTTATTTTACATTCCCCATATGAATCTTTAATTCATAAATATTCCATCTCACCCATACTCATTTAATTCCTTCTTTCCCCAAAATGAATAAAAGATTTACTTTTATTCCTAGCCCTCCATTCCTCCAAGATCAAATCTAGGCCCTCCACATCACTTTTATCCTCCACCATTGATCTCCCAAATCAATCTCCACCCTTAGATCAAAATCCCCCCACAATCTCTATAAATACAACATCTCTCAACCTATTTTGGGATCCAAGTTTTATGCAATGTTACCATGCCCAAATGTCCATTGAGCTAGTCTTTAGTGAGTTTTAAAATTGAGATAGCATTTCACATTTGAATCATTATCTAGGGATTATCATGTCTTAGGAGCTCTTGGGTGCAAGTATTTTCTTCCCTTGATGAGATTGGGTTTTCATGTTAGGTATAGCTTTTTTTTTATGTTTATGCATTTTAGTTTGTATTTTAACCTTGAGATGTTTTCATAATCTACATTGGCACGCCCGGTGGGACCCACAAGGTCCAATCTAATCTATTTTTTTGGTGACTTTTGTGTCTAGATACGTGTTTTTGCAAGTCTAGCGCTATCTTACCTACGCAGTGGCGCTATCTCTAACGTGTTTTGGCGCTATATTCTGTTTTAGCACTATTGCGCGCAGCAACTTTCTTCCTTAAAACTCACTCATAAGTTCATTTTTCTATGTTCTTCCTGCTATTTGTCCCTATTTAGTTACTCTCTGTTTTTGCAGGGATCTTGAAGGAACAAGGGGAGGTCATGCCGAATTTTTCATAAAATCTAAACATGCATTTGGGCTTCTGTTTGGTCCTGTTTTTCATTTGTCAAGACTAACAATGCTAACAGGACCTCTTCTATGTGTAGCCTAACCTCCTCTTTCACTTGGAAGACCTTTGTTTGTAGGATGGACACTTTCAGGCTCGTATCGGCGCTATCAGAGCCCAGATTGGCGTTATCTTTAAACTGTGACTAGACCGCTTGACAACTTGCGCAGTGGCGCCTTCTTAGACCCATTTTAGTGCTTTTTGTATATTGTATTAGCGCTATTTATTATTGTGGTGCTTTCTGTATAATTCTGTAGCGCAAACTTTTATTCTAGCACCTTATGGGTCTGATCTTAGCGCATATTTTTGAATTGGCACCTTTTGTTTAGAGTGTCAGGTGGTCTATCAGTTTCTGTCAGGTAGCGCCATTTCTATCCGCAGTGGCATGATTAGGTATCTATTTTAGCGCTATTTCCAGAAACTGACTTTGTGGTTTGTGTAGGGACTGACAATTTGTTGCAGGTCATCAACATCATCTGGAGGACACTAACAAGTTTTTGCAGGGTTCTTTCATCTTTTATTTAGCAAAACATTTCAATTGGAACTTAAAACGAACCCATGCATGCTAGTTTACACAACATTTCGATTTGGTGTTATAAAAATTGATCAACAAACAAACAAATCTTTGTGTGTGTGTGTGCCAAACATTTGAATTTGGAGTTCTAAAATTCACAAATTGTGTGCCAACAACTATCAAAATATTTGAATTTGGTGTTCTAAAATTCACAAATTGTGTGCCAACAACTATCAAAATATTTCAACTTTGAGCTTTAAAAAGAACCACAAATTGCATCAATGAAATCATTGGATTAAAAGAATAACAATCTGCATTCTTCACTCATATAAACAAGAAAACCAATCAAAATTTGTGTGAAGTGTTTTCGTGATTTTTTGTTTGTAGTGTGAAAAGTGTATGCTCTTCCCTCGCACCATTAGTGACCTTGGGAATCAAAAGCTTCTCACAACACTTGCATAAATCACCCCCAACATAATCCAAAGAACTAAAATGAACCATGTTTAGTGTGATGTAAGCATAAGGAATACGTATGCTCTCCCCTCGCATCTTTGTATGAACTTGGGGATCAAAAGTACTTTTGTGGTTGTGTTGCTTTTGTTAATCCTTAGAGGGCCTGCCATCCTGCTTCAAAAGGTGGGAACGACCCAAGTGGCAATAAGTTAAAGCCAAGCTCTTTCAAGCCACTATATAAAATAAGGTGTTTGAGACGAAAGTCACAAACAACAAGTGTTGTTGTGTCATACCGACAGCCAACCTCCCCCAAAACCCTCCAAGGTGTAACCCTTGGAGGCTGGGAGACTCCATAACGAAGAGTAGTGATGTTGTACGTATGGCCACTTGAACGAATGCACTTACTACGAACCTTTGTTTAGCAAGCCAAAATCCTTCTATTTGTTGACGCAGAAGCGAAACCTTTGAAGCGGCCTCGATTCATGCGGTTCTTAGCCGAGGTAGCAGGGACAATCCAAAGGTTTGGTGAGGGACAAGCCTTATAGGAAACCTAGATCTTGGTATGCATGAGAAGTGTGTGTAATTGTAAGGAGGAGCTGGTGCTACCAAGATCCTGGAGCCACCCGCTTTGAATAGACGCAGCTAGGGGATTCAACAAATACTGTCATATCTTTGCCTTAGGTTGTGCAAAGTGCTTGTTTGACAAAAAATCACACGTCTTTTTCACAAAACAAAAATCTTGGTTACTATATGTTATTGTGCTTGAATTTGTTTACAAAACAACTTGCCAAGAAACAATGAGAATCATTTGATCAAATTCCAATCAAAACAAATCCAAAATCACCATCAAAATCTGTCTTTTTTAGGACCTCGACCAACACTGCCCTATATCAGCGCCATCTCTATCTGATTTTGGCACCATTTCACCTGTGGATTGGAGCTATTTTCAGATTGACTTGCCTGAGACTAAGACCCATTCAGTTGTGATCCTCACCATCTACTCTGCCATAATCCATATTCACATTCCAAAAAATCATCCAGACCCCATCCATTTTCTCCTCAAATCTTCCTAATCATACCTTCACTTTGACCTTAGAGAATCAATCACTATCATTGTTGGACCCTTTGCTATATCATAATCTACTCAATTTCATACCCATTTATCTTCATTGATCTTTGAATACCTTTTGGACCAAACAAAAAAATCCTTGTCACAAGAAATCATTCCAAAATCCAAAAACATACCCAAAATCTTCCAAATCAAAACACCCATCAAAAATCATCATCAACCAAAAACTCGTCATCCCTTTGAGGTAAAGCTAGATCTAGATTTCATTATTCACATCATATCTTGCTTGGAGAGTCATTAGTCTACCTTTCAAGTGAAATAATCATCCTTCTTCGTGTAAGGTCATTAGTCTACCCCAAACAAAGAGAAACATCCATCCGTGCGACACAAATCTAGATCTTACCTAAGCTCAATTTGTTGACCATCAAATCCTTTTGAAAAACATCATCCTAATCTCTCATATCGAACATCAAAATCAAACATCAACAATCTCTTCAAAACAAACATCATCCATCACTAACCTTTTGGTCCAAATTTGTGCAAAAAGTCAATACCGTCCACTCATACCACCCTTAGATTAATACCTTCTTAAAAGACTTATCGATCTTCCATCACACTACAATCATCCCTTCGTCTCCTTCTCTACCCCATCTCACTACCACATTCATCTTTGAGTCCAACAATTTAATCCAAATTCTCTAAGGTCTACATCCCCATTTCACTCCATCTCCAAAAATGAAATCCATACACTTGCATGCCCATAACTAGATCACAACACAAGAAAAACCAAGCAATGACAGAACAATATAAGGGCATAGGAATGCCTAATACCAATGACAGCAACATACCAATCAACCAAACATACAACATACCCACGGTCTTTCAAATCCCAATATATAATACCAATGAAAATCCTTTCCATTTCTTACAACCACCACCACCACCACAAAACGTCCCCACCATGTCCCAAGATGATCTAGATGTCTTGAGCTTTACACAAGATTCCAATAGCATGGACCTACTTGACAAAATCCTAAGGTTGGATCCAAATAGATATCTTGATTATCTGCTAAAAATTGGTGCTCAACTACCCCACAACACGACATCATCTCAACCATCCACCTCAACGTCACTCCTACCACATCCTCCCAAACATCTACATCAAACACCCAACCTATCGTCCCATAAACATCAACTCCCACCGTATCTACCGCCAACACAACCTGTAATGTCATCACATCTACAATCCCCACAAGTGTCTCCATTCCTACCAACTTAATCAACACCAGATCTCACAACTGTTGGACAGGCCTTAATCCAAAAGGTAGATGATATACAGACTGGGGGACAAACACAAACAATACTCTTTTGAGAATATTTGCCTCTATCCATTTGATCAGACATTGTACATGCCCCCTTTCCCCAAGAATTTTGAAACGCCTAAATTTGACAAATACAAGGGAAAGGGAGACCCTAGGGATCACCTTAGGGAGTTCTACATCATTTGCTTAGAAGTCTCAAATAATGATACCTATCTAATGAGACTATTCCCAAGAAGCCTCAGCGGTCAAGCCGCTGAATGGTTCGCACATCTTCCCCCAGGCATTAGGTCTTTCCCGAAACTTGCAGAAAAATTTGTGAACCATTTCTCCTATAACTTAGAGCATGAAATATCCATGACTGACCTTTGCAACACAAAACAAAAAAGCGGAGAATCCTTCGCTTCCTTCTTGCAGAGGTGGAGAAGCTTAGCAAGCAAACTCCCTTGGCCAATTCCTGAAAAACAACTCGTCACCATGTTCCTAACCAATCTCAATCAGGAAATAGGGTTCCATTTACAAATCCTTTGTGCATCTACGTTTGAAGAAGTCATCGACAAAGGTACAACCATAGAGTGGGCCCTCATTGCCAAGGGCACGATCAAATTATACGACTACAAGTCCAACAACAACAACAATAACAACAACAACAACAACAAACTCAACATCAATGTCCCCAATACAAACAACAATGCCAACACACAATCAAATGATAAACTGCGCTATTGGGGGGAAGAACAAGAACACCTTGAACGACGGTGTCACGGATGTGAAGGCCGTCCAACATGTACAGAATCAACCACTTGAACATACATATACTACCAATGTAAATAAACCAAGGGGACCAACTAAGCAAAATGAACCTCGCAGATAATTTACACACTTAGGGGAACCCATTGAAGACATCCTCGATAGATGTCTCAAGAAAGGTTTGATAACACTCCCACCTGTTAGACCCCGTCAAGAGAATGAGCTCAAAGCTGCCTGGTACAACAAAAATGACTATTGCGAATACCACCACATTGTGGGCCATAAAACTGTTGATTGCATGCAACTAAAGCATTGTGTCCAAGACCTTATAGATCAAAATCAAGTCAGCCTTGACCAAAGCACCCAACCATCACTAAACGCCAATCTCGGAGCTTACAAGGATCCATTGCCCAACCATAATAAAGCCTCCTCATCCAATCAACCATACAACGTCACCCCACCTCCCGCATCCTATGACTCTATAGTATGGCGGATAGAGCCATCATCTCACCATGTCAACACAATCACCATTCAGGCACAAGCACCCGATTGCGCGGTCACAACCCATCGTGGCCGTGTACCCATCTGCATAGCCGCTACCATTGAACAAACCCCTACATCCACATCAGATTCCCTCCCTCCTTGTCCAACCACACGTCCATCACCCACTAATCTGTATAACCTCCTAGAGCATCTAGGAAAGACCCCTGCACAAATATCCATACTTGAGTTGCTCCGCACATCACCCCTTCACAAAGACGTCCTTGACAAAGCACTCTTGGAAACTCAAGTCCCTGCTAACATGAATGTGACCCAATTCCAAGCCATGGTAGGACATATTGCTGCACCTCACCATCTCACATTTTCAGAAAAGGATCTTCCCGCTTCTGAACACTTACACAATGACGCCTTACACATCAAAGTCCATATCCAAAAGCACATCATCAAAAGAGTCTTAATAGATGGTAGCTCTGGCCTAAACATATGCACTCTTAAACTATTAAAACACTTGGGATAATCCGATGTGGTTGTAGACACCAGTGAGTGCATCACAATCAAAGGATATGATGACATCGAGCGGCTATCTGAAGGCACCATCAAGCTCCCTATTCAAGTGGGACAGAAAATATTGGAAACAAAATGTCAGGGCCTTGATCTTGACCTCCCCTACAACATTCTTCTCGGTCGACCATGGATCCATGCCATGCAAGTGGTTCCATCCACATTCCATCAATGCCTCAAGTTCCCTCACAATGGCATGGAGGTAACCATCTACGCCGACCCCCGCCCCTTCCAATACTGCAGTTTCTTGGAGGGCCATGACCACACCTTCTGCCCATACAACAAAGCCACCACCAAAGCCAATCCAACAGCTTCCACCTCATACATCAACCCCGCCAACATTGCCACCACTTAATCCCAAACACCACCACCGCCCGAGGTCAAGATCAAGCTCAATGACATGGGATGTCGAGAATACGACCTGCACGGTACCTTTTGTGTGGGCACATTACCCAATCCTAAAATGTTTGGCATCCCAAAGACAGAAGCAACCAACACAGTAGTCATCAAGTGTAAACCATCACCCATCTTCAAGAAGAAACATCTCCTGGATCAGGACGTGCTCGAAGACATATCATCCTAGCTGTATAAGGATGAAGAATCTGAGCAGGAAGCTCCCACCATACCAACATAAATCTATGGTAAAGGGTCCGAAATTGTCAAAAATATGGGTTATAAAGGACAAGGCAGTATCGGCCTTCATGAGCAGGGGATCGTGGAACCAGTCCAAGCGACAAGAAACCCCTATACCCAAGGGTTAGGATATGGTCAAAGACAACATATCCTCACTACCGGCAAATGTATCTTAGCCGAGGTCGCTACGATTTCCCTTTAAGTCAACAATGTCAATGAAACAAGCCATCAAGACTCCTTTAGTGACTTTGTCAATTTCTTTGACTCATCCATATGCACCATCTACACAGTCACCACCCTAGTCTCGTCATCCAATGACTTACCATTTCTATACCCAGACCTCATAGACTGGGACCAATGAGGACCTCCTGTCTTCGACATAGCACCAAATGATGAGGACATCACTGAAATGATGGGGGATAGAGATCACTTCCCCCTGGGAGATCACAAAGCAGGATACATCATGGAACTTGATATGCATGCCTATTTCGGGGAGACAACCCCTACTTCCAGTCATAAAAACATAAAAATCAAATATGGATTTGATGGTGAAAACTGTTCTGCGGCAGTATCAGATCCCAAAAAAGTAAAAATAAAAGATGTATCTCCTGGTGAAAACCTCCACAAGGCGCTAGGAGATGGAAGCATGGGCCTTCCTGAGATAGACAAAGTTTATCTAGACAAATCACCTATCCTAGTCGAGCTAGCCCAAGAGATGAATCTTGGGACAGAAGAAGAGCCAAAAACCACTTTCATGGTAGAATATCTCAACACACAAGAACAGGAAAACTTCTTGGCTTTCTTCAAACACCAAAATTGCAATTTTGCATGGACCTATGTAGACATGCTAGGGCTAGACCCCGCTTTGGTTGTCCATCACCTTGCAGTACGCCCTGATGTGAAACGCGTAAAGCAGAAGCTCAGAAAAATGAATCCTCAGGTGGCCCTCCTAGTCAAAGTAGAGCTAAAGAAACTACTGGATGTTGGATTCATCTGACCAATTGATTATCCTGAATGGGTTTCCAACTTAGTACTAGTAGCCAAACCAGATGGCCGAATCCATTGCTACACCGACTTCAGAGATTCAACAAAGCCTGCCCAAAGGATGACTTCTCGTTGCCTAACATTGACATGATAGTGGATCTCACGGTAGGACATGAGATGTTATCCCTCATGGACGGCTTTTCAGGATATAACCAAATCAAAATCACCGAAGAGGATCAGCATAAGACAGCCTTCATATGCCCATGGGGGACATATTGCTGGGTGGTAATGCCATTTGGCCTGAAGAATGCCAGAGCTACATATCAAAGAGCTATGACTGTCATCTTCCATGACCTTTTTCACCACATCATGGAAGATTACGTGAACGACTTGCTAGGGAAATAGAAGACAAGAGAAGAACACCTTGATGTATTGGCCAAGATCTTTGACTGATTAGAGCAATACAATGTTCGTCTGAATCCAAAGAAATGTGTCTTTGGGGTAACCTCTGGCAAGCTCTTGGGATACATAATCTCCAGAAGAGGAATTGAGGTAGATCCCGCAAAGGTCAAGGCCATCACTGAAATGCCTCCTCCCAAAACACTCAAACAGCTGAGAAGTCTCTAGGGAAAACTCCAATCTATTTGTCGGTTCATTGCTCAACTGGCTAATAAATGTCAACCATTCCAGCACCTACTCAGAAAAGACACAGCTTTTGTTTGGAACACTCAGTGTCAAGCTGCCTTTGACCAGTTTAAAGGATATTTAGCTAATCCCCTTGTTCTAACTCCACCGAGGCAAGGAGAACCCCTCCTGTTATATATCTCAACAACAGAGACAGCCATCAGAGCCTTACTAGCACAACACGATGAGCAAGGGAAGGAAAGAGCCATCTATTACATCAGCCGCACCCTGATTTCATATGAGCTAAATTATACACAAACTGAATCAGCATGTCTAGCCCTGGTCTTTACTTCACAAAAATTAAGACATTACATGCTCAATCACAAGACCAAGCTCATCGCCAAGATCGATCCACTGAAGTATCTGCTAAACAAAGCTGCTCTTACTGGGAGAATGGCAAAATGGGTCATGATCCTCACTGAGTTTGACATCGAATATACGGAGAGAAAAGCCATCAAAGGATAGGTTATCGCTGATCAGTTGGCCGAAGCACCCATTCCTGCAGAGTATCCTACACTGGCAGAATTCCCTGATGAAACCATCTTGACAATAGAACCAGCAGTAGAAACATGGAAAATGTACTTTGATGGATCATACACACACAGAGGCTCAGGGGCAGGCGTCCTGTTTGTTACCCCTCAAGGTGACACCATCCCTAAGTCCTTCAAAATCACATTCCCATGCACCAACAACGTAGCAGAATATGAGGCCCTTATCACAGGTCTCCGAATGGCAATAAAATGGAGAATTGAGAACCTGACTATGTATGGAGATTCTCAACTGGTCATCCGATAGGTAAATAAAGAGTACAAGACCAAAGATGATAAGCTCCTGCCCTACAAAAAGATGGTCGATGACTTCAAAGACTACTTCAATGACATCCACTTTGAGCAAATCCCAAGGCTCAACAACAAAGTTGCAGACGCCATGGCCACCATCGGATCCGTGGTCGACATGAAGAAAGACAACAAGAAGTGTGAGTTCCTAATAGAAGAACTCCCCATCCCAGCATATGACATTCGTCAATCAGAACTAGTGTGCGAAGTCATTGGTCCCCTATCCTCGTGGTACCAAGAAACCTACCTATACCTCCATGACAATATCATCCCCCCTAACCTATCCACCTCACAGCGAAAATCTTTCATCCGCCGAGCCTCCCGCTTCATCCTTGTAGGCGATACCTTATACAAAAGGAGTCTTGATGGCACGCTTCTATGATGTTTAGACTCTAGGGAAGCCAAGGTGGCCTTGGAAGAGGTACACGCAGGCATCTGTGGGGCGCATTCAAGTGGACCCGCTCTTTCTAAAAAGATCCTGAGGACCGGATATTATTGGCCAACCATGGACCGAGACGCCTACTGGTTTATCAAAAAATGCCTCCCATGTCAACAACATGGCGATCTCATTCACTCACCAGCACAGGAGTTGCAACCCATCACGACGCCGTGGCCTTTTTCATAGTGGGGATTGGACCTCGTAGGGAAAATACATCCCCCATCCTCCAATGGCCATAAGTTCATCATCACTACTACCGAGTACTTCACTAAGTGGGTGGAAGCAATACCACTCACCTTCACCACCGGTACCTAGATATCTAAATTCATCCTCCACTATATCATCTGCCACTATGGTATCCCTCATTCCATCATCACTGACAATGGAAAGCCATTCAAAAACCAAGAAGTTTGTACTTTGTGCGAAAAATTTGAAATCAAACACCATTTCTCCACTCCATATTACTCTCAAAGAAACGGTCAAGCAGAGGCTTCGAATAAAACCATCCTCTGCATTCTAAAGAAGACAGTCAATGAAGCTGGCCACGACTGGCACTTCCAACTCAACCCTGCCCTATGGGCCTATTGCACAAGCATCCGCACCCCCACAGGAGCCACCCCATTTCCCCTAGTATTTGGATCTGAAGCCATTTTACCTATTGAGGTCGAGCTCCCATCTCTACGAGTATCCCTACAAAACATAATCAATGCTGAGGAATACCAAGTTGCACAGTTGCATCAGCTAGAATTACTGGATGAGAAATGCCTGAATGCATTGAACCACCTATAGGCATATCAAAATTACCTTAGAAGAAGCTACAACAAGAAGATCAGAAACTAAAAATTTGAAGTAGGTGACCTTGTCCTTATGGAAAATCAAAAGAACTTGCAGGAGCGCCCTAAGCAAGGAAAGTTTGAACCCAATTGGCTAGGACCTTATGTCATCACAGCCGACTATGGATCAAGAGCATATCAGCTTGCAACACCTGAGGGACAGCCTCTAGATGAGCCTATGAACATCCTACATCTAAAGAAATTTTATGCATAACCCATCAGGTACCCCAAGTCAAAAAATCAAAAAAATAGAAAAATAAAAAAATCCAGAAAAACCTGAGTGCAATAAAAACTTCCAATGGTGAAAACCACTTCGGTGACGCCATGGATAAGTACCATGGTGAAAACCTATTTTAGGCACCATGCGTAGTGGCTGGTCCTACCATCTAATAAGTCCTCTTTCCATCACAACACTCCATATCCCACACATCCCATGGCTTGGAATTGTGAAACATCGAATCCTATCGCCCACCCTGTACTATCCCACCCAAGGCTAACCCATGGAATGAGGACCCTTGTAAGCTCCCCCTTTGTACAACAGAAAATAAAAAAATCTAAAAACAATACAAAATCAAAAAATCCAAAAACAATACAAAATCAAGAAATCCAAAAACAAGAGAAAACACAGAAAATCCAAAAACAACACAATTCACCGCAAATCATCCCATACATCGATCTCGCTGCAACTCGCAACCATCAAAACATACATCAATCCCCACCATCACACCCATCCCAAACCATTCCCACATCATCAAGTCTTGCCAAAACTACATATTCATTTCACCCGCATCTTGAAAGTACTTTGATCCCGTGGACACAGGGTATGTAGGCAGTCTGGAATATGAATGACATTTCTAGTATTCAGGTACCTAAGATGCACCCATCCAACCCGTTTGGATGGTCCCCACTCACTGAGCTTGCTAGACCCATCATATGATACACACGCTAAGTATACACTTGAATCATGATCCCTAACGCAAAAATTATCAGCCAACATACCAACCATAAACTTACACATAGCGGGACTATTATTTTACCCACCTTTCGAAAAATTATCCAACAAAATCCGACCGATTCGCGTCCTAGAATATATCGTTCCTACGATGGACAAGAATCTGTCATCCTATCAACATGTCTCTTGGCAAGAATACACAAAGGCTATTTGTATATTTTTTGTTGGTCTTTTTGATTTTTGATTCTTTGTCTTTTTGTCTCACTCTAGGTCACCTCCAAAGCTACCTTGATCTCATTATATCATGGTAAGTAGTGGACAACACCTAAAGTAGACATGGTCATTGTTTTTGTATGATGTTCTTGTGGGTTGGTTTCATTACTCCAAGAACAGTATTCATATCTTGAAGCCTGGGTCAGTTCTAGTACGACGTGCCTCATTTGCATATATAGGTATCAGTACCTTATATGTACTATGGCCACTCATCACTATGAGTCCCCTTCCTAGGACAGACAAGGTTATAATACCGTGGGCACGTATGAAATCAACCTATTGTTTGTGGGTCTAGTCCATGCAATCGTGGGATATATACCATCACCTAGGTCATTTCATACCTTTGTGAACTGTATCCTACATTGCTATAGTAAACTAAGAAATGCTCTCAATTAATGTTATGCAACTACTGTTACTAGCTCAAAATCATCATCCTAATCAACTATATCATCTGGGCCTAGATTTCATAACCACCTACCCCCCCCCCCCCCCAACCTTACCAAATCCCCTCGCTAATCCCACTCCTCTAACTAACTCTCACTCAACACATCCCGAATCAAACCATATCTCCCCCTCAATGACGTGGTGTCTTATGACCTAACAACTCCCTCCTCTCCCCCCCACAATCTAGCCGCTCCCAATCCTATCCATACCCCTTATCCGCTCCCTACCTATTCCCCTACTGCACAGCCTCACCACCCAGGGTCCAATAAGGAACATCATGTGTATCAGAACTTGATTATCTCACATATCACCTAGTTTGCATCTCACCTATCACCTAGTTTGCATTTCATCTATCACCTAGTTTGCATCTCACAAATCATTTCATCTCAATATTACATAATCATTTAATTTGCATATCATCTCATTAGGTTCATTTTAGAATCAGATTGCATATCACCTCATTAGCTTCATTGTATAATCATTTAATTTGCATATCATCTCATTAGCTTCATTGTATAAGCATTTAATTTGCATATCATCTCATTGGAATCTGATTGCATATCATCTCATTAGGTTCATT
This sequence comes from Cunninghamia lanceolata, assembly GCA_027924645.1. Taxonomy (NCBI): domain Eukaryota; kingdom Viridiplantae; phylum Streptophyta; class Pinopsida; order Cupressales; family Cupressaceae; genus Cunninghamia; species Cunninghamia lanceolata. Next base: position 2,359,721 of record BSBN01001031.1, on the reverse strand, counting down.
GTATAATCATTTAATTTGCATATCATCTCATTAGAATCTAATTGCATATCATCTCATTAGGTTCATTTTAAAATACTGTAGTTTTCATTGTACATATCATTTAATTTGCATATCATCATATCATTTAATTTGCATATTTGATTAAGTGCATTTTAGAGTCATTTAGTTTTCATATCATATTTGATTGGGTACATTTTTAAACATCGCACATCATATCATAATCATTTAAATTTGTAATCACATAGGTGCATTTTAAAATCATTAATTATCACATCGCATTCCATATATCTTCTCATAATCATTTAGTTACATTTACTTGCATAGCATAATCATTTAATCACATTACATAATCACAATCATAATCATTTAGCTGCATTCTACAATCATCTAGTTGCATATCCATATTTCCATAACATGTGTTTATTAAGATAAACATACATTTAGCATCCATAGTAAATGTTTACTAATCTGAACATTTATTTTGCATTATACATCATAGACCAATAGATCACAACCATGCATATATCAAAAAAAGTAAGCAATCACTACATCCATCATGTTACATCAATAGGTGCATCCATAACATCAACATAGTGCATTGAATAAACAAAACACATCCATAGCATATAATCCATAAAACATAGTGCATCCATCATCATAAACATCATCAGTATCACATAAGAGCATCATAAATAAACAAATAGACCATCAAACAACATCATATCATATATCATCGCTAAAAAAAAGCATCGCTCATATATACATCAAAAAATATAATGTCTTGATACAATGCCTCTAAGGGCTAACATGATATAACTGTCACAGAGAATCCCCTCTCTGAGGGAGTGGGAGACTCTGACCTTGGTCATGACTGTGGTCCTGTCTATGGCTGTGGCTGCGACTGAACTTGAACCTCTGGAACCTGCTGGGGCACATGTGATGGAGGGCCAATCACCTGCTGGACGGACTGAACCAATCTAGATCAGTGTGACCTAGATGACATGGCCCCACTAAACTCACTAAAGCTCGTTGCACGTTGCTCTGCTGGCACTGCCGCATGATAGAGAACCTGATAATAGTCTGCTCGTCGAGTGGCCTTTGACACATGTCCCTGTGCCTGAGATAGCTGTGTCTGCATCAAAGTCAAAACTAGGGCCCTACCAGCACCTGAGGCCTATAAACTGCTCACTGTAGCCTCTGCCTGCCGAGCTCTCGCGAGTGCGGCATCCTGCTCCCCTGTCAAAGTGGCTATCTCACCCTGAGCCTGGGCTAACTGTGCCTGCAACACAACCACCTGTCCATCCGACCCATCCAATAAGGCCACTGCCCCCCGCAACTGAACCAACTCTGCCTCCCGGCTCTCCAATGCCTCCTGCAGGCTCGCCACCTATGCTCTCAAAGTCTCAATCTCCTCCTCCTCACCCTGAGCCCACCGACGAGGTGTGAGCCTCTCAACCTCTGCCTCTACACCTGCCCCTAAAGGGCCTGCCTCCCCCTACTGTTGCTGCGCTATCTGTGGTGGGGGTAGATCACCCCTATCCACCCTCGACTATCCCCCACGCCGCTGAGGTCCTCTATGATGTCACCCCACTCCAATCTGAACCTGCTCAACAGGCACCTGTTGTACAGCTGCCTGTTGTCTCCCCTGCTGCTGGGGCACCTGTCCAGTTACTACTGCGGCCAGTACATCCATCAGCTACCCATGACCCCCAACCAACCTCTCCTCTCCATCCCTCCCAACCTCCACAATGTAGTCTGTGATAATCTCCTCCCCCTCCTCCAAGAAATCATTGTCATTAGAGTCATCATCCCCACCGTCATCTGAATCATCATCCCCTAAGTCCGCTGCCTCCTCCACCGGGACTGCCGCCTCTGCTGGGTCCGTAAACTGAGTCGGCCGCCACATCTGCCACCATATATCGTATGCAGGAGTAGTGCATGCATCCCTGACCGTGCTCCCCCAATCCCACCGCACTGGCCGTAAAGCTGCAAAGTCATCTAGTGCGACCTGTGGCTATATGGTTGCAGGCCAGAAGGGTGCATCTCGACGGGTCCGCGCAAAGATGGCCATCTGCTATGGGGTATCCTGCCGCAATCCAAACTGCCGCATTACCCGCGAGGGTGGATACATGTCTATGGTGTGGTCTCCTCGACCCATCAGGTATCGCTGCTGAAAAGTAAAAGGCATGTGCAAATCATCATCTGACCACGACTCCACTCCAATATAAGGTCGCCAGGTCACCCGAATGACATCATCTAGCATCTGTCTCCAGTACCGAACTTGACTAGTATAAGTGTACTCAACATCCCGATATAAGAATACAAAGGCCTCAAATGGACGGCGATAGTACCCACACGTTGGCCATGTAACTGTAATGTGCTCCCAAATCCACACATGTAACAAAGTAACCCCAGCTGACAACACTGAATCATACAGATAGACAACTGTATGCATCTCATGATACAGCTACCCCAACATTACAGGCCCCCAGGCATACACGATCTCATGCCTCACCATCCCCTCGATCATCTCCCCCCAGCCAACTGGAAAACCCCTGCCCCGCCTATCCGGCATCACCACACCACCAATCAAAGTGCACAGGAATAAGGCAAAGGGATCTGCACCCACAGCCAGTGTCCCCTCGTAACTCATCTCCCAACCATCTGCTGATAGAACAATGTGGTCCTGGCCAAACAATCTGATTAGGGCCCTCCGTCCCCGCCTAGTGTCGTATCTCACATGACGGCCACAAATAGGTAGCTTGAGGATGCGATAAACATCCTCAAGTGTAATCATGATCTCCCCAGTCGGAAGCAAAAATGTGTAGGTCTCCGAACAGTACCGCTTCACTACTACTGTCATCAGAGCTCTATGAGCTCGTAGCTCCGGCATCGACGCCACTGTCAGAAGCCCCAACCTAGCCAATCGAGCCCGAGTGGCATCATCAAACTGATCAAATAAAGCCATCACCGATGGCACGCGTCGCTCCCGCGAGTACACTATAAATAAACGTGTATCCTGCATCCACAGCATTCTAGTCAGAAATATATCTATCCTTTTTCCAAAACACCCCCTTTCTTCTAAAGTTGAACGCCAAAATCATTTGGTGCCAAAACACTCCATGCTTAGCGTCGTTTTACAAATAGCGCTACTACTTCTTCTAAATGGTGCTATTACAGACAATAGCGCCACTGCGCAATATACTTTGCGCCACTCTCACATATAGCGCCACTACGCATGATACTTTGCGCCATTTTGACAAATGGTGTTACCTGCCACTTAGCGCTATTCTAAGGAATAGCGCCAATCTTCCCCATAGCGCATTTTTCAAACATTGCACTAATCCTGCATATCATACTAAAACACAATATAACGCTAATACTTAAAATGGCACTAGTTCACAACATATGCTATCCTACCATGCATTTGGCGCTAAAACACCAAAACTCTATTCTTCCGCACATTGCACTATTTCAGAAGATAGCGCTAAAATGCCAAACAAATGGCGACAAACCATCTCTATGCTACCCTAGCGGATAGCGCCAATCCAGAGGATGGCGCTAATCCACTTAACTTTTGGCACTACGTGTCCTCGCGATAGCGCCACCATTCCAAAAACCCAATTCCCGAACCCCAAAAAAGCACGCAAATCAAAAAATCACAAAGCTAGGGTTAGGCCCTACCTGGGGTCCAGCCGCGGGTGCCCGGCCAAACAATCGAAACAGCTCAGAAATGTGCCGAAGTCACGGGAATTGGGGGTTACGATATGCCATCTCTCCTCTGCTTCTTCTTCTCACCAAGTCAATGTGTGCAAATGTGGCACTCTTAGGGCCCACTTCTCCTAATATAGCATGCCATGTCATCCCCCCCACTCTTTTTCCCCTCCAAGGTGCAGATCCCAGCCTTCTTCCTCTATTTTTCTTCCTGCCATCTTCTTTTTCCATCCCTTATCCAACTTTCACTTTCGTCGCGTCCTTTCGAGAGATCGCCCTAAAAAATTTTATTTTTTCCGCCGACCTCTCGAGGGGGCATCCCTTATCCATCTTATTCCTTCCCGGCAGCTGGGGCATATTTTTCTTCTTTTTCTTCAACCTGACGCCACTTCCCTCCTAGGTCCTGACGCCACGTCAAAGAGGGGCAAATGTAGACACCTAAAAATGTCTTTTACCATCAAACCGACTCCTGACATCCCTAAACATATCAATTTCCCTTCTATTTAATTAATTATCCCTCCATTTCCCCAAATTCACATCATTTTCCCAAATTCACATCATTTTATCCCCAAAATTGAAATAATTTCATTAATTCAATAGTCCCAACCTTAGCCAATTAATTTAATAAATATACAATATTTATTTAATCAATTTCCCCCTTTTTCACTAAATCTAATTAATTAGCTAAACCATGTTTAACTAATTAATTCAGCCTACTAATTGACCTATCCCTACCCTAGGCAATTAAATAGCTATTATTTAATTGCCTACCCTAGCCTACCTCATCTTAGCCCTAGGATCAATTAAATAAAACCTATATTTAATTAATCTTGACCTCTCATTTCAGTGGTCAAACCTAGTTTAACACCCTTCCCCACATCCTCCAAATAAAAAAATTGAAATAAATCCATATAACTCAATTTTTATTTAAAAAACATCCCACATCACAATTAATTCTTCGTACACCCTCATACCTCATTTATCTCCACATATCCCCAAATAAATTTTTGATTTATTTTACATTCCCCATATGAATCTTTAATTCATAAATATTCCATCTCACCCATACTCATTTAATTCCTCTTTTCCCCAAAATGAATAAAAGACTTACTTTTATTCCTAACCCTCCATTCCTCCAAGATCAAATCTAGGCCCTCCACATCACTTTTATCCTCCACCCTTGATCTCTCAAATCAATCTCCACCCTTGGATCAAAATCCCCCCAAAATCTCTATAAATACATCTCTCAACCCATTTTGGGATCCAAGTTTTATGCAATGTTACCATGCCCAAATGTCCATTGAACTAGTCTTTAGTGAGTTGTAAAATTGAGATAGCATTTCACATTTGAATCATTATCTAGGGATTATCATGTCTTAGGAGCTCTTGAGTGCAAGTTTCCTCTTGCCTTGATGAAATTGGGTTTTTATGTTTAAGGTAAAGTATTTTTTATGTTTATGCATTTTAGTTTGTATTTAACCTTTGATTTGATTTCCTAATCTACAGAATCTACTAAGGTTTCAACTAAAACAATGTGGCATTGAAAATAAAGATGAGCAATTGGTCCTAAGTATCTTATCCAAACTTGGTCCACAATATTATGTATTTGTTTATGCTTTTCATACTACCAGGAGTGCATTTGGTACAACCTATACTATGCCTACACTTACCAATTTTGTTGTTCAATTAACACAAGAGCAAGATAAGCTAATTCAAATGAGTGTATTGAAGTCTCCAACATCTCATGCACTTGTTGCAAATTTGTCTTCAAATCACAAGGCAAAGAACAAATCTAAGGATCAAGATAAGGGTAATTTAGATAAAGGATCAAAGTCACATGCTTAATTTGATTCACCTCCCTCAAAAGGGAAAAGTTCTAAGGAGAATCCTACTTGCTCTTATTGTAAGAAAAATGGCCATGAAGAAAGTCAATGTTTTAAAAAGAAAGAAGATGAGTTCAAGAGAATTATTCAACAAAAAAAAATTGATAATTTTGAACTAAGGGCTTGTATTTCTTCATCTTCTCCATCAACATCAGAAAAATCTAAGGGAAAAGCACTCATGGCATCTATAGTCTTTGAGTCTCAGCGATGGATCCTCGATTCTAGAGCTTCCCATCGCATGACTTCTGACCCACTTCTATTTTCAACATTAGGTCCTACATCCACATCAAAAATACTAATGGCAAACAACACATATATGATTGTTTGTGGGAAAGGCATAGTTAACATATGCATAGAACAATTCCATAATGTCCTATTTGTTCCAGAATTGTCACACAATTTTCTTTCCATCTATCAGATTACCAATAGTGGCATAGGAAAGATAGTTGAGTTTACTTTAGAATCGGTCATCATTCAACACAAGCAGAGCAGAGAAGTCATTGCAGTTGGAAAAGTTGACAACTTTTTTCATGTTTACACATTTTCTCACTTTACACCTGATGATATTTCCACTCTAGTTCACACTCCTAAATCCATTGTGGATAATCAATCAGAGGTACAATTTGGTCGGTCAAACCTTCATGTTCTTCAGACAGGCCAACCATCACCTCCACCATCTCCTATTGCTTCACAAAGGGCTTCTTCATATTCCTTGCACCAGGATGTTGTCCATTCATCTCTTGCTCTTGTTTCAATTCCACCAGTGGTTTCTATACAGCTTCCATAGATTTCATTGGAGTCTCTAAATTATGTGCAACATTCAAAGACGTACTTTGATCTTCACACTTGGGAAGATCACATGCCTCCTTCTACAGTTCTCTTTCTTCCACAGGGAAGAAATGTTGTTCATCTTTCTAGGATCACTTTCATCATTCTTCATTGAGCATCACTCAACACTGCATGATCTATTATTCTATGGGGGGGCTCTCTAGTCTCTCTCTTTCTCTCCTTTGGGGGGAAATTTCATGTACTTTTGTGATAGAAGTAGTCCTTGGGGGGTCATCATGAGTCCTCCTATCTTCTTCTTCTTCACTTGTACATTCTATTTGTATCATTTCTCTTTTGGAGATGACTTTTATTTCCCATTGGGTTTTCTCCCTTTCTCCGATTTTGAGAAATTCATTTGTACATACATGGGTACCTAACATGGCCTAGTAGCCGGGACCCATCATCTTTGTATTGCTTCTCCCTAAGTTGCACTTAAGGTGGGTTTTAGTGTAAATAAGGTCTTTATGTATCTAGTTAGGATATCACCTTTCCTAGAATTGACCCATTCACACTTAGCTTAAGTTTACTTAGTTTTTAGAGTTTGTCTAAACTCATATGGTTGAGACATATGTCCTCATCATTTGACAACACCTATTGCATATTTGATTGCCACTTGCATGAGCACTTTATACAAGGCATATTTGTATATTTTACTTAGCTTTTGAATATATTATTTGTCTTTTATGTGCAATTATCTTTTGTGGAAGTTATTTGATCTTTGTTTGTTGATCTTGGTTGCTCCAACAATTTTGAGCACTTTTCTAACTGTCTCAATATTATCCAACATTATTTTCATTCTTTCAATTTTGTCTTTCATATCAAGGAAAGCTCCAAGGTAAGATGGATCTTTCTGTCTTCTAATCTTTTCAACATATTAGATATTTTCCCACCTGTCTCCTATGATTTTTTTGTCTAGGTCATTTATACTTCTAATTAGATCTTTGGCCTCATTATGCTCATGCATGTAGCCATACCTATTCTATTCTCTTCTCAGACTACAAATGAACCTTTCAAGGTCATAATATCTTTGCACATCCATGATCATTCCCATGTGATGGACACATTTAGAAACTTTGTCTAACCCCTCTCTTCCCTAAATAGTGAAATCACCAATTTTGACCTACCTTGGGAGAAACCCCTTCTTCTGGGGATCCTTGAAATGATATTTATCTATTTATAGATTTTTCTTATACCCTCTAACAAGGCAACTTTGTTTGGCATAATGTAGGGCAATTTGTAGGGTACCAATATATTTCCATACATCTTTATCACTATATAATGTTCATAAAAAAAACCAATCTCCCTAGTTGCTCTTAATTGTTCCTTATGGTTTAATATCAAAGGGCCTAATGAATTTTTTGACCTTTGGTGATAACCTGAGCCTAACATATACCAACTTCTTTAGTAGGGCATTTGTAAAGTAGGTCTCAAATACATTGTATTGACAATGTTGATGATGTTTATCCATGTGGATGGACCACATTTATACTAGTTTAATTTGGTGGGGATGTATTCTTGATGCAGGAGCATCCAGTGGTGTAAGAGCAATCTTGCATCACCCAAAAAGAAATTAATTCAAAATCATTGTAGTTGTTTACATTTTCTTTCCATAATTAGTGTTTCTGGTTCCATAATATCATCAATAATGATGTAGGACTTTTAGTTTTTTCAAAACTGCTAAAATAGCAAACTATGAGTTTTAGAAAGTTTACCTGCCATTTTAGGAAAGTTTGCATTTGGGCACGGATTGAAGCGAAAACTTGCAGAAAACTTCATAACAGAAATATAAAACCTTTGGTGAAGGAATCAGGCAAAGATCATTTGTGAGATGAAAGATATTAAAGTTTTTGTTTTCCGAAAAGCCCCTGAAAATTTTTGAAACAAGATATGAGGCACTAAAACATCCCATAACGTCCCGAAAAGTTGACGGAAATTCATTTACAGATTTTCGGTGTGATAGTTCACATCGCAAGCTTTCCAACACTTAAAACGGTTCGTCAATCGGACACCCGGATCAAAAGTTATGCCTCCCGGAAGGACCACAGAGCTTTGGTCAATAAGCAGTGTTTAGTGAAGTTCAAGATTGGGGACTACCATGATGAGATGCTGTGTGATATCATACCGATGGATGCATGTCATATGCTGTTGGGGAGGCCGTGACAGTATGATAGGAGCACTGTCCATGATGGCTGTGCAAACACATATTCCCTAACAAAGGATGGAGTTCGTCATAAGTTGAATCCCTTGAAGGTGGAAGAAAAGGTATGTAGTACTGCCAGAATTTGCTTGGTAGATGGTAGGAAATTTTTGGAGGATATGAAGCATGAGCGTCATTGCTTTGCATTGATTCCTAAGATTAGTCAAGAGAAATGTGAAGATGTATCAGCAGAAGTTTCAGATATGTTGGAAGAATTTCAGGACATTATCTCTGATAATGTACCAGAAGGTTTACCACCAGTGAGGAAGATAAGTCATCAAATGGATTTGATACCAGGAGCCAATTTGCCAAATAAGGCAGCCCACAGAATGACCCCTGCAGAGAGTGAAGAGTTGAACAGACAAGTTCAAGAGTTGTTAGAGAAGGGGCTGATAAGAGAGAGCCTAAGTCCATGTGTGGTACCTGCACTACTAGCACCAAAGAAAGATAGAGAATGGAGAATGTGTACAGACTCTCGATCCATCAATAAGATCACAATCAAGTATAGATTTCCACTGCCTAGAATGGATGACATAATGGACTATTTGAGGGAGCCAAGTACTTCACGAAGATTGACCTGAAGAGTGGGTATCACCATATCCGTATCAGAGAAGGAGACGAGTGGAAAACAGCCTTCAAAACCAAAGAAGGTTTGTATGAGTGGTTAGTCATGCCATTTGGGCTAACCAATGCACTGAGCACATTCATGCGGCTCATGAATGAGGTATTGAAAGAATTTCTGAGAAGTTTTGTTATTGTTTATTTGGATGATATTTTGATTTTCAGTAAGACTTGGGATGAGCATCTAATGCATATCAGAAGAGTTTTAGAGAAGCTAAGAGAAGAGAAGTTGTTGATTAATCTGAAGAAATGCAGTTTTGCAAAGAAAGAGTTGGTATACCTGGGATTTGTTGTCTTATAGGAAGGTCTTAAGATGGACCCAGAGAAGGTGAGGGCTATCATTGAATGGCCTATGCCAAGGAGTGCTTCCGAGGTAAAATCTTTTCATAGTTTGGCAAGTTTTTACAGAAAGTTTATCAAGAATTTTAGTAGCATTTGTGCACCCCTAACTGAGACAATGAGAGGGGATAGAAAAGAGTTTAGATGGACTAAAGGAGAAGATAAAAGATTTGATACATTGAAGCATAAAGTCACAGAGCAACCTGTTTTGGCACTTCTAGATTTTAATAAGGTATTTTAGGTAGATTGTGATGCTAGTGGCAGTGTTATAGGAGCTGTTTTGAGTCAAGAAGGTAAGCCCATTGCCTGTTTTAGATTATGTTTATGATCAGAAATTTTATGCTACAGTTTAAGCTTTGAAGAAATGGAGACATTATTTGTTGCCAAAAGAGTTTGTTTTATATACTGATCATCAGGCTTTACAGTATCTTAATAGTCAAGGAAAGTTGAACTAGAGACACTTAAAATGGGTTGAGTTTTTGCAAAGTTATACTTTTGTTTTGAAGCACAGGAGTGGAAAGTCCAACAAAGTTGCAGATGCCTTGAGCAGAAGGCAAAATTTGTTGACAGAAATGAAGATAGAGATTGTTGGGTTTGATGAGCTCAAAAGTTTGTATCCTAAAGATCCAGATTTTGCAAAGGCTTGGAAAGCTTGTCTGGAACCTGTTACTTTGGACAGGACAAAATGGTTGGATTTCATAATCCAAGATGGCATGTTGTTTAGAGGAAGCCAGTTGTGCATTCTGAGGAGTTCCATGAGAGAGAACTTAATAAAGGAGAAGCATAGTGGAGGATTGGCTAGACACTTTAGTCAAGATAAGACCATTTCTATTGTTGGTGAAAATTATTATTGGCCACAGTTGCAGCAGGATGTGAGGAAGTTTGTACAGAGTTGCAGAGTATGTCAGATGGTGAAAGGAGCAAGTCAAAATACAGGGCTATATCAACCACTACCTGTACCAGAGAAGCCATGGGATGATATTAGTATAGATTTTGTTCTTGGTTTACCAAGAACACAGAGAGGGCATGATTCCATTTTTGTGGTGGTAGACAAATTCTCGAAGATGGCACATTTCATTCCTTGCAAGAAGACTAATGATGCTATTCATATTGATGAATTATTTTTCAGGGAGGTGGTGAGATTATACGGTCTACTAAAGAGCATAGTTTCAGATCGAGATACCAAGTTTGTTGGTTATTTTTGAAGAACATTGTGGAAGAAGTTGAAAACAGATTTGACGTTTAGTTCTGCACACCATCCACATACTAATGGATAGACCGAAGTGGTGAATAGGAGTTTGGGTACCCTGCTACGATGCTTAGTACGTGATAAGCCCAAGGGATGGGATTTGATTTTACCACATGCAAAATTTGCTTACAATAATTCTGTCAATAGGAGTACTGGTAAATCATCATTCCAGATTGTATATGGCAATAGCCCAAGAAATGCTTCTGAGTTAAGGAAGCTGGACAAAGGAGAAAAGACAAGTGCCGAAGCTGAAGACTTTGCAGAACATCTAAAGAATTTGCATGAAGAGGTGAGAAAGCACATTAATAAGATGAATATTCAGTACAAGGCTAAGGCAGATCAGAAGAGGAGATATAAGGAATTCCAGGTAGGAGATGAAGTCATGGTTCGCTTGAGAAAAGAAAGGTTCCCAATTGGAACATACAATAAGCTGAAAATGAAGAAATTTGGACCATGCAGAATTTTGAAGAAACATGATTCAGGAAATGCATATGAGGTGGAACTGCCAAGTGGGTTCAACATTGCTGATTTATCAGAATATCATGAAGGTGGAACAGAGGATGGACTGACAGAAGACCAGTGGAGTATTCTGGCATCTACTTCAACAGAGGAGATAGAAAAGATCTTAGATAGCCGTGTGGGAAGTACTCAGAACAAGCAATATGAAGAATATCTGGTGAAATGGAAAGGAAGGCATGTTGAAGATTCTTCTTGGTTGTCTAAGGCAGAAGTTGACCATTTGGGTTTTCCTCACACAAACATTTGAGACGTGACAGGGTCACTTCTCAAATTATCCTAGGTGTCTGATGCAGGAGCATCCAGTGGTGTAAGGGCAATCTTGCATCACCCAAAAAGAAGTTAATTCAAAATCATTGTAGTTGTTTACATTTATTTCCATAATTAGTGTTTCTGGTTCCATAATACCCTGAATAATGATGTAGGACTTTCAGTTTTTCTAAAACTACTAAAAATAGCAAACTGCCAATTTTGGAAAGTTTACCTACCATTTTAGAAAAGTTTGCATTTGGGTACGGATTGAAGTAAAAACTTGCAGAAAGCTTCATAACGGAAATATAAGACCTTTGGTGAAGGAATCAGGCAAAGATCATTTGTGAGCTGAAATATATTAAAGTTTTTGTTTTCTAAAAAGCCCCTGAAATTTTTTGAAACAAGATATGAGGCACTAAAACATCCCATAACGTCTCGAAAAGTTGATGAAAATCTGTTTACGAATTTCCGGCGTGATAGTTCACATCGCAAGATTTTTGGTGCTTAAAACGGTTCGTCAATCAGACACCCGAATCAAAAGTTATGCTTCCCGGAAGTTGACCTACTTTTGGAGGGAGATGCAAATTTCGAAATTTAGCTGGAGGCCGCCAAAAAGTGTTATTTATGACTATTTTGGGAACCCTGGGCAGTAGTAGAGTTAAGGGGGAAAGTGTAGAGTCAAGAATAGGTGGGAAAACAAAAACCCTAGCTGATTTGGGGGTTACAGAAGGTAGAAGATTCCAGAGCCTGGTGATGTGTAGTTGTAGTGTGTTGCAACCTGTGGAGGATTGATTCCTCTAATTGTAATTGAGCTTCTGTAATGTAATGAGTTGCCCAGATCAATAAAAGAAAGTTCTATTTTCTGTGTTCAATTTTTGTTGTTGTGTGTTTTATGATTTACCCCCTTCATCAATTCTTGATTCCCAATTTATCATCCCAATCTCTAATAAACACATACAAATAGATATAGCACAACATTGAATAATATATGATCTTTTTTGTCTCAAACTTCTTGAAATTTATAAAATCATGATGCATATTTTGGGCCAAATACTCCCCATAATCAAATGTCTTGTTCATATGTGGACTTTGAATATCATTAGCAAAAACGATGGCCCCCTATGATATTTTTGGTTGAACATCAAACCGCATGACTTGTATAATGCTAGCTATGTATCCTAGTAGTAGCCTTCAGATTTCTCCATACCAAGTGCCTCTACCTCTTCCTCTAAGATTGGTTCTAATTTATGAGGCGCCTTCTTGATCTTGAGATGGGGATGCCATTTTACCCTGTAATTCTACTTATCTTATGTATACTGCAGGGATAGAGTTCTCAAGTTGAGGGTAATTTTAGGTGATGAGTTCAAACCAAAAACATTTTGGAAAATTTTCCTATTTAAATTGAAAATCACATTCCCCTCAACATCCTTTACTATCCTAGCCTTCTCATCATATCTTTTCATTGCCCACTCGATCTTTAGGGTAGGGAAGCAATTTAGAATGATCAATTTGGCCAAATCTAGGTTCTAAGCATTGCTTAGTGGCCTTTCCATTAAGCCTTTCCGATACATAGTTATGCATAATGTTTATCCGAGCCACAAGGTTTTAGTAGCTTTGATTCCTCCTTTTATATCCTTATATGGGTTGACTAATAATTCTTTATTGGTTGATCTTTTAGCCATTTTCATGGCCCAAGGAATAATCTCTCTTAGGTCCTAAGTAGGGACTCTTTTAGGGATCATCTCCATGGTTTAGGGCTTCTCTGAAAGGTTAAGGTTTAATTGAAATTTTGGTAGAATTTGGGCACACAAAGTGCAACTAGCAAAACTTAGGGACAAGATGAAAAAGTAATTCAAATATACCATAATGTTTCAATTCTATAAGGCTTATAAACAAAACCTTATCCTTTCAATTAAACCACCCAAAAATGAAAGGATAAGGTTTATAAAAACCACCCAAAAATGATATATCCTTTCATGGTTAATAACAAAAGGGGAAACAATTTACGTACCTAAGAAATTTAGTCAACTATGCTCTGTAAATCTTTCTCTCTACTTGATAATGAGAAGGAACACGAGTATGCTCTTGAATGAGGCAACTTTATAGCTCTCAAAAACATGTGTTATTTGCAAGGAATTGTGGCTCAAATTAAGTGCATGTGCATTAATGGTGATGAGCTAAGATCAGTCAAACGTGTCATGTCATGTTAAACCTTTTCAACATCTAGGATTAATCAATGACTCACTTTGAAATTGCCTTTCGATAACTCCACCCTCATGAATAAACCTTACACCTTGATGCACCACAAAAGGTATTGTTTGTAAATGTTCCAACCATGGCCTACCAAGTGAAATAGAGAATCTATTAGAAGCGATGATAACATGGCATAACAACAGTACTTCTTTAGGTCCAATTGCAATTGGTACTTTAATGCAACCTAAAGTGTAAATAAGTAACCCATTACTTAAATTTGCATAAGATTTTGGTCCCATATGATTTGCTACCAAGAAGTATTCCATGCATGTACATTGTATTGATTTATAGGATTGACAAGTATGTCCTTAATGAGTGTATCCTTTATCTTTTTGACAACATATAATGGGCCATGATGGTTAGTTTGTGGGATATCCTCATCAGAAAATGTAATGAGTGCAAAAGTAGGAGAGGGGGAAGAAGATGTAACATTAACTTCAATAGATCCCACAAAAGCATGCTTATGTGATGTAACCTCATGTTCAACATCATCCTTATGTGTATCATCATGTACCTCAATGTTACTTTTGTGATGTGGAAAATGATTCATATAGATCTCCAATACATTATTTGTAGGTGCCACAAAAGGATTTTTATTATCATTGATACCTTCAACTTTGATCATGTTATTACCAATAAGATTTGGTACCTTGTTTTTGAGACCCATGCATGATTAAGCATAATGACCCTTAACTCTATAAAAAATGCAATATGCTTGGTCATTATATGTTCTAGCAAGTGGTTTGCTAGGATCCAATGGATGAATTGGAGGGAGTGTAATTAAGTTAGCACTCAATACACTTTGAAGAACGTCATCTATGGATTCTTGAAGCTTAGTGAACTTCCTAGTGCATTTGGTTTAAATGGAGAAAAGGTAGAAGTAGCAACAAATTGATGAACATTTTCCTTCATGTCATTGCCCTTTAAAAATTATTTGACTTTTGATACTTTGAGGGGTATGATGATCCATTTTGATGTGATGATCCATGTACTTGAAGATGGTTCATGCTAATAGTTTGTACTCAATAGTTTTTACATGTGCACACAAGTCCATTAAAAATGTTAAGTAGTTTAGATACACATTGTCCTAAATTGGTTTAAGCAATCCATTAATACGTGTGTTTTGCAACTCTAAATAATGTAAGGAAGTAATCATCTTAGAACATAAAGATTGAAATCTTATAACAATCACTAATGTGTTCATTACCTATCCTTGTGCACATCCAAATAGATAAAAAATTGTAACTCTAAGGCTCATGTTAACATTGAATTGCTTTAGGAACACTTTTGTCAAATCATCAAATGTGAGAATATACCCTTGGGGAAGTGACGAACCACTGAATATCATAATCTTTTGAGGTCCACATAAATAATTTTGTTAATAGCTTCTTTGTTTATAAGAAGTCTACACATGCAGTTGTCAAAGATCTTAAATGTGTGTTTGGGTCACCTTTGCCATAACATGGAATATTGTGGTGCCACAAAGCCCATAGGGAGGCAATACATAACAATCTCATATATTAGTGGTGTATGCCTAGCATCCTTGAATTCCTCACTACCTTGCCCATTTGGTCTTACATTCTCTCTCTTTTCTATTTGATCTATCTTGTGAATTAGTGCATCTAGGGTGGAAGATGAAAGGGTAATAAGTGAGGGTTGGGAACCACTATGGTGTGTATAGGAATGGGTGTGAGAGGTCAGAGGTATGGAGGTGGTAATAGGTTGGGAAAGAGGCATAGAAGAGATACTTAAAGGGCATTCATGGATGCAAGTGGAGATGTGGAATAAGGGATAGACATAGCATAGTGGCTTGCCTAAGAGGTGTAATGATAGGTGGCATAGTAGTAGATGAGATAAGAATCAAGAGGGGTATAGTTAGGAGGATGACAATAAGGAGGAAGATAAGTGGAGAAAGGATAAACACTATGTGGGGGTAAAGTAGTATAAATATGGGTGGTACTATGAGGATGAGTAGTGGTGGTGGAAGCGGTAATGGTAGAAGATGTATCAATAATAGTGGGGATGTGGAGTAAGGGATAGACATAGCATTGTGGTGGTGGAACGGGTAATAGTAGAAGATCTATCAATAGTAGTGGAGATGTGGAATAAGGGATAGACGTAGCATAGTGGCTTGACTAAGAATAGAGGTGTAATACATCATGAGGGATGTGGGTATCTCGAGAGGGGTATAGTTAGGAGGATGGCCATAAGGAGGAAGAGAAGTAGAGAAAGGATAAACACTATGTGTGGGTACACTAGTATAAATATGGGTGGTACCATGAGGATGAGTAGTGGTGGTGGAAGGGGTAATGGTAGAAGATGTATCAATATTATTTAAAGATATAATAATTTCATAGTTTATATAAATGAATTGAGAGTACTTCTATATATAACTATGTACTTCTAAGCATAATTATATAGATGATTTTTTACATCAACATTATACAATTCTTTTGATAAGACTTTCTAAACGGTTTCACATAAAATCAAGATAATTAAAATAAGCGAAGTAATTGAGGTGTAATAAGAGAAGGTTATTTTCAAATATGAAATAGTTCAACAATCAAAATTAAATTTTAACTAATAAAAATTAGAGCTATTTTTTAATATAGATGAAAAATAAAACTACTATTAACTAAATAGTTGAACATTCTAATTACACCCAATCACATTTTAACATTTCAAACCTTAATATTATTCCATAGAAGACAATGTTAAAACCTTAATATTATTCCATAGAAGACATTGTAGAGAAATCTTTCTATACACCATGACTGTATATACATGTACATTTTATTTTACCATGTTTACAATTTATGCATTTAAGAGAATTTATTATTTAGTAGTAGCTTATGTTTATGTTCTTTGGCAATAGATAATCCCAGTTTACTCATCTTCTTACTAGTCAGATTCTAAAGTGATAGATTTGTAGATTCTCAACTCCCAAGTTTTTAAAATTGCTATCCTTCTTCTGCTTATCAAACTTTCCCCAGTTGTATTCCCTATACTTGGGAGGATTCTCTTCACTCACCATCTCCTCTATAGGCTTCACCATCACATAGTGTGAAGGATTAAAGAAAAATGGAATGGAGAGGCATCTTCAGTTGTCATTTGTTGGTGTAACGTGAACATCTGACGCACCTAACTCCTTCTAAATGTAACACCCCTACTAATTCTATTTATAACGTCCTCTGTTCAGATTCTCTGATATTCTCTGTTCGTTGGGGTTAAAAATAGTAATGAATCCTTTGCAGGGTAATGACATATATAGAATGTAAGCTACTGTATGAGCAAAGTGTTGTAGATATATTGTAATAGAATTTATTCTGAGTCTTATGGAGGTTAAGATGGAGAGTTAGCTGTTGAAGGTTTTAGTGATAGTTGAAGATACATTTTGTAACAGAGTTTCATTCTGGGTTCAATAGAATAACAGAGCTATCTCCTGCTCTGTGTGGATGTAGCCATTTGGTGAACCACGTTAAAAAAACCTTTGTTCTTCTCTTGCTGTTGTCTGTGTGTTTTTTAATTATTTACATTTAGTTTTTTATCTGCCATTTATTGTTTAACAATTGGTATCAGAGCTGGTTGTGCTCGATCGTTTGGCAGGAGAGGTTCGAGTTTGAGTGGGAACAATGTCGATTGAAGAAGGAAGGATCGAAAGGTTCAATGGCCATAATTATCCATTGTGGAAGATGCAGATGGAGGATTTTCTATACCAGAAAGATCTGTGGAGACCATTGCATGGTAAGGCAAAGAAACCAGCTAATATACTAGATGAAGATTGGGATATTTTGGATAGAAAAGCATTGGGAGCGATTTGATTGTGCTTATCTCCATCTGTAGCATTTAACATATCTAAAGCAACCACATCTATGGAGTTAATGGGTATTTTGGACAAGTTGTATGAGAAGCCCTTAGCATCGAATAAGGTATTTTTAATAAGACGGTTGTTTACTATGAAAATGGCTGAAGGTAATTCTGTAGCTAAACATTTAAATAATTTTAATACAATTACCAGTCAGTTAGCTTCTATAAAAATAAGTTTTGATGAAGAAGTTCGGGCTCTTTTACTTTTGTCCTCTTTGCTAGAAAGTTGGGATAGCTTGGTTATGGCTGTTAGTAATTCTGTTTCTGGTTCAAATGCGTTAAAATTTGATGATGTTGGTATAATTTTGAGTGAAGAAATGCGTAGGAAGAGCATGGTTGAGACTTCAACATCGGGTAGCGCTTTAAATGTAGAAGACAGAGGAAGATCAAAAGAAAGAGAGAAGAATCCAACAGAGCGTGGAAAGTCGCAAGGAAGATCAAAATCTATAGGTAGAGATGGTGTTTGCTAGTTTTGCGGCAAGCAAGGTCACATACAAAAGGAACTGTTGGTCTTACAAGAAATCTATAGAACAGCCAAAGGAAGTTGAAGCCAATGTAGCATACCGAGAAGATGCAGGTGTTCTTATTTTAACCAAAGAAGAAATTCCAACTAATGTTTGGATGCTTGATTCAGGTTCATCATTTCATGTCACTCTATGCAAGGAGTATTGCAAAAATCTACAAATTGGTGACTTTGGTAAGGTTTTTCTTGTTAACAATGATTCTTGTGATATTGTTGGCAAAGGGGATATTTCATTAAAACTGAAAAATAGATATAGTTGGTTGTTACGTGATGTTAGATATGTTCCCCAGCTCAAACAAAATGTAATCTCGACTAGACAATTGGGTTCTCAAGGTTGTGAAATTAGTTTTGAATCAAATAGATGCAAGGTTTAAAAGGGGGCCTTGGTAATTGCAAGGGGCAGCAAATTAGGCACCTTGTATGTAATAGAGAGTCATGCTGAAGTGGGAGATGTTCATCCTACTTTAGATTCGTCATTGTGTGAAATATGGACCGCTCAGAAAAGTTTTTTGGATCAATTAGATGCTGAAACTGAATCGGTTATTAATGATTTTCTTAGCATGCTTGACAGTGAAAGTTTTGGGGATCAATTAGATGATGGTGAGCAGGTTGATGCCAAAGAACCTGGGGCAGATGAAATTGATGGTAATTCTCAGTTGGGGCAGATGAAATTGATGGTGATTCTCAGTTGGCGCAGAGTGCAGGTTGTGATACTTCAGATTCTTTGAATGTCATTGGATGGGGTCCGACGGATGCTTTGACGAAGATCGTAGCGAGGGAGAAGTTCGAGTTCTGTAGGACTTCTCTCGCATTGTCAAGATTTGACAATAAGCCTGGAGTGGCGGATTTCTCTGAGCAGCTCTCTCAAAATAAATTCTATTACAATATATCTACAACACTTTGCTCATATGGCAGCTTACATTCTATATATGTCATTAACCTGCAAAGGATTCATCACTATTTTTAACCCCAACAAACAGGGAATATCAAAGAATCTGAACAGAGGACATTATAAACAAAATTAGCAGGGGCGTTACATTCAGGAGTCAGGTGCGCCAGATGGAGTGATTGGGTTTCACGTTACACCAACATCATTCACCACCACTTTGTGCTCTACACTCTCATACCTGTCATTGCTCCACACCTGCCATGTCCTTCAAGGAATCAGTCCATTAGTGATTATTGCAGGCAACAATTTCTTGTAAGTAGACCTATGGCTAAATGGCTATGTTAGAATGAAAGAATTCAAGGAGTCAATACATTGCAATACATTGTGACTGTTTACATGTAGAGTTCAAGTCTTCACATAAATAATAATTTATTACAATGCACTAGTTGTTTATGGTAATAGGTTTGAATCACAACCTACTTTCTTAATAGTTTAAAGGATATCAGAATATATAGCATTTCCACAGTCCATAAGAATGTATACAAATTTTTTGGATTCAATTGTATAAAAATATATTTGATCATGGACATTTCAGATCATACTACATGATTCATCATCAAGATAAAAAGTAATAACAAATTCCCTATATGCAATCTCCAACATTGACAACGAAGGAGGCATGCAGAAGCTGAGCGGGTACCCACTGACCATTGTCCTTGCGCTTGGCCTCCAGTCCACCTACAAGTGGTCTTGGTAAAGAAGGGTGAGGCCGCCAAGGTCCTTGTGCTTGCCCACACCCAGTGCCAACTCAGGGCCGAGCAAGTCGGGTAACAATTAAGACGCATAAGGCTCATATCATCTTTGAAATATGCATTCAGGAGGTCATTAGGTAAGCCAAGGCTCCGTTCTAGTAATTCTAGCAACCTAAGCGACAACTCCCTTGCAGCGTCCCCATAGGCTAGGCAAGCTTCTCTACAACAATTTCCCACAAAACATAAATCAATTATGATGTTATTATTGTACAGGGACATGTAAGAACTATATTGCTAACAATGCTAAAAAAAGAAAGAACCAGTGCTGACATTTGATTAGCTCAAATAGAGTTTGAAAGGAAAAAATATTTAGTAGGGAATATATGGAAATGGAAATGGAAATGGATCCTTTTATAGTCTACCGCAATCTTATTTTGGGTTTTCAAGTGGCTTATAACATATGAGACTACCTCATACTCCATTATTGAATTTATTGAATTTAGGGAAGAGAACTAAAAGAAAGGATATTTATATAATTCTTCTCATGAGCCAAATACTTTTACCAGTTAATTTTTTTTTAAATAATATTAATATTTTACATAAACAAAGGATCTTAATTCCTTCTTGTTTGTCCCGTGCCCAATCATAAACCAAAATGAACCTTAATTATAAATTTCCAAAATGTAATCAAATCTTAAACTCTTCCACATAAAAAATAAAACATTAAATAAAATTAAAATAAAAAACAATTAGGCACCCAAACATTTGAAACTTATGTGATTTTATGGAAAGGCTTTAGAAACTATTTTCATAGAGCAAGGTTTCAACCGGGGCTTAAATTCAATTAGGCACCCAAACATTTGAAACTTATGTGATTTTACGGAAAGGCTTTAGAAACTATTTTCATGGAGCAAGGTTTCAATAGGAGCTTAAATTTGACAGTCATAGAGCAAGATTTTAAGTTCAGGCTTAAATTTGACAGTCGACCTTACTTGTCAAGCAATTTTTTTATGACAGTTATTTATTCAATGGTGCCCTTCAAATGGCATCCTTAGTATAAGTAAATCATATACAAATCAAATTTATATATCATCATAATCTTATATAAATTTTGGCAGTTTGTCCAAAATCTCATTTTGATTGTATTTTACAGCAAAAATGCCTAAATACAGCTATACAACTGTCAAATGTAAGCCACCGGTCACTTTCACCACACTTTTTTTTTGGGCTAATGGATAAATTAGAATCTTTTCAAGTGGGACAGGTCAAATGTACAGTCAACTGGATAGTCGTTGCCCTAAATTTAAAGGAATAATTTACTATTAGCGAAACCCTCCATAGGACCACAGGCTTAATCAATATATTGAGTAAAAAAGTGAAAACACAAAGCAGCGGAGAGCGAAGGGCTACCTGAAATCCGGATGGGCGTTGGGCCACTGGTTTTTGACGGTGTATGTAGTGAGATCATGCGGATCAACAGATGCGGGGAATAGGGTTTCCTCTCGCGGCATAAAGTCGAAAACCTCTTTCCAATCCCTCACATTTTTTGTAAGCTCCGTATTGAAATAGCCAAGAAGTTTTGTGCATCCCTGGAAACTTGTCTCTTTTCTTCCAGAGGTAACGAAAAGAAGTCGGATGCGGCGGACTCGAGGCGGCGGAGAAGATGGTCTGGAAAGCCATTGTTGATGAGGTGGAAGAATCCCCACTCTCTGCACGTCTTTTCCACCTCCTCTGCGGAGCTCTTTTCCAAACTATCACGGGAATTTTCACATTATCGTCCGGAGAAGTGGAGAAACGCTTGGGACGGTGTTCTTCGCTCTGAATAAAACTCGCTTCGAAGTCCAGAGCTACACTGTTTTCGGCCGTCCCCACTCCCATTGTTACTAAATTGTGCTTTGATTTCTCTTTCTCTTCTGGATAACAAGTCGTTCAATTATGGCATCTACTTGAACTTGACACACCTTAAAGATATAATTAAAATTATAATATTTAATTTTTAGTTTTAGGGAAAAAAGTATAGTTTATGGAAAATTATAATATTTTATGTTTGTCTCTTTTTTTAATTTTTTAAATTATCTTCTCAACTATTTATCAATATCTTTTTTGTATCTTCTTCAATATAATATACATAGGAGATGGTAATCAATCAAGGGGGTCATTTCCTTATTATGTCTCTTATTGTGGGGTCACATCTTTGGGATTTATTTATTGATTATAATCTCTTATTTATTACCTTCTTCTACACTATCTTTCTCTCTTAACTTATCTTTGTCTCATGAATCCATATCTTCAATATATAGAGGTGTTACCTCTCCTTAGGATTTCCATAGGTTTAGGGAGTCTTTTAAGGGTCATTTCCATGGTTTAGGGCTTCTTTGAAAGGTTAGGGTTTAACTGGAATTTTGGTAGAATTTGGGCGCACAAAGTGCAACTAAAAAAACTTAGGGATAGGATGAAAAGTAATTCAAATATACCATAATGTTTCAATTCTATAAGGCTTACAAACAAAACCTTATCCCTTACGGTTTATAAAAAACCACCCAAAAATGATATGTCCTTTCATGGTTAATAACAAAAGGGGAAACAATTTACATACCTAAGCAATTTAGTCAGCTATGCTCTATAAATAAATGATATGTCCTTTCATGGTTAATAACAAAAGGGGAAACAAT
Organism: Cunninghamia lanceolata; assembly: GCA_027924645.1. Taxonomy (NCBI): domain Eukaryota; kingdom Viridiplantae; phylum Streptophyta; class Pinopsida; order Cupressales; family Cupressaceae; genus Cunninghamia; species Cunninghamia lanceolata. The sequence goes on along the minus strand of BSBN01001031.1, from coordinate 2,337,166 downwards.
TTACATACCTAAGCAATTTAGTCAGCTATGCTCTATAAATCTCTCTCTGCTTGATAATGGTAGTAAGGAACATGGGCATGCTCTTGAATGAAGAAACTTTATAGTTCTCAAAAACATATGTTATTTGCAAGGAAATGTGGCTCAAATTAAGTGCATGTGCATTAATGGTGACGACCTAAGATGAGCCAAAGGTGTCATGTCATGTTAAACCTTTTGAACATCTAGGATTAATCAACAACTCACTTTGAAATTGCCTTTTGATAACTCCACCCTCATGAATAAACTTTACATATTGATGCACCCCAAAGGGTATTGTTTGTAAATTTTCCAACCATGGCTTGCCAAGTGAAATAGAGAACCTAAATTAGAAGCAATGATAACATGGCATAACAATGGTACTTCTTTAGGTCCAATTGTGACTGCTACTATAATGCATCCTAAAGTGTAAATCACTAACCCGTTACTTAAATGTGCATAAGATTTTGGTTCCATATGATTTGCTACCAAGAAGTCTTCCATGGATTAATGAGTGCACCCTTTATCTTTATAGGATTGACAAGTACATTGTATTGATTTATAGGATTGACAAGTATGTCCTTAATGAGTGCATCCTTTATCTTTTTGACAACATATAATGGGCCATAATGGTCAGCTTGGGGGATCTCCTCATCAAAAAATATGAGTGTAGAAGTAAGAGAGGGGGAAGATATAACATTAACTTCAATAGATCCCACAAAAGCATGCTCATGTGATATAACCACATGTTCAATGTCATCCTTATGTGTATCATCATGTACCTCAATGTTACTTTTGTGATGTGGAAAATGATTCATATAAATCTCCAATACATTATTTGTAGGTGCCACTAAAGGATTTTCATTATCATTGATACCTTCAACTTTGATCGTGTTATTATCAATAAGATATGGTACCTTGTTTTTAAGACCCATGCATGACTAAGTATAATGATCGTTAACTCTATAAAAGTTGCAGTATGCTTGGGTGTTGCATGTTCTAGGAAGTGGTTTGTTGGGATCCAATGGATGAACTGGAGAGAGTGTAATCAAGTTAGCACTCAATAAGCTTTGAAGAACATCATCTATGGATTCTTGAAGCTTAGTGAATTTCCTAGGTGCATTTGGTTTGAATGGAGGAAAGGTAGATGTAGCAACAACTTGATGAACATTTTCCTTCATGTCATTACCCTTTAAAAATTATTTGACTTTTGATACTTTGAGGAGTATGATGATCCATTTTGATGTGATGAGCCATGTACTCGAAGATAGTTCATGCCAATAGTTTGTACTCAATAGTTTTTACATGTGCACACAAGTCCATTAAAAATGTTAAGTAGTTTAGATACACATTGTCCTAAATTGGTTTATGCAATCCATTAATACACATGTTTTGCAACTCTAAATCATGTAAGGAAGTAATCATCTTAGAACATAAAGAATGAAATCATATAACAATCACTAATGTGTTCATTAGGTCCTTGGGCACATCCTAATAGATCAAAAATCGTAACTCTAACACTCATGTTACCATTGAATTGCTTTAGGAACACTTTTGTCAAATCATCAAATGTGTGAATATACCCTTGGGGAAGTGACAAGAACCATTGAATATCATAATCTTTAGAAGTCCACAAAAATAATTTTGTTAATAGCTTATCCACATATAAGTCATCTACACGTGCAACTGTCAAAGATCTTGTTTGTGTGTTTGGGTCACCTATGCCATAACATGGAATATTGTGGTGCCACAAATCCCATAGGGAGAGAACACATAACAATCTCATATAGTAGTGGTGTATGCCTAGAATCCTTGAATTCCTCACTACCTTGCTCATTTGGTCTTACATTCTCTCTCTTTTCTATTTGATCTATCTTGTGAATTAGTGCATCTAGGGTGGAAAATGAAAGGGTAATAAGTGAAGGTTGGGAGCCACTATGGTGTGTATAGGAATGGGTGTGAGAGGTCAAAGGTATGGAGGTGGTGATAGGTTGGGAAAGAGGCATAGAAGAGATACTTAAAGGGCATTCATAGATGCAAGTGGAGACGTGGAATAAGGGATAGACATAACATAGTGGCTTGAGTAAGAGGGTTAATTATAGGTGGCATAGTAGTGGTTGAGATAAGAATAGAGATGTAATACATCATTAGGGATGTGGGTGTCTCAAGAGGGGTATAGTTAGGAGGATGGTCATAAGGAGGAAGAGAAGTGGAGAAAGGATAAACACTATGTGGGTGTACGCTAGTATAAATATGTGCGGTACTATGAGGATGAGTAGTGGTGGTGGAAGGGGTAATGGTAGAAGATGTATCAATATTATTTAAAGATCTAATATTTTCATAGTTTATATAAATGAATTGAGAGTACTTCTAAGCATAATTATATAGATGATTTTTTACATCAACATTATACAATTATTTTTAATAAGACTTTCTAGACAGTTTGCACATAAATCAAGATAATTAAAGTAAGCGAAGAGGTTGAGGTGTAGTAATAGAAGGTTATTTTTAAATATGAAATGGTTTAATAATCAAAATTAAATTCTAACTAATAAAAATTAGAACCATTTACTATTGTTTAATATAGATGAAAGGTAAATTTACTATTAACTATTTAACCATTCAACTATTTAATATTTAAATAGAATAGACATTCATATCACGCCCAATCACATTTTAGCATTTGAAACCTTAATATTATTCCATAGAAGACATTGTAGAGATAATCTTTATATACACCATGACTGTATACCTATACATCTAGATTTTATTTTACTATATTTACAATTTATGCATTTAAGAGAATTTATTATGTAGTAGTAGCTTCTGTTCATGTTCTTTGGCAGTAGATAATCCCAGTTTACTACCTAATCTCAGATTCTAAAGTGGTAGATTTGTAGATTCTCAACTCCCAAGTTTTTAAAATTGCTATCCTTCTTCTGCTTATAAAACTTTCCCCAGTTGTATTCCCTGTACTTGGGAGGATTCTCTTCACTCACCATCTCCTCCAGAGGCTTCACCATTACATAGTGTGAAGGATTAAAGAAAAATGGAATGGAGAGGCGTCTTCGGTTGTCATTCACCACCACTCTGTGCTCTACGCTCTCATACCTGTCATTGCTCCATACCTGCCATGCCATTCAAGGAATCAGTCCAGTATTGATTATTGCAGGCAACAATTTCTTGTAAGCAAGCATATGGCTAAATGGCTATGTTAGAATGAAAGAACTCAAGGAGTCAATACATTGCAATACATTGTGACTGTTTACATGTAGAGTTCAAGTCTTCACATAAATAATAATTTATTACAATGTACCAGTTGTTTATGTTAATGGGTTTGAATCACAACATAACTATCTTAATAGTTTAGAGGATCTGAGAATATATAGGGTTTCCACAGTCCATAAGAATGTATACAAGTTTTCTGGATTCAACTGTATAAAAGTTTATTTGATCATGGACGTTTCGGATCATACTATATGATCTATCATCAAAATAAAAAATAATAACAAATTACCTGTATGCAATCTCCAACATTGACAACAAAGGAGGCAGGCAGAGGCTGAGCTGGTAGCCACTGACCATTGTCCTTACACTTCACCTCCAGTCCTCCCACCTGGTCTTGGTAAAGAAGGGTGAGGCCACCAGGGTCCTTGTGCCTGCCCACACCCAGTGCCAACTCAGGGGCCGGGCAAGCTGGGTAACAATTCAGCCGCATAAGGCTTATATCATCTTTGAAATATTCATTCAGGCGGTTGTCAGGTAAGCCAAGGCTCCGTGCTATTAATTCTAGCAACCTAAATGACAGCTCCCTGGCAGCCTCCCCATAGGCCAGGCAAACTTCTCTACAACAATTTCCCACAAAACAGAAATCAACTATTACTGTACAAGGCCAAATAAGAACTATACTGCTAACAATGCTTAAAAAAAAAGAAATAACCAGTGCTGACATTTGAGAAAAGATTAGCTCAAATAGAGCTTGATAGGAAAAAATATTCGGTAGGGAATAGATGGAAGAGAATTAAAAGAAAGGATATTTTATTGAATTTTAAAAGAAATATGGCCTTTGATACCCATTTCTCCATTATGGCCTGCAAATTTATATCTTCGTTGTAAAATTTGACAGTGGTGCTTCAGTTTTGCATTGCAGCCGAGTAGTATGTTGCATTTTATCAGTTTGTTTCGCTTGGCTGTTTTTAAACATCATCCATTTTAACAGTCAAAAGTCAATTTTGGCCAATAAAAATAGGACAAATATTTACCACTTTTTATGTAAAATCACTATTGATTGTTTGACCATTGAAGTGAATGATGTTTAAGTAGAGCTGTTTGGTTTGGAAACTTTTTGTGCCAATTTCAGATTCTTTATATTGTTTTTGGAGCTGATTCAGTTGTCCTGCAAGGTGTATAGCTCCTTGTATTTGTTTATTTTGTTTGCTGTAAATATTCTGTATGGCGGTCTGTTCTGTTGTTTCTTGTAAGTTGTGTGCAGATTTTTCTGTTGGTCTATTCAGTTGCTTTATTGGCTGTGTCTCCGTAATAGTTGAGTTCGCTTGTTCTTTTGGTAGGTGGTGTTATTTCTTTATTTCTGGCAGTCTGTTGTCTGTTTATTTTATTTGTAACTGCTGCATTGTTCAATATAAAAGAAATCGGTGATTTTATTTTGAATTCAAGTGATTGTCTATAAGGAAATAAAGTTTTGAAAATTAAAGGTTCTTTTGATCATGTTTTGTTTTAAAAATAATACTAATTATTTGTTAATCTAGATTTATTTGGGAAAGTTATTCTATAGACTAAACGTATTTAGGGTCATCAAATATATATGTATGTCTATCATAAATATATTCATATGATGTAAAATTGACTAAAAAAAGGTCAAAATTCCTTTATTTTTCTGTGGTCTGTTGCTTGCTTTGTTATATACTGGCCGTTTCTTTTATAATAAATTTTTACCCTTTTTTTAAAAAAATAAATAAATAAATGTGAGCCAGTGTTTATGGTTATTAGATGACCATAAATATATGTATTTGACAGTTATAAACACATACTATATGAAAAATAACTGTTTGGATAACTCTACAATCCTTAAAAAAACCATATTGAAATTTTGTGTTTGATCAGTTATATTACATTCAATTTTTTATTTAAATTAAAAAACAATTTTACATTTGTTTATATATAAATATTTCTAAAGGCTAACAAGTAACAATTAATTCTCTTTGTTTATACATAAATAAATATTTCTAAAGGCTAACAAATAACAATTAATTCTCTTTAACTTACAACTAGTATAGATATTTTAAATGCATTTATCTAAAAAACCTAAAAGATATCAATGAAGTTATTTTATTTTATTTTATTTTAGAATTATTTTATTTATTAGTGTACACATAAATTTTTATTTTTATTTAACAATTATTTTATTTTATTACATTGTTTATTTTATTTTATTTTTATTTGAAGACCTATTATATTGTATTAGTATGTACATTTTAATTTTACTTTTGAAAAAGCCACCATTCATTATTTCAATAATTCTTTTGTTTTATTTTTACTTGAATAGTGTTACTTATATATTACTTCTTAAAAGTTTAATTTTATAGTTATATGTCGATTATGTTTTGTATTTTAATTTTTATGTACACAGTTACTTACTGCCACTATACAACCTCACTATACAAAGCATTTCTTAAATAACAATTTAATTATAATACTCTTAGCTTAAATATTTTAGGGAGCCCCTCCATAGGACCACAGCCTTAATCAATACAGTGAAAACACAAAGCAGCGGAGAGCGAAGGGCTACCTGAAATCCGGATGGGCGTTGGGCCACTGGTTTTTGACGGTGTATGTGGTGAGATCATGCGGATCAACAGATGCGGGCAATTGGGTTTCCTCTCGCGGCATAAAGTCGAAGACCTCTTTCCAATCCCTCACATTTTTTGTAAGCTCTGTATTGAAGTAGCCCAAGGAGTTTTGTGCATCCCTGGAAACTTGTCTCTTTTCTTCCAGAGGTAACGAAAAGAAGTCGTCTGCGGCGGACTCAAGGCGACGGAGAAGATGTTCTGGAAAACCATGGTTGATGAGGTGGAAGAATCCCCACTCTCTGCACGCCTTTTCCACCTCCTCTGTGGAGCTCTTTTCCAAATCTATCACGGGGATTTTCAAATCATCGTCGGGAGAAGCGGAGAAACGCTTGGGACGGTGCTCTTCGCTCTGAATAAAACTCGCTTCGAACTCCAGAGCTACACTGTTTTCGGCCGTCCCCACTCCCATTCTTACTAAATTGTACTTTGATTTCTCTCTCTTCTGGATAAAAACTGCTGTGAAATGGTTGAAAGGGTTTTACAGCCATTGAAGATGGACAAGAAATGGATATTATTGCATGTTGTGAGGTTATGACGTAATCGGTGACATCAGATCATCTGACCATTGCCACGCTGGAGTTTCACGATTGATTCCTTTGTACAACTGGTTAGATTAATGAAGTGCCTTTTCATTACATGGCCAAAATTCATAGGCTGTGATATAAGAAATATATATATATGAGATAATAAAACCTAGTTTAGGTCAGAACTGAGAAATTGGGGAACCCTGAGAATCTAGAGCATTAGCATGCAGGTCGATGAGATATCGGACTCAACAAAGTAAAAAAACTATTTAGTATATACTATCCAACTGTCTACTCACAAAATGACCAAAGCCACCACAACCAACCACCCAAAACCCACTACCATAAAAGCATCTATTAGAGTTTGACTACCAAGGAAGGGTCAAGGCAAATTACACAGGCCTCTCATTGCCCTTATTAACACAATTACAGTTAACACAAGAAACACTCTGACTTGGGTCTTTTTTCTCCACACCTTCTTCGTCCTCGTCCTCCTCACAGCGCTTCAAGAACAAAGGAATAGCATCCTCCGGTAAAGAAACTTGCAACTTCTTTGTTATCTCCTCAATTGAAGACAAATATGTCACCCTTGATTGTGTGTAAGTGTTCTAGGAAGCAATCAAAGTGAACCTCCACCTAATGCACCACATCACTAATGTTGTCGTGGAGCAGGTAAGAACGAGCGGCCGTAGAGAGCATTGACGCACGGGAGAGGGATTGAGCAACGTCAAAGGTGTTCCATCTACCCCTAGTATATCTCGGGTCCAAAAGAAGTTTTGCCATGGCCAAGTGTATGCACATGCCAGGAGACATGTCCATTCATTTTCCCAGCTCCATATTCTAACCATCCATTGTCTGAGAGTAGGGATCTTGATTTCCCTATTTGCAAAAGCCATGAAATCCACCATTGCCTCCTCCCCTGACACCCGACACTTTCTTAGTTTTGGTGATTTAGCCTCCTTCGCTACCTTCCCGCGCTCGCCACCTATCATCCTCCCACCCAAATGTCATGCACCTATCGCAAACGCCATGAGAAATTGCCACACCACAGAATTCAAGACACGAAATGGAATGGAATGAATGAATCTGTTCTATAACTTCATTATTGAATCCATTAAAACCGCAAACTCCACCTCACAACATAATTACTTCACACGCATTGCCAATTCATTTCATTTGTCCTAGCCACTGTCACTCCAACCCCTTGACAGGTGTGTGTGTGTGTGTGTGTGTGTGATCAACTTCAATATGACAACTATGTTATAAAGCTTGTAGAATATTATAACACAGGGCAATTATAGATAGATAACAAGTTGCTTAATTATGGCATCTACTTAAACTTGACACACCTCCTTAAAGATATAATTAAAATTATAATATTTAATTTTTAGTTTTAGGGAAAAAATATAAAAAAGTTTATAAAAAATTATAATATTTTATGTTTTTTTTTTTTTGTGTTTTTAAATTATCTTCTCAATTGTTTATTAATACCCTCTTTTGTATTTTCTTTAATATAATCCACATAGGAGATGGCAATCAATCAAGGGGGTCATTTCCTTATTATGTCTCTTATTGTGGGGGTCACATCCTTTGGGATTTATTTATTGCTTCTAATCTCTTATTTATTACCTTCTTCTACACTATCTTTCTCTCCTAACTTATATCCTTCATTATACTATCTTCCACTTCTCAACTTCTTTTTCTCTTCCTACTATTTGTCTCATGCATCCATATCTTCAATATATAGAGGTGCTACCTCTCCTTAGGGTTTCTCCATAGTTTCCTCCTAATCCATCAATTCCAAGGAGCTTGCCTTTTCTCTACCTTCTACTTCACTTCATCCTCAAATGTCTCAATGTTGGCTACCCTTATCCTCTAGGACGCCCCTCAATCACTTATTTTCCTCTAATTTTATTCTCCATGTCTAATTATTTCCTCTACCTTATTCATCCTATATCCCTTATTCACTTTACTCCTCCCGTTGTCCTACTTTTTGGATCTCCTCCCTTCTCTATGCCATCTCCTTAGTGCCTAGCTCCCTAAGTGCTAGGGCATAGTGTGCACTACCACACTTCATAATAATTATCTTCACCATATATAAGTCAAAAAAATTCACTTCACCTTGGTTCTAGTTATCGCCAATTCCTTTCTTTTTTATGATCTTCATCCTTATGCAACAACTTAGGTCTTGGCAACATAGCCAAATGTTGAAAAAAAAACTAGGCTGGAGTCCAAGGTTTTATACTCTATTTTATGTAGTAAACCTCAGTATTGTAAAACGGATAACTTAGATATGTAATAAGTAGAAACCAAATTTAAGGAAATTACATACATGCATATATATACCAATGTACGTAAGATCATATATTAATATATCTTACACACTATTTTCATACATTCATGCTATCTTATTTTATTCCACATTCCCCTCTTTGTATCACTCATATATCACTTATCAATGTATTATATTCTTTCCATAAATCTCTCATATACTGTCCACACTTCCTTATTCTCACACACATATTTATTTATTTATTTCATATGATTCATTCTCTTATTTCCCACTTTCCCCTTCCTTATGTAGTCTCTTTATGCCTCTTCATCATGGATTTCCATCATATCTCTCCATGATAACTCTTAATTATCTTCTTCCCATGATTTTACCATTTTCTTTATGATATTTATCCTTTTTTTAGCTCATTTAGGCATAATAGGGTGTTTTTAAGGCTATCTAAATGTTATATCATGGATATATGGATCTAAAATGACCCTAATGGCATGTTGGTACCACACCCTCCCATATCTTTCCAATAGTAAGAACACTTAGAAAATAGAACATGAATAAAAAAGAAGAGTAGAAGAATAGAATAAAATAAACCACAACATAGAATATACCCTTAGAAAAACCTGCAAAGGGAGAAACCTTGCCACAAAAGCACCACACCCAATGTATTAATCAACAATAATGTGTTATATTAGAATATCTAATTTTCTATGCTTCAATGAGGTCTACACTCTAAATCTAGAGGAACTCTAGCAACATAACCTTGCATAAAAGTAAACATACAATCTCTATCCTAATACCTATATAGAGGCTAAGGAGACTTAAGAAGCCAAGAATGGTTTTCCAAAACTATGAGCCAAAAATGGTCCACATTCAACCTATGCACCCCACTTCTAAGAGTAACTACTCCCAACATAGAATGCAACTCCCAATTGACTAGATTGTCCCTTATGACTAATGGGTCCAAGTGTAACTCCCGCGTGCTCCGACATGATGCAATAATTACACTTATACACCTCTTACACACAATTATAAATAATTGGTCAAAGATGTTAGTCATAGTCCACCTAGTAACTCCCTATTCAATGACTTATTACAAGCATCATGAGGCCAATGACACATGGGGGAGAGTATAAACTATGTAATCTGAAGATTACATCCAAGTGGGGTGCCCCCTTCCATGCAAGCAAATTATTTCAATTATTACAAATATTAAATAATTGCTCCTAGACCTAGGACTTTTGCAGAGGCAAGCATGATCCATTCTTATGCTAGAGGATGTATGGACGTACTAGTATTTGGTGCATTACTAACATAAGAGGATGTGTATAGGCAAGTGTAGAGAGTAAGTGATCCTTCTCCACTTGAATGAGTTGATCCACCCATAGTGTCACCTTAGCATGCACATAGTTATTTTCTTTAGCATGTGCACAATTGTTTGCACATGGACACCTAAGAACCAAGAAGTGGATTGCAAATGGTAGATCTTCCCAAAAATACTGCATCAATTTAAACTCTGACATTCAAGCTATATCTCCCATATGTAGGTAGTGGTAACATATAAGTGAGGTTCATGCTATGATACTTTACCAAGAAGCCTTCACTCATTGCACATTTGAACAATCAAATGTTCTTGCACAAGGTGATGTATATGCCAAGGTCAATGCCATCATGGTGTAGAAGGTGATTGAGAAGTTCACTTGTATACAGTGGGTTCACTATGCATAGAGCACTACCCAAAGGCATGAACCTATTGACATGCAAGGCATTAGAATGTGCACAAAATCATAACCAATCTAGAGTTGTTTGTCATGCAAGTGAAGTCACTTAAACCAATGGATGCAGGGCATGATGTCGAATCTTCATCGAAACTAGACTATGGTGAGAAGAATATGAATCCTTCTCACTTTGCATGGTCACTAATTTATCCTATTCCATTATTGCATGAAGGCATCCCCAACTAAAGGGTCATGATGATGCTTTGGTCATGATTGCTAAGGCTTAGGCCCTCATAGCCCATTTTCTTTAGTAGCTTCACACCAATGCCTTTGGTGTGCTTCTAAAAACTACCAAACAATCTAGATGAATCAGAACATTATGAGGAATGTTAGGGACTTACTAGACATATCATTACTCATGTGTCCCAAGTCTTGATTGATGTAGGCACATTGAATTATGATGATTCATATACTTGGAATTATGCACGCATCTTAGATTTAAGTTATGGCAAATCCTCTTCTCTTCTAGAGAGATGTTTTAGATCTTGCATGACTCGTACATCACTACCCTTGGATTAAAAAAGGTTTTCAATGATAGGATCAATGATATGAAGGCCACACTCCATGAGACCTATGAGTTGCTTCAAGATGTTAAATCTTTTCTCTTGTGAATTTATCGAGTTTATTGCAATTGTTGATTCTAGTATTGAACATGTTGAATCTCTGAGTAGGCATCTATTCAAATTAGGATATGTTGGAAGGGATCCTTCCATATTAGAGATTTGTGTCATACTGTTCACTTCACCCATGGTTGTAACGATGCAAAGAGGCTTGTATCTAAAATCAATTTTGTGTCGGTGTAGCAAACTTTCAAGCTTTGATACCAATGTTTTGATTTGGGCCCAAGAGACAATCAAAGCATAATCCACAATATATCTAAGTGATGAGGATTTCTTAAATAGTATTATGAATTGTAAAATGTGTAATGGAACTTGGAAAACAAAATGTAGAAAACTATAACACATTCAAATAGAGGGATTAGCATAATTGCTACTTTTATGCATGTAAGAGAATAGGGATAAATACCCATTATCAGAAAAGGGACAAGATATCTCTTTTGATTTTCCTAGACTATTTGGAGCATGCTAGTGCAAAAAAGTTAGGTTGGAGTGTTGGACTTATTGGATTGGAGTGCAAAATTGCCAAGCTAGATGTGTTGAAGTCTCTAATGTAATGGCTATCTAATGTATAATATCTGCAATGCCATTATTTATAGTTGAGATCAACATTTAATATCCATGTCTATGCTGACAAGTGTCACATGCATATGGTCATGTGGAATGTGTGGATAAGGCATTGCCAAGTGTCAAACCCATATAGTATGGATTACATGTGGCACACGATGCCACCATGTGTTAAATGTGTATGGTGTCAAATGTCAAACATGTATGTAGCCAATTCCTATGGTGCAAGTGTTAAGTTTGGCATGAGGCATAATGGTTGTTTTGCCATTGATGTCAAAATGGTTGTATGGTTGATTTCTTAGGTTCTTGATGGTTGAGTTCTCAGGTGATTGGAGTTCATATTCAAAGTGGTCTTCATTCATGCTCTTTGTTACATTGACCAAAAAATTCAACTTTCATATCTTGTCATACAGCCAGAGTTTATATATCTCCTATCAAATGATCTTGTCAAAAATTAGGGTTTGATATCTAATTTCTAATTCCTCAAATCATATTAGATATCTATGGCCCTTAATCCTTTCAATGCATGTGACAGAGGCATGAAGGTTTGTTCATGACAAAGTTAGCTCTTTGAAGTCTCTGTGGACTGTGCAGAGTTATTATCATTCAATGTGTTGGGCATAAGATGCATAATCTATCTTTTTTCATATTAGGGTTTGTATTATATAGAGTCCAAGGCATCAAAACCCTAAATTCAAGTTTCTAAATGCATATCTTAACAGCTCTAAACTACCCGTCAAGTGCTTTAGTTCTATTTTTGAGCTGACCGGTTGATCCAGTCATATGATGACTTATGTTATCAACAAGGATCTTTATCTCATGGGGTGACCAGCCCTGATATCCTAGGGGCTCCGGTAGCTCAAAGTTGTTTTAATGTTTGTGGCGGTAAAGCACATTGGATGGTCCAAAACAAAAGGCACAATGGCGCGAAGTAAGGATCGAATGAACGACGTTCAATTTGCCTTTTGAATCCCAACAGACACTTGGGCATTCTAATTTTAATGTTCACTGTTCTATACAAGGAATGAAAATGAATTTTCTCTCTCTCTCTTGTAGTATGCAAAAGACCAGTGAATTTGGTATTAAGTCCTGTGCGATGTATCTTTGTAATTTGGATGTTGCTCTAACTTGAAAAAGATAATCTCAATATGCAGGTATATGAAGTATCAAAGGTATGATGAATCTGAGTTATTAATCTTAGTTTGAAACTTAAATACAGAGTATGAAGACTATATGTAGCATGGCAGAGATATGTATATTGAGATTTGTTTGAGAAAATTGAAGACTGCAATTGTTTGTTTGAGATTGTGAGATGGTTATTACTACACCTTTGTGAAGAAACTAGGATAATGATTGTTTGAAGAATATTATGCAGAGATAAGTCCTTTAAAGCTATCTATTGAACCTCAGTGTGCCAGGTGAACCTCAATGTGCCAGGAGATTATTTGCAGAGGTTTGTATAATATTTTGAAGACTATAATTATTGTTTTGTATCAGAGATATAATTGTCTATTTGGCTTCATGAAGAATTGATCAATTGTGTGTAGAATAGTAAATGTGGAATTAAATTGGCAACAAGGTTGATTGATATTTGAAGTATGAAGTTTGTAGTTGTTGCAAGTATGAGGTTAACCAGTGTTGTCATTGATGTCAACATACTCATATTTCTTTGTTAAGAAGGATTGGATGAGCTGTGTGCTGAGGTTATTGAGGAAATCAGTCTCAATCAGGTACAGTGAAGAACAGTGAGGAGAAGAAGGCAAAAGTACTCAATAGGTTGAGGATCAGAGGATGCAGATTAAAGGGTTTATAGATATGAGTCTTGATATGTTCCAGTTAAGATTTTAGAGGTCCGCATGAAGATATGAAGAAGTTGTGATCAATCAAGTAAAACTAGTTCTGGGAGATGCTCCGAAATGACAAAGTGTTACAAAAAGGTCTGGTGAGATCTAGAAGTGCATTGTCCTATTCTGTGGATTGGAATGTGTGTTTGGGATGTCCTTGTGATGTGTCATCTTGATTGGTACATAGTTTGGAGGTTCGAAAGTACCCTTTTCAGTATGACAGTGGCGATAGACTGTGTTCTTGAAGTTTCGGATGAAGAAGAAAAGAATTCTAGTAAGTGGAGGAAGTGCGGATGTATCTGGTCATTCAGGCAAGCCTGTGAAGGTTCTTGGATCATGTTGAGGTTGTGTTGTTGGTCCATATTAGTGTTAGAGCCCAGAATTGGAGATATACTTCCAGATGAAGTTGTTTTTGTTCAGGCTGGCCGACCGGATGAGTTATTTATCTTGCGAATGATCTTGCGGATGATTGCCGACTTAGATGATTGTTCCTAAGTCGATGCCTTGTATAAATAAAGGTTTGTGAATTCATTTTGAAGTGTGTCGTGGAGCGGATGAGTGTGGTAAAGAGAAAGAACGAAAGACAGAGCAGGAGTGTCTCGGGCTTAAATGGAACTGATCCAGACATGGTAAAGATGTCAATCTCCAATTCAAGTTTGTAATACTTATGATCTTGTAGACAGTGTGTCTCTTGTAGGCAGTGTGCCTCCTTGTGAGCAGTGTGCTCAGGCAGTGAGCCCTAATTGGCATGTGCCATCTATTTTTCTTATTCTTCTAATAGAGAATAATCTTTGGGTTAATCACCCCATGGTTTTCCCTTAACCGGGTTTTCCATGTCAAAATCTTGGTGTCCAATGTGTTGATGTTTATCTGCTTTAGTGTTCATGCTTGATGCCTTCATGAATGGTTAATTGATATGCTATTAACTAACAAAGAAGAATCAAGTGTTTGAAGTAGAAGCAAGTCTTTGTACAACTAATTCACCCCCCCTCTCAGTTGTGTGGCCTAGATCTAACAATTGGTATCAAAGCCAAGTTCCTCTAAAAGGAGCTTAACCGCTTGAGGAGATCCAGGATGTCGTCATACAAGAAGGATAGTCCGAAGTTTGATGGAACCAACTTCTCTCTCTAGAAAGGTCGCATGAAATGTCACTTGGAGTGTATGGGAAAAGCATACTTGTCCATGGTCACAAAAGCATATGTACCTCCACAGGGTGGTCCAACAACTCTAAATGAAATCACAGATGCTGAAAACAATCTACAGACCAAAGAAGCTCTTCTAAGTGCATTGACTGACTCAGGACTCTCAAATGTTATTGACCTACCAACGGCCTATGAGATTTGGGTTAAACTAGAACTTCTGCATGAAGGAGATCAGTTTGTTAAGAGTGCAAGGTTGCAAAGTCTCAAAGGGAAATTTGAAAGATTGAAGATGAGAGATGATGAAAATATCACTACCTTTATGCCAAGAGTAAATGAGCTGGTGTGTGGAATTAGGAATGCTGGTGGAATTCTGGATGAAAATGAGATTGTTTGCAAAATTCTCAGATCCCTTCCTATTGCCTACAAAATCAAGGTTGCTGCCATTGATGAATTCAGAGCCCATACAACTGTCACAAGAGAGCAATTGGCTGCATTTGAAATGACCAAGTTTGGAGATGATCCCCCCAAGACTGAATCTGCATTCAAAGCCAGTGCCTATGTGAAAGGCAAACAAAGATTTGATCCGGGAGAAAACTCTTCAAGGAAGCTGTCATGGTATGATCAAGCAAGGAAAGACATGGAAGAGGAAGAAGCAGAAACAACTCATCTTGAAGCCCTCATTGCAAAGAGACTGTCAAGAGGATCCAGTAAGTATGAAGGAAAATTACCCTTTAAATGCTTCAACTGCAATAAGATTGGTCATTTTGCTTCGAGATGTCCAGAAAGATCTACACGGTCAAATTCTAATAGACAAAGGTTCCAAAAGAACTGCTATTATGTTCATGAAGAAGATGATAATGAAGGAGTAACAGATGATGAATTAGAGATAGGAGACAAATCTGGAAATGAATGGGTGTTTATTGCCATCAAGGAAGGAGATCCAATATCTGTCAATCATAAGGTTGTAGAAAGAGCTTTGGCTGCCCAAGTTGAAGAAAAGGATGATTGGGTTATTGACAATGGATGCTCTCATCATATGACAGGTGACAAAGACAAGTTCCTAGACTTGGAAAGGTGTGAAGGAGGAATGGTAAAGTTTGGTGATAATTTTGCTGGTAGAATTAGAGGTAGGGGAACTATTTCTTTTGATGGGAAGAGCAAAATCGATAATGTACTGTATGTTGAAGGATTGAAGCACAATCTTCTCAGTGTTGGTCAATTGGTGGACAAAGGCTATGATCTCCGGTTCAAGAATGGAAGATGCAGGATCTTTGAAAGATCTGGAACTGAGATTGCATCTGGTACTCAAACAAAAGGTAATATCTTCCATCTAGTTGGTTCTAATAAAAGTTGTTTGTTTGTTCAAGTTGATCAGAGTTGGTTATGGCATAGAAGGATGTGTCATGTGAATTTTGATAACATCATCAAGATAAGTAATACTCAGGCTGTAAGAGATCTTCCAAAATTGGTGAAAACTACAAATAGTTTGTGCAAAGAATGTCAGCTAGGTAAACAGAGCAGAGTCTCTTTCAAAAGCAATGATCAATCCTCTACCAGATTATTGGAATTAGTTTATACTGATCTATGTGGTTCGACAAGAATCAAGAGTATGCAAGGTGATAGATATTTCATGTTACTAATTGATGACCATTCCCAGATGATGTAGGTTACCTTTCTAAAAGAGAAATCAGAAGCCTTTGAGAAGTTCAAAATCTTCAAAGCTATGGTAGAGAATCAAACCGGATTGAAACTGAAATGTCTGAGGTCTAATAGAGGTGGTGAATTCACATCCGGTGAATTCATAGACTTTTGTGAGAAGCATGGTATAAAGAGACAGTTGTCTGCTCCTAGGACTCCACAGTAGAATGGAGTAGTTGAGAGAAAGAACTGTACCATCTAGGACAATGATGATGGAAGCAAATGTTCCCCAGATGTTTTGGAGAGAAGCTGTCAACACTGTAGTCTATACTCTCAATCGAGTTCAAATCAGAAGCAATATCGGTAAGACTCCTTATGAACTTTGGTTTGGTACAACTCCTACTGTGAGATATTTCAGAGTATTTGGTAGCAAATGTTACATTAAAAGAGATGAAGATCTAGGAAAGTTTGATGCTAGAAGTGATGAAGGAATCCTCTTGGGTTACTCCACTCAAAGCAAAGCATACCGGTGTTACAATAAGAGACTGAGAAAGATGATAGAAAGTACAAATGTGAAGGTTGATAAAGGAATTGACAAGCCCTCAAGGTTTTATGAATATGATGAAGATGATCAGAATGGTTCTCTGATGCAAGGAGCTCAATCCTCCTCTGAAAGTCAAATTTAGACTGATCTGGTAAATCAGGAAGAAGACGTTTGTCTGAATGAGCCCGATCAAGAAACAGTAGTGCAAGAAACTCCCAAAGTTCCAAGGTATGTAACTCTAAACCACTCTAAAGATCAGATCATAGGTGACAAAAGTAAAGGGGTATAAACAAGGAGGAAAATTGCTCAAAATTTGGATGAATATTGTTTGATTTCAAAGATTGAACTTAAGACAATAAATGAAGCCTACAATGATGAAAATTGGACCAAAGTAATGGAGGAAGAGCTGATGCAAATTGAGAAAAATCACACTTGGGATCTTGTTCCCAGACCTAGAAACAAAAATGTGATTGGAACCAAATGGGTCTTCTGGAACAAACTAAATGAAGTTGGTGAAGTAATCAGAAACAAAGCCAGATTGGTCTGCAAAGGCTACTCTCAAATAGAAGGAATTGATTTTGAAGAAACCTTTGCTCTGGTGGCAAGAATTGAAGCAGTCAGATTATTTCTTGCATTTGCTGCCTTCAAAGACTTCAAGGTATATCAGATGGATGTCAAGTCTGCCTTCCTAAATGGTGATTTGGAAGAAGAAGTATACATTGAGCAGCCGGATGGATTTCAATTGTCTAATCACAGTGATATGGTCTGCAAGTTGAAGAAAGCACTGTATGGATTGAAGCAAGCCCCAAGGGCTTGGTATGAAAGGTTGGATAAGCATCTTGTGTAGATTGGTTTCAACAAAGGTACTACTGATAGTAATCTATATTTCCAAATAGATAATGAAAACATCTTGATTGTTGAAGTATTTGTTGATGATATCATCTTTGGAGGAAGAGACAGTATGTGTAAAACCTTTGCAAATCAAATGAAAAGTGAGTTTAAAATGTCAATGCTTGGTGAAATGAACTTCTTCTTGGGTCTACAAATTACTCAGACAAAGAAAGGCATCTTTATCTCTCAGACCAAATATGTGAAAGAATTGTTGAGAAAATTCAGAATGGAAGATTCAAGGCCAATGAACACTCCTATGGCAACCAGATGTAAGTTGAGCAAAGATGATGACTCTCCTAAGACAGATTAGACCAAGTACAGATCAATGATTGGAGGACTATTGTATCTCACTCAGACTAGACCAGATATAATGTAGGTTGTTGGTCTTGTGGCAAGATTCTAGGATGATCCCAGAGAATCTCATGTCATGGCAATCAAAAGAATTTTTAGGTACTTAAAAGGGACAGTTGAGTATGGTCTATGGTACCCTAGAGATCGTGATTTCTCTCTTCATGCATATACAGATGTAGATTGGGCAGGAGATGTGGATGACCGGAAGAGTACAAGTGGAGGAGCATTCTTTTTGGGAAAAAGGTTGGTTTCTTGGCTAAGCAAGAAACAAGAGGCAATATCCTTGTCTACAACTAAAGCAGAATACATTGCAACAGCAGGTAGTTGCACTCAAATCTTATGGATGAAGCAGATGCTAAGAGACATTAAAGTAGAATATGAGGAGCCTATCATAATTTTCTATGATAATTCAAGTGCAATAAATATTTCTAAGAATCTGGTATTGCATTCTAAGACCAAGCACATATCTATCAAGTTTCACTTTCTGAGAGAACAAGTGAACAAGGATGAAGTCAGATTGGAGTATGTACCCTCCAAGGATCAGATTACAGATATTTTTACTAAACCTCTTCCCAAGGACTCTTTTGAGTATCTCAAGGAGAAGTTAGGGGTCATGGCCCCTCCGGTGATGAACTAGGATGCACTGATGTGCATCAGTCTGGTGGATATCACAGTCATATCTTATAAACCAGATTGATGATGGGGAGCTGCTACTAAGGGGGAGCAGCCGATATGATTCTGATGTGTTAGAATTGCAAGTATGAGCCATTTGCCATTGATGTCAAAGGGGGAGAGAAGACATGTGAAAAACAAGTGGTTGATGATCAAAGGGGGAGCAATAATGGAAGAGAAGACATGTGAAGAGTTGTTACTGATAGGGGGAGCTGTGACAGAAAGGAAAAGTTCTTGTCTTGATAGTTTTTCACATCATATGTTGCCATCAATGACAAAGGGGGAGATTGTTGCAAGTATGAGGTTAACCAGTGTTATCATTGATGTCAACATACTCATATTTCTTTGTTAAGAAGGATTGGATGAGATGTGTGCTGAGGTTATTGAGGAAATCAGTCTCAATCAGGTACAGTGATGAGAAGAAGGAAAAAGTACTCAATAGGTTGAGGATCAGAGGATGCGGATTAAAGGGTTTATAGATATGAGTCTTGATATGTTCCAGTGAAGATTTCAAAGGTCCGCATGAAGATATGAAGAAGTTGTGATCAATCAAGTAAAACCGGTTCCAGGAGATGCTCCAGAATGACAGAGTGTTACAAAAAGGTCCGGTGAGATCCGGAAGTGCATTGTCCTATTATGCAGATTAGAATGTGTGTTTGGGATGTCCTTGTGATGTGTCATCTCAATTGGTACATAGTTTGGAGGTTTGGAAGCACCCTTTTCAGTATGACAGTGGCGATAGACTGTGTTCTTGAAGTTCTGGATGAAGAAGAAAAGAATTCTAGTAAGTGGAGGAAGTGCAGATGTATCTGGTCATTCAGGCAAGCCTATGAAGGTTCTTGGATCATGTTGAGGTTGTGTTGTCGGTTCACATTAGTGTTAGAGCCTAGAATTGGAGATATACTTCTGGATGAAATTGTTCTTGTTCAGGCTGGCTGACCGGATGACTTATTCATCTTGTGAATGATCTTGCGGATGATTGTCGACTTAGATGATTGTTCCTAAGTCGATGCCTTGTATAAATAAAGGTTTGTGAATTCATTTCGAAGTGTGTCATGGAACGGATGAGTGTGGTATAGTGAAAGAGCGAAAGGTAGAGCAAGAGTGTCTTAGGCTTAAATAGAACTAATCCAGACATGGTAAAGATGTCAATCTCCAGTTCAAGTTTGTAATACTTATGATCTTGTAGACAGTGTGTCTCTTGTAGGTAGTGTGCCTCCTTGTGAGTAGTGTGCTCGAGCAATGAGCCCTAATTGGCATGTGCCATCTATTTTTCTTATTCTTCTAATAGAGAATAATCTTTGGGTTAATCACCCCGTGGTTTTTCCCTTAACCAGGTTTTTCACATCAAAATCTTGGTGTCTAATGTGTTGATGTTTATCTGCTTCGGTGTTCATACTTTATGCCTTCATGAATGGTTAATTGATATGCTATTAACTAACAAAGAAGAATCAAGTGTTTGAAGTAGAAGCAAGTCTTTGTACAACTGATTCACCCCCCCCCCCCCTCTCAGTTGTGTGGCCTAGATCTAACAGCAGTATGAATACTTGAAGTCTATGAAGTTTATTGCATGATATTTATAGTATATGGTGCCTCAAAGATTGTAATTTGACAAATGAGAAATTGAAGAAAGTTTGTCAAGTGAAAGTTAGAGGAATAAGGTTTTGTGTAAAAGAGAATCAGGGTAATCCCCTAAAGTGTTTTGCTTTGTATCCAAGTTGATTGTACAAGTCAGTGAGACCTTGTTTTGTCAGTGAGACACTCATTAGCCAGTGAGGCATTTTGTAAAGCCAGTGAGGCTTGCTTGGTCAGTGAGACCTACTTGTAACCAGTGAGTTTTTTTTATTAAGCTAGTGAGGCAATTTTGAGTGGTTTTTCACCCCTATGAGGGTTTTCCACTTGTGAAACCTATTGTGTTATGGTATCAATTTTTGTGTGATTTAATTGTCCTTCATACTTTTACATTCAATATTTGACTCTTTCATTTGATGAAGCATATGATCAAGTTTGATTCTTTCATTTTCTTCTTTTAAGGTTGATAAGAAGTAAATAACTTGGTTTTTGATACAACACTGATTCACCCCCCCTCTCAATGTTGATTGTACTCCAACAGGTGGTATCAGAGCATAGGTTCCCTGTAGAAGCCTAACAAGCTTGGGTAGGTCCTATACGTGGAGTACTAGTCATGGCCAGTCAAGAAGGCTTTTCTACATACAAAGAACCTTTATTTGATGGGTCTAATTATTCTTTCTGGAAATTTTGGATGGAGTCCTATTTGTCTTCCTTGGGTTATGATGTCTGGTCTGCAATAGAAAATGAGTATAAAGAAACAAAACCTCCTTCAACTCCTGATGAAAAGAAGGCCTATGACAATAATGCTAAGGCCAAGAATGCAGTTTGCCGTGGTTTGTCTAATGAGATTCTTGTCAAAATTGTGGATTGTAAGTCAGCTAAGGCTATTTGGGATAAGTTGTCCAATATCTATCAGGGAGATGAAAAAATCAAAGAAGCTAAGTTACAATCTTATAGAGCTAAGTTTGAAAGTCTCAAAATGAATGATGATGAGAAGGTGGCTGATTACCTTCTTAGGGTTCAAGAGGTTATTAATGCTATTAGAGGCTTGGGTGATACCTTAGAAGAAAAGATAGTTGTAACCAAGGTTTTAAGAACTTTAACCCCTAAATATGAATCCAAGGTGTCTGCAGTAGAAGAGAGAGATTTGAGCAAAGTGACCTTTGATGAACTTCATGGTACTTTTATTGCTTTTGAGATGATGGTTTGCAATGAAACTACATCAAGTAAAGAAGTTGCATTCAAATCAGTCAAAAAGGAGAAAGAGATAAAGTCTGATTCAGAAGAGGTAGATGATGATCAAGAATCTTCTTTTGTTAGTAGATTGAAAAAGGGGTCAGCAGGAAAGTATAAAGGTAAACTTCCATTCAAATGTTTTGGCTATGGAAGAATAGGACACTATGATGCTAAATGTCCTTATAAAGATTTAGATAGTGATGAAGAAGAAAATAAGAAACAATTCAAGAAGAAACAATTCTATCTCAAAAAGAAAAGCAAATTCAAAAAGAAGAAGAGTTTGTTCATAAAAGATGTTGATATAACTGATAGTGGTTCAGAGGAGTCACTTGAGGAAGGTGCAGAGACCTTATTCATGGCTATCATAAATGAAAATCAAAATAATAAATGTAAAGATCAATCAGAAAATGATGAAGCAATAGTTGATCTTGAGGGTGAGTTGAAGTGTGCTCTTGGTGAGGTTAAGAAGCTTAAAAAGGAGGCAATTTCTCAAAGAAATCAATTTAAAAAGGACAATGAAATTATGATCAGCAAGGTCACTGATTATGAGAAACAAATTGCAGACCTAAAATTATGTCTTGAGGAAAGTAAAAGAATTGTTGAAGTGGCAAACAAGGAGTTAGATGCTAAAGATGCTAAAGATAAAAAGTGTCATGCTCTAGAAGTTGAAATTGTAACTTTGAGAAGAAGACTTGACATGTGTAACAGCAGTGATAAACTAGAAGACCTTTTGGGAAAACAAAAGGGCTACAAGGACAAAACTAGTCTAGAGTTTGAAGAAGGACAATGCTCACATTCAATTGATCTAAGTCATCATGTTCCTGCTCTTGAGACTAAAGGTAAAAAGAAGATTGAAGCTAAGGTGAAAACCAAAGAAGAGTTTGTCAAAATGCACAATCAAAGAAGAAATCTTAGAAGAACTGCTCCAGCAAGGCAAGCATACATGTACAGGTACAATTACACATTTTTTGGTTATTGTTTTACTTGTAATCGTTTTGGACACAAAGCAGTTAACTGCAGAAGAAGTCAATCTCCTTCAATAAGGAATGTTGATCTAGTTTGTTACAAGTGCAATCAAGTAGGTCACAAGGAAAGAGATTGTAGCTTATATGGAAGATATAATCATAAAAGTTTCTATGGTTTGTCAACAAGAAACTATGATGCTTGGGTTCTGGACTAAAATGTCCAATGTTATAAGTGTAACAACTTTGGTCATTCAACATCTTTTTGTAGAAATGGTCTTGTGAAATCACCTAAATATGACAAGATGATAGATATTGTAACCAAGCAAAAGAAGGATAGTGGAAAGGTTTGGAGAAGAAGACAAAAGGAAGAGAAAGAGAAGATGGATCCTATGCTAGTTGTACATAATGCACAAGAGACACCTCTAAATGCATAAAGATGTAGCATGACTTCAGGGGGAGTTGATTATCGTATTCTCATTTAACCCCCATTGAAAAGATAAAGAGTATAGCGGTCTTTGGTGTTGTAATATGAAGGCCATAGATAGTTTTTGAAATGTTTTTTTCCAGGACTTTGTGATGATGCAACAGATCTATCATAGTGTTTGACATGTTCATATGATGTTTCCATGTATACTTTCATGTTGTTTGAATGAGGTCCATGTTGTTCATCATGTATGGTGTTTAAGGATGCTCATAATTAAACTTAAGTTGTATTCACATGGTGACCTTGATCATTATTCTGTTGATCATGCCTCAAGAGTGTGGAGTTTGCTCATGCTTTCTATGTTCTCTTGTGTTCAAGGTCAGCTGCAGTGAGTTTATGGTGCTAAAGTTCATATTTAACTCATGACAAGAGGATGCCTTCATTCAATGCTTCATTTTCTATATCTAGTTTGAAGTTGTTGATGTTCTGAAGCCTTGGAACAGTAGTGCAAGTGCAGAACATGGTAAGTGCAGAGCATGGTAGGTACAAATTGATGACTTTCTTGTTATGTGCAGATCTGTATGAGTGTTTTGATCATTGCTCTTGATAGGGGGAGTTACTTCTAGAGGCAGAATTGTTTTGGTTTTAATGACAGTCATTCAGTGACAGTCCTTATGACAAGTGTTTTGGTAATAAGGTATGTTGTTGATTTCATATGTGACAGTGTGCTATGTGATGTTATTGCTTCATGTTGGGATGAAGTTGTGATTTATATGAATCAAATTGGATAGGATGAGTGCTCCATTTTGCTACAAGGTAGACAACATTTCTTGTTGCACTGATATTTTAGATATTGTGATGGCATGACACTTTGCTTTGGATGATAGAACTTTGTTGTATAGTGACTTTTGATGCATTTGTTATCATATCTTACTTGATGTTAGATCATGACTGTGTTTTTGATAGAAAATAGACTTGCATCAGTTATATGATAGTTATTATGGTTTCAAGACCTCATGATTAAGCTAATTCTTCAATAGAAGTTGTAAAGAGTAGGACTATTGATACATTCTTCATGAGTTCATATTGTTTGCACCTTGGTGCCTCCTCATAACTTCATACTAGTTCATATATCTCATATAGAGTTAGATGGCCTCTTCAATGTGGTTTTTAGAGGTTACATACTGCAAGATTTCAGTAACATGAAGTTGACAGGTGTAAGTATATTGAGGCAGTCTCCATGTTTGATGACAATATTATCTAATAGTGTGTTCTTGGCAATATCAAAGGATTGAGTGTGTATGTCATTTAAAGCTTAAGCAACAATTTTGGATACTTGGATAGTTGTTTGGACATAGGGGGAGTAAATGTTGCAGTATAGTGATGCTAAGAATATGTTTTGCAAAGGATATATGTTGATAAGAGCAGGGGCAACATTTCTTCATGGTTTGTATGGACATTTCTACATAGGGCAGCATTTCTTCATGGTTTGGTGTTTGGAATAGCAGGGGCAACATTTCTTATCTCATATGCAGTAGAATACAATGTTGTATGAACATTGATAAATATTCAGTTTTGAATCTTTTTTTTGTTGTGACAGTCTTAGTTGTGGTAGTTTGGACTGTGTTCTTTTTAAGCTTTGATTGTGAAGATCATCATGTCAAAGGTCTTGAAAGTAGTATGATCAATGTGGTATACATAGATTGCATGATTGGTGGTGTAAATAGATTGCATGCATAGACAAAAATGAGAGGATTGTATTCAATTTCAGTCTTCAAACAATTTTTGAATGAATAGTGATTAGATAGAGGATTGCATTGAATGAAATTAGGGGATAGTCTCATTTTGGACTATATTTCATTTTATTTCTTCTTCTAAACTATGTGAGAAAGGGGGTCAGCAAACTGAAGTCAGAGGACAAAGGACATAAGTCAGAAGTTTGGTGTAGCAGTATACTGTCAGTAGATAGAGGTATGATGTCATTCTTTCTTTGACCGTTGTTATTATTTTATGACTATTTTGAAGGGCAGTCTTTGCCATTGATTGCCAAAAAGGGGGAGATAGATTGTCAAGATGATATCAAGATGTCAAGATGATATGGTTACTTATTGATGCTAGTGTTTTGACATCAATGCCAAAGCTAAAGGGGGACTTTGTTAAGTTTGGCATGAGGCATAACAGTTGTTTTGTCATTGATGTCAAAATGGTTGTATGGTTGATTTCTTAGGTTCTTGATGGTTGAGTTCTCAGGTGATTGGAGTTCATCTTCAGAGTGGTCTTCATTCATGCTCTTTGTTACATTGACCAAAAAACTCAACTTTCATACTTTGTCATACAATCAGAGTTTGCATATCTCCTATCAAATGATCTTGTCAGAAATTAGGGTTTGATATCTAATGTCTAATTCCTCAAATCATATTAAATATTTATGACTTAATCCTTTTAATGCATGTGACAAAGGTATGAAGGTTTGTTCATGACAAAGTTAGCTCTTTGAAGTCTCTGTGGACTGTGCAGAGTTATTATCATTCACTGTGTTGGGCATAAGATGCATAATCTGTCATTTGTCATATTAGGGTTTGTGTCATATAGAGTCCAAGGTATCAAAACCCTAAATTCAAGTTTCTAAATGCATGTCTTAACAGCTCTAAACTACCCATCAAGTGCTTTAGTTCTATTTTTGAGTTGACTGGTTGATCCAGTCATATGATGACTTAAGTTATCAACAAGGGTCTTTATCTTGTGGGGTGACTGGCCCCAATATCCTAGGGGCTCCAATAGCTCAAAGTTGTTTTAATGTTTGTGGCAGTAAAGCACATCGAATGGTCCAAAACAAAAGGCACAATGGCGCAAAGTAAGGATTGAATGAATGACGTTCAATCTGCCTTTTGAATCCTAATGGACACTTGGGCATTCTAATTTTGACGTTCACTGTTCTATATAAGGAATGAAAACTAATTTTTTCTCTCTTGTAGTATGCAAAAGACTAGTGAATTCGTATTAAGTTTTGTGCGATGTATCTTTGTAATTTGAATGTTGCTCTAACTTGAAAAAGATAATCTCAATATGCAGGTATATGAAGTATCAAAGGTATGATGAATTTGAGTTATTAATCTAAGTTTGAAACTTAAAGACAGAGTATGAAGACTATATGCAGCATGCCAGAGATATGTATATTGAGATTTGTTTGAGGAAATTGGAGACTGCAATTGTTTTTTTAAGATTGTGAGATGGTTATTACTACACCTTTGTGAAGAAATTGATGAGTTTATGTAGGATAATGATTGTTTGAAGAATATTATGCAGAGCTAAGTCCTTTAAAGCTCTCTATTGAACCTCAGTGTGCCAGGAGATTATTTGTAGGGTCTATATGATATTTTGAAGACTATAATTATTGTTTTGTATCAGAGATATACTTGTTTATTTGGCTTCATGAAGAATTGATCAATTGTGTAGAATAGTAAATGTGGAATTAAATTGGCAACAAGGTTGATTGATATTTGAAGTATGAAGTTTGCAGTATGAATACTTGAAGTTTACTGCATGATATTTGCAGTATATGGTGCCTCAAAGATTGTAATCTGACAAATGAGAAATTGAAGAAAGTTTGTCAAGTGAAAGTTAGAGGAATAAGGTTTTGTGTAAAAGAGAATCAGGGTAATCCCCTAAAGTGTTTTGCTTTGTATCCAAGTTGATTGTACAAGTCAGTGATACCTTGTTTTGTCAGTGAGACATTCATCAGCCAGTGAGGCATTTTGTAAAGCCAGTGAGGCTTGCTTGGTCAGTGAGACCTACTTGTAACCATTGAGGTTTTTTTTATTAAGCTAGTGAGGCACTTTTGAGTGGTTTTTGCATCCCTATGAGGGTTTTCCACTCGTGAAACCTATTGTGTTATGGTATCAATTTCTGTATGATTTAATTGTCCTTCATGCTTGTACATTTAGTATTTGACTCTTTCATTTGATGAAGCATATGATCAAGTTTGATTCTTTCATTTTCTTCTTTTAAGGTTGATAAGAAGTAAATAACTTGGTTTTTGATGCAACACTGATTCATCCCCCCTTCTCAGTGTTGATTGTACTCCAACATTAAGGCCTACCATGTGTCACATGCATATGGAAGCGTAACTAACACAGTCACGGGAAAAGGATCCAATGAAGGATTGCCCAACTATGCAATGAAACTCAAAATACACAACACTCACACAACAAGACTCAATGAAATTATAACATAATCTTTATTGAATTCAAAGTCTAAAATGATTACAATTTATTACAATGAGCTTCCTACATGCTAGGCCATAGTCATTTGATTACTGACATGAAAATTACTACATTCCAGGGAAATTTAATACATCCTATAACATATACATCCTCATTATCAAACTCCATCTTGAACCTTCATCCTTATGTTCGCACACAGAACTCCAACTCTCCCTAAATCCTTTCTAACTCTCCTTGATGATTTCAAATGATTGTAAGTGACATATATAACAATCTCAAACCTCCAAAATGATCTAAGTTGGCTTCAAGGTGGTGCAAAGTTCTATGCTACATGAAACGTTTGTAGTCATCGAATGTAAACAAGTCCATCAATCAATGCAGTAATAATACAATGGGGAATATTTATGTAGTGCTCAACATACATCTTCCTGGGTCCAATGAATCTTCATATGTATTCCTTTGTTGGCACAAACTTTGAAAAAACCTAGCATAAGTGGGAATAGATGAAACTGTGTAAGTTTTTTAGCTTGGTAGATATTCACTGTAGACACCTAAAATTGTCCACTCATCATCCAACCCCAACCAAAACTTCACTAAACCACTTTATTCCATTAATTAAATAAATATTTGTTTAGACAATTAATTATCCAATCCCCCTTCTGACAGCGATTAAATAATATTTTATTATTAAATCACTATTCATGCACTATTCATCTGTACCATCTCCTAACATTAATTGAATAAATTTAATCAATCCTCTTCTATAGTCCAGCATTAGATAAATATTCATTTATCTAATATCCTTATCCCCATCCAAAAATTAAATAAATATTTCTATTTATTTAATTTCCTATTTTGTACACTTTTGATTAAGTTGACTAAATCACTTAATCGACTTAATCACATGCTTGCAAATTCCAAACCCCTCACTAACCCATTCAAACCCCTCACATCCTCCAACATGTACAAAGGCATGGAAATTTGTACAAGACCACATGGGTCTCTTACAAAGGGATGGGCAAGTACCTTGCACATCCCTCCAAAAAGGGTCCTTTTGTCCCTTTTCAATCTCCTCCATCCACTTTATCCAAGACCATCCTCCACCCTTGATCCAAGGACCATATTTATCCCCCAATCCAATCATGCCACTTGGTGGCCTATCATCAATCCAATCCTCTAGAAAATCCTCAACCATTAATCTTCCAAATCAATCTCATCCATCCTATCCTCATACCAAAAATCTATAAATAGCCATCAACCCTAGCCATTTTCAAGTCTCCATGCAATGCAAGGTTATGATGTCAATTTGATGAGCAATCAACATATCAACACATCAAGAGCACATCCCAAAATCAAGGTTTGCATTTAAGGTTCATAGTTTAGCTTCATTTGTATGTATGCATTCATTTATCTCTATCATGATGTTGCATTATTGTTAGGAAATAGGTGTGTTGTACACCTTGCATAACATTAAATCTTTTAATTATGTAAAATAAATATTTATTTGTGGTGCATCCTTGTTGATGTATTTCGCCACTTTAAATATTTATTTGGGGCCACTTGTAAAAGTTGTATGTAACATTGGGAAATATTTAATGTGGGGATGCACATTGGGAAATTATTTAATATTTGGAAAATGTGGTATCATAAAGTGAAAAGTAGTTACAAATATTAAATGAGGGGTCAATGGTTTTGTGTACTCATGGTTTTGTGACACATGGTTTTTACCCAATATCACAAGTTGTATTTGTGTGAGATTGAGTCTATAAAAGAAAGCACATGGTTAGTGATTTGGGTTGGCTGGTTGAGTGGAATGCCATTATATTGAATTTATCTTGTGAGTGCATATGTGAAGCATGGAATGGGATGTATGGATTCATACTTGGACACATCATGGAGGATGCATTGGAGGAGCTTGATGTTTCATAAGTATTCATGGAGACTCTGTACTTGTGTATTGTAATGTTTCAGTGTTGAATAACATTGAGTGTGGATGCTTTTGGAGGATGGGTTTTTCCCTCTTGAGGGTTTTCCCACGATATATCTTGTGTCACCTTGTGGTATGTTTTGCTTATTCTTTTGTATGTTGGATTCTGCTTATCATGGCTATGATTTGTTTGCATTTTTATCTCTCATGGGGTTATGCAAAAATGTGTTTTCATGGTTGTATTTTTCCTTCCATTTAGTATCAAAGCCTGGTTGCCAGGTTGTGGGAGGAGATCTCCCAAGTTTTATAACCCTTACAATGAGTAGATTGTTGTGCATAGTTGAATACATGGACTTGTAAATTGAGAATGAAGGCATTTTCAAGGTCACAAATGTGTTTGCAGACTTGGGTTGTTGCAGTTATGGGGTTTGATGGATTTTGGTTAATGGGGTTTCCATTAGGGCTCTTTGTGTGGGGGTTTTAGAGGTGAGATTTTGTAGGACGCCTCCTGGGAAAAAACAAACATCACCATTGAGTGTAGAAGGCCCAAAAACATGTGGATCCATATATCACACAATAATTTTTGGTGACAAATTTTTTTTGGCCATTTTAAGGCCATGGAGGAATCTAAGGCAGGAATATTCAGTATGACCGTATGAAATCTATATGGACGTATAGCAGTATAGTTTTTAGAATCTGTGATACAAAATATTCATCTATGTCAGTCATCATTTGCAGAAAACATTGTTAAAAAAATTGAAAATTGTTCATTTTTATAAAGTTTAAAAATCAGAAATTAGAAAATTAAAAAAAATTGAATGGGGGGCTGCCCAGGGGGTTTACGCCCTTGGTCACTTGGGTGACCAACACTCAGGCCCAGGGGGCTGTGGCCTGTTGGTTTTTTCCCAAACTGGATGCTTGCTCCCAGTTATCCCTACAAGGTAGCCATCATTGATCAACAGTATATCCGGGCCAGGGGCCAACAGTATAGGAGATAGACTCTATAAATATCTCCTCTTCTTCTTTAAGCTCTGCAGAACCAAGGGGGGTATTGCCTATTCAACATCCGTAAGGTATGTTTGTGAGATGGGGGATGTTGACACAAAGCAAATGAATCCTCTATTATGTAGACCAAAACTGTGAGATAAGTGCAAAGGGGCTAGCTTTAGGCCTATGTTCAGTTGTGAGATAGAGGATTTTGATCCTAAACTACTTCTAAGGTCCTAATGGTTTGCTTTGAAGATTGAAGTTTGATTTTTGTATTCGGATGCAAAACTAGGACCTGGTGTGTAACCTCAATGCAAGACTAGATTGGTGCCTATCCAGGGCTCAGAGTTAATAGACATACACATGTGAATGATCAACATAAACACTTACCAA
The DNA here is from genome assembly GCA_027924645.1 of Cunninghamia lanceolata. Taxonomy (NCBI): domain Eukaryota; kingdom Viridiplantae; phylum Streptophyta; class Pinopsida; order Cupressales; family Cupressaceae; genus Cunninghamia; species Cunninghamia lanceolata. The sequence continues at coordinate 2,306,705 of BSBN01001031.1, read as the reverse complement.
AGGCTGGGTATCAAGGGGATTATGTGATACCTGCCTTACAGATGCCTCCCAAAACAGAGTATTCTGTTACCTCTACTTATAGTATCCTTACTGCAATGTATTCTTCCCAACAGCTGACCTGAAACATTTTAATCTACCCCTTGAGCAGAAGTTAAAAGATCAAGTATTCAATACAACAAACCCATATTCTAGAGTTTGAGACACCTCTTAGCTGTCTAGATTTAGAAGAACACACTCAATACTGGAGATAGATAACAGAACACATGCAGTACAGCCTTACTCATCTTAATCAACATGAAACCAATAAATTTATACATGAAACATACAACATGAGACTCATAAACTCACAAGATATCTAGAACAGAGCCACCAATGAAGTTGTATTGTATTACAGAACCAGAAGTTTTTCTAGTTTACCACCTCCTTACAAATGAGCAACACAACCTGCTATATACATCAAGGAAGGTGCTCAACATTAATCACATGATGTTCACCGAGATTTTACCAACCACAACCTACCGCCAGGGCGGCACCAAAAAACATTCAATGCCACCGACAGAGACAGAGGAAGAAACATGTGGGATTAGAATCTGCACCGTAGCTTGAGGATCTTCCTCATCAATTTGGTAGTTGACCTGTCCATTAGGTCCATGCCTCTGTAAATCACCATTAAAGGCATACCAACTCGCAGCCTTGGGAATGCAGTAGCGGCACGCGTGTCAAAATTCTTCCATCCTCGAAGAGCCACTATAGAAGCGTGAAAAAACCTTCTACCCTTGAAAAGACATTGGGAAACCCATCGCTTTGAATATTTAAATCATAACCGCCGATCTCCCCTTTTCTCGCTGAGATTTGCGGCATAGATCACGCTAGAAAGGCGGCCACTAATGGCATCATGCCACGCGGGTGCCACCCCGCCGACCGCTGACCCTTTTAACTTATGTGAGATCTATTGTCCCACATGCATCCTGCGGCGCTCTCTTCATTACCTTATAAACTAGGTTGAGAGCACATATGATGTTGGCAATTTTGCTCCCGATGACACTAGCTTAAACCTCATCATCATCCTCTGTCGGCCAGACTCCTTATATCGGTGAACCACCAGTTTATCCTCTCGACATCACATATCTTGCCGACCAGCCAAACCTTCATCAGGAAGACCCAACACATTGAAGCAATACATTCCTAACACGCCGATGACCAAAGTCATGCCGATGGCTCTCCATGCACACCTTCTCTGATATGAAATATCACCCCATTGGCCAGACTCCTTATATCGGTGAACCACCAGCTTGTTCACCCGATATGAAATGTCACCTCGATATCTCACATCACCCTGATGTGAAATATCCAGATGATGTCATTGTCATATTGGCACCGGGGTGATATTCGTAAGATGACCTGATATTTAGAATATCACCCCCCCGCAAACTATCAGGGTGCACTATAGCTTCGTTGTAACATCGGGGTGATATTTTGAATATGACTGATATTCGAAATATCACCCCCTTCGGGAAATCCAGTTGCTGAGCAGGCAGATATCACCCTCATGAGAAATGACGTCAGCAGCATCAGGTGATAAAAAGAACATCGGGGTGATCATAACAAAGATGATTGATATTAGAAACATGATCACCCCATGGAAATATCAGGTTGACAAAAAATATGATGACCGCCTCCAAGAAATATGATGCTGATATTGAAACATGCTAAGGAGGCCCCAAAGACTTAGAATTTTTTATTTTTATTTTTAGGGAAGTTGCCTGCATATTTATTTGCTTGAAACCTGAATCCATGCAGCACCACCATTGGCTCCGATTGGGGACGTGCAGGCACAAGGCTGCAGCGAGAACCAGATCACTCCAGGGCATACCAGGCAGAACACAAAATGTAAAAAAGCACTGACTATACAAGACAAGCGCAGACTATTTACACCTAATTTACAAATGTGCACAGAAGAAGCTACTTATGAAAAATAAGTTTTGAGGAATTGACCGTGCATAGACAATTCCAACATTTCACCATTCAGGGCTTGGAGAAAATAGGAATCTTCTCCATGAGTATTGCTGATTTGATATGGACCCATCCATAAGGGCTCAAACTTACCATGTTTGCCCTTGTCCTGACCTCTTGCATTCCAAACAAGGACTAGGTCATGAACTTGAAACTTTCTTTTAGTAGTCCTTCTATCAAATAGATATTTCACTTTTTGTTGTTGCTTGATGTTCATCTGGTGAGCCTCTTTTCTGAGTTCATCTAATGCCACCAACTGATTTATCCTCTCTGTCATTGGATCTTCAATCTCTTCATCATTTTCTTGTATGAATTTATAGATTGGCAAGAGATTGTTCACAGGCAACCTAGCTGTTGTGCCATATACTAGCTCAAAAGGTGACCTCTCAATTGCCTTCTTTACAGTTACTCTGTCAGACCATAGTGCCATCTTTAGCTTTGAATCCCATGCTCTTTTGTTCCTTCCTATCACCCTTTGATGATTTCATGAGGCTCTTGTTACTTGACTCTACTTGACCATTTCCCTGTGGATGATATGGTGATGCATATGACAAATTAATCCCATATTTGTTGCAAAAATCAACAAATTCACCAGATCTAAGGCACATGGCATTATCTGTGACCAACTTGACTGGTACCCCAAATCTGATGATAATGTGTTCTAAAATAAAATCCATCACCACCCTACTGGTAGCTTTTTTTAGTTGGAATGACCTCAATCCATTTAGTGAAGTAATCAGTAGCAACCAAAATCCAATTGTGTCCTCCACTTGATTTTTCTGAGATCTCTCCTATAAAGTCAATTCCCCATTGCTGAAATGGAGCCTCCACAGTTACAGTTCTAAGGGGCAATGCACCTTCATACTTTAACCTTCCTGAGAACCTTTGGCAAGGATCACATCTCCTCACCAACTTTTGTGCATCTGAGAAAAGAGTTGGCCACCAATATCCTTCCCTAAGAATTTTGTGAGTTGTTGTTTGGGCAGTATAGTGTCCACCACACATTCCTTTGTGCATGTCACTTAAAAGATTCTTAGCCTCATTTTCATCCACACAACTAAGTAGTACACCATCAGGATTTTTCCAATACAATTCTCCTTGAATAATGATGCACTTGATTACATGAAGCTTTAAGGTCCTTTTCTAACTATCACTGAAATGGAAAGGACAATTCAAATTCTGCAAATAATATACAATATCCTTATACCATTCAGATGCTGACACATTTACAATTTCATTCTGAACTATATTAACTTGGCATGCTTCCAAATTTGACTGTGTCATCATCTTAGCTAACCCTTGTCCCCTTACCAACTTTGTGATCTGTATCTCTATGTTGAATTCTTGCAACTTGTTTATCCACCTGCATCTTCTTCCTGTTACCTCCTGCTGAGTAAAAATACCCTTGACTACTGCATTGGGTACATACACAATTACTTGAGAGCCGACCAAATAGGGCCTAAAACTCTTGACTGCTCTAACTAGTGCATATGCCTGTTTCTCCATGATGTCATACTTCAATTCAGTGGCCTGCAATGACCTACTAAAGAAAGCAATAGGCTGTTCAAACCCTTTTTCATTTTTCTACAATAAGCATGTAGATAGTGTGGAAAGAAGCAAACGAAAATAGTTGAAATGGCTTAGAAAAATTAGGAGATTTTAATACAGGAGCCATCCTTATAGCTTTTTTTATGTTCTGAAACGATCTGGTTGCTTCATCTTCCCATTTGACAGTTACATTCTTCTTCAGCATTTTAGAGATATCCTTGGTGGTCTCTGCAAAGTTAGGAACAAATCTCCTAACAAAATTAATTTGTCTAAAGAAGGAATGAACACCTTTCACTATTTTTGGGATTTAAATTTTGTCAATTGCAGCCACCCTTTCAGGATCAATCCTGACTCCATCCTTGGAAACAATGTGTCCAAGCAGTTTTCCTTCCACAACCCCAAAAGCACACTTCTTTGGGTTAAGTGAGATGCCATACTCTAATGCTCTAATAAAAATTTGCTCCAAATGCATACAGTGTTGCTCTTCTTTTTTTGAATAAGCTGTCAAGTCATCTTGATATATAGCCAAGATTGAATCAATCAACCCTGCGAAAGCAACATCCATTGCCCTCTGAAATGTGGCACCTACAGTTGTCAGTCCAAATGGCATCCTCACATATATGTATGCTCCCCATGGATTAGTGAAAGTAGTCTTGAATTGTTCTGATTCCTTTACTTTCACTTGATTATACCCTGAAAATCCATCCATCATGGATAAAAGTTCACAGCCAGTCACCTTCTGCAACATGCCTTCCATGTTTGGCAATGGATAATTTTCCTTCAAAGAAGACACATTCAGATTTCTAAAATCAACACAAAGTCTTATATCACCATTCTTTTTTCTAATTGGGACAAGATTAGACACCCAAGTTGAGTGTCTGATAGGCACAATTATTCCAGCCTCTCTAAGCTTCTTGAGTTCTTCTTGCATTTTTGGAGCTAAGGTTGGGTTAATAGGTCTTTGCTTCTGCCTGAATGGCTTAGCTTCAGGCTTCAATGGGATCTCATGCTAGAATAGGTCTTCTCTATAAGCCTTTAGGTCCTCATATGACCAGGCAAAGACATACTTATACTTTTTCAACAATGCAATTAGCATGTTCCTAATGTGTGGTTTGAGCTGTTTGACAATATATACCTTTTTGGGGGCATGAGATGTCCCCAAGTTTATCTCCTCCAAATCATTCTTGTTTGTACGAGATGCCTTGGTAACACACTGATCTCTATTGTCAAAAGCTCTTTCTAAAGCAACTAACCCTCTAGGGATTTTGTTTGTCTTTAACTGAATTACTTCCTTCCCCAAAAGAGTCTTTTTTCCATCTACAACTTCTACAAAATTCTGAAAGTCAATCTCTTGGTTCTCATATTCATCTATGCAGTACAAAAATCTTAACAAATCCTTATCATCATCAAACACTTGCCAGCTGCATATATTTTCTGGTACTGCAGGTCTGATTTTAACCTCAACATTTGTAACATCAGACAGAGTTATATCATCTGGCCTAATGGCCACATTAGCTAGGAAATCTGCCATGACATTTTTTGATCTTTCTATCCAGTTTATTGAAAATGCATCAAACAATTCAATTGTATCCCAGACAACATGCTTATATTGTTTTAACCTTTTGTTCTTTGAAGCATATTTATCTCTAACTTGGGAAACAATTAACTCTGAGTCTCCAAACACTCTTAACACCTTAATTCCATGTTTTAGAGCAACATTCAATCCTAGCAACAAAGCTTCATACTATGCAATATTATTTGTACAAGCAAACTTCAGCAAGAAAGATAATTTTAGAAGCTTACCAGCTGGAGACAGAAAAACAATGCCAGCACCAGAGCCTTCCTTCGAACAGGCTCCATCAAAATACATGGTCCATAGACCCTACTGGTCCAGCTCTTGAATGCAAGTATCTCACCCTTTTCCTTCTTGATCACTTGAGACAACCCTGAAATTTTCACAATCAGAGTCTACAAAACAAATGTGCTCTTCTGAATCCTGATCTTCAACTGTCCCTTGTGATCTTCCTTCTCTGATTAGCGTAACATCTTTGCCATGCATTGGGATCATGGCATATGATAGGTCCAACTGCATACTTCCACCAATCAATGCTGCCCATCTTCTTGATAATAGCATACCATATTGTGGCTTTATGTTAACCACTGTTATGTTCATTCTATATGTTTTCTCTGGATATGTTGCTAACCTGAAATCCACATCCTTCATGATTCCAATAACTGGTACTTCTCTAGCATCCATGGCATAACACTTCCCACATGCCTTGTCTATTTTTAATCCAGCTTGTTGCATAATAGCCAGAGGCATGATATTTGTTGATGCTCCTGAGTCAAGCATACAATTCTTAATTGCTCTCCCATTGATAACAAGGGAGACATAGAATGGTTCAACTTGTGTAGGGCATTTGGTCATAGTCACCCCCAGATATACTTCAAGAATCTCATCTTCATCAACACACATGGCTTGTTTCTTACCTTGAACCTCAACATTTTGCTTGGCTTGGCAAGGTATTTCTAAAATTAAGGACATTGCCCTATCTCTGAACTCTTCAACTTTCATCAATTCCATCAATGGAACATAGACCTTTATCTGGGACAGGACTTGAGTTATGTCAAAAGGAGCATAATTTTGTATAACAGTTGTAGCTTGATCCATGGTTTTGCTCTTATCCTGAGGTGACCCAACCTCAGTCTTGATGATCTTCTGACTATCATCCAAAACCTGAGAGTTCTTACTCTGGTCTTCATCTTGGGGGACCTCATTTTCTGATCTTTGAAAATCATGACCTACTTTTTGCTTAAAGTTTTTCTTATTGTTGTTCCATTTCATCTTTTGTGGTTCAGCCCCTTTATGATTATGCACTGGCTGATTCACAAAAGTGCTTTCTAGTTGATGTGAATCATTTACCCGAGCTTTACCTCTGAGGTTATAATTGCTCTTGACCTGAGCTACTGCCGTGGCTGTGAGAGCTCTAATTTCTTCATCAGAAGGTCTTCTTAGGTTATTCATAAAATTGTGTGAGTCCTAAGCATATGCATAGTTATCTTCATCATCTTCATCACAGGAAACCTACTGGCAGACCTGAATATCATTATTTGTGATTGCATCAGTATCATGAGAAGGATGCTCTCTGTTTGTGGACAGCATATTTACATTCTCATCTTCCATGCAATGCGGCTCATTACACTCATCACAGGCAACAACATTGTTGTATAAAGACTGAGCAATCATACATTGTGATTGTGAGTGAGGCATTTGACATATGATACACCATGGGGTGTCGTTAACAATATTTACAGCCTTCTTCAAAGGATCAGGAGTTTCCTTAACATTTTGAGTCCTTTGACCTGTGTGGCTGTTTGGAAGAATGAGTTTACCATTATGCCAATTAGTGTGATATGGCATATCATGCAATGATGGTCTCTTTTCCTGTCTCTGGTAAACTTGCCTGTTAGGACCTAACCCTTTTTCATTTCTAGCAAGCCTATAACTTAGGTCCTTAACAACATTTGTCAATTTATCTATTTTGTCTACAGAATCTTCACATCATCTCTTTTGTTTGTCTTGCCTGATGCTTTCCTATTATTCTCAATAATTATTGCAATTCTGAAAGCATCCCTGAGAGTAGCAGGACTCTTGTCTCTTAATCCATATGCTGTTTTGGCATCAAAAGCATTTATATACAATATTATGCACATTGGTTCATTAGGCCTCATGTGATGTGGCAATTTGTTCAAAACTTTAGTAAATCTAGCATTAAAATCTGCAACCTGCTCATTTGACCCCTTAGTGATACTAGTGAATTCATTTACAAAAAAGCTTGGGTCAGTTTTGTCACCATACTACTCCTTAAAAATCCTTTTGAAATCATCCCATGATGATATACTCCGGTCAGGCAAATTCTTGTACCATTATCTAGCTTCATCAATTAAAGATTGCATAAAAGATTTCATAAAAACATCCTCATGCTCAACCTCAAAATTGTCCATGATATGCTAAAAAGCTTTTAAATGATCCTCCCCTAACACAATATTATTTCCTAAAAAATTTGGTACTTGAAGCCTTACATGCTTGTCAATGGGGTTAGGGTAATCAGGAATACCATCAAAAACTAACTGTCTGAATCTATCCAACTGCATAGGTCGTCTACCAAACTAATTAACATTGACATTTCTGTCAGCATTCTGATTTCTTACATTGTTTAATGGTACTCTAGCATTGTTTACATTCTGTCTTTGATCATTTTGCTGATACCGGATTTCATTTCCATGCTGGTTTCTCAGCATGTTTGCATTGTTAAGGGTTGGGACTGAATCATGTTGGGCAATTCTCAAAGCCTGCACCTTCTGTCTCATGTCATCTCTAGTCTTTACTGCCTGCAGATATTCAAATTCTGCCTTCAGGTTTTTAATTTCTTCAGCTAATTCTTCATCTCTGGGCATGGAGGAAGATGGTCCCTTTTCATTTTGGTTATCATCATCATTATCCCTTGGAGATTCAGTTTCTTCAAATCTTTCACTAGGATCTAAGAAAGGGCGTTCTTGAAACACTTCTGATCTCATTCTTAGACTGCCACCCTGTTGTCTCTCATATGCATCTTGGATATCAGCCTTAGTGTTTAAAAAATAAGGTATTGTCCACCCTGAGGATCCAAGATTTTCTTGAATATTATCATTACTTCTAGGAGAACCTTCATGACTGGCTTGAACAGTCCCTTTTTTCCTATACAACATCTTTCTAGGTAATTCTTCAAACAGAGGATTACGCAGGGATCTTCTCCCTTGCATACAATTTTTTTTTTTCACTTTACCGGTTGGGAGATTGTTTGGAGTCGCCACCTATAATTAGGAATTATTTTTCTTCTAAATTAGGGTTCCTACATAAAAATCCCCAGCAGAGTCGCCAAATCTGTTAGTTTTTTCCCAAATTGGATGCTTGCTCCCAGTTATCCCTACAAGGTAGCCATCATTGATCAATAGGATATCCGGGCCAGGGGCCAACAGTATAGGAGATAGACTCTATAAATATCTCATCTTCTTCTTTAGGCTCTACAGAACCAAGGGGGGTATTCCCTATTCAACATCCATAAGGTATGTTTGTGAGATGGGGGATGTTGACACAAAGCAGATGAATCCTCCTTTATGTAGACCAAAACTGTGAGATAAGTGCAAAGGGGCTAGCTTTGGGCCTATGTTCAGTTGTGAGATAGAGGATTTTGATTGTAAACTACTTCTAAGGTCCTAATGGTTTGGTTTGAAGTTTTAAGTTTGATTTTTGTATTCGGATGCAAAATTAGGACCTGGTGTGTAACCTCAATGCAAGACTAGATTGGTGCCTATCTAGGGCTCGGAGTTAATAGACATACACATGTGAATGATCAGCATAAACACTTACCAAAGGCTGGGTATCAAGGGGATTATGTGATACCTGCCTTACAGATACCTCCCAAAACAGAGTATTCTGTTATCTCTACTTATAGTATCCTTACTGCAATGTATTCTTCCCAACACCTGACCTGAAACATTTTAATCTACCCCTTGAGAAGAAGTTAAAAGATCAAGTATTCAATACAGCAAACCCATATTCTAGAGTCTGAGACACCCCTTAGTTGTCTAGATTTAGAAGAAGAACACACTCAATACTGGAGACAGATAACAGAACACATGCAATACAACATTACTCATCTAAATCAACATGAAACCAGTAAATTTATACATGAAACATACAACATGAGACTCATAAACTCACAAGATATCCAGAACAGAGCCACCAATGAAGTTGTATTGTATTACCCAACCAGAAGTTTTTCTAGTTTTCCACCTCCTTACAAATGAGCAACACAGCCTGCTATATACAGCAAGGAAGGTGCTCAACATTAATCACATGACGTTCACCGAGATTTTACCAACTACAACCTACCGCCAGGGTGGCACCAAAAAACATTCAATGCCACCGACAGAGATAGAGGAGGAAACAGGTGTGATCAGATTCTGCACCGCAGCTTGAAGATCTTCCTCATCAATTTGGTAGTTGACCTGTCCATCAGGTCCATGCCTCTGTAAATCGCCATTAAAGGCATACAAACTCGCAGCCTTGGGAATGCAGTAGTGGCACGCATGTTAGAATTCTTCCATCCTTGAAGAGCCACTGTAGAAGCATGAAAAAACCCTCTACCCTTGGAAAGCCATTGGGAAACCCACCGCTGTGAATATTTAAATCATAACCGCCGATCTGCCCTTTTCCCGCAGAGATTTGCAACATAGATCACGCTGGAAAGGCAGCCACTAATGGCATCGTGCCACGCGGGTGTCACCCCACCGACTGTTGACCCTTTTAACTTATGTGAGATCTATTGTCCCACATGCATCCTATGACGCTCTCTTCATTACCTTATAAACTAGGTCAAGAGCATATATGATTTCGGCGATTTTGCTCCTGACAATGCCAGCTTAGACCTCATCATCATCCTCTGTTGGCCAGACTCCTTATATCAGTGAACCACTAGTTTATCCTCCCGACATCACATATCTTGCCGACCAGCCAAACCTTCGTCGGGAAGACCCAACACATTGAAGCAATACATTCCTAACACGCCGATGACCAAAGTCATGCCGACGGCTCTCCATGCACACCTCCTTCAATATGAAATATCACCCCAAAGGCTAGACTCCTTATATCGATGAACCGCCAGCTTGATCACCCAATACGAAATGTCACCTCGATATCTCACATCACCCTGATGTGAAATATCTGGATGACGTCATCGTCATATTGGCACCGGGGTGATATTTGTAAGATGACCTGATATTCAGAATATCACCCCCTCGCAAAATATCAGGGTGCACTGTAGCTTTGTTGTAACATCAGGGTGATATTTTGAATATGACTGAGATTCGAAATATCACCCCCGTTCGGGAAATCCGGTCGCTAAACAGGCAGATATCAGCCTCATGAGAAATGACGTCAGCAGCATCAGGTGATAAAAAGAATGTCAGGGTGATCATAACAAAGATGACTGATATTAGAAACATGATCACCCCGCGAAAATATCAGGCTGACAGAAAATATGATGACCCCCTCCAAGAAATATGATGCTGATATTGAAACATGCTAAGGAGGCCCAAAAGACATAGAATTTTTTTTTTTTAATTTTTAGGGAAGATGTTTGCATATTTATTTGCTTGAAATCTGAATCCATGCAAGCACCACCATGGCCTAGGGTTGAGCCCCTCTAACGGGCGGTCACACCCAACCTACAAGGGCTTAGCCCTGCGAGTGGTGGGCGAGTAACGCCATCGGCGGGGCACCACCACCGCCTGACAACCACTAGCGTCGGTCGCCCAACAACCACTAGCCCTCTGCCTCCAATAGCTAAACATCTACAATGCTTCACATCCCACTGCCCATCGGCTATCACCCCCAGTGGCTCCACCTAGAGAGCCACCTAATAGCCATCAAGGTTTAGTTTGTAAGTCTAATTGGGAAATTTTTTTCTAGGAGGCATAACTTCTACATACGGTATTAGATTTTTGACTTCTTATAGGAGTCGAAAAGGTCTCTTTGAGAAATATATTGTGGTATAGGTTTGGTGATTAGATTTTTTTGTTTGTGTCATAATTTGATACATGAAGTTGACATTGCTTTGAAATGGTAAAATGATCATAACTTTCACATACAGAATTGGATTTTGGATTTAAAATAGGCGTTGGAGAGCTATTGTAGCATAACACATAGTGGATTAGGTATATTTACAATTTGGGGTGCAAAGAGATGTTTATACTTGTTTGATCACTTGTGGGAGCTTTTTGATATGTGATTATGAGAGAATTTGGATGAATCTTTGGGCAAGGGAGTACATGTTTTTATCAAATCAATATGTAGGTACAACAGGTTTTCAGATTTGGTACTTCTTGATGCAAGTTTATAGATGTTTTCAGAGTTTGGAATTTGATGGAGACAGGTACACAAATTGTCTTTTAGTTTGAGGACATGGTTTGATACACATTTGAGACTTGGAGTCTTGTTTTAGTGGGAGTTGAGTACAAGGACATCGATGGTGATGATTATGATGTCATGGATATGTAGGTACATTTGAGCATTGGCACAACATGATCATGTATACAGTTGAAAGTTATAGACTATGATGATTGGCTCATGTTTGTAGGTGGTGGTGTGGTTCATTTTAGGAGATTGTTGTTATCTCCTGGATGCTTGATTAGTTTCTTGACTATGGTTACTCATTTGTGGAATTGTTTGGCAAATCAAATCTAGAGTTGGTTTGGTGTTTGAGTCTTGAAGTCTATAGATTATCTTCTTGGATATCTTGGCTTGTAGGTTACTGATGTGATGATGTGTTTGCATGTTACATGTTTGGGATCTATGAGTTATGTAGTCTTGTGGGTTGATCACCTATTTGATTGCAATGGGATAACTCGAATGTGGATTGTCTATATCCACGAGATTGATTTAGTTTTGATGTAGAGTTTGTTAGTTGGCCTCATCTATGGTCATTTATGCATTGGTATGTTGCATTAGGATGAGAGGATGGATGATTAGAGTGCCTAGAGAGTCGGTTATTGGGACTTGTTGTATGTTTATAATGATGCCATGGATAGCTTGGATACACACTTTGTGTGAGCTTTTGATAGTGATGGTTTATCTTCTTGGATTGGAGATCTTGGTTCTACCTTTTGGGAGATGTTGACGTTACCATGGGATTCCTTGATTGTGTTGGGGCCATGGATTATATTCATTTAGGAGATGGTTATCACATGTGATGTCATGTGTATCTCGGTATCATGGTTTAGTGGGAGCTTTGACAATGATGTGGATTCGTGACTTGGTAATGGATGATCTTTTGTAGTGATTGTTGGTGTCATGGAGGATCTCTTGGATCCTTTTTGTATGTAGTGAGAGTTCTTTGACATCTTGAGTTCTATTGTCAGGGGATGGTTATGTTCATATGATTTGGAGATGTTTACATCTTGGTACCATGCAGGACTCTTGGAGTCTTTGGTTGAGGTGTTGGTTTATGACTTGTCATTTTTCACAATTGATCCTCTTTTGTAGGATGGGTGTTATTATGCCATGGTTTACTCTTAATTCCGGATTAGAGTGTTGGCATGATACGAGATATGTTCTTTGGAGCATGTGATCTTCATTTATGGAGATGTTAGATCATGATGTCAAGTTAGGTTCCTAATTATGCATTTGGATCATTAACAGTGGTCTTGTTGGTTCTCTTGGTATTGAGTACATTGGTCAGTTTTTTGAGAGATTCATGATAGTACAGTGTTGCATTTGGAGTTTAGCATGGATTGATCATGGTGCTCATGGATACTTGGAGACTTGGGTGAGGCTGGAGTTCTCTTGGGATGAGAGACATTTGTTGAGATGGTTACTTTTTGGAGGTTTCAATAGGAAAACCAAGGAGCCTTTCACTTGGATATAGACATGAGTTTATGGACCTAGAGGAGATTGTTCTTGGAGTGATTCTTTGTGGCTTGGTGTATCCTAGAAGAGCATTCTCATTCTGCACTCTTGGTCTACTCGACAAATTATCTTCTAATAGGTATTTCCCATCCTATTTTTAGATGCATTTTGCTTTATGCTTTATCTTCTCATGGTTATAGATCTTTAGCTATGGTTATTGGTTCTAGAGGGTTCATTTGAGGGGTGTTAGCATGGTTATCTCCTTGTACATATTGTTTATTCTTTATCTTCTCATGGATATGGATCTTGAGCTATGCTTGTTAGTTCTGGAGGGTTCATTTGAGAGATGTTGGCATGGTTATCTCCTTATGCATACAAGTTGATTTAAGATATCATTTATGAGGAATTTAGGAGATGTGAATGGGCCTTTTCCTAGTTTTGGGAATGGTTATGAGTTTGATCTTCCTTGATTAGAGAGTCTTACATCCATGTTGGTTACACAATACATATGTTTATTTAATCTATGAGATTGAATGGTTGGGTGTTGTTAAGACTTTTCATTTGGGGTTGTAAAGGAGACCATACTTGACATAGCTTAACACTTTGAGGTGTAGGTAGAAGGACATGTTATGGTATGATTTATAGGTTTTCTCTCTGTCTTATGGCTACTTCCTGGAGGTTCATGTTCATATGGTTGGACTTGGGAGAGTTATGGTGACATGTTGTGAGGGAGTATGTAGAGGTTTGTGTTGCATGTGTGAATCATTGTGATTGTTCTTGATACTAAATTGGTTTGATGATTAACCACACCTTGGTTTGAGTGTTGATCAGTAGACTTGGTATGCCTTCAATGTATTTTCAAATTTGACATTACCCATGCAGTGGGAGTTCCTAGATGTATGTGTTCTTCATTGATAGGTTTTATACATGGAACTTATGATTGTGGTGTATGGGTTTGATATGTTGTTGGCATGAGTTTACTGATGTTGTTTATACCTTGGAGGTATGGATGGTTGAATGTATTAGCATATGTTGTGGATGCTATTTCCAGTCATGTGGGTTTTTTCCTTTGATAGTAACTTGGAGCCTTTGTTATCACTTGGATTTAATGCTTGTGTTCTTTGGATTGGTGCATCTTCACCTTGGCTTGTTCCTTTTCTTCCATAGGTGGCATTTTGGAGGATGAGAGGAGTTCTTGCTTGAGATGGTGATTACCTTAGTTTTATTGCAGGTATCTTGATGGAGCACAAGAGCATGTTGGAGATTCATGTGGTTTCATGTATGGCTATGATGTATTTCATTGATTGACCCTTATGCAATATATACAACAAGTGGGAGAATGTTAGGAAATAGGTGTGTTGTACACCTTGCATAACATTAGATATTTTAATTATGTAAAATAAATATTTATTTGTGGTGCATCCTTGTTGATGTGTTTAGCCACTTTAAATATTTATTTGGTGCCAATCGTAAAAGTTGTATGTAACATTGGAAAATATTTAATGTGGGGTTGTACATTGGGAAATTATTTAATATTTGGAAAACTTAGTATCATAAAGTGAAAAATTAGTTGCAAATATCAAATGAGGGTTCAATGGTTTTGTGTACTCATGGTTTTGAGCCACATAGTTTTTACCCAATACAACAAGTTGTATTTGTGTGAGCTTGAATCTATAAAAGAAAGCACATGATTAGTGGTTTGGGTTGGTTGGTTGAGTGGGCTTTCATTGTATTGAGTTTCTCTTGTAAGTGCATATGTGAAGCATGGCATGGGATGTGTGGATTCATATTTGTACACATGGAGGATGCATTGGAGGAGCTTGATGTTTCAGAAGTATTCATGGAGACCCTGTAAGTGTATTGTAATGTTTCATTGTTGAATAATACATTAAGTGTGGATGCTTTTGGAGGTTGGGTTTTTCCCTCTTGAGGGTTTTCCTAGGATATATCTTGTGTCACTATGTGGTATGTTTTTCCTACTCTTTTGTGTGTTGGATTCTGGTTATCATAGCTTTGATTTTTTTTCATTTTTATCTCTCATGGAGTTATGTGGAAATGTGCTTTCATGGTTGTATTTTTCCTTTCAATTATATTATGAGCAAAATAGACTAATATTCGTTTAGTTTATTCTATTTTAAGCTCATTTTCTATATTTAAGCATTCACAATCTGAGTTACACCCTTATAGTGATCCAAATCTTCTGAAACATGAATATGATGTGGATGTATCTCTACAAAACACAACCTCAAAATCATGATGCTAGATGTAAACTTGAGGTAAAAATTAGTGTCTTATTCTACAACTAACTGGTAAATGAAAACCTACAAACAAATGAATAAAGTGAAAGCATATATTTTTGGTTGATGTAAGATTTCTCTTGTTCCCTGGGATGCTCTTGCATAAGACACCCCAGGTTATTTGAAAATTGAATCCCTCACTTTCCAGCCACTAGAGGAAAATCAAGATGGTCTACTTCAACCCTGGAAATCCATCTTAAGTCTTCTTCTACCCTTCCTCTCCATTTCAAAAAATACTCCTCATATTGCTTATTCTTGGTGCTCCTTCCAATTCTCCTATCTAATATATCTTTGATCTCTTCTTTTGGCTATGGTGGTATGTGGTTTTTCCATTGTTCTCTTGTGTTGTTATATGCCAAGTCTCCCTCATGAGACTAGTACAAGTATGCAATGTTGAAAACTAGAGATATGCCAAATCCTTTTGGTAACTCTACTTCATATACATTTTCCAAATCAAATCTTCTTACAATTTTACAGGGGCTAAACTTCTTCATCTTTAATTTATTATATTTTCCAACTAGAAAAATTTCCTTTTTGAGGTGTACCATTACTTCATCTCCCATCACAAAATCATTGTGTCTTCTTCTCCTATCAGCCTCTTGCTTGTATCTATCATTCATCTTCTCTAGGTGTCTCCTTACTTTTGCATGCACTTCCTTCATGTGTTCAATGAATTCCTCTACCTTCACACTTCTTTTGTAATCCTTACTAATGTCCCTTGAATCTGATACATTCATTGGACTGTTGTCGCTCATAATCTGAAATGGTGTTTTTTTGGTACTTCTATTTATTGAATTGTTATATCCAAACTCTACCTAAGGTAGAACCATGTCCTAATTTCCTACCTTCTCTCCAACCAAACATCTAAGTTTCCCAAACTCCAATTTAGAACTCTTGTTTATCCATCAATCTGAGGGTGATATGCTAAACTGAACTTCAAATCTATCTTCATCTTTTTGTACAAGGTCTTCAAAAAGTATCCAATAAATTTAGAATCCTTTTCTAAAACTATGTTCCTTGGCAAACCATGTAATCTTACAGCCTCCTTGAAAAATATATCAACTATATGTACTGCATCATTTCTCTTCTTAAATGGGATGAAATGTGTTATCTTAGAAACCCTGTCCACTACTACTAATATTGAATCATTCCCCCTTTGTGTCCTTAGCAATCCAAATACAAAATCCATACTTATATCCACCCAAGGTTTCTCTGCTACTGGTAATGGCTGATACAATCCAACATTCTAACTATTTCCTTTGGCAACTTGGTAATTTTTACAACCTTGAACAAATTTCCTTTCATCCTTGTATATTTCTAGCCAAAAATAGTTCTCACTAACTGAGGCAACTGTCTTGTCTAGCCCAAAATGTCCAACTAAACCACTTCAATGTTTTTCTTTGATCAAATTTTCCCTCATGGAGCTCCTTGGTATACACAATTGGCTACCTTTGAATAACATCTTATTTTGAATCAAATACTCCAACCATCTACTCTTATCCATGCTTATCATCTCTTTACATTCTTTCCATGCCTCTACAAAATCAAGATTAGCTTCATTAAAATGTTTTAGCTCTTCAAAACCAACTACCTCTACTCTCATCTTTGTTAACAAATTATGTCTTCTACTCAACACATTAGCAACCTTGTTTGACTTCTCGTTCTTATATTTTAGCACAAAATTGTAACTATGCATGAATTCAACCCACCACATATGTCTTTGGTTCAACATACCTTGGCTATTCAAGTATTGTAGTTCTTGGTGATAAGTGTACAACACAAACTCCTTGGGTGATTGGTAATGCATCCATTTCTTTAGTGCTTGAACTTGGCATAGAATTCCTAGTCATAAACTAAATATCTCTTTCTGGCATCATTCAACTTTTCACTAAAGTAGGATGTTGGTCTTCCCTCCTCCCTTAGTACTACCCCAATTGCATTTTCACTTGCATCATAGTCAACTTGAAATATGGTAAAACTAGCATTGGTAATTCTATCACCTTCTTCTTTAGAAACTCAAAGCTCCTATCTACTCTAGTAGTCCACTTGAATTCTTTTTTGTCCCCCATTGTTTCAGTCAATAATGCACAAATACTACTAAAATTTCTAATGAACTTTCTATAGAAACTTGCCAACCCATAAAAAAATCTTACCTCCCTAAAATTTTCTCGTGTAGGCCATTCCATAATGTCTTTCACTTTGTCTAGATCTATCTTCAAACCTTTAGCTGAAATCATAAATCCCAAATACACCAATTCCATTTTCATGAAGCTACACTTCTTTAAATTGATCAACAAATTTTCTTCCATCAATCTTTGTAGTACTAACCTAACTACTCTAGGTGTTCATCCTTAGTCTTACTAAAAATAAGAATACCATCCAAGTAAATAATCATAGGCTTACCTAAAACATTTCTTAGTACCTCATTCATCAAACTCATAAATGTACTTGGTGCATTAGTCAATCCAAAAGACATAACCAACCACTCATACAGTCCTTCATTAGTCTTGAATGTTGTCTTACACTCATCTCCTTCCTTTATTCTGATTTAATGATAACCACTCTTCAAATGAATCTTGGTAAAGTACCTTGCTCTACTCAGATAATCCATTATGTCATACATCCTTGGCAGTAGGAATCTATACCTCATTGTGATCTTTTTGATTTCTCTAGAATTAGTACACATCCCCCACTCACCATCCTTCTTAGGTACAAGTAAAATGGGTACCACACATGGGCTCAACCGCCCCCTAATCAAACCTTTCCTCAACAATTCATGCACCTACCTATTAAATTCTTCATTTTTTGTTGGTGTCATCCTATGTTATGCCTTATTTGGTTATTTTGATCCTAGAATAAGGTTCATGTGATAATTGATACTAGTCATTATTGGTAATCCCTATGGCATATTGTTTGATATGATGTCCTTGTAAGTACTAAATAACATCAAACCTACATGGCAATTATGATGTTGATAAAGAGGTCCTAATCACATCCATGCAGGCATTAATTACACTCCACTTAGTATTTTCACTCTTGGTGACATGTCTCTTGTGTTTTTATCCTCCTTGACAATCTTTTTCAACCCCCAAATTGACTATCCCTGCCTCATGTTTTACCTAGTGCCCCCTTCATTTTGCCTACTAGGGTCACCCCTTTTGAGATTTAGGGTCACCCCTAGTGTCACTAGGTCACCTAGGTAACCCTAACTAGCAAAGGGGTGACCTTGGTCTTAAAAGAGGTGATCTTATGTGTAGATACCTAAAAATGTCCAACACCTTGTCATTAGCATGTTTTGCCCTAGGTTCCCAGGTCATCACCTAATTAGTTAAATAAATTTTATTTATTTGACTAATTTATTTTATCCCCTTTCAATCCTATCATCCTATCTTCTATAATTAAATAAATTTTAATTATTTAATTTGTCACTTATCTATTTCTCTTATAATTAAATATATTTAATTATCCACATCATCTTCCATCACAATCCAAATTAATTAAATAAATTAAATATCTATTTAATTGATAAAATCCTAATAAAATCATCTTGCTTTCTTTCAAAAAATACAACTCATGCATATCTAATTAATTTATTTAATTAGATAATTTATTGATTTATTCCTCTCATTTTTTTAGGATTTATTTCCTTTAAAGCAAAAAATCAATATCTTTCTATCTTTTTAAAATCCTACCTTATCTTGTTTTATTTCCTCTTTTGTCTAATAAAGCAAAAATCAAATCAAATCAAATCCAATCCTTTTTGAATCTTATCAAATCTTCTTCCCTCCACAAACCCTAGTTAGCCTTGCCTATAAATATGGCCTCTCATAAGCCATTTGGTATGCATTGAGTTCGATATCCTTACTCTATCGAAATCTTCTTCCAATCCTCTATCTATCTTTTTCTATCATTTTTCATCCAATCATCATGCTACAGAAGTGAGCAAATCAACATCAAATCAATCTACACCATCTTGCACGCATAATTCATCATTCGAGGTATTCAAAAATTTTGGTCAAAGGTAATTGCATTAATTTATTTTATCTTCATATTTTATCCAAATTTCTCATTTATGCCGATGACGATGTGGTTCGGTGGTTAAGTCGCTCGATTGTAGTGGCGGCCACCAGAGTTCAAACCCCCACTGGGCCAACAAGCTCGCAAGCTTTACGCCTTTGCTAGCATGACCATTAATCCTCTCTAGTTAAATATTTATTTTTAATTACTTAATTAGTCACTTATTTATTTCTATTATAATTAATTAAATTTTATTTATTTAATTATCCACATCATCTTCCATCACAATCCAATTAATTAAATAAATTAAATATTTATTTAATTGATAAAATCCTAATAAAATCATCTTGTTTTCTTTCTAAAAATACAACTCATGCATATCTAATTAATTTATTTAATTAGATAATTTATTGATTTATTCCTCTCATCTTTTTAGGATTTATTTCCTTTAAAGTAGAAAATCAATATCTTTCTATCTTTTTAAAATCCTACCTTATCTTGTTTTATTACCTCTTTTCTCTAATAAAGCAAAAATCAAATCAAATCCAATCCTTTTTGAATCTTATCAAATCTTCTTCCCTCCACAAACCCTAGTCAGCCTTGCCTATAAATATGGCTTCTCACAAGCCATTTGATATCATCATTTGAGTTTTGAGCATCCTTATTCTGTCGAATCATCTTCTCACTGTTATGCTGCATCGGTGGGTAATCAACATTCGATCATCTACATCGATCAATCTTGCACGTATCATTAGAGGTATTCGATAAAGTTTGGGTAAAAGGTAATTTACATTGTATTGTTTTATCTTGCATTTATCCAAATTTTATTGATTACATTATGATTTTTGGAATCACGAATCAACTCGTATTTTTAGCTTTTCTTCTTGATTTTTAACCCATTTTAACTCCCATTTTTTCATGCTAACTCATGATTTTCCTCACTTTCTTCCTATTGATAACAAATGATCAAATCTTATCTCTTGTAAATTGTTTTCATTTTCTCTTAGAGTTCACTTTAGTTTTCATTTAATTTTCTTGAGTTTTCTTCTAGATTTCTTCTTATCTCTTCATCTATTCATAGAATTGTTTCCATTTCTTCTTGAGTTAACTAATTATTTTGATCTTATATCTTCTTCTCTTCCCTCCCATTTCTACCTATAAATACCCCTCAACTATTCATTGTTTAACATCACTTCTCATTCTCACAAGCTTTTTCACAGGCCTTCGAACCTCTTAGTTTATTTCTTTAGTTTTAGTTTTTGTGAAGCTTCAAAGCTTTCCCTTAGGAGGCTTTTTCATGTATTCTTTCCTTATCCAAGTTGATGCATAGCACCCCATCTAGTTTTTATGCTCGCACAAAGATCACACCTTCTTTCAAATTTGTCTTTGCTTCTAAGCCACTTTTTTATTTCCTCACAACCTCATTTTTATCCATGATGCCAAGAGGACCCCACTACTACAAAGGAGGAGACAGTTGCCATAGCACCTTTGAGGACATAGCTTTGAACTAACACCCATTATTACATGTTCTTTATTGCTTTATTAGTAATTAGCTCACATTTTGCTCTTGAGGAAGTAAAATGTTATTTTGTCTTTCTCTTGATAGGATTTAGAGTTAAAATAGAGTTATTTACTTCTCTTAGAATAAATTTCTTGTTTTTCTTAGAGTAGTTACAAATTTATATTAGATATAAAATCAATCTCGAAAATATACAAAAACATATCTACATTACATTAGGAAAAATCATATAGAATTACATACATATTTCCTTTAAATAGTAACTAGATCATCAAAAATTGGGAAAAGAGGAGCTTGCATTCATTTAGGATTAATTTCTCTAAAAAAATATTTTAAAAATTTCAAACAATTCAAACATTCAAGCCCTTGATATCATCAGGAGGCATAAAAAATTCAACTTTCATTCAAAAACAAACATCAAAAAATCCCTCAATTTCACCATGAGGCATAGAAATCCAACAATGTTTTAAATATTTTCAAATTAAACAAACATAGGAAAACATCAAGTAAACCCTTGGTCTCATCATGAGGTACACAAGCCCAACAAATCAATAATTCAACATTCAAACATTCAACACAACAAATCCATTTGCACCTGTGACACTCTTCTTCCACGTGAAGAGAGTAGTCATCTCAATCACCCCAACCTAGTTGGATTTCCCCAAAAAGGTAGGAGTGATTTTGTTGACACCTTTAGTAAGGGTGCAATGCATGTGCTATCTGAAGTCTAATTCAATTGCATTATTCTAAGTCACATTCTAGTTATCACATATTTTGGTGAACCTGACATGAACAACAAAAACTTATGATGGGCTCTTTCACATTTGCATACATTTCTTCCATTCCAATTTCATCTTTTGCTTCCATGTTCATCTCATCTATTTTGTGGTGTTTCTTGCATCCCCAAAGCTAGGACAAAAACACACAAAGTTTAGGGGAACTTCCCCTCTAATGAAACTATCACATCTTCAAATCCAATACCTCTAATCTCAAATCAATTAGACTCTAAAAACTCAAATTTGAAGGGCATCCAATGAGATCCCCACAAATTCTTAGTTTTTAACAATCCAACATATGAAGACATGGGCATTCAACCTGACCAAATCAAACACGCCAAGTGAGCATTCAATTTGAGATCCATCAACAGGATTGGCCCATAAAAAGTTATAGGAAAATGGCCACCCAAATGGACAATTAGGTTGTCTAGAGAAGAACTTAAAATAATCTTGGGAGGCATGATGAGCCCTCCACATAGCTTATCAAATTGAATATTCATGGTACATCAAGTGTCATCAAAAAGATCAACCCAGGGGGCAACCCAAAACTCCCCCATCTAAACTTACATTCCCACAACACAAGTAGTGAAGCATTCATGCCTCCCTTGCCCTCATTATTTAACATGACAAATTTAATCAAATAAGTTGGATTCCTGTGATGCAGAATCAGCCACAAATAATCCCACCCAATTTTCAAAACATAAACATGATTGTAACATCGTAAAATGTGTACACTAGAATTTTACACTTAGTTTAGCACCCAGGTGGACCTAAAATGTTTACACTTGTTAATTAGGACCTATTATAATACCTTTTTGAGAATTAAGCATGTAATTCTTGATCTTGATGCACAAAACCTGGAAAAGTAATTATAAGGCGGGGTTAATAACACTTTAAGTACTTTATCCCAAGAGTTTGGGGCTAAAAGAACAAGGCACCCAAGCACTCTTGTCCCCTCTTTATCCCTAGCCTAATTAATGGCTTGTCAGCTTGGGACCTCTTAAATATTTCCCAATGTCGGCCTCATGTGGTTTAATTCTTCAGAAATCAACGAGATTGCATATAAAATCAAGTTAAGTCATTCATTTGAACACCTAAGCAATCTAGGCACTCTTGCACTCTCTTTCTCTCTCATGCTCTCTACTCTTCTCGAAAGCTCTCTATTGTGGATTATTGTTGCAGCACTAACATATTACAGGTCTTGTGAAGATCCTTTTACTTATTTGGGCTACACCAACTTCTTGATTCAAGTTGCGATGTCGCATCAAGAATTCTAGGGTTTCCATGCTCATGGTGACTTCTTTCCTTCATGCTTTGTTCTAGCATTGCATTCTACTTTAGATTTTCCTCTGCCCTCCTAGGGCACATGCTCTTTATCTATCATATTTTCTATTGTGGAGGTGAAAAAAAAATTCACAGATCTTGATTGAGGCAAGTTCCTAAATAGCACCTAACCATTTTCCTCCTTATGTGTGTGTAGGTCAGATCCAGAAGAATTGACCGAAGACAAGTTACAAAGAGCAGAAGCATAGGAAGGCGAAGACATTGGAATTATCAGTTTCTGTGAACCCTAATCGGGGTCTAGGGCACCCAAGAGCCCTTGTCCTGGGCATTTCTACCCTTAGATTCAAGTTTTGACTTGATCCTTGGTCTTTATTGTTGATTTGGTTTTTGGGTTTCCGCTTCCGACAGTCTGTAATGCTCTGATCTTTGTCAACTGGGGTTTCATGTCTTTGCCATAGCTTGATTGATTGGATTTGGTTAATTTCTTATCTATACAACAAAATGGTAGAATCCATGTAGTTTTTCTCTCCTTCTTAGGTAGAATCCAAGATTGATTTGTGTCCTAATGTTGGGTAGAAGAGAGTTTGACCTAGTTTGATCTATTGAGCTAGTCTCTCTTTTCTACGCTACATTTTGGTGAACCTATCGTTTCTTGCACTTTTACATCCTTCTTGCATTATATATGAGCTATTTTATACCTTAGATTTTATTAGATTACATTCAATCATCATTTTGCATAGTTATATAGCTTAAGTTTGCATTATTTCATTGTTAGGGTTTGAAAAAACCTTGCATTTTTAGAAAATGTAGCTAATCTTCAATGTAGGGTTTGTAGATTAGTGTATTGTTTCAAATCTTCTTTCATTATGGGGTTGATTAAAGTGATTTAATTTGTTTTACCTTATCATCCTTTCTATTCGAGTACATTCTTGCATTTGTTTGCATTGAAAAAAGTGAAAATCAAGCATTTTAGGCTTGCAAAAAGGTGTATTTATTGCATTGTTTTCATTGCATATGTTGTACATCATCATAGAAAGATTTAAATTTATGATTTTGCATCAGATCTGATTGAAGTTATAGTATATAATTATTTCATGGTGTTGCGTTTTGTATTTAAAAATCTCATTTGCTAGGGTTTTGTCAAAAAAAAGTTGCATATTTGGAAAACCTAGTCAAATTCAAACCTAGGGTTGTAATTAAGATTTTGTTCTAGATTTCTCTGCTATCGTTTCAAATCTGATCTTGCATTTCATTATCATGTCATAAATGTCATTGGTTTTGAAAAATAATTCTTGCATTGAAAAATTGTGGTTTAGGATGTAAGCATTTAAAATCTAGGGTTTTGATAGTAAACCCTAGCTAGTTTTGCATTTAGTGCATCTTCATCAAAGTAAAATTCCCTCAATCCTTGGTGCATTTAAGTGGATAAATCATTTAGGCAATTATTTTGCACATAATGCGCATCTTACATTTGCAAGACTTAGTTGTTGTAGTCATCAAGAATATCACATTTTTGGAAGATCCCGCTTCTCTTCCACTTGTAGGTCTTGGATTGCAATCTTATTTTCATAGTGGTTGTACTTGATTAGTGAATTGCACATTTCCATATCATATTTTCATATAGTAGACAAAAATTTCATTATGGATTCTCCTATTTTCTCCTCTTTGGTATCTTTGCATGCATATATCATAGATTTTGAAAATTTCTCTAAATTCATTAAATACGCATCCATATAGATCACATAGAAGCCATGTATGATATTGATGTTTCTAAATGTTCTATTTATGAAATCCTTTTTTATATATCTGATTTTGATAGCTTCATAACTCTCATGGGTATGTATCCTTTGATATTAGAGGACTTTATTGATTTCACCTCCATGAATTGCCATGAGAAAGATGAGGGTGATAGTTCTTCTCCTACTTTTTTTTCTACCATAGTACATGAGCTTTCTATGGATCATCCTATTGATCTTCCTCCTTTGGTTGAATGTTCAAGTACCTTGGATATCACTAAGGAAGTGAAGACCCTTGATCTTCCTCCTTTGGTTGAATGTTCAAGTACCTTGGATATCACTAAGGAAGTGAAGACCCTTGATCTTCCTCCTTTGGTTGAATGTTCAAGTACCTTGGATATCACTAATGATGCGAAGACCCTAGATATTCCTCCTTTGGTTGCATGTTCAAGCCCCTTAAACATCACTAAGGATACAATCATCAACAATTTTCTTAACAACACTTTTCCCTCCCTTCATTCCAATGCTCTCCCTTCAAAAGATGAAGCATTAGTGGATGAAGAGCGGTCTCTCACATTAAAATCCTTGGGGTTGGATGTTGAGCTTACTCAAAAGGAAAACAATGTCAATTCAATCATCATTAATAGACTTATTCCTCCCACTAAGGGGATAGTGAATAATTATGCTAATGTTCTTGAAATTATTGTGCATGAGGCACCTAATACACCTCCTTGCTTCAAATTGGTGATTATAGTTCAAGGTGATCCAACACCACCTCAGCCCCTAGGTTACTATCTCAATATTGCAAAACAAATTACTCAAAAGAATCAAGGTGTTCAAAATGTGTCACAACATCACACGATTGCTCACACATATAACACCCACAATAAAAGTAAGCATGCACCAAGTGTGCCCACCTTCCCAACCTATCCTACCCCAAGCACCTCATCTTCATCCACATATTGGTAAAGAATATGATCTTGTCAAGCAACTCAGTGCTACTCCGGCTAAGATATCTCTATGGGATTTAATACAAACATCACCTACATACCACTGATTGCTCCATGAGGCTCTACAAAAGGTAGTTGTTCAACCTTTTGCTAGACCGAATGATGTAGCATCTCTGCTTAGTTGTATGCATGTGACATCATCAGATATATAATTTCAACAACATGAATTACCTCCCATAGAGATTCAAAACCAATATGAACCTCTTGTGATATTCATCATGGTTGGTAATGCAAGGATAAGACACACTTTGATTGATGGTGGATCCGGTCTCAATGTTTGTGGAATAGACTTGTTAAATAAACTCAATGTTGATACATGATACATGAGCACCCAGGTTCATGTGCAATCCTCATCAACTAAAAATATTTTCTTTACTTTATTATTGTTTGTTTTGCTGTAGGAGTTGCTTCAAGAGTTAATTGATCAATTTTGGAGAATTTTCCTAAAAATTTTGGCCAAGTGATGAGTTGATCTTGAAGAAGGCCCAAATGGGTATTTGCATCTCAAATTTGGTGAAAATCTACCAAAATTTGAAGAAGTTATGCCTCAGCAAAGTGTTTGCCTATCATTGGATATCCCATGACCTTCAATTTGCCCGCTAAGCTATTTGGCACTAAAAAGTCTCTGCACCGAATATATCTGGTGATGCCACAATTCCTCGCCGGACACTTTCAACCACTTTGCGCTAAAATCCTCCTTCACCAGATTTGCACTAAAAATAGGCTTCAATGGATATTGCACTAAAATCCTCCTTCACCAGACTTGCGCTAAAATCTGGCTTCACTGAATGTTGTGCTAAAATTGTTCGTCACCAGATCAGCGCTAAAATTCCTTGTCTCCGCAGATCTGGTTGATTTGAAATTCCCCACTAAGAAGGTTTTGAGACCCCAGTGCTAAAATATGTCTTCACCAGACATATCCATCAACCTGTGATTTCTCTGCTATCCGGTTGACATTAAAAGGTCTACTAAAGCCATTAAGACAAGTCTACACTAAAACATGCTATGACCGGATTTATCCGGCAATGCCCAAAATCTACGCAATTCGGTTATCATTGAAATCACCGCTAAGAGCATTCGAAGGTTTTGCGCTGAAAAGTGACTACACCTGATATGTCCATTTAGAGATAAAAACTCCACCATATCCACTGACCATCCAAAACCCCACTGGAGATATTAGAAAAGTTGCACTAAAATTCATGCCTTCTGCATATGTCATGTGACCTGCAATAACCCTACATCGCGTGAGGCATGTAATTGCCACTAAACACGCAAAAGGTGACAAATTTAGTTTTTAACCATGTGAACGGCCATTTCAAGGGTAAATGAGGATCTGACATGTGTCCTGAGTAGGTAATGAGGTCGGTGGCCACCTCGGGGATCTATAAATGGGTAAATTCATACTGTGGAAGGTAGATTCTCCTTGGTCAATGTCAGTAGTACGTTTTTGGAGCTGCAAAGGATTTCTCCATGTTGCAAGATCTGTGTTGGTCTGATCTTGAATGTTGTAAGGTTGAGGTCAATGCATGTATAACTTTAATTGGGATCCTATTGTAATCCTTCTTTTGCATATGAATAAAGAATCATTTGTTTTCTCTTATGTTAATCATTTCACTGCTTGATCTGGTAGCTTGATAAAGCCCCTGGATCTTGAGCTGCATCAAATGGTATCAGAGCAGTGACCTTGATTGCATAGGTAGAGTACCGAATGTGAGGCAACCTATGCCAGGATGTATGGGAAAATATTGAATTTGTTTTGAAGTTCCAGAGGGTGTTGCAGGTGTGTGGAGTCCTATAGCTGTGGAGAGCTGAGAAGACAATAACTTTGCATAAGAAGTTGAGAAGATTTCAAGATGCCTCGAGAAGGATGAATCATAGAAGAGTAGAGAAAATGTTGGAGGAATTTTGAAATGAAATGAGAAATGAGGTAAGAAATATAGTTGTAGGTATGAGAAGAAACCCAGAACCTGAGGATGCACAAACTGAATATGAGGAAGTTGTAGATGAAGAACTAGAGAGGGAAAATGAAGAGCCAACAGATGAGGGAGAGGAAAGATTTTTGAGAACAATAACACAAGTCAGTAGAGGCCATAAAATGGAAGTCCCTAACTTTTCAAGTACACTGAACCGTGAAGACTTGATAGATTGGATTGGAGAGTTGGAAGACTATTTTGAATTTGACAATATTAGAGACCCATAGAGGGTAAGGTTAGCACAAACAAATCTTAAGGGACATGTTGCATTATGGTGGAAAGAGTTGCAGAAAGAAAGAGTAGAAAATGGTGAGCTGAGGATAACATGGTGGAGATAGATGGTTGCTAGATTAAAGGCAAAGTTTATTCCATGAGACTATGAGTTGGATCTGTTCAAAAAGCTTCAAATTTTGAAACAGAAGGATATCAGTGTGAAGGAGTATATAGAGGAATTTTACAAAATGCTGATTAGGTCAGGACATCATGAAATGGATAGAGAGAAGGTGGCTAGATACATAAATGGACTCAGATTCAATATATAGGATGAGATGAGTATGTTGAAGATTTCTACTATTGAAGAGCCTTACCAATATGCTCTGAAAATAGAAGAAAAGGTAAATAGAAGACAACAAAATAAACCTAGAGGAAGGGGAAAGATTGCAACAGGAAGAGGACAACCAAACAGCCACAAAGGGAAGGAAACTTTTGAAGAAGAAACAAGCCCAAAGTGGAATAAAGAATCAACCCAAAGAGCACAAGGAAAGGAGTATTCAACAAGAGGAAGGGGCAATAGTAGTAGAGAGTTCTTTGGAAAGTGCTTCCAGTGTGGAGAAGTTGGACATAGGGCTTATGAGTGTCCACAAATACACCAAGAGACTAGTAAGAGAGGTGCAACAAGAAATCACATAGTGCAAGAAGACAAGGAAAGCGTAGCATCAGCTGAGAATGTGGAAGAACTAGAGCATGGAGAATCTCTTATGTTTAGGAAAGTATTGGTGAATCCAAGCAAAGTGGATAATGGGCCATCTCAGAGAAGGAGTCTCTTCCATACCATATGCAAATCTGGAGGTAAGTGTTGTAAGGTCATTGTAGATAGTGGTAGTACAAATAATTTGGTTTCTAAATAGATGGTAGAGAAACTAGGATTGAAGAGGATTAAGCATCCTAATCCTTATAAAGTGTGTTGGTTACAAGAAGATCATGAGTTAGAGGTGAAAGAGAAATGCTTGGTGAATTTTCACATTGGTTCATATGAAGATGAAGTTCTTTGTGATATTATGTCCATGAGTGTGTCATAGTTTGCTAGGAAGGCCTTGGCAATTTGACAAGAAGGCTATCTATGATTGTAGAGAGAATTTGTACACCATAGTGAAAGATGGGAAGAAGTACACTTTGACTTCATTGAAGAAGAAAGAGAAGGAGGTGAAGGACAACAGTCCTATGATTTGTTATAGGTCAAAAAAGAAAGAGGTAAAGGTTGCACCAGAGGTTGGAATTAGTTCAAAGAAGGCTCTTGAGAGTAGAGGTACAAAGGAGGTAAAGATGAGTAGCAGTAATCCTAAGATGGAACAACAAAAACCATTGGTTACCGACATGGTTAAGTCTCATGAAGAATGCAAATCAGACTTACAGAAAAAGGTGAGCAATGAAATTTTATAGTGTGAAGGTAGAAAACAATGAAAAGGAAAAGAGAAGCTGAGATAAGAGGGAGTTGCAGAAGTTCAGACTAAGATGAAGAAGAAAGGATATAAAGACAAAGATGACATATGGATTAAGAACAAGCATGGGATCACCATCCCAAGCTCACCCAAATGTTCATGAGTTTTCAACTCATGGAACATTTCAGTTACCTGGCGTGTTTGATGCAGGAGCATCCGAGTTCACGTGCAATCCTCATCAACCAAAAATATTTGCTTTACTTTCTTGTTGTTTGTTTTGCTGCAGCAGATGCTTCAGGAGTTAATTGATCAATTTTGGAACATTTTCCTAAATATTTTGGCCAAGCGATGAGTTAATCTTAAAGAAGGCCCAAATGGGTATCTGCATCTCAAATTTGGTGAAAATCTACCAAAAATTGAAGAAGTTATGCCTCAACGGAGTTTTTGCCTATCACCGGATATCCTGTGACCTTCAATTTGCCTGCTAAGTTGTTTGGCACTAAAAAGCCTCTGTACCGGATATATCCGGTGATGCCGCAATTCCTTAGCAGACACTTTCAACCACTTTGCTTTAAAATCCTCCTTCACCAGATTTATGCTAAAAATAGGCTTCAATGGATATTGCGCTAAAATCCTCCTTCACCAGACTTGCACTAAAATCGGGCTTCACCAGATGTTGCGCTAAAACTTCTTGTCACCGGATCAGTGCTAAAATTCCTTGTCTCCACAGATCTGGTTGGTTTGAAATTCCCCAGGCTAAGAAGGTTTTGAGACCCCAGCGCTAAAATATGTCTTCACCGGACATATCCAACAACCCATGATTTCTCCGCTATCTAGTTGACATTAAAAGGTCTAGTAAAGCCATTAAGACAAGTCTGCACTAAAACAAGCTGCGACTGGATATATCCAGTAATGCCTAAAATCCATGCAATCTAGTTATCATTAAAATCGCCACTAAGAGCATTTGAAGGTTTTGCGCTAAAAAGTGACTGCACCTGATATGCCCATTTAGCGATAAAAACTCTGCAATGTCCACTAACCATCCAAAACCCCACTGGAGGTATTAGAAAAGTTGCACTAAAATTCATGCCTTCTACATATGTCCTGTGACCTACGATAACCCTGCATTTGGTGAGGCACGAAATCACTGCTAAATGTGCAAAAGGCGACAAATTTAGTTTTTAACTACATGAACGGTTGTTTCAAGGGCAAATGAGGATCTGAAATGTGTCTCGAGTAGGTAATGAGGTCAATGGTTGCCTCAAGGATCTATAAATGGGGAAATTCGTACTATGGAAGGCAAATTCTCCTTGGTCAATGTCGGTAGTACGTTTTTGGAGCTGTAGAGGATTTCTCCTGGTTGCAAGATCTGTTTGGTTTGATCTTGAATGTTGTAAGGCTAAGGCCAATGCATGTATAATGCCAATTGGGCTCCTTTTGTAATCCTTCTCTTGAATATGAATAAAGAATCATTTGTTTTGTCTTGTGTTAATCATTTCACTACTTGATCTAGTAGCTTGATAAAGCCCCTAGATCTTGAGCTGCATCAATACATCTCTCATCAAATCGGATAAAATTAACATTTGTGGCTTTGATAATGTAGATAGGCAATCACTAGGTGCCATCACCTTAGATATTAAGACTAGACCTATGGCATTGCCTACCCTTATCCATGTCATGCCTAATTCTCTTTCACACAATCTTCTTCTTGGTACACCATGGATCCATGCCATGGGGGCAGCCCCATCCACCCTTCATCGTTCAACAAAATTTATCTTTGAAAATGAAATACATACAATTAAAATTGATTCATTTTTGGAAAGTTGCTTAAACAGTAGTGAGACATCAAATTTCTTTAAATGATTTGATTCCTTATTTAACAAAAGGGTGATCCCACAATAGTGGGTTACACTTTTTGGCCAAAGTTGACATTGAAATGAACATTTTGAAAAAAATCTCCACTTTCGGACACCTATAGTTGCTATACCATGAGGAATTTGAAGATGATGTAAACTAGTGATTTGTCACATTTTGTCTGTAGATTCTAAATATATATTTTTTAATTTTTTTGGAATCAAATTGCATTTCTTTTTCCATCTCCTTTAATAACTAGTTTTTAATAGTAAACGCCATTTTTAAAGAGTGATGTGTACTGTGTCAAACATAACTTTTTTTCTATGAAAGATTAAATTCTAATTTTTTTGAATTTAGATTTTTAACTACGATAACTAAAGAATGCATTTGGTTTCATAATGTTTTATTGAATATTTTTCTTTTAATTAACTTTTGAAGTCAAACCAATTACAATTTAGACATAGGTGTACTGTGTCAAGCATAACTTTTTTTGTATGCATCGGAATTCAATTTTTTTTGTTGGATCAAGGACATGAATACCAAGATGATAGATATTTTTCATAATTTTTTTTGGTAATATACTATTTTTCCACATGTGTAGAACAGAGAGCTTGATTTTTGGTGAAAAACCTATGTTTAATTAAACTAAAAAAAACAATTATAATTAAACCACATTA
Source organism: Cunninghamia lanceolata (assembly GCA_027924645.1). Taxonomy (NCBI): domain Eukaryota; kingdom Viridiplantae; phylum Streptophyta; class Pinopsida; order Cupressales; family Cupressaceae; genus Cunninghamia; species Cunninghamia lanceolata. Next base: position 2,274,895 of record BSBN01001031.1, on the reverse strand, counting down.
TATCAAAATTATACTTGATAGAAAGCTCATTTGGAGGACTATAATCCTCTAGTTGGGTTTGTCGAGTTGCTTCCATTTTCATCCTCAACCGGAGCTTCGAAACCCAAAAATCTGCATAAAATTGCAGCTGGAGAGGGGCAAAGACAAAATAAAGGGGTTTGATTGAATGGGTGTTCGAGCGAACCCTCCATGACCCGTTCGATCAAATGGGTGTTCGATCGAACCCGTATTCGATTGAACCCACCTATTTCAATATAAAAAAATCATATATAAATGGGTTCGATCGAACCTATTCAGTTAAAAAAAAATTTAACGACTGATGTTCATTCAAACCTAGGCCGACCAAATCGTTATTATTTTTGAAAATAATGTTATATCCATATAAATATGAACTCTTTTCTTTTATTTTTTCATAAATCATTGCAAGATTAATTCACATTATTATTGAAGAAGCTAGATTTTGGAGAAGAAAACTTTTGGTAGAGGATTTGAGAGAAGAAAACTTGGAGAAGAAAATGGGAGACAAAAAAAAAGAGACAAAATAAAACTCAAAGAAAGTATTCAAACGAAAGAGAACAATAGATGCGCAAAGCAAATTTGGCAAGATACTATAGAAAGAAACAAGGTATGTATGCATATTTTCTTTCCTATTTCATTGATGAGTTTTTAGCATGTAGTAGGATGTTATTTGTAGTTTTAAACATAAATATACTAAGTGAATTTATCTTTTTTTCAATTGAATGTGTATTAGGGTCCTTCATAGGTTTGCACACTAGAAGTAAATTATACTTGTTACAATCATAGCGGGGTGGGGATGAGAGCACTCATATTTTCTGACTAAATTTATAAAAGAAAATTAAAATACCAAAAAGGAAATATAATAAAACTTAAGAAAATCAAAGAAAAAAACAATAAAAAATTTAAAAGTGTACGAAGGAGAAAAAACTAAATCACAAAAATAGAAATTGGAACAAATCACAAAAACTATGGAACTAAAATATAAATTGGAAAAAATAAAAATTAAAAACTAAAAAAGAAAAATAAAAAAATGGAAGGAGAAAAAGATGGAGAAAATCACGAAAACTATGGAACCAAAAAAGAAATTGATAATTTTAAAGATATCCTTTTAAAGTTTTTTCTTCGTATCTCTCTAGAGATCTCCTTAAATTTGTACTCTCTCTCTCTCTCTCTCTCTCTCTCTCTCTCTCTCTCTCTCTCTCTCTCTCTCTCTCTCTCTCTCTCTCTCTCTCTCTCTCTCTCTCTCTCTCGTTAAGTCTTTTTAAAGCTTCTTCTTTCTCTCTTTAATATGACTTCTCTAGATAGGTCTTCTATATCTCTTTTGACTTAAGTTTTTTTAAAGCCCTTTCTTTAGATCTCTCTTGACTTAAGTATTTTGTGTGTAGAACGGGCTCAACAAGTAGAAAGTTCTCAAGCAGGAGTCGAGCCAAATTTAGATATTGGGGCAAATGAGGCTGAAGAGCACGTAGTTGAAGATAGGGAGGAGGCCCAAGTTCAAACAATGCATGTTGGAGAGGGGTCAAGATCACTTCCTTCTATTGGTATGGATGAGCATATGAATCTAGCTAAAGAGGTGAAGTCAAAAATTTCAAGTTATAGAAATTTAGATCATTTACTTGAAATGGATGTGGAGAAGTTGAAATCATATGCCAAACAACCTATAAATACTAGTAAGAGGTCAATGATTAAATCTGTAAAGGAAATAATCAATGCTCATTTCAATCATCTTGGTACACTTGAAAAAACCCAACTGTTATCACTTTTACTTCTTTGTGATGAGTTGAAAGAGTCATTACAATTGTTGGGTGTAGATTCGACATTGAAAAAGAGGAAGGCTTCATATGACCTAGGAAAAGATATTGTTGAAAATGTAAAAAAAGTTTAGATTCTATTGGGAAAAAATCTAGATCAATGGATAAGGCCACTACAAGAAGAGTGATGTTGACAGGTATTGCAAATACATATATATCAAGAAAAAGAAAACTCTCTTCACTTTAGACTGAAATTGGTATCAGTAGAAAGACACTAACAAAATATGTGAAAATGAGAACGGTTTTGGATGATAGTCCAGAAGGCAATTGGGCAATTATGTGTAGAGCTCCCTGTTCTGACAGGATTGAAGATGCTGTTAGGAACTTGGTCTCAAATTTTTGGAAAGATAATACTCGTACATCATCAAATAGTAGAGATGTTATTAGACACAGGATTGGGCTCAATGATTATGAACATCATACAAAATATTGGCTAGACATAACACAACATGAGATGTATGTGAAATTTTGTAATTTGAATCCTGATATAAAGATTAGGCAAACAATGTTTGAAAGGTTAAAGCCATATTATGTGAAGATAAACAAGGATTTTGAAACTTGTTGTTGTTATCATATTGAATTTGATCTCTACTATCAGGTGTTTCGAAAGATGAGAGAAGAAAGTGATGGTTTTCAAAATGCACCTCCTAAACGGGTAAGTCTTTTCATAGAATCCATCTTATGTGATAATGCAATTGATCAAATAAATTGCATAAAAGGACTTTGTGAAACATGTGAAAATTTGGCTAAATTACCTTTGAGAAATGAAGATACTGACCCAACAAAGACAGTTAATTGCAAGAGTTGCAAGTATGTAAAGTTTCAAACAAATTTTGGGAAAGAATCCACAAGGTTAAACTATATAGAAGAGGAGATACCTATTGGAACATTTATGGAAAATTTTCAAAAATTGATACAACCGTACATACAACATGCCTTTTTTACTAGGTGGCAAGCACAACATTTTCAAACATTAAGAGATACTTTCCCACCTGGAACAATTCTATCAGTAGTAGACTTTGTAGAAAATTACTCTTGTGTACATCAAAAAGAGATTCAATCAGATTATTACTTTTCAAAGCGTATCACTATTGATGCAGGAGCATCCAGAGTGTAAGAGCAATCTTGCATCAACCAAAAAAAAATGTTGTTTCTTTTCAATAAGGGCTAAATTTGGCAGGGTTACTATTTTTAGTAAGTTTGCATTTGTGCACGATTGTATACGAAATCTTACACAGACCTCCAGAATGGTGAATTGAAGCTAATGGTGAAGAAATCATTTTAATATCATTTGTCATTTGTGATATATTAAAATTTCAAATTCTAAAAATCGTATTGAAATATTCAAAGTCAAATTTGAGGCACTTAGAGGCTCCGGATGGGCCCGAAATTTGGTGGGAAACCTAAGCAGTCTACTTTTAGGTATTGCTTGTACAACTGTCTTTTTGAGAGCTTTTCAAAAAGGTATTATAATTGAAAATCCAATGGTCGGGTCGAAAGTTATGGCCCTGTGAAGTTGACCTGTTTTTGGGGGGAGATGCAAATTTTGAAATTAAGCTGGTGGCCGCCAAAAAGGGCTATATATGACCATTTTTGGGAACCCTTGGGGTAGTAGAGTTAAGGGGGAAGGTGTAGAGTCAAGAAAAGGCGGGAAAATAGAAACTCTAGTTGATTTGGGGTTACAGAAGGCTGAAGATTCCAGAGTCTTGAGAGAGGGAGCTGTAATGTGTTGCAGCCTGTAGGGCATTCATCCTCTGATTGTATTTGAGCTTCTGTAATGTAATGTTTTGCCCATATTAATAAAATATCATTCTATTTTCTGTGTGCAATTTATGTTACCCCTCGACATGCACAATTGGATTTGGATGGTGTTAAGAGTACAAATGATGAATGAGTCATTAAGAAAGAATATCACTTTTATATTAGTGATGATAAAGAGCATGACACACTTTTTGTACAACATTGCTTTTCAATTTTTTTTTGAGAATTTGAAAAGCAGGCGTGTAAAAATCAAAAAGAATTTGGAATAGTCAGATGGATGTGCAGCACAATTCAAATCATCACGACCATTTTATGCACTATGTAGATATCATCGAAGTTACAAAATACATGTTTGGAGTTTCTTTGAGAGTGGGCATGGAAAGGGTGAACATGGTGGCGTAGGAGCTTGCATCAAACATGCTCTAAGAAAGCATCAAATGAGTTATTCGGAAGATCATATAGACAATGCACATGATGTTGTTGAATGGTGTAAGAAACACTTTTCATCAAATGAGGCCAACACATCTTTAGGAACAAATTGATACATCCCACATAGAGTGTTTTGGGAGATAACAGGTATGTATATATAAATTTTACATAAATGAAAATTTCAAACTTTAAATTTAATATATATGTGTGTGTGTGTGTGTGTGTGTGTGTGTGTGTATGTTTGAATTTGTATTTAAGTTTAAATTTTTAAATCTAGTAAATTCAATTATTTTAAATGAATTTCTATTAAATTTATATATATGTAAATTTTTTATATTTTTTTATGTATCTAGGTGTGGATAGAAGATCGAAGCATGGATGCAAGAGGGTAGACAAAACAAGATTTTTGCATTGTGTCATGAGTATAGATGATCGCCCCAGATGGAAATTGTACACGAGTGATTACTCTTGTTTATGTGATGAGTGCATTTTGGAAAACTTTGAGGCATGCAACAACCAACAATGTGGATATGTTAGTGAATGGAATGTTGTGCCATTAGTCGTTTCTAACACATACGATGAAGATGAGGATGAAGGCTTTGAAGACATTCTTTTGATTTCAATTGATTATGACCATATTTCAGGATTGATTAGAAAAGGTATGTATGTATGTACATGTACAATTTGATAAATTTAATGTAAATCTACAGTTCACATATACAGTTATTTATTTAGTTTAGTACTTTGATGAGTTAAATTTAATGATTATAACTTAGTCTAGACAGTTCTAATTTTTTTACAAATTTTGAACCATGTAAATTTGGTGTGTACTCTAGGAGATGTTTTTGCAGTCATAGCAGAGCCTGGAAATATAGAAGGTGTTAGTTATTATTTAATGTGTTGCACAGAAGAGAGAAAGAAGCTAACACGACCTGAAACAAGCGATGAAATGTTGTTTCCCATAGGTGGGTCACATTTATATATATATAAATACACACATGTACATTAAACTTGGTTTTACATTAAATAATACCTAGGTTGAGTGAAAATACATTACGTGCATGTCTTAACAAGTTGGTTCATGTTGTTTATCATGCAGGTTCAGTTGTAGTGCAAGGGACATATCTCAAACAAGTCAAAATTGTTCAACATGGGATTCATTTTATTGACTATCAACCTGAGAACAAGGTATATCAGTATAGTCACCTAGTAATTGCTACCACCCTACATTTTCATCCAATTCCACATGCACGTGGATGAAAAAAAATGGAGACTAGATAGTGAGGATCATCAAAAAATAATACATGTTATTGAAGAGCGGGTCGAACCAGATGTTTGAATGGGAACTTAAATCTAACTTAACTTGTTTGAACTCTATTGTTTTAGTTAGAACTTTTATAAAATTAGTGAGATCTTGTTTAGTTACACATTGGTGTAAGCTAATTTCTAGATGTTCTTAGTATGATCCAAACTTAGAAACTTATTATTTAATTCAAAGCACTTTTATATTTAGTGTTCAACATTTTTTAGTTTGGGCATTTATATGTTCTGTACATTTAATCTCCTAGTTTTAGTTTGGGCCTTGGGAGTTACAACATTCTTGTTGTTGCATATGTGAAAGTATTTCTACTTTGTTGTATTGTGCGAGCAACCTTCATTGGCCTTAGTTGAGATAGTTGGATAGCAAATACTGTTGAAAGGAAAAGAAAGATAGATTAATCCAATGACGTGAGTTGTATATGCTCACCCATGGATTAATCCCTTATGTTGTAAAACTCCTCACTAAGAGGATCACAAATCCAAAGCTTGTGTATATATTGTGGAACTCTTTCAATTCTATGAAGGACTATAGTTAATTCTTTATAGACTAATGTTTTGATGTGAGAAGAAAAAAATGTTGGATTTTTATTATTGGTAGCAAAGTAAGAAATACAATTCTCTCAAGTTATATTTTCTATTTTATATTTGAAAACAAATAATGTGGAGGTGAAGTATGCATACACAATTATAGTCAATTAATCTTCTTGATTTTAGGCTACTCCTTCCCTTCATTATTTCCTACACATCATGGGAAAGACAAGTTTAGATTTGGTGAAGGAAGACAAATGGATTCTTTATTTGTTTGGAATGTTGTATGAAGTTATTTTTATATATACATATGTTTTATAATATATGAATATGCATTCATAGTAATGGATTCATGTTCCTTCTTTGCATTTTCCATTGCATCCTCCATAGTTATTGAAATGGGCATGTTTTATGTAATCATACATTTTTGTTATTACAATATGTTGAAAGTGTATGAACATAGAAATAAATATCAAATATTTTCACTATTTTATTACGTGCATGGTAATCATTAGTTGAAGAGACATAACAATATATGCATTGTCTTAATGTAGTCATGAGATAGATCAAAGAGTATGCATATATATTTATATACATGAATGTCGTATTTGCATTTCTTGTTATATTATGAGGTTGGATTCAAAATGTATTTATACATGCATATGCATGTACATACATATACCTATAATAATTTTTATTATCTTATAAGGTGTGTTGTATATATATCATTATAATGTGAATATTCTTTTTATACACTTGTTCATGGTGTGCTAAGTGGTTAATGTTACTTGATTAGATATTTCTAGCTTACAGTCTAATTCATGACTTGAGTGTAATACTTATTTGTTCTAGTAGTGGTGAAAGTCAAATTATCTAGAAGTCTAATTTTATTTTTGAATAAAAAATCTTCCAAGTTTTATTTACATTTGTTATATATATTTTGTTCGTATGCTACTTATGTGGGCCTAACTTATGTTATTTCATCATATAGCTAGCATTCTTGTCTTTTATCTAGATATTTGAATGGTATATCATTACAGAGTTATAAAGTTTATTTTAAACTTAAAATTTGAGATACATGTACAACTTATAGAATATATATATATATATATATACACGTATACATATACGTATACATATACGTATACATCTTACATCTAGCATGTGTAGGTTAAAATTTACATGACATGATTGAGATAAGCATAATATTTTATTATTTCAAAACCTGTATTACATGTCTTAATGTACACACATGTAAATATCAAATAGATCCATTGAAAATTTCAAGAAGCATTTATATGAAAACTTTATTAATATATCTCATTGAACATAAATTTGTCCATGTCAAATATAAACGTATTTGTGTCCATGTGAAGATAAACATGTCTGTATGTATAGATGCATAAATATCCAAACATGTTGAAAATATATAAACATAAATGTTCATACATGTTTGAAAATATAAACATAATCATGTCCATACATAGATGCATAAATGTGGACATACATGTCAAATATATATAAACATAAACATCCGTACATGCCAAATATAAACATAAACATATAAATGTCCATATCTCAAACATAATCATGTAAGTTACACAAATGTCCATGTCCATATCTCAAACATAAACATAAACACATTTAAATGTCCACATAAATTATCAAACACATTTATGTAATCAAGTCAGGTGGAAATGTCAACATATCAAACATATATAAATGGAAATGTCTCTAGAAGCAACATCAAATGGAGGTCTCTAGGTGGCTGTAGCCTAATCGTCATGTCAACTCCTAGTCGAGAGACCCTCCGAATGAGAATCATGTTCTGATGCATGTGCCGAGTCCTGGAGATAAAATCAAGTATAATGTGTCAAATACATTTTATCTAGATATATAGAACTATTTAAAAATGTATATGTAATTTATTATAAATAGATCTATGTCTACATGTATACAAAACTCACATGTCCACTGACAACAATATCATCAATAGAATTATGTCGACATATACGGTCTGACCTTATCTCCATCTACTATATATATATATATCATTTAGTTAAAACTAAAATCTAAATAATTTTTTAAAAAAATGAATTGAATGTATACACATGCACACATACATATATATCTTATATATACACATATACATACCTACATATCACCTGGGAGCATAAGATCGGAGCCCTCTGCAATGTTCCCCTCCACTAAATCATCCAAATGATCTGATGTATTTGTCTGAGCCCTCTCATGTCGTAGTAATGACGATTGAAGAGGACTAACCAACTGAGATGGCATCGATATAGAATATGAGTGCATCAACATCTCCATAAAACTTGTAGAAGTCTGCACCCTCTCAAGGTCATGCTCTAAAGGATCACTGGCCTATGCAGCAACTGAATGATCTGTAGGTGGATCTTGATGTGCACTGGTGCTACCACTTGGCCTAGCACGGTGGTAAGAATGATGAGATCCTGAATGTGAATGAATATACGTAGCCAGACGATCTCTAACCTGATCTATCGAGATCCCTAGCTCTGAGGTAATGAATGCATATGCCTCCAAGAGATCCTCTGCGAAACAATGTAAAGTGCTACGTTCCATCTCCCCTGTGAGACCATCGAACTATGCAGGTGTAGGGATGCCTGCCATAGCATAAGGATCATAGTGAGTGCTGGCACACTGTGTTGTAAATGAAGCTCTAGATCCTAGACGTTGTGCCATCAAAAATTGACCCATATGATTAGTAGCTATCACAGTGGTGGCAACTGCAATATCGCCAACACTATCAATTGCTTCCCTTTGGGAAGCAATAACAACATGATTTGCTGAGGGGGCTATGGCTGGGGAGATAGCAGGATTCCTCTCACCAACTAATGCCCTATACGCTGGGGCCACCCGATCAGGTCAACGATAAGTGTCCCTATCAGCAAGCCTACCATGACCCTGACCACAATATGGAGGAATGCCATAGTAGTTGACTTTGACGCCCAAATGAACCTCAACATACAACTGCTGTGTAAAATATAAGGGAATTTGGTCATTATTTGGATAATGACCATAGATAGCAAGAAATCGAGGGTAGATCAATCTGGCCATATCACCATCGACACATCTAGTTACCTAGTATCCCTTCACCTTTACCTTATCCTGATAGTATGGAAAGCACTGGGATTTAATTATTTATTTGGTCACAACACTCTGAACATGAGAGAGGGGAACATCATCACAAACTTCTTCCCTCATGTGGGATAGAATAGTAGCTATAGCATCAGGGGAATAAGCACTTGTGTCTCAAATTTTATCTCTAATTTTTTCTAAGCTTTCCATTATGGACTTACAAGTGTCCTTATATATTCCCGTGTTAGTACCATCATTTATGGAAACTCTCAATCTATCAATATCATTATTAGTTCATAAAAATAGTTCTTGAGGTGGAATTGGTGCATAATTTGTCATGTGTGATGTAGTCAAAGATCTCTAGAACTGGATAAAACATGTGCAAAATTAGACATCTAGAGATATGTATCATGTGCACATGTAGAAATTCATAGTTCTCACATGTATAAATATATTATATATAAATAAGAAAACAAGAAAGAGAATAAGTAGTACAGAATACACATAATACACAATATAAGAACATTTTAAATACAAACATAACAAAGGATGCTTTGGATCAATTGACTTAAATCCGTGAATCAAAAGATGACTTAATTTAGTAGATGATACATACAGTCTACACATAAAATTAAATTGTTTTCAAAATATCTAGATACATCATATGTTGAATTATACTTACAATTTAACCTTATATAAACCTCTATAGTTGCCTTAGGATGGCCATGTTGAACCTATCAACATACAATTTCTTGCTTCTGACTTGTTGAGCTCTCTTATCCTCTTGTAGATCTAGAATTGGTTCAACAAGGCCATCCTAATGCAACTATAGCTCGGTATAAATAAGATTTTGTAAGTATAATTCAACACATAATTGTCCATTTCAAACAATTTAATTTTACGTGTAGATTGTCATCTACTAATTGTTTTTTGAAAATATGTACTTACAAAACCTTAATATTATATCGAGCTATATCTAGTTGCATTAGGATGGCCATGTTGAACCAATTCTCTACAATTGATGACTACTATGTCTCACCAACATCATAACATGATAGTGTCTGCTTTGGATTGTGGAACAAATGTATCAACATACATGTCCTACATCAGAGTAGATATGTATGTTGTGTTGTGCTCACCTATATCAACATACAATTTCTTCTCCGATGTACAGGTGTGTATGTTGATATTATTCCACGACTTCCAAAGTAGACACTAGTTATCACTGGTGATGGTGAGACATATCAGTCATTGTAGAGAATTGGTTAAATATGACCATCCTAATGAAACTATAGCTTGGTATAAATAAGGTTTTGTAAGTATAATTTGAAACACATATAATTGTTTATATTGTACAAAAATAGTCTAGTCTAAGTGCTTAGGCACACATGGGCCCTTCATTGATCAAATGAGGAAAGTTAAGAACCTTAAAAGGTACATAAACCCCAAGACACACTTCCCACACCTAGATGGGTCTACTCATGCTACTTGGAAGTTACAAGGCACTTAAAGGAGATTCAATCACTCAAGAAAGTGGATGTTAACAACTTCATTGCAACATAAAAACATACACCAAGGGAATGATTTCTAAACAAACTAATTGCAATATTATACCATGAGAAATAATTCATACCTACTAACTATATTTTTTGAATAAAACCATTGTTGAAAAATCATTACAACAACCATACATATCCTAGTTTGAGGTTAGGAAATATAACATTAATTGATAAATTTCTCACCACATCGATGGTAGATTACAATCTGAAATACTACCAACAAAATTAATGTTTGAAACCCATTTTTATGTGTCATAACTTAAATAGTTGGCTAAGTAAACATTTTAAAATAACCCTAATTGATTTATGACACTACAATAGTTAAGATAGTTTCAATTGACTCAATATGCATCTTGGTTAAAGATTAGGAATAAATTTTGAGAAGGGAATTGTCATGTCCTAGATGTAGAATATAAACATTTTGATTATAAAGGAAAAATGTTTTTTAGATTACCCCTGTTGTCTCAAAGATACAAGATAATATATGCTCCTTAAATATATTAATAAGCCTAAGGATGAACATTGAGAATTTTATATATGTTATTTTTGTATAGTTATGTTGGACTTGTTTATAGCCATTGTTGATATATAATATTTTTTGTTTAATGGTATATGTATCTTATGTTTTCTCTAAGAAATTTTATTTTTCTATGGCCCTATAATGACAATGTGGTCTTTGAGACTTGGTATGGACTGGATTGAGTGCATTTAGGAATTTCTAAATATTCCAGAAATACCTCAAAATATAGTGCATTTGCTCTATTTAATGATGTAATAATTTTGTGATAAGTCTAAAGATTTAGGTTTTCTAGCTTGCTTGTTACATAATTTTCCTAAATCCAAAGATTGTGTCACATTTGTAATCAATATCATTCTAGTTCTTGGACTTTTTAAGAGTTGAGTTTGAAGTGATTTTTCTCTTGGAATCTCTAAGTATATAATTTATTAATTTAAATAAAAATTATTTTAAAAAATAAAATTAAATGCAATTTGTACATTAAGTTCTTTTCCATATCAAAATACATAAATGGCCAAGGATTCCCACCAACATTACTACAATTTCATAAAATAATGTTTTTGATAGGAAATTTGCACAACTTTAGTTTATTTTAAAGTAATATGATCATAAGTGCATGTAAATGTAATCTAAGAAACAAGTATCACATAGTGGCTAGTCTTTGTCAAATTGCAAAATGTTTGGAAATAGAAATAATAATCAAGCCAATTGCACAAAATCAAGCCAATTGCATTCCTCTACAAACTATGGCCCCTTATTTGAATTTATAAGATATCATAATTTATACGCCTGATTTGATTCCTTATGATGACATTGACATTGAAGTCAAAATTGAAAACTCGTAAAATATTATGTAAATGGGGGTGAATATGCTCAAAATCCTAATTGATTAGATGGATGTGAAGTCATGCCAAGTACACCTAATAATATCAAGACTATTGCCCCTCATGTGGTGACATGGATGAAGAAAATGACAACTTGTTATATCTTTTGAAGAAACACTTTATATTGTCGAGGTTAATGAGAAATACTTGCTAAGATAAATCAAGTCTTACTAATGAAAATGATAAATCTAATGAATTTGTGTTCATGGATGCATGTTGGAAATCCCCCAAAAGTCCACTTAATTATAAATCAAGAATGCATGAACATGAAGAAAATTGTAGCATTCAACTTGAAGAAAAGACACATGTGGACACCCAAATAGAGGAAGTAGATGCATGCTATGATATTCCCTATTGTACATCAAAAACCAAGTTGTCATCCATGCCAAATTCTAAAATTGAAAACATGTTGGACATGGTATAAAATTTAAGCAATGAGATGTTAATTTTAGAGTCCTCTATTAATTTAATAGATCTTGCATTACCCAACCATTGTAGGATTCATCCTATTGCTTAGCATGGTGAGGTTAGTTTTCTAAAATTTCTACTAGCCCTTGACATTGTGACAAAGATGATTATCAACATGTACCCATGGAGACAAATGATGATTCAATAGGGCTAGAATTTAAAAATTCATGCAAATACCTGTTGATATATCCCTACACTATGCTACATCTAATACACATGTTAACAATTTTCTTGTTTCTAGTAATGTAGATTTGTATGATCATGTTAATAGTATTGATGCAAAAGAAATTTTGACTCATGATCATGTGGGTGTGTAAATCACATATCTAAGGATCTTAAGGGAGTATGTTTGGAGGATTGTTTGTTGATTTGAGCATAGTGATGGAATGTGAACAAATACCTTTGGTTGTTACTATCACACAAAAATAGGATGTTTGCTTTCCCTACCTATATTTTATCATGTTTATTATTTTGATCATGGCGGTTTAAATGAAAGAACATGCATATGGATTAAACATGACAACAATGAGAAATCACAAAGTTCTTAACCTTGCATGTGATAGGCATTGTATAGCTGTATTTAGGCATTTTAACTATAAAATACAATCAAAATTTTAAAAAAGATTGTATCATATGAAAGGAGAGATTTTGGACAAACTATCAAAATTTATATAGGATTATGATGATATATATATTTGGTTTTTATATGATTTACTTATACTAAGGCATGTCATAGTATATGAAAGGCACTTTTGAATAGATAATTGTCATAAAAAAATTGCTTGACAAGAAAGGTTGACTGTCAAATTTAAGCAAGGTTGACTATCAGAATCATAACACAACAACCTTTGCCAACATCCTCCCTGCATGTGACAAAATGGGAGCTTTGGAACAAGGTATGGACATCGATTTGAGCATAATAGAAGGGGATTTTTTTGTCAAATATTATAGTTGGAAATGTTGTGGTTGATATGTATGCAAAACGTGGAAGCCTGCACAAGGTACATGAATTGTTTAACATAATGACTCAAAGAGATGTCATCTCATGGATGGAAATGAACGCAGGGTATGTACAAATTGGATTTGTTGAAAAGGCTTTAGAAAGTTTCAAGTAAATGCAATTGGAAGGTGTAAATCCAGAAACCACAACCTTCACCAGCATCCTCCCCCGCAAGCCTGTGACAAAATGGGAGCTTTGGAATGGGTATGGACATCCATCTGGGCTTAACGGAAGGGGTTTTTTTGGCAGATATTATAGTTGGAAATTCTCTGGTAGACATGTATATGCAAAATGTGGAAGCGTAGACAAGGCACATCCACTGTTGACAGAATGCCTCAAAGAAATATGGTCTTGTGGTCGGCAATGATTGCAAGGTATGCACAAAATGGATTTGTTGAAAAGGCTTTAGAAACTTTCAAGCAAATGCAATTTGAAGGTGTAAAACCAGACACCCTTCACCAGCATCGTCCCTCTCTATGACAAAATGGGAGCTTTGAAACGGGTATGGACATCCATCATGTAGCATAATTGAAGGGGTTTTCTTTTGCAGATAATATAGTTGGAAATGCTCTGATAGACATGAATAGATAGCAAAATGTGGAAGCACAGAAAATTTTATATACAAAATAAACGCTGGAGAAAGGAGAAAATTTTACATACCTAGCTCGAGGGTGGCGACAAACTCGGCTAGTGGGGAGCTCCTAGGGTTCGGTCTCTCTCATTTGGGTTCAACAACACTAACTGTTGAAAATGACAGTTAAATCTCATTAAAAAAAACCCTAAACAACTGGGTTCGATCAAACCCATTATTTTATCAATCAAAATTAGGTCATTCGTGGGTTTGATCGGACACCCGATGACCCCGTGGTGATGTAGGGTTCGATCGAACCTAGTCTTTATTTTTTTGGAGGCACGGGCAATTTTTCTTCCTCAATGCAATTGTAACCCACTATTGTGGGATCACCCAAAAGTAAAACCTCCATCCTCCGCTGCTAACAAACAGTGTTGATCAGGATAGCATCGGTCCTTTGAATGCATTTTTCGGTGATGATTGGGGTTCGTTAGATTTTACACCCTCCTTTGCGGGTGAATATAAAATCTCACCCCACACCCAAAGACCTCAAAGGTAAATGAAATTTCTTCAACATAATCTCATACTCCTACAAAGTTTGAACTCAAGATTAATGATGATGGAACCTTTAAAATAAATGAAGAGCCACCTTCTTCTATAGAAGTGGTGGCCATTTCTGATAAGGTACCATCTAATGCTAGTACATGTCATGTTAGTGACAAGGTCTCTTTAGATTTCAACCCCCATGGGATGGTTGAAACAAAGTATGACCCTCCTCACCATGATAAAAAGAATGACCCTTCTTCTGCAATGCATGATGACACTTCTCCTTTCAATAAAGCTAGTCAAATGACCTCTCCTCTTCCTTCAGACTTGGAGAAGCATTATGGGTTGGAATTCAAAAGTCTTTCTAAACAAGGATACAACAGAAATAGGTTAGGTGTAAAGAACAAGGAATTAAGGAACCTATGGAACCAACACCACACTTGTTTAAGGTAGGTTTAGGTTTCCAACCTTCTCCTACGTTCTCTCCACCATGTTCACAACAATGAGGATTGCTTCCTACTCCCCCTAAATCCTCTCTTCTATCTCAACAAGAGTGTATTTTGCCAAGTCTGCTCAAAGACCGCGTAATCATTCTTTCTACTCCAAAACACAAAAAGATTCAACAAAATAATCATTCATCACCTTATTATTGTGCATATCATCGATCACTTGGCCATTCCACTAAGGAATGCTGAGTCTTGGGTGACAAAATTCAACAACTTCTAACAAGGTTTGTCTCTAGCACTCCTCACCATGCTTGATGTAGTACCTAGAGCACCTTTTCCTCCCATTTTATAAAGCAAGTTGGGGGAGGATAATTTGTTATAGGCCGATTCGCAAGGGTGGTCCCTCCCTCTCATTTTTGTTATGCTTGTATGTATTGGTATCCCCATATTATGATGATTTGTTCTCCCTTGATCTCCCTTGGCACCCTTGTTAGCACAAAGGTACAAGGAGTAAGAACATGTTGTGTCATTCCTCTATATATATCTTCATTCTTCTATATGTTGTGATGTGTAATTTTGTTATTTTTCCTTGGATGATTTAACATCCTTTCATGATTCAATTTATGTGTACTCTCATGTGATCTTTCTTCCATCTATGTGGCACCTTGTTGCAATGCTCGGTGTCATACCATGACTACACAAGCCATTGTGTATCATGCCTATAAGCATCATCTTGGTTTTCTAATCTTGGGGGCAACCCATTGTCATGATGTAGCTTTTCAAAACACATGTCATTTGGGCATGTGCTTTTAGAAATCTCTTGTGCTTGTTTTTGTATTTTTTCCTCACTCTACCTTAAAGTAAAATTGCTCCTTGATGGAGTTAGCAATCACCTTAAGGTGGAGGCATATATCGTGCTATGAGCCTTATTCCCATCTTTCTATCAAAACACTTTTCTTGATGTGGATCATGTGTATGATGTGTTTATACTCCTCTTGTGCTTCTCATTTCTAACTAACCCCTTAGCATTCTTCTTTATTTGCATCTTGGGGAATGATGCATGGTGATTGAGACAACATTTAGATTGAGGTCTCCTTTGTCATGTTGACTCAAGGTCTTCCATTATGTGTTTCTTGTGATTGATGTATGATGTGCGTATTCTCCTCATATATTCTTATTCTCTATATGTTCTTTATGCCTTGCATGTGCATCGCATATGTTCTATCTATGTGTTCCTTACGTATTCTCCTCGAATGCTATGTCTGTATTCCATGTGCATTTCATGTGTATTCTATATATACTTTGTGCCTTATTTGTATACTTCATGTCAAGCATGTAGACTATGTGTATGGCGTGTATAATTTATGTATTGCATGTATATTGTGTGTATGATATCTATGATTTATATATTGTGTGTATACATTGTGATTTCTCAAGTGTATGCCTGATGTATGTCTTTTCTTATCTCTCATGTTTCCTAAGTGCTTTGTATATGAGTGAATTATCTCACATGTGTCTTATGTGTATGCCAATCATCATAGACTCCTAGAATCCTAAACTTGGAGACTTGATCACCCCTCAATTTTTGTGGCATTCTATGGCTTCTATGATCCTATGTGTTTGCAACCTAAGAATCCTAAGCTTGGGGGCTACTACGGTCCACAACTTGGTGACATTCTTTGGCTTATATATGTGTTTGTTGTGTTTTGAATTGTGTCTTCTCCATCCTTTAGTGTGAGTTTGAATGTAAGTTTGTACCCATGCTAAAGTGGGGGCTAAATGTAACATCATAAAATGTGTACACTAATCTTTTACACTTAGTTTAGCACCCGAGTGGACCTAAAATGTTTACACTTGTTAATTAGGACCTATTATAACACCTTTTTTAGTATTAAGCATGTAATTCTTGATCCCGATACACAAAACTTGGAAAAGTAATTATAAGGTAGGGTTAATAACACTTTAAGTTCCTTATCATGGGAGATTGGGGCTAAAGGACGAGGGCACCCTTGTTCCCTCTTTAGCCCTAGCCTAATTAATGGCTTGTCAGCTTGGGACCTCCTATATGATTCCCAATGTCAGCCTCATGTGGTTTAATTCTCTAAAAATCAATGGGATTTCATATAAAAGCAAGTTAAGTCATTCATTTAAACACCTAAGCAATCTAGGCACTCTTGCACTCTCTCTCTTTCTCTCTCTCATGCTCTCTACTCTTCTCTAAATCTCTCTATTGTGGATTATTGCTAAAGCACTAACATATTACAGGTCTAGTGAAGATCCTTCTACTTCTTTGGGCTACACCAACTTCTTGAGTCAAGTTGTGATGCCGCATTAAGCATGCTAGGGTTCCATGCTCATGGTGACTTATTTCCTTCGTACTTTGTTCTAACATTCCATTCTACTTCAGATTTACCTCTACCATCCTAGGGCACACACTCTTTATCTATCATCTTTGCTATTATGGGAGTGGAAACACCATTGATGGAGCTTGACTGAGGCAAGCTCCTAAATAGCACCCAACCATTTTCCTCCTTGTGTGTGTGTAGGTTAGATTCGAAAGAATTGGCTAAAGACAAGTTACAAAGAGCAGAAGCACAAGAAGGCGAAGACATTAGAGTTATTAGTTTTTGTGCACCCTAATTAGGGTCTAGGGTACCCAATCACCCTTGTCCAGGGTATTTATGCCCTCAAATTTAGGTTCTGACTTGATCCCTAGTCTATGTTGTTGATTTGGTTTCTAGGTTTTCGCTTCTGATAGTTTGTTATACTCTGATCTTTGTCAACTAGGGTTTAATGTCTTTGCCCTAGTTTGATTGATTGGATTTGGTTAATTTCTTCTATAAAACAAAAGGGTAGAACCCTTGTAGTTTGGCTCTCCTTCTTGGGTATAATCCAAGCTTGGTTTGTGTCCTAATGCTGGGTAGAAGAGAGTTTGACCTAATTTGATCTATTGAGCTAGTGTCTCTTTTCTACACTACAATGACACCATCTAGTTATCCAACTTTCTCTAGATATCAACAATCTAGCATACCCTTTCAAATACAACAGGCACAATAAGCTCCACCTGTAGGTATAATGTTTGGAGGAACAAATCCCTCTACACACAACCCCCTCTTAGGAACATACCTCAAGTATTTAGAGGAGCCTCTTGACTGCAACAATCATAATGCCATGCTACCGTATCCTCTCCCTAAACTTCTGAAATTCAAAGGAGAGGATGACCCCAACTCTCATATCAAGGCTTACATCATGGTAGTGTGGGAACTCCTTCCTTGGGATGGGGTGGTAGCAAATATTTTGGAGGGTATCATTCTAGATTGGTATTATTGAGTTCTAGAAGTAGCAATCCACTCTTTTAGGAAACTCATCGATCAATTTGTGATTGTCTTTGACATAAACAAACTTGTCAAAATAGGAATTAGAGAATTTTTAATGATCAAACAAGAAACCAATGAGTCAGTTGCATATTTTATCACACAATGGAGGAAAGTTCTCTTTTCTTCAACTAGTGCACCAAACATGGATCATAGGGAACTCTATGATCTCTTCTTACATACTCTCAACAAGGGCATATGAGGAGTCTTAAAACTCCCTTATAAATCATATGAATAAGCACTTGAAAGTGCCCTTAAAATTGACCAAGCTATTATTAATAGCGGAAGAAAAGAGTATGATACTAATGGAAGGTTGGCAGACCACAATAGAAATAATAATCCCTTGACATTGAAAACTCAAGAAAATAATCAAAACACAAATGGATTAGCAGACACTTCACTATCTAGGAACAATAACAACTATGATTACAATAGTTATACAGATTTGGGGAACCAACATGTGTCAATGGAATTAACTATCCCCCGAGAATCAACAATCATTACAATCCTTACCAAAAACCTTAAAATTACGATCATAATAAGTACCGCTCATTTCATAGGAAAAGGGAGCATGACATCAAGCTATGTTGGGAATACCATCACTTCTTATCAAACTCCCAAATGATCAACCATTCATGGACACTGGTGGCACCCTCAAATTTTGTTAATTTGATGTGCCAATTTTCATTCTAGGTGTCGACGGAGGCTTGGTCAACAGGTTGTTCAATCTACCCTGGAGGCCACATTCGACGATTAAAATTTTGTGACTCAGGAATCATCTTGCAAATCCAGATGGTGGAAAGTTTCTTGGTATACATGGTAACACGCCTGCTCAATTTCATGCTTCCAGAATGAGTTTTGACATGGTATTTAATTATTTTTTGACTGCGACCGGGCTAATTTTGGCTTCTCAAAAAGTTTCAAATTTTAAAATTCTGAGGGTGACCCAGTTGCCGATTTCGTCTCAAACATCTCCAGTTTCAATTTTGTCAAAATTAGAGACCATTTGATGTATTATTTTAATGCATCTCAGTTGCAGCAAACTCACCCGGTGGGTCAATTTACAAAGCAGGTGCCTGAATTTGGTCAGCGAAGCAAATTATGAGAAAATGGGTTTGTTTGAAATAATTGATTATGCCTCTGTGCAAATTTTTATGGTCATCGGACGCCTGGTTTACCCGTGGTGAGAAGGCGCCAACCACCCATCTAAGCAAATTAAAGTTGCCTAGAGTTTCAAGTTTTAAAAATGCAATATTAATAGAAAATATTAAAAAAGGGGCATTTGAAAAAGTTTTGAACGTGCATAGAAAAGTCAAAATTCATAAAAGAAGGTTTAATAAAGTTTTTTAAACTTTATGTTTAAAGTTTATGAAGTAAGGACGCTGTGATAGTAGGGATAAAAGAAGGTTTAATAAAGTTTTTTAAACTTTATGTTTAAAGTTTATGAAGTAAGGAGGCTGTGATAGTAGGGATATCGTACCATCGCAGGCCTCCCTACAGCCCTCTCCCAACCCATTGCTATGGTGGGATAAGCCCATCGCAGGGCATATTTCGTCCTCCTCTTTCATCTGCAGGTGCATACAATGTATTTCTTCCGTTTCTCCAGCAATTTTGATGAGTTTCTTTCTGCTCCATGCGGGTTTTGATGCTGGCATTCACGTTTTTGGTCTTCTAGGTGATTTTTGGGGGTCATTCTTGACCCAAATATGCTGTCCCAGGCTGCAAAATCTTCCTATAACCATTTCTCATGCATTGGTGGAGGTTTTGTGCACGTTTGAAACGAATTTTGAGTGTTGAAATGATGAAAAATGCCTCTGTTTCACCAAAAACGACTTAGAAAGTTTGGCTGGGTGGAAATCAAATTTAGGATGCTGTTGCAATGTTCTTCTGATGCTGAATACGATCATGGAGGAGTCTCAGAAGTCACCCATTGCAGAGAATAGAAGTCTTCAGCTGCCCTCAATTCTGGTAATAGTTGAAAAACGCAAATTTTTAAAAGAGGAAATTAGAACATATTTTATTATTTAATACTCTCCTCTTTTAATTATAATATTTTATTTTCAAATGCATTTTGGAGGGAAATTTTAATATTAAAAAATGTCTCACCTACCTCCAAAATGTAGTTAATTTCTAGGGCAACATACTTTGAGCCCTAAAGAAATAGCCGGGCTCTTATTTTGTTGTTGAAGATTTGGGAAATTTTGGAGAATAAACAAAATACAAGTCTGTTGAGTTGTTTCATCTCTTGTCTTGTAAGTTTATAAATTGTATGTTGAATGTTTTATGCATAAATCTTATCAGTTTCATGTTAATTTAAATGAGTAATGTTTCATTGCATGTACTCTGTTATCTGTCTCCAAGTTGTGTGTGTTCTTCTTTTTAATCTGAATGACTAAGGGTTGTTTAAGATTCTAGAACATGGGTTTGTTATGTTGAATGCTTAATCTTATACTTTTGTTCAAGGAACAAATTAAATGTTTTAGGTTAAGTATTGAGAGGAATATATTGCAATAAGGATGTTTGTAAGTAGAGATAGATGAATACTCAATCTTGAGTAGTATTTGTAGGGTAGATACTAGCAAAACCCCTTAAAGCTTGGTTATTGTTTTAAGTTTATGGTAAACATTTACATATATATGTCTACTTGACTTCATGCCCTGAGATAGGCACCGACCTGTTCTTGTGTTGAGGTTATGATCCAAAGCCCTAATCTTGCATCCATATATAAAACAAAATCAGAATATCATTTGAAAACTTTTAGATTTTAGGAGTATGATTGTAGTTGCATGCTCTCAGATTTAACCAGTGTGGTAGTCCAAGAACATTGTCAGTCTAGGCTTTATCCAACAAATCTTGGTGCATACATGAGAGAATTCTGCCTAGTATTAAAGAGCTAAATCTTTTTGTTGTGAATGAGGGATACCCCCTAGGTGCGGCAGAACCTAAAGTGCAGGGGAGACAGGTGCAAACAATCTCCCATCTTTGTTGGCCAAATCTTCCATTAAACTTGAGCATAAGAAGTGGCAAATCTTTAGATTTCGATGTCTGCTGATTTGGGAACCAATAGACACATTCCCACAAGATGAAGGAAATAGTCCCAAAAGTTACCAAAACACCTTCAATCAAAGCACCTTAGGCCTCATAGAATTAGACAAAGAATTTTGTGTTACACAAGGACTAGAATGGCTAGACTCCACCTCTAGTGATGCAATTTTTTCTCACATGATAGAACTTGTCAAAAGTTCTCCTACTCACAAGAATTCTCTCCTTAATGCCTTATACTTAGTCCATCTAGTTCAAACCAATCTAAATCAAAAGCATTCTTCTTCCACATTTGATTTTGAAAAGTTACTTTCAGATGACGACATAGCTAAATACGGTGATCTCCCCCTCTACATAATAGTCCAAGTTCAAGACTACTCCATTAAATGTGTCATGATTGATGACGAGTTTGCAATCAATGTAGTCCCTTTTTCTCTCCTTCAAAGAATGGGTTATGACAAAACTCATATCGCACGAGAAAGTTCCATCATTACAATTCATGACAACCCAAACATCCAAACCATGGGAAAGGTCAATCTTCAAATCACATTGGGTCCCAAAACTCTCCCAAGTGAATTTTATATCATTAACAAAGAAACCACTTACAACATGATCCTAGGGAGACCTTGGATTCATAGGATGTTGTCCCCTCCATGTTGTTTCAAGAGATACATTTCCTCCACATGGGTCAAACCCATTTCATTAAAGGTGACCCCAACCCTTTTAGAATGTATAGAATTGAACAATCCAAAAAGAAGGGAAAGGCCATAAAAACCACCAATGACCCAAGCATTAGAATCTTAGAAAAAGGAGAAACATCCAAACAAATTGCAAACATCACAAAAACTTCAAAATTTCTAAGGGAGGGACAATAGGAGAATTCCCCTTCGACCCTCATTCGATAAAACCCTATACTCCCTTCAATTTAGCATCCATTCCATGTAGTGAAGATGGGATTATTCATAGAGACCTTCATATCAACATAGTCGAGACCACCACTAAACAAAAAGGAAAATTAGAACCCACACAAAAACTAGGAAAGTCATCACCAATTACCCCTAAAAAGTTCAAAACAAACATTGAAACTCTACATTTAAATAGAGAATGACAAGGCTAGGGGGAAAATTATCAAATGATGAAATATGTGAGTATACAAAACTTCTCAATGAATTCAAACACATTTTTGCACCAAGCCTAAGAATGACCCTGCAAAGGCTTTTAGATGATGGATATCAAACAACCAAGTCAACAGAAATAGAAAACTAATACATTAAGAAGGTCACCTCAAAATTGTTCAAAACCAGAGACCTTGTACTCAAAATCTACAATCTAATCTACAAAAGAGCTAGCAAAGGCTAAAAAATTAGACCAGATTGAATAGGTCCATACGTAGTTAAGGAAGATGTCAGAAATAAAACTTGCATCATGTGTACAATGGAAGGCCAAGTGTTTAGAACTACTACATATAAAAAATCATAAAAATTAAAAAGTTCAAATACTCATAAAAAATTTAGAACATGAAAATTAAAAGCATGCATTTTCATTTTGTTCAACATGCATTTTACTCGTGACTCGCTCTTTTTCAATTTTTTCCTTAGCAAGGAGTCTAAGGTTGTCGAGTGCAGGTTGTCCCTTTAAGCCTTAAAGACTCCTTGATGTTGGATAAGGTGCCATTAACCTTGTAAATCCCAATATTATATTTATTCCATATTGTATTTATTCCATTTTATTATTTGTAATTTGTAATTACCCATAAGGAAATGAGGTAGTTACACCGGCAGTGGTAATTCTTGACTTACCGGAGGTAATTATGGAGTGACATTTACGATTGGCAATTGTAAAAATCATAAGTAAATGAGGGTAGGCACCATCTTGGAGGAATCTGGTATTTTTGGCATGTATGACACACGTCATAATGTTGGTGAGTGCATATAAGAGAAGCTATGACAATTGCAAGTTGTCATAAGATTCTATGACACTATGACAACTTATGACAAGTAATTAATAGTTGTAAGAGGCTATGTTTAGCCCTAGGTGCCCATATTGGGAAGATGCTTTCTAGAGACCATATTTAGCCTTGGATGCCCAACTTTGCATGGTTGACTTTGGACAAGTGTCATGAACTTGTAAGAAGACATGTAATATTGGCATGTTGGAGATTCTCAGGAGAGAGAAAGTGGATGCCTAGATTGGAGGAAAAACACTTCTATAAGTATATTGCCAAGTATGTGTTGTATTATAATAGTTTTTTATACACAGGTTCTCCCAGAGTGAAGGTTGGAGAGAAGAAGGAAGTGCATGTATTATGTTATTCAGTTTTCGAAGATAATACAACTTGAGCCTCTTTTCTTGGTAGAATTTTTTTACCTGAAAGGGTTTTCTCCATGTTATATATGGTGTTATTCTTCTATAGTTTTTGTTCATGTGTTGTGATTTGATTTCCGCATGCAATCTCTATTGATATTACATTGTTTGAGATCATTTGCATATTGTAATCAAATTTCCATTTGAGTAGTTCTTGCCTTCAATTTCTAACACTTGAATCCATCATTATCCATTTTCCCCTTTACATTCCCAAAAATTTAAAACTCAAGATTTTATCTTCATGTCTATTCTAGTCTTAGAAAATCATGTTGTCAAGTATAAACAAAGCAAGTACTCAAACCTACATTACCCAATAGAAGCTCACAAGTAGACTTTCCCTAATCCTCCTTAGTGAGAGAAAAGTCCTACGGGATAGAGAAATCTTTTGGTGGCACCCAACCCCTTATTCACCTAGCCAAAAATGTCAAGGGGATCAAAACTCTGCATAGCAATAAAAAAAAAACAAAATGTCAAAATAATTTTTTTTAGTCAAAAAAGAGAAAAAAATTCAAAAATCAAAAGAAAATTAGAAAAACAAAATAAAAAATTGAAAATAGAGTATTGCTAATGTCTGTACTCTCAAGTGGAGATAAATCTAAAGTCAAAGCTACGACCATGGCATCTATCATAGAAAATACAAAAGAGAGGTACAAAGCACATACATGCACCAGTTGGGCAAAGCTGAGAGTCTAGTTGTCTTTTAGGGCCACCTTTTTCTTTGAAGTCTTTCCTTTACACTATGTCTAACTTGTTGGCCATCTTTGATCTATGTCTAGAAGGTGCTAGGAAAATTTGTTACTTGTCTAAGTTAAAAGTTGGTCAAATTGTTTTGTCTAGATAAGTATTAGTGTCTATCCTTATGCAAAATCAAGTTATGAAATTGTTCCATCTTCTTCCTGTTGATACAACTATTAGTCATATTAATAGAGATAAAAATTCATACAACAAACCTTTATCATCTTGAAAGATATGACAAATTCAAGATGAATTTGTGATCCCAAGTCTTTGATAGTTAGTACATAACCTTATGATAATCACTCAGTGGTTTGATGTGAATTTGTTGTTAATCATTCAGGGGCCTTACACATGAAATTCAATGTAATCTGTATCCAGATATGCAAATATTTGCTTTGTTTCATCTGTTCTGCATTAATATCAAAGAATTATCTTAAATCCTACAATCTTTGACCAGGATATGCAGATATTTATATGAATTTATCAGAAGTTTGATCAATTCTTATGATCTTTACTCTGATTAAGATTGTTCATGATGATTTGTGTAACTTTGGTTAGTTCTTCTAAATTTTCTTAAATTTAAACTAATCTTCACGTAATTTTACTTCTGCACCTTAAGTTCTTCTAAATATTGTGCCTATATGCTGATATTTTCATGTTCTTTGTTATTATTTCCAAGTATTTGCATGATATTTTCAATCTTACATGCAATTTTCTCAAATATGCATAGGATGTTCAATTATCTATGGATGTCTTCATATTTACTATGTTCTACTTATCATTTATCAATACTTGCAGTTGATGATGATGATTGATGAAATTTAAAAGAAATGGACTGAAATTCTAAAATTATTTGAAATGAGTGAGTTTCAACCACTGATCCATATGCACAATTCAATACTTCATGAAAAGAGATGAAATCAAACCATGCTTTGCCAGGATATTCCACAACTACACATAGTTGATACTAATCTTCAAAGGAATTGGACAACAACAACATTCACTAATTGAAATACACCTCAAAGAGTGCAACACTCCATAGTGACATATCTAGATATCATCCGCAAAATATTACTCAAGATTTTTGATTAATTTTTAATCTTGATCTCTATTTCATTCAATATTCAAAATGTATGCATATTTACAATTGGTTTTGAGAAAGAACCATGGGGAAATGCTAAGTCACAAAATGTATACTTAGTGTTCACAAAGCTCAACAATTCTCTCTCAATTAAGCTCATAATAATTACAAAATGGCAATCCATCTCCTTTTATAGACAAAGGATAGGATGCGATTATAACAGATCCAATGAATAGGATCAATTCAACATGATCTAATGGTCAAGGTGAAGTGTGGCACATGATTGCATTTTGACAATCAATCTGGTGGATAACAACTGACATTCTAGAATATTCGTCAAATCCTTGACTTGGTCAACATGATTTTCTCACTTTGTATTTCCATTGGATTATTCATCTGTAGATGGCTCCTTTGTTATCCTGCATTCAACGCCTTGAATAAGCTCATATGTTTGGATGACATTATCTATTTTTTCTCTATCTAGCACCTTAGCTTTCTTAGCAGCATGTTCCTAAGCTTTCAACTATTCTTGCAAGGATATCCACCTATTAGTTCTACTATCTAACTCTTCATTGTATGCCTTAGTTTTAACTTTCATCCACATGGCTTTATCAATAATATCCTCAAAGAAATGTTGGAGAGGATCCTCAGCTTGCAATTTGAAGTTATCTCTGAACAATTTGGTGGCAAACTTCTCATCTTGATTCCCAATATTTCCTTCTACATCACCTTTGAGAGCCTCCAAAATCTCCTGCTCTTCTTCTAAGAGTTCATGTACTTTGAGGTTGATGTCCATAGCCTCAGTATTGTATCTTTTCAA
The DNA here is from genome assembly GCA_027924645.1 of Cunninghamia lanceolata. NCBI lineage: Eukaryota > Viridiplantae > Streptophyta > Pinopsida > Cupressales > Cupressaceae > Cunninghamia > Cunninghamia lanceolata. Next base: position 2,248,501 of record BSBN01001031.1, on the reverse strand, counting down.
TATGCCAATCTCAAGCCTTATGTCTTCGAACCAAGTATCCACTTGTGCCAATGTTTGAGGTGTCAGGATATTCTTTGTTATGAGGGTACTAACATCTGCCTTCCTCATATTCTTGAGTGTAGTTAGGTCTCTACCACTCTTGACCAATATTTGGCTGACCTCTTTCTTCAACTTGTCTACTTTGCTCCTTAGGTTGCTAAGCATGTCCTAATTGGACAATGAGGTCTTTATTACTTGTTCTCCTTCATTCAGAAACTTAGTAAACTATTTATCCATTATCTGTGCTTGATGTTTATGAACATCCAATGTAGCTATCTCTTGTTGAGTAACCAACGTCAAAGGTGTAGTGGTTGTGATCTAGACATTAGTCAGTGCCACAAAGCCCTCACAAAAGCATGTAATTGGGCTACCTGCTCCTTATACATATTCTTCTTGGCTTTTGCCTTCTTTATTCTGGCCTCCACCACATCAGTATGATCTTGCAATCCTTGGATCTCTTTCTCCTTGGTGATGTGGCTTAAATCAATTGTAGTTATTTGGAATTCCTCAGGCCTTATTTCTCCCTTGGCCTTATCCATTGTGGGTACAACTATTTGATTTGTTCTTTTCCTAGTTGTTGTATCCCTCTTTATTATTGAGATTGTCATGGCCCTCCTTTTTGGCTTAGGTGGATCTTGTAAACAAAAACTTGAAGTCAAAGGGCTTAGTCTCTTTCTGTGGATGCTCAACTTCTAAAGACATCCATGGGAATAAACTAGGTCCTGACCCTACTTGGTCTTGTTCCTCAATTTGAGCATTTTGTGCTTTTTTATCCTTATTTGTATCATCAACACCCATAGGGATCTGTGCACTTTCTTGATGATCTTTATTTTGATCCTATTGTGAAGGAATGACCTCAAGATTTCCCATTTGTTGGTCTTTATCTTGATCAACCCCACTATCTTCATGAACCTTTTCCTACTTTGGTAGTGGTTGATCAAGATTGATATATTTATTGGTTCATCTGAAACCATATCATCTTTGGGCACATCCTTAGCTTGTTCTTTCTACATAGCTTCCACTTGGATGTTATCATGCCCTTGTGTCTGATCATCTTGATGGGGTTCTTGCATCAGTTGCCTTTGATCACCCTCATCAACTTTGATTCCTTTATCATTGAGTGGCCCTGATGTAGACTATTGCTCAGGCTTATCCATCAGGATGTCTTGTTGTTCTTGTTTATATTTATCCACGTGAATATCTTTATGTGCCTCTTCATTTTGGGCATCACCACCTCTATTGTCAATATCCATTGGGATGTTCTCCTCCTATTCTTGATCTTTCTTGACATCTTCTTTTTCTTGATCCCCACCCTCAGGCTAATATGTCAAATCAATCACTTTGAGACTAGTTATTATTTCAATGAGGACATTCAACAGTCCCATTTGTATCTCAACATCAAGGGACTCTGCCTTGTCAATATTTTTTTCTTTTATCCATGTATCCTCACCTCCAGCCGCAACTTCAATATGTTGGAGTAGAGTCTCAATAGGATGTTTGGTAACATCTCTTACCGTATCATCTTTAGTTAAGTACACTGTTCTACTTAATAGAAAGGACTTACTCACCTCCCTTTCCAATGCCTTACTTATGGCCTATTTTTCCATTTCAATCTTTACCTTTATTATATTTTCAACAGGCACATCATGCTGTAATTCCTTCACCACATTCATGTTGCAAGTATGTGCCTAATTGGTGTCGTCATTGATCTCAACATATCTGTGTTGTCATTGGTGTCAACTGTGCTCCTATCTTGTTGTTTTCTTGTAATGAGTAAGATGCTTTGTATTTACTTATGTAAGTAATCTTGATGTTGAGGATATTGAGAAAATTAGCTTCTCCAGTGGAAATAGTGAGTTGTAATGGAAACAATCTATTGCATACAGAAGAACAGTCCAAGAGATTGCTCTGCATTTCCTGTACGATGAATATCTTTGTCTGCGGATTGGAAGTTATTTAGAAGTCCATCTAAAGATGCTATGTTCCAAGTTTGAGCCTCCGGTATGAAGAATTGAGTGAGTTATGTTCACCAAAGTGAAAACAACTTTTCTGTATGTTTGACAAAGACAGGGAGAAAGTATTATGCTCCGCATTGAAGTATTTTGATCCATGGTTCTAAAGTTAAGTCTAAGATTATGTTAAGTGCTTTCAACTCCAATGGTTCATGATTTGGTGGTCCACAAGCTATCCTTTCTTTATGACAGTGGCTGACATTGTTGTTCTTGTGCTCCAGTTTGAAGAATCTTCTTGACAGAGTGGTTAGAGATCGTGCGATTGTTCCTAGTGATTACGATGTGCTTGTGGATGTCTTCTGATCATATTCCTACCTTTGGATTGGTCCGCAAAGAGAAGTTTGGATTGAGAAAGAAGAATGTTCTTAGAAGACATAGTGTTAACTCCAGTCTTGGTCGACTTGGTTGATTTCACTATTTGCGCAGATGCATTGAAGATTGTAGAAGCGTGTTGTGGTGTGGAGGATTGCGTTTGATTCCCAGCTAAGGTGTGGTGTGTTCATCATACTTCTCTACATCTTTCCTTAGCTAAATTTTGTAATAGGTCTAGACCTATTTCTGTGTATGTTTTGTAATGCTGACCTTGGAGAATTTCCAATGGTTGATGAATGTAATGCCGACCTTGATGTACATTCCAAGGTTGATGAATTGTATAAAAGCATGTAATAGAGTTGCGAAAAAGTGTGAATGTGAAGATAAAGAGATAAGTGTGAAGGTGTGAAAGAGGAGAGCAGAGAAGTTATATTGTGCTTCAATGGAACTAAATCCTGGCACATGGAGTAGATGCTACTTAATCAGTTCACCCCTTGGCAGTGAGTCATTCTTTGTAGTGAGCAATTTGGGCAGTGAGTCCTGTAGGCAGTGAGCCTCTATTTTTTGATATTGTTATAACTCATATATTTATGTGGGCTAACACCCAGTGTGGTTTTTCCCTTTTAGGGTTTTCCATGTAAAAATCTGGTGTCTAATGCGTTGGATGTGTGTTTGCGATTAAGTTTATGGTTTCATGCTCTCATGGTTAAATATGATTATAAGTGCAAACACCAAAAATTGACCAATTGATAAATTTCCTAAGTCCTCCCTTCTATGATATTTAATTAATTTTAATTAATTAATTAATCTTTCACTTTTATCATATCTCGTAAATAATAAATTAAAACTAATATATTATTTACCTATAAATCTTTGTTTAATAATAAATTAAATTTAATAACTTTAATTTATTATTAACCTAAACCTAAAAAATAATCTGTTAATTTACCTACCATTCCATTCAAAACTCGTTCAACCAACTTTTACCTGTTTAACCGTTCAAACCACTTTTACCCAAACATTATAAAACCAATTTCATTTTCAATTATCCCTCCCTGGCAAATTTACAACAGAGTTATGCTAAATACGAGAAACCACATTTTCAAATCATTGGTAACATTTGTCTTTATTTGGTTTCAATAGCTTATCATTATCTTTTTGTTGCACTTAATGTAGATTTTAGGGTTTGTAGAATAGTTTTTAAATCTTTTATTAAAATCTATATTTTGATGCAAACATTGGTGAACCTGACGTGAACCCTCCTTCTTAATCATTTGTTCTGCAAGACTTTTTATGGAGTTTTCATAGGTTTTTGATGCATTTTTGGAACTATCTTGAGGCTTAACTTTTAGGAAAGTCTTCTTGGACCAAACCTAACTCCATCGTCAATTCCAGAGCAGTTCGCAGGTGGAAAAAAACACATATCATATCATGGGTTTTGAAAAATTTTGAAATTTTTTTTAGGCTTTCGCCTTTTGACCCCTTGATCTATTGTACCGTACAGTTAAAGTTTTGTTCATTGGTTTAATTCTTTGTCTACATATAGTTTATTCACTGTTATCCACTATGATTCTAATTATTAACTGTTGTGTAAAAGTTTTATTTTGCATGATCTTCTTGCTGGCTTAAATCACATTGTTTTGCAGGTTGTCATTTCTTCCTCACAGTCATCAAAGATCCCTGTAGCCTTAGCTTTAATTACCTAACGGTTGCTTTAACCATCTGTTCAAATTTGTCATTGCTACTAATAGAATACTACTTACCAACATGAGAGCCCTATTCTTTGTAGCCGGCTCGATAATGGCCCAAAGAAACCACAAGCTTTGCCTTTAAGAAAGCATCATGTGAGAGCATTGAGATTATCCAACATCAAATTTGTTAAGTCATTATATCCGCATATCTTGATTCATTAACATTTTATGTTTTTGTTTGCAATTCCCTGTTAGCACTTTTTATTTATCAACATCTTAGATCTTATGTTTTATAGTTTTTATATGTGAATATTATAGTGTGCTAGAAATTATTTCACGCAATAAATAAAATTCACGCTGCAAAATTTTTCTAAACTCGTTCTCTGTTCTTGTTGGCATCTTCTGTGAAAAGTTCTTAACTCCTCATTTTGTTCCTATCGGTGTATTCCCTGAACCACATATAGGTGTAACTACTAGCAAGCAACATAAAATCTTTCCAAACTCGTGGTTGTCTTATCAACGTATTCCTTAAAGCCTTGTTGGTTGTTCCAAATGGCGTATTCCTTAAAGTCTCCTTTTAAAATTGTCATATGCTGATAGTCAATTTGTCTCATGCCTTGCACAAAATTCACGATTGGAAAATTCTCTAAAACGTGTTGGTTGTTCCTAGCGGCATATTCCTTGGAAAATCTTCAAAAATTGTTGACTATTCCTATTAACATCGGTGCAACTGCTGATTTTTTGGTACTTGTGTTAATGCATTCACATCATCCATGGCAACATCAGTAAGATAAGCTAAAACGACATAGCATTTTACTTTATGGATAGTCTGTTGAGAAAATAATATTGGACACTCATTAATAGTTGTATAATTATGTTGTTTTCTTGCTAAGTATCATCTCTTTGGAAATCTTTTCTATCCATCGGCCTTTTTTGCTCACTGTTCTTTGTTTATGGTTGCAGAATTACTGTATGATGGCTATTACCTATTGATCTCCATGGAAGTTGTGATCAAACCATTTTCCATTGGTAGTTAGGTCATTAATCTCATTTGTGGTTAATATTCTCATTAGCCGTTGTAGTTGGTGCTAACTCAAATTGAGCATAGTATTCAGTATTAGTTAGCAATAGAGAAACCATTAATATTTTTAGGCTAATAATGCAAACCTTGTTCATCATAATAAATATTGTAACTATTGGCATTGTTGATAGTCAAGCACAAACTGGTTGATGGAGGTATCTAAGTCTTTTTCACCATAATTTTTAGCATTCGATGGTCTGTAAAACCAATTCTAACTGCCCCTTTTAAATTTCTACTTTTTAGTGACAATTGTCATATGAGATCCAATTATTGTTCAATTGCCAAACACAGAAATCAAACTGCCAGAGACAAATTTTAACTGCCAGAGTGCCAATTTTAGCTCTTGGAGGCTATTTTTCTCTAACAGACATAACTTTTGCATTTCTTATCCAATTTTCACAATTTTGCAAGCGTTGGAAAGGCGGTTCAATGAACTACACAGTGGCACAACCTTTTTTTTGGTATAACTGTCAAAAATTCAGTCATTTTATTTTGAATCATTGAACATTTTTCATCTCATAGTGCCATTTAACATTTCGTGTGGACTTTTTAATGTTTTCTTGCAGTTTTACGCCTGTCAAAGAGTATTTTGCAAACTACTAATCAATGTGTTGCATGTTCGATCATCAGAGAATCTAATCTTGAAACATTGTGCTTTCTTTTTTATAGATTAGATCACATTTGGATTCGTTGGTCTAAAAATAAACTCAAGTGTTTGTCTCATCATACGCAAGGGTTAAAATTAACAAGTGTTTGCCATGTCTTGTGGTTTGCATTTTAGTCATTGAATGCATCTGCTCTTCTCTTGTGTCACTCGGCGATCTTGAGAATCAAAAGCATTGCTTTGACATTTTGTATAACCACCCACACATTTAGATTTGGAATTAAAATGAACCCCATGCGAGTGTGAGGCAAAGACATTGTGTATGCTCTCTCCTTCATTTCGTGCGATCTGGGAGATCAAAAGAAAACGTGCTTCCTTATTTTTGTTACCCTTTAGAGTGGGCCTGCTCTTGAGACACATCCGCAAGGAGAACTCACTTGCGACCCCAAGTAGGACTTTCATCCAGCCTGCTATATAAATTGAGGATAAGGTGAAAGCCAAGTCTGAGCACTCACCATACAGTGCTAGCTCGAAAGGAGGTGTACCTTAGTGTATATTAAACTCCTAGCAGGGTTAGTTAGAGCCTTAAGTGGATTGCTAAATGCTCGTGGGGTGCCGGTCCCCGGAATATTCACTAGAACCCTTTTGTTTAGTGGCCAAAAACCCTCTACTTGTTGATACATGAGGAAACTTTGATAGTCGTCCCACATTTTTGTAGCTTATGGCAGAGATAGCAAGGTACCTCAGGATCTGCGTGTCATAGGACCTAGAACTTGGTGTACCTGAGAAGTGAGTGCACTATAAGGGGGAGCACATGCCCCAAGTTCCTAGAGCTATACACCATAAGTAGGTGCGGCTAGGTAAAACCAAGTGGGAACTCAACAAGTATTGTCCTTGCCTAGCCTAGGATTGTGCATGTCTGTACATGTGTTTGCAAAACATCAAGATGTCATCAAAAACAACCAATTTGATTGCCATGGGTCTTCTATGATTGATCAACCAAACATCACACCTAGGAATCTGCAACATCTCAACCTTACAAAACTTCCAAAAAATCAAATAACTTGAAGACTGTCCCTCTACACCAGTCCATTGTTCCTGAATAGAGCAGTGAAAACATAGTCATATCCAATCTTTTGGGCATCATTCTCCAATTCTGATCTTCCAGGGTTTCAGTCTTAGTCATTCATATCCAAACAACATCCCAGTTAGTCATACATACTTGCATATCCATCACCATTCAAACAAAACTCTTAGTTTGCATCTAGGTTGCTCTCTTCAGTCTTCAATCAAAACATTTGGCTATCATAGTGATTTTACCACTTGAGGTCTATCATACTTGAGTTGAGAAACATATCATCATCTTAAGTAGGGTAACCTGCTTGGATTTTATCATCATAGCACAAGAAATCATATTCACATGCTAGTCCAATCTTCATTCGTCAAAATGGTTGTCATCATCAACAAATTCCACCCAAATCCAAAACCATACATACTCCAAGGTGACCCAAACTTCATTCCTAGTGATGATGAGAATCTTGTAGATCTTAGTGATGATGATAATTTTGTAGAATCCTTAAGCCATCTTAATGATACTCTTGACAAGGGAAATACCACCTCAAGTTTGGAATCATACACCAATCCATCTACTAGCCACCTTCATCCATCCATTCATATGGAGACTCCATCACCATCTAATAGAATGCATATACCAAAGCCTACTAGTCCTACACCAACACCACCATCAAACTTCCTATTGGTAATTTTTCCCGAATCGGTAGTGGGTTTGCCAGTTCCAATGCACAGGCAGATTCAGCCAATAGATACGAGAGGTTGAGTGAGCTGCCTCCCCTTCACTTTTGGTTTTGCCGCACCAAGGGGGGTATCCCTATAGCTAAAGATATAACCTTGACTTGCCCAATGATAGAAAGATATAGCTTTACAATAGCAGGCAGAATACTCTCATGTATGGACCAAGATTTGTATGACAAATCACAAGGTTAGCAACATTCTTGGACATATTTGTTTGGTCAGGTATGAGAGCATGTAGGGGGTTCCTAATCCTAATCCTACAACTAACAGGTTGGAAATATGAAATGGTTGGTTATGATGTTTACTTTGGATGCAAGACAGGGGGTTTTTGGATCATAAGTACTAAACAAGAGTAGACCAGTGCCGAGTCAAATAGACATATACAGGTGAACAGTTTGCAACTGCATTCAAGTTTCAGGGGGTCAAAGCTGGTATTCGCCTTACAAATACCACCTAGGAATGGGTATTTTAGCTGCCCATACTTATAGATATCCTGGCTGACATACATACTTGTCCATGATTGACCTAAAACAATTTAATCCACTCCTTGAATGGAAGTCAAAAGATCAAGCATGTGGTACAGAAAACTATACCCCTGAATCCAAGTAACCCTTAGCAACCAAATTCAGAAGAAGGAAATGCATACAGCAAATGGAGACAGACAACTAAAATACATGCAAATAAGCATTTCTCATATAAAATTGACATGAAACTGAAAAGAATGTGCAAAATACAATAGAAATGCAACTCATAAACTCAAAAATGAGATAGAACTACCAGGAAATGCTCTGTCTTTCGTTATTTACACAAAAAAATTGCCCAAGTCTTCCACACCCACAAAGAGTGATACAGTTTGGCTTTTTATACCAAAACTGTAAACTCAGTAGAATTAATTACAAGGCAAATCAAAAATCTGCTAGATACAATGCATGAGAAAATGGTGCCCAAAATAATGAATGCAGCTAGGGAAAACAAAGGAGAGGGCAGGTGGGTTCAGGATCTGCACCGCCGCTTGAAGATTTGCATCATAAACCTGGTAGCTGGCCTGTCATTCCATCGATCATCCTTCTGTAAACTGCCATTAATGCCTCAACTACCCGTAGCCCTTAGCAACTCTGCTTGTCTCTGAAGTTTTCCCGCCCAAAAAATGTAGCTGCATACAAAGAAATCCTTCGCTGCATCAAGACTAAAACTAGCCGTCGATTTCCATTTCTTCCCTACGATCTGCAACTCAAAATCATGTTGACTAGTCGTCAGCCAATGAAATCGTGCCATGTAAGCACCTCATGTTTCTATCATTGGCTTTTCTCCTTTTGATTTTTCCTTTTTCACCCTTGTATATGCATGCTCAAATGCATATACAATTGCTTTTCAAATCCTTGTATATGCAGGATGCATATACATACAACAATTCAACATACAAGGTGGACCCCAAACTGTTATAGAGCAAATTGAAAATTTCAATCGGGTCCACCTTGCATCCTCCTTCCTTGCATATCCTCTTTGTATATGTACATATACAAGCATATACATACAAGGCGCAGATTTCAAATTTTCATGAAGCATGTTGCATCCGCCTTGAAATCTGGCTTGTACCTGACCATTGCACTTTCCCTTTGTACAACACACATATACAAGCATATATACATGCAAGCCGCGGACACCAGGGGCTTATAGAACAAATTTGAAAAATTATCGAGTCCGGCATGCATCTTATCCTTTGTATCTTTGCAATGTATATCAACACATACAAGCACCCAATATACATGCTGCGGACCCCAAATTTTATTCATTGCAATTGATTTCCCCTTCGGGCCTAAAATGTATGTCTTCATTTGTATATTTTTCAATGCATATCTATATGCAACCTGATATACAAAGTAGGAATATTCCTGGGAATTTGTGAAAGATTCCCCCTTTGTATATGCACATTCTAAGCCCGATATACATTTAGAAATGCATCTAACTAATTTTTTCAAAGGGCGATAGAGATTTATGACCCACCAATGCACATTCGACTTGTATGTATATACAAACACCCTTGTATATACAAAGATACATGCACCTTAACTGATTTTTACATTTTTTACTACTTCAGAGGCCGAAAGACACAAAATTTTTGGATTTTTGAATTTTATGAAGGTGCCTGTAGATTTAAGCACTAACACAGGCTCTATCTAGGGATGCATGCCTCTTGCAAGCATGGTGAGAACCTCAGAATCTCTGGTTTCACAAATTGGGCCTTATCCATTGGGCCACAGAGTCTATCATACTAACCTGCACATAAACTATGTTTTCAGACATTATTTTGGCAGCCCTGGGCAGCCAAAAAGGAAGAACCACAACTTTATCTTGTCAAATGCTTGATTCCAAACTGAATAATCCCAACCACAGCTAAAAACATTAAAACAACCTGCCCGTAAACTGATTTGATCAATTACATGCTTCACCATTTCTAAAAACTTACCACTATCAGTACTGCCTTTGTCACTTTGCACCTTACAACCAAACATATAACCATACACATTATAATATTCTTCAGCATTAGGTAACATATGTATGTTATGATCCTCAAGTAGTATATCCTCATATTGCATTTGGCAATATTCATTATCTACCTAGCTATTGCATATAACCAAACACATATCCAGCTGATCCAAAAACTAAAAACACTTAGAAAATATGAGACCCTCAATATCATTTATATCACTCATTGACATTGAAAACAAATCCTAATCTACACACCCATTGCCATCACTACACATGTCTGAAACAACTGATGCTAAGCATTTATCATCAACAATTTGCAAATTAGTATTATCATTTTCAAATAGAGGGTTAATTCTGCACCAATGAATGTCATAACTCACAATATCAAATGCATCCACAGGCTCATCATAAAGGGGATTCATACTCATTGCAAAGGTCTCTATTTCTTCTTCATGACAATCTATTTCTTTTTCATTATCAAATCTAAAGTCATAAGAAGAACAAACCTGATCCATGAATTGATCATGGATATCATCTTTATCATCTTTAATCTCTGATTGCCCCACATACAAAATTTCTGCTGCTTCGATGCACTCTGAAGCTGAACTATTTGCATCACTTTCCAACCCTCATCACAACTTTGCACAACTGGATCATTTAAACATGAATGCTCTTTGTTTAGGACTGGCATGCAAATATTACTTGAAAAATTATTATTGTCAACTTCATTCGCTGGGCAAATCAAGACATCCTCCTCTATAATAGAAACATCATCAACTTGAAATGATGCGAAAACTGGGATAGCAGGGGTGTGAGTATTTTGACATTCATCTCCAAAATTTAAACTATATCCCTCATCAGCATTGGTGGCACTAGGGTAGCAAAATTTTTCAAAGAAATAACCTTTTTGAATCCCATACCTCTAATTATTTTCAATGTCTATTGCAAACTGTCGTGCCTGATGCAATGTGGTGGGCTCCTTATCTCTCAATCTATAGCTCATTTTCTTACCAAATGCTTCCAAATAAACAACTAAACACAATGCATCATTAGGTCTCATACATTCTAGAATTCTATTTAATGCCTTTATAAATATGAGGTTAAAGGCTGGGATCAACTCATCTTCTTCAATATGGATATACATAAAATCACTAATAACTGCATAATTAGAAATTCTCTCACCGTATTGTTCTAGAAATGCAAATTTAAAATCTTGCCAAGAGCTGACAGAGCAAGCTGGAAGGTAGAAGAACCAGTCCCTTGCATCTTCATCTAGAGATTGAACAAATAATCTCATAACTACATCTTCATGGTCAATCTCAAAATCATCTATCACATTTATAAACTGCTGCAAGTGTTTCTTAGCTGATTCATTCTTTATACCATTGAATTTGGGCAAATACTTTCTAATCTTAGATGGAAAAGCATTTGGATAGCCACAAATGCCATAAAAGTCTATGGGCTTATATCTGTCAATGCTGAAACTTCTTTTATTACATGGTTGGGACTGATTATTATGCATTATTGCATTTGACACCTCACAAGGGTGCATGGGCTGACAATACATCGTTGTGTATTTTTTGCAACCCTCTTTTCAACTCAGATTTTCAATTAATAACCTTAGGATTTTAAAATTCAACTGCTATTTCAGTTTGCCTAAAGTCCCCTATATGAGTCTTTTCAACAATATTGCATGCTCCTTTTGAAATACAAATTAGGCTCTTACAATAGCATGCAATCTTTCACTATCATTTCCCTTTTAACTAGTGCTATTCACCAAATAGCGAATCTTTTTTTTTTTTTAATTTATGGAAATACCTGGATATGTTGCAGCAACTGCAAATTCAACACCTCTGGTGTCCTCTTATCAGATTCTTTATATGCGGAGTCGCCACCTCCTTGCAGAGGAATGAGCTTCAAATAGGCTGAAGCTGCAAATTGATTTCTTTTCTATCTGTGTTCTCCCATAGCAAAGCCACACATATAACTTTATCTTTTGCTGCAACAAACACTTCTAGGTCTGATTTTTTAATTTTTTAGACTCAGACTTTCATGGATATGGCATTAAGTCCCCAATAGAGTCGCCAATTCTGTTGGTAATTTTTCCCGAATCGGTAGTGGGTTTGCTAGTTCCAATGCATAGGCAGATTTAGCCAATAGATATGAGAGGTTGCGTGAGCTTCCTCCCATTCACTTCTGGTTCTGCTGCACCAAGGGGGGTATCCCTATAGCTAAAGATATAACCTTGACTCGCCCAATGACAGAAAGATATAGCTTTACAATAGTAGGCAGAATACTCTCATGTATGGACCAAGATTTGTATGACAAATCACAAGGTTAGCAACATTCTTGGACATATTTGTCTAGTCAGGTATGAGAGCATGCAGGGGGTTCCTAATCCTAATCCTACAACTAACAGGTTGGAAATATGAAATGGTTGGTTATGATGTTTACTTTGGATGCAAGATAGGGGTTTTTTGGATCATAAGTACTAAACAAGAGTAGACCAGTGCCTATCTCAGGGTAAGGAGTCAAATAGATGTATATAGGTGAACAGTTTGCAACTACATTCAAGTTTTAAGGGGTCAAAGATGGTATTCACCTTACAAATACCACCTAGGAATGAGTATTTTAGCTGCCCATACTTATAGATATCCTGGCTGACATACATACTTGTCCATGATTGACCTAAAACAATTTAATCCACTCCTTGAATGGAAGTCAAAAGGTCAAGCATGTGGTACAAAAAACTATACCCTAGAATCCAAGTAACCCTTAACAACTAGATTCAGAAGAAGGAAATGCATACAGCAAATGGAGACAGACAACTAAAACACATGCAAATAAGCATTTCTCATATAAAATTGACATGAAACTGAAAAGAATGTGCAAAATACATTCGAAATGCAACTCATAAACTAAAAAATGAGATAGAACCGCCAGGAAATGCTCTGTCTTTCGTTATTTACACAAAAAAATTGCCCAAGTTCCACACCCACAAAGAGTGATATAGTTTGGCTTTTTATACCAAAACTGTAAACTCAACAGAATTAATTACAAGGCAAATCAAAAATTTGCCAGATACAATGCATGAGAAAATGGAGCCCAAAATAATGAATGTAGCCAGGGAAAACAGAGGAGAGGGTAGGTGGGTTCAGGATCTGCACCGTCGCCTGAAGATTTGCATCATAAACTTGATAGTTGGATTGTCATTCCATCGATCATCCTTCTGTAAACTGCCATTAATGCCTCAACTACCCACAGCCTTTAGTAGCTCCGCTTGTCTATGAAGTTTTCCCACCCAAAAAATGCGGCTGCATACAAAGAAATCCTTCGCTGCAGCAAGACTAAAACCAGCCGTCGATTTTCATTTCTTTCCTACGATCTGTAGCTCAAAATCACGTTGACTAGTCGTCTGCCAATGAAATTGTGCCACATAGGCACCTCATGTTTCTATCATTGGCTTTTCTCCTTTCGATTTTGCCTTTTTCACCCTTGTATATGCATGCTCAAATGCATATACAATTGCTTTTCAAATCCTTGTATATGCAGGATGCATATACATACAACAGTTCAACATACAAGGCGGACCCCAAACTGTTATAGAGCAAATTGAAAATTTCAATCGGGTCCACCTTGCATCCTCCTTCCTTGCATATCCTATTTGTATATATACATATACAAGCATATACATACAAGGTGCAGATTTCAAATTTTCATGAAGCATGTTGCATCCTCCTTGAAATCCGTCTTGTACCTGACCATTGCACTTTCCCTTTGTACAATGCACATATACAAGCATCTATACATGCAAGCCACGGACGCCAAGGGCTTATAGAACAAATTTGAAAAATTATCAGGTCCGGCATGCATCTTATCCTTTGTATCTTTACAATGTATATCGGCACATACAAGCGCCTAATATACATGCTGTGGACCCCAAATTTTATTCATTACAATTGATTTCTCCTTCGAGCCTGAAATATGTCTTCTTTTGTATATTTTTCAATGCATATCTATATGCAACCCGATATACAAAGCAGGAATATTCTTAGGAATCTGCAAAAGATTCCCCCTTTGTATATGCATATTCTAAGCTCAATATACATTCAGAAATGCATCTAACTAATTTTTTCAAAGGGCGATAGAGATTTCTGACCTACCAATGCACATTCGACCTGTATGTATATACAAACACCCTTGTATATACAAAGATACATGCATCTTAACTGATTTTTGCATTTTTTACTACTGCAAAGGCCGAAAGACACAAATTTTTTAGATTTTTGAATTTTATGAAGGTGCCTGCAGATTTAAGCACTAACACTTCTCAAGCTCTAATCCATCAAAAAAGGAATCCTTGAATGATTTTCTAAAAGCAAAAGAAAGGCTATCGAGAAATCTAAGTCCACTCATCCAATTTCATCCCCATCTAGCACAAGAAATCATAATCTTACACATAAGCCTAAACCATCTACCATTATTATCCATTTGTTATATTGTCCATCTACCCATACACTAATGAAGGATGTGATCCATTGGGTACTACCATGGAATCAATCACCACCCTCGTGCCATCAAATACCTATCCAAGAACACTCAAATGTCATGCCTATTTATCCAATCCCATCTTGTAACCAAAAACTATCCAAGAACCTTCAAATGTTCTTGAAGATCCACCTACCATAAGCCCAATTCGTTCCACATCATACATTGAGCCTATCCAAGCATTTCCCACTTCCACTTCCATTCAAACTCAATATTTATGTCAAGAGTCATATCCAAAGAATGATCAACCTTGCTCCTTACCAAATCAAGATCAAAGCCCTTCCATTCAACCCATCCACAATCTATACCTTTTTTATGATCAAGATATTATACATGAGGATGAGCCTATCCCTAAGCAAAATGATCCAATCCTTAACACACTTAATCCTATCTATGATCAAGCTCCCATATATGATTGAGATCCTATCTATGATCAAGATAACCGTGATGATCCTCTTAGTGAACTTCATGCATTCCAAGATCACAATCTTGTCACTCCTTCCACTCATAATCCCAATACTATCCATACTCAAGAAACCTCCACTGCTCCTATCCATTCTCCATCTAGTCCTATCCATCATCTCACAACATCCACTTCCCTTGATGAGACGCTTGGTCCCCACAAGCACATAGATGATCTAACAAATATATTGGATCTTAATACACATAATGATGATTAGGATCCTATTGTTCCTTCACCATCTTATATTGATCCCATTTCAAATCCGTCAACTTATGCACATACTCTAGCTACTTTCATTCATGAATGTTCTTCCTTAGGAGAGTAGCAACCATTGTCTGCCACCTCACCTTTCTCATCCAATAAGGGAGTCATGTCTTGTATCCTCCAAAATAAGCATCCCATTGCGCATCATATGTTCCAAAACATGAACTACCAAGGTAAAGGATCGGGCCTTCATGAGCAAGGTAACTTGGAACCCATCTATGTCAAAGTCTCTCCCAAACTATATGGTATTGGTTATATATCTCAAGGAAGTCAGTCCAAAAATGTCAATACCATATCCCCACCTTCTAAATCTACTCCATCTCCTAAATCCACTCCATATAAGCCAAACCTAGGTGTACCTCATCGTACCCATAAAACGTATGTTTCCATCCCTCCTCCATCATCCTATGAACCCAAAAAACATGTGACCATCCATCTACCTCCATCCACTTTACCTCCACTTCTTCCAACTCCTAACATCCCTCCATTCACTTTACCTCCACTCCTTCCAACTCCTAATATTCCCATCCTCACATCCCCTTATCACTTCAGCCACAAATCCATCCATACATTATGTTCCGATAAATCCCCTACAATTCTTAATCATGATCAACAAATGCACACATCGATTAAACATGAAGCTATCCTAAACACCCCCATGGGATTCACAAATAAAACTTTGGATGCCTCCACCCATAAAGCAAAACATCCTAATAATTCTCATGCCACATCGCACCAATCCACAAAATTAAAGCAAAATCAAAATTCAAAAATGCTACCCAAGTCCACATCTCAAAAAGATAATTTCAAAACCAAAATGGTTTGGGTCCTCAAGCAAAAAGTACCTAGTTCAAATGAAGCATCCACAATCCCAAAATCTAAAACATCCCACTCCCTATCACAAAATCCTAAAATTCATAAGTCCATTTAGGTTCCTAAAGACCTAAATAGGCAAATCCCTAAGATAACATCTCCGTTACTCCCAAATCCCCCTTCCAAGCTTCAAAATCCATTTCAGTGTGTGCCACCATTGGTCTTGGTTCCCTTCCACTCTGCAACATTCCCTCATACCTCCATCTATCCATCTTCTATCTACTATCCCACTTATCTTTTCCGTCATATCCCTATGGTTCATGCTTTTACATAAGTCCTTTTATCTATGTCTTTATCCATATCATAATCCACTATCCATGATCCATATCATAATCCGCTATCCATCCATCCATAATATACCATCACCTTACTTTATTTCTCTCTCTCATGCATTCTCCTACCAACATCCATGAGCGTAATAACATTTGACATGGTGTATGAGTGACTTCTATCCACCATGAAACATTATCACCTTGCTATAGGAAAAAAATCAAGTTCCTACCTATTTCATCCAACTATCCCCTATCAAAAAAAAAAGTAAAGAGAAATCATTTCGTCCAATGGTGAAAACCTGGTAAACAGGCGCCTTGGATAAGGACCATGATGAAAACCTGGCAAATAGGCGTCATGCGTAGGTGATTATCTATGTGCTTTACACTTGGAGGCATGTTGTCACATCTATCCCATCTTATCTATCCCATCTCATATATTATCCTATCATTTTCCATCCTATCTTGCCATCCTTACCCATCATATATGTCATACCTTCCTTATTGTGCCATCCATTTTCCCTTTCTCCTTTATGATCTTGATAAGAGTAGGGGCAAAATGTTGAAAAATGCTTTTGACACCTTTTGTCATACTCCAAATTTCATCCATTTGGTTCTAAAAATATCCTCCATACATCCATCTACTACCAAGTCCATTCATCTCTTCCAAGCATTATCCCTATCATGCATCCTAATAAGCATCACCTTGTCAAATCCTAAGGCATAATATCTAGAGTGGGGATGGGTTATTCCTATGCGACGTAGTCCTTTAAGATCACATCCTAGGCTCCCTCCAGCCATCTATCATATATCTCCCATACATTATTCACCCATACACCTACCTTTATCCTATTGCCAATCCTTGTATTCGTCCATACTCCTACCTTTATTTGTTTGCCATTCCTTGTGTCCGTCCATACTCCTACTTTCATCCTATTGTCCATCCTTTTATCCACCCATCCAATACTACATTTATCCCATTACCAATCTTTTTAATCCTACTTTGATTCTATCATCCATCCTCTTATCCATCCATCCAATCCTTTTATCTATCTCATCCATTATTGCTAGTCCGCATCCTCTCATCCTCCTTGCCTTTTGGTTTGGTTTTCCCTTATCATTGGTATCTATTTGAAGGTTATCCAAGCATAATCCAATGCTAAACCTCCTAAAAAACCTTAAAAATTAAAACATTTGAAAATCCAAAAAATTAAAACATTTGAAAATCCCAAAATATCAAAACATTTAGAAATCTCAAAAAATCAAAATATTTTCCAACAAAAACCCCAACAATAAAATCAATTCATTCCAAACCCAATCCAATCACTTCATCTAATCAACTTATCAATCAAATCATTCTAATCAAATCTCTTCTAATCAATTCTCCAAACTTCCAATCAATTCATTCATCAAATCAATTCACCTTATTCACTCCAACCAATCATTAATTCAATTCATCTAATCCAATCATCAATTCAATTCCTCCAATCCAATCATCAATCACAATCAAATCAAATCAATCCACCAACTCAAATTAATGATCCAAATTCAAATCAATCCTTAAGCCATACCAATCAAGTCAATCAATCAAGTAAAATTATCCAATTGCATCCATGGTCTTGGTTCCTAGCCTGGTTGTGAACCTGATTGATCGATCAACATCATCAATGGGATATATCACTCCCAATCCTAGTGTTATTCTCAGGATATATTGTTCCCATATCAACAACACAATCCTCACGTTGTTCTCAGGATAAATCGTTCCCATATCAATAACGCTATCAATCAATCATCAATCATTATCAACATCAATTAATTCAATCGATCATTGGTTTTCAACTTGACAGGGGTAATACCTTGTTTGTTTTTGAATCATTTGTGCATGATTGCTTGCTTGCTTGTGTGTGTCATCATTTCATCTTGCATTTGAATCACATCTATGTCATTCCATCTAATATTCATATCTTGTGTATGTTGGAATAGCTTTTTGCATTATCCTTTGCAATTAAGGTCATATCATACCTTTTGTGCATTAGGATTTTCATGCTCTAAGTTTACTTCCTCATACTTTAGACAAGGTTGTATTATGCTAGGGCACACGACACATCGTCACCTTGGTCTTTATTCCTTGGTGCATAATGTCAGGTGCTATATCAAACATTAGGTTTCTCAAAGTTTAATCAGCATAACTCCACCTCCTTCCCTTCATTTCCTTTTTCAAGAGCCTATCCATGTCCTTCATCCCTGCATAGCCTCTTGAGGGGGCATCATCTACCAATCCTTCATTTTTATGAGCCCCATGTGAGCCTCAGCCTACCCAAAATCCCAATCCAACCCATTTTATCCAAAACCTATGTTTTAATCTTCTTTGAAACGACATTGCTTTGCAACATCTTCCTTTGCAACATCGTCTCAAAGAGGGGCAAAATGTACACATCAAAAATTGACCAATTGATAAATTTTCTAAGTCCTCCCTTCTATGATATTTAATTAATTTTAATTAATTAATTAATTTTCCATTACTTCTATTTTTCCCTAAGTTACCCCAAATCCAAAGATATAATTAATTTTAATTGATTAATTAATCTTTCACTTTTACCATATCTCGTAATTAATAAATTAAAACTAATTTATTATTTACCTATAAACCTTTCGTTAATAATAAATTAAATTTAATAACTTTAATTTATTATTAACCTAAACCTAAAAAAATAATCTGTTAATTTACCTACCATTCCGTTCAAAACCCATTCAACCAACTTTTACACGTTCAACCGTTTGAACCACTTTTACCCAAACATTATAAAACCAATTTCATTTTCAATTATCCCTCCCTGGAAAATTTACAACGAAGTTATGCTAAATACGAGCAACCACATTTTCAAATCATTGGTAACATTTGTCTTTATTTGGTTTCTATATCTTATCATTATCTTTTTGTTGCACTTAATGTAGTTTTTAGAGTTTGCAAAATAATTTTTAAATCTTTTATTAAAATCTATATTTTGATGCAAACAATAAGCAATTAAGTTGTTGATGGTTTGATGTTCATATGAAGCTAAGTTTTTTGTGACAATTGATTCACCCCCCTCTTAGTTGTCCAATGTATTTCAACACTTGGTATAAGAGCCAAGTTCCTCGGTGGTAAGCTTAACATCTTGAGGTAGATCCATGATGTCTTACAATAAGGAGGCTCCACAGTTTGATGGGACAAATTATGCAACTTCGAAGATTCGCATGAAAAGCCATCTTCTTTGTATTGGTTATAAAGTATGGCAAGCGACACAGACTAAATATACCATGTTGGAGAATGGTCTGACAACTGAAGATGAAGTCAAAGAATATGAGGTAAATATAAAATCCAGAGATGCTCTGCTAAGTGCATTGAATGACTCTGATTTAATAAAGGTCATGGATTATGAGTATGCTAAAGAAGTCTGGGATAAGCTGAGTAATCTGTATGAAGGAGATGATTCTGTAAAGAGTGCCAAATTGTAGGGATTGAAAGCCAAATATGAAGGTCTTAAAATGGGAGAAGATGAAAACATAACATCCTTCACACAAAAGGTTGATGAACTTGTTACTGGAATCAAAGGTATGGGAGGAACTATTGATGAAATTGAAGTTGTGATGAAAATTCTTAGGCCATTACCTAAATCCTATGCTCACAAGGTAGCTTCAATTGAAGAAATAATGACTTTGAAAAATATTAATAAGGATCAGTTGCTTGGTAAGATTACTGCTTTTGAAATGAGAGAGTTTGGTGATACTCTGCCAAAAGTAGAAATTGCTTTCAAAGCCAGTACTTTCGAAAATATCTCTAGAGCAGAAAAGTACAAGGTAGAACCTGATGATGAGCTTGATGAAATTGAAGCCAACTTTGTTAACAGACTGCAAAGAGGTTCCAGTAAGTTTAAAGGTAAATTACCTTTCAAATGTTTCTCATGTGGTAAAGTAGGCCATTGTGCTTCCAAATGTCCTGAAAGAATTGAAAGAAATAGAAAAAGATTTGAGAATAGGTCTAGAGCTCCAAAGATATGTTACTATGTTAGATATTTTGATGATGAAGGTGTGACTGATGATGAATTTGATGGTGCTAGTACTAGTGCAAATGAATGCATGTTTATTTCTATTAAAGAAGAACCTATTTCTACTAATCAGGCAAGTTGTGTGAACGAAGAAAAATCAGTGGAAGAAAGTGCCTTGGCTATTCAGGTTGAGAAAGACAAGGATGAATGGATTATTGATGGAGGATGTTCAAATCACATGACCGATGACAAAGTAAGTTTGAAAGTTTGGAAAAATATGATGGAGGACTGGTTAGGTTTGGGGACAATGCACCTGGTAAGATTTGTGGAAAAGGATCTATTTCATTTGATGGAAAGCATAACACTAACAATGTTCTCTATGTGAAGGGTTTAAAGCATAATCTTTTGAGTGTTGGTCAGATGTGACAAAGGTTATGATATGAGATTCAAAGACAATGGATGCAAGATAATGGAAAGCTCCGGAACTATTATTGCTACTAGTAAGAAGACCAGAGGTAACATCTATCAATTAAGAGGAACTAATGATTACTATTTATTAGCCCAAGTAGATGAAAGTTGGTTGTGGCATAGAAGGTTGTGTCATATAAATTTTGATAATTTGGTAAAGATAAGTTTAGGTCAGACTATAAGAGATTTACCAAAACTTGTGAAACTCTCTAATACTATTTGCAAGGAATGTCACTTGGGGAAGAAGACAAGAACATGTTTCAAGAGTAAAGAGTAATTTTCTACCGGTTTGCTGGATCTAGTTCATACAGATCTATGTGGTCCTACAAGGATAAGAAGTCTACAAGGTGATAGGTACTTCATGTTGCTTATTGATGATTATTCTAGAATAACTTGGGTTACTTTTCTAAGAGACAAATCAGAAGCCCTAGAGAAGTTCAAATCATTCAAAGCAATGGTTGAAAATGAAATAGAACTGAAAATCAAATGCTTGAGGTCTGATAGAGGAGGTGAGTTCACATCAAATGAATTCGACATTTTCTGTGAAGAGCAAGGAATAAAAAGATAGTCGTCTGCACCTAGAACTCCTTAGCAAAATGGAGTTGTGGAAAGGAAGAACATGACAGTTCAAGAAGCTACTAGAATAATGATGAAGAAAGGAGTCCTGCCAGAAATCTTCTAGAAAGAAGCTATACATACTATTGTCTACATTCAAAACAAAGTTCAAGTGAAAGGTAATGGAACTAAAACCCCCTATGAATTGTGGTATGGAAGAATTCCAATAGTGAGATACTTCAAATTCTTTGGAAGCAAATGTTATATCAGAAGAGATGAAGACCTAGGGAAATTTGATGCAAGATGTGATGAAGGAATCTTCCTTGGATACTCTACCAAGAGTAAGGCCTACCAGTGCTACAACAAAAGGTTGAAAAAGATTGTGGAGAGTGAAAATGTGAAAGTGGATGAAGGCAAAGGAAAAACATCAGTTAAGAGTGCCTATGAGTCAGATGAACCTGCTGATATAACTCATGAAGAAAAAGTTGAACAAAAAGACAATCAAAGTGAAGAAGAAAAGGCTCTGGAAATTGCTAAGACTCTCCAGAAAAAGATTGTGGAGAGTGCAAATGTGAAAGTGGATGAAGGAAAAGGAAAAACATCAGTTAAGAGTGGCTATGAGTCAGATGAACCTGCTGATATAACTCATGAAGAAAAAGTTGAACAAAAAGACAATCAAAGTGAAGAAGAAAAGGCTCCGGAAATTGCTAAGACTCCCGGGTATGTAAGAATCAATCACTAGGAAGATCAAATTATTGGAGACAAAGAAAAAGGAGTACTAACTAGGAAAAGAGCTATAGAAGAACAAGTGAATTACTGTCTGCTCTCTACACTTGAACCAAAAACTGTGAATGGAGCCTGAAATGATGAAAATTGGGTTAAGGCAATGGAAGAAGAACTAATGCAGATAGAGAAGAATGAAACTTGGGAATTAGTTCCTAGATCTACTAACAAAAATATGATTGGAACCAAATGGGTCTTCAGGAATAAGCTGAATGAAAATGGAGAAGTTGTAAGGAATAAAGCAAGGCTTGTGTGCAAAGGATATTCTCAAATTGAAGGGATAGATTTTGAAGAGACTTTTGCTCCAGTAGCTCGGATTGAAGCAATCAGAATATTTCTGGCATTTGTAGCTCACAAAGATTTTAAAGTGTACCAGATGGATGTGAAGTCTACATTCTTGAATGGGGAGTTAGAAGAGGAAGTCTACATTGAGAAACCAGAAGGATTCCAACTATTAAATCAAGGTGATATAGTATGCAGGTTGAAGAAAGCATTATATGGACTCAAGCAAGCTCCTAGGGCATGGTATGCAAGGTTGGATAAGTACTTATTGCAGTTAGGATTCAGTAAAGGCACTGTTGATAGTAATCTTTATTTCAAGATTAATGATGATCAAATTTTGATTGTTGAAGTCTTTGTTGATGATATCATCTTTGGTGGAAATGAAGGTATGTGTATGAAATTTGTTGGTGAAATGTAGAAAGAGTTTGAGATGTCTATGTTTGGTGAGATGAATTTCTTTCTGGGTCTACAAATCAATCAATCAGATAAAGGAATCTTCATATCTCAGTCTAAGTATGTGAAAGAGTTGTTAAAGAAGTTTGGGATGGAAGACTTAACCGATATGTACTCCTATGGTGACTAGCTACAAATTAAGAAAAACTAATGAATCACCCAAGATTGATCAGAAAAAGTATAGATCCATGATTGGAGGATTACTTTATCTAACTCAAACCAAACCTAATATTATGCATGTATTTTGTCTTGTTGCAAGATTTCAAGATGATCCAAGAGAATCACATGTGATGGTAGTAAAGAGAATCCTGAGGTATTTAAAAGGCACTCTAGATCATGGCTTATGGTATCCAAAGGATAATGATTTTACCCTTAGTGCTTATGCAAATGCTGACTAGGCAGGAGATGATGATAGAAAAAGTACAAGTGAAGGTGCTTTCTTTTTGGGAAATAGATTGGTTTCATGGTTGAGCAAGAAGAAAGATTAAATCTCCTTATCAATAGCAGAAGTAGAGTATATTGCATCAACATGTTGTTGTACTCAAGTGTTATGGATGAAGCAGACTTTGAAGGATATAAAAGTTATTTATGAAGATCCAATTGCAATCTTGTGTGACAATACAAGTGCCATAAATTTTTCCAAGAATCCAATGATGCACTCAAGAACAAAGCATATATCTATAAGGTATCACTTTTTGAGGGAAAAAGATGATAGAGAATGAAGTTAAGTTGGAATATGTGTCCACAAAGGATTAGATTGTAGATATTTTCACTAAGGCTCTGCCTAAAGATACCTTTGAGTATCTCAGAAAAAATTAGGGGTCATTACCCCTCCTGCTCTAAACTAAGATGCAAAGGAATGCATCAGTCCAGTGGTGCCCAAAGATTCACTCTTTGATCTTGATTGATGTTCTGAGAGCTACCTCTTAGAGGGAGTAGCTAAATGATGACAAAAGAGTTAGTTGCAGAAGTTCAAATTTGATAAGAGCATCAGAGTGCAAGTACGTGCCCTTTTCCATTGATGTCAAAGGAGGAGAGAAATCATGTGAAAAAATTAGAAGAAGAAAAGAAGTACATATGTGTAAAGAGAAAGGGGGAGAATCGTGTCTTGATGGTCTTTATAGTTTTTCACATCATATGTTGCCATCAATGACAAATGGAAGATTGTTGCAAGTATGTACCTAATCGGTGTTGTCATTGATGTCAACATATATGTGTTGTCATTGGTGTCAACTATGCTCCTATCTTGGTGTTTTCTTGTAATGAGTAAGATGCTTTGTATTTACTTATGTAAGTAATCATGATGTTAAAGATATTGAGAAAATTAGCTTCTCCGGTGGAAATAGTGAGTTGCAGTGGAAACAATGTATTGCATACAAAAGAACAGTCCAAGAGATTACTCCTCATTTCCTGTAGGATGAATATCTTTGTTTGTAGATTGGAGGTTATTTATAAGTCCATCTAAAGATGCTATGTTCCAAGTTTGAGCCTCCGGTATGAAGAATTGAGTGAGTTATGTTCATCAGAGTGAAAACAACTTTTTCTGTATGTTTGGCAAAGACAAGAAGAAAGTATTATGCTCTGCATTCCTCTGCATTGAAGTATTTTGATCTGTGGTTCTAGAGTTAAGTCTAAGATGATGTTAAGTGCTTTCAACTCCAATGGTTCATGATTTGGCGGTCTGCAAGCTATCCTTTCTTTATGACAGTGGCTGACAATGTTGTTCTTATGCTCCAGTTTGAAGAATCTTCTTGACAGAGTGGTTAGAGATCGTGCGGTTGTTCCTGGTGATTACAATGTGATTGTGGATGTCTTTTGATTGTGTTCCTACCTTTGGATTGGTCTGCAAAGAGAAGTTTGGATCGTGAAAGAAGAATGTTCTTAGAAGACCTAGTGTTAACTCCAGTCTTGGCGGACTTGGTTGATTTCACTATTTGTGAAGATGCATTGAAGATTGTAGAAGCATGTTGTAGTGTGGAGGATTGTGTTTGAGTCCCAGCTAAGGCATGGTGTGTTCATCATACTTCTCTACATCTTTCCTCAGCTAAATTTTGTAATAGGTCTAGACCTATTTCTATGTATGTTTTGTAATGCTGACCTTGGAGAATGTTCCAATGGTTGATGATTGTAATGCTGACCTTGATGTACATTCCAAGGTTGATGAATTGTATAAAAGCATGTAATAGAGTTGCCAAAAAGTGTGTGAAAGTGAAAATGAAGAGATAAGTGCGAAGGTGTGAAAGAGCATAGCAGAGAAATTATATTGTGCTTCAATGGAACTGAATCCTGGCATGGAGTAGATGCTACTTAATTAGTTCACCCCTTGGCAGTGAGCCACCCTTTGGCAGTGAGCCATTCTTTGCAGTGAGCAATTTGGGTAGTGAGTCCTATAGGCAATGAGCCTCTATTTTTTGGTATTTTTATAACTCATATATTTATTTGGGCTAACACCCACCGTGGTTTTTCCCTTTTAGGGATTTCCACATAAAAATCTGGTGTCTACTATGTTGGATGTGTGTTTGTGATTAAGTTTATGGTTTCATGCTCTCATGGTTAAATCTGATTATAAGCAATTAAGTTGTTGATGGTTTGATGTTCATATAAAGCTAAGTTTTTGTGACAACTGATTCACCCCCGCCTCTCAGTTGTCTAGTGTATTTCAACAATTCAAAGTCAGATCCAGATGTCCTTGTGTATGAACAAGATGTGGTATTGTACCCCTCATGGTTGGGTTTTGATATTGTGAATTCCTAGGGATATTGAATCCCTACAAGACATCCTTCCCCTTTTCTATAATGGTCCCCATTGGGCCATGATCTTCTTCCTCATCCCCTATATATTCCTCCTCTATAGTTGAGGCCTTAGGCATGGAGATTGGGATAGCCACCAAAGGCTTATCCTTAGGAGGTGAGGGCGGTGCATATACCAGTGAAACTCCTTCAGATGTAGGTTGTTTTGTAACTCCTGATGAGCTGGGTTGTGCTAGTCTGGTCTCCACGACCTGCCTTTTATGTACCAAGAAGTCATCAAAGCTTGGTTCTTCTCTTTCTTTCATCTTTTTCTTTTTGTCATAGGTGATAGCAACACTTTTTGTCTTCAATTAATTAATCTTCTTGCTCACCCAGTTCTTGGTCCTTGCCTTCACCTTGGTAGTAAGGACATTAATGGATGTTTCATCTCCCTAGGTCCAATCTAGAGGTGCTAGTGCCTCATTATATATCTTATTGTCCTCATATTCAGGATCCATGATGTCATCATCATCTTTCCTAATCTAGGAAGGGACCTCTGGCTGTCAAATGGTCCACATATAATCAAGGGTTAACCTTTGGTATTCCCTTTTCTGAACTTCATGCTCATCATCAAAATCTACCCAGTAATCCTCTAGATGCATGGCATGTTTGTATTTCTTGTTGAAATGCTTCTCAATCTTGTGGTTAGGATCATAATCCCTCACTAATGGGAATAGTTGTAAATTCAGATTCTTCAAATCTGACTTAGTTGCCTTAGCATTATCCATTGATCCAACCATAAACTAATTGATTTCTATAGGGAATTTTGTGTATGGTTTTCCATCTTTTCTCTTGGACATCTCCAAGGCAGGGATTAGTTGTCTAACCATCTCCATTAAGACAACTTTGTCTAATGGATATCTAGATAACATGAAGGGATTCCATGTTTTGGCCTGTATAAACTAGGCACCATGTGGTTGGATCTTCTCCATGGCTCCCAGGGACAACCTCTTGGCTTTATCTCCTAAAATCCTAACGAAATGCATGATGAAACAATCATTTACAGTCCTATAATATTGCACCTACTGTCTCCTCTCTAGCTAGGGGTAATGCTCCCAGGGGATCTTCTCATAGGGCAACCTGCCCATTCTTCCTACTGTTTGCAGCCCATCAAAGGTACCTTTGGTTGCACATGCATATACTAAATATGAAGTCATCTTAAACACTCTATCTTTCATCCTCCTCCACCTCACCATTTGTGAATACAGGGAGTCACTGATTATTTTTTCACATTGTACTATCTGCTTGTTCTTGATCACCATCCTGATGAGACCAAACATCCAGTATTCAAAATTTCTAGCATTTTCCCTTCCTTTTATTCTGCTGAGCAGGAAGATCATGTATTGGACCTCCGGGATGAAGTCATATTTGTAAAAATGTTGTGGAATTTTCGCCACTGCTTTGGCTTTGTTGGCAGGGTCTCTCCATCCTAAGAAAATAACCTTTCTACAATCCTTTTGATTGCCATCATACTCCTTGGCAAGTGTCTCCAGGTCTGGCACATATGTTCCTTTGTGTATAGGTAGATTGAATGCCTAAGTTATGCAATCCACTGATAAATCTGCGTACACTCGCCCCTGCTTCTCTACTCTTCTTGTGACCACATTGTAATTATTAGTACATTCAATCACGAGCTCCAAAGCTTCTCCAACATATGGAACACCAGCTGCATAGTACATCCCTGTGGTCATGATGTTATTTAGAATGGGGTAATCCTCCTTGGAATTGATTCTGTTTCTGAAAGATTCAACATCTGTGTTTCCAGAGTGGGTATCCTCAGCAAAACCATACTTGTATATATTGTGCACCTTCGGGAACATGCTTTGTTTGAATTCAGCATCACATTTGTCCATGCAAGGTTGAGCCATCTTATCCTACAATTCCACGGACTCATCTTAACTAGGGCATTTGTAATGTTAGGGTTAACATCGCTCAATCTATGAAATCAATAAATATGGCATTCGAACATATGCATTTAATCACAACTTAACCCTAAATTCATTTAGTTTCATCATTTTAGGTCTTTTCCTACTTAAAATCATGGAATATCCTTATGATAATAATGAGATAGGTCTTATTCCGTACATACCTAGTTTGCAGAACTTGAACTAAAATATGCAGACAAATACTAGAATTATTGCGTGCAAGTGATCCTCTGTGTAGTTGAAATCCAGTTGTAGGTTCACTATAGCAACTTCTGCTAAATTCTTAGGCTCTCTATGCAAAGTTATTAGCTCTTTGAATGCAATTATACGAATTATGAAACCAATTTACCTTTTAAACCCTTGAGTTCTTGAATTTTAGGGCTTATTAATTACCCTTGGGAAGAATAAATGGATCCCAGTGATGTAATTGTGAGAAATTAGGACAAATGTTCATTGGCACAAGTTTAAATTTAAAAGCCAACGACTTTTATTTGCATTAAATGCAAAAAAGGTGCATCGAGATGGAGCGAATCTTAGTTTTAGAATATTCATATGGATATATCTATCTGAATATATTTGTATGACGTCAGCATACGAGTCAGGTCAACCATCGTTGACTGAAGATCCACTATAGGGTCTCACTTCTGTTCAGAATAAGTTAGGATGTCCATGTGGACACGTGGTGTAATACCACTAGTTAGACCAAGGATATGGATATTTGGAAGGTTTGGACATTAAGAGTGCGAAATATCCATATGGTCAAAATGTCCAAATGACATCACCAGGAGGAAGCTTCGTTGTAACGTGATAGGGTGATGTCATCAGGATTGGGCTATTAAAATAAGGTTGGGATATTAGGAATGCGAAATATCCCAATGAGCAAACATCTGCATGATGTCAACACACTTAATGTTCTTCATGAAGTCGAGATGACATGACATCATCAGGATAAGGATGCTATGTAAGGTCTGGATATTGACAATGCTAATATCCCAACGCACTAATGTTTGGATGACGTAAGCAAGCTCGGGAGTCTTTATAAAATTAGGATGACATGATGTCATAGAGATCATGATATTAAGCGAAGGGAATGATACTTGACCGAGTTAATATCCATATGTCAAATGTCCATGTGGCATAAGCCATATGGTTAAGCGTGGGGTAAATGACATCATACCGACATGGATATTAGCTTGGATATGGATATTAAGTTAAGGTCTGGATATTAAACTAATATCCAGATGTTTAGAAATATCCATCCATGCGACGTTTAGCTTTCACCATGACTTAATTTTGACTTTTGCACATTTGTGAATATCAGGACATTGAGCGCTACTTAACAATTTCTTGGGTCGGGACATTAAAATAATATATGGATATTATGATTATGTGAATATCCCCATGACCCATTGACCAAACTTTGACCAGGTGTAACTTCTTTGTTTTAAGGAATTTCAATACACTTCAAAAGGCAAACCTACTTAAAATTTCATTCTCTTTCATTTGGGAAGGTTTATAAGAAGAAATTCTAACTTTGGAAATTTGATCCAAATCTCAAGATCTGGATATGCCTAGAAAAGGACCTAAACATATATCTGATAGTGCTTTTACCATACCATCCAAAGCAAAGGGAAACAAAACAAGCCAAGCAAAGAAAAAAAAAGGTTGGGTCCCTTGCTAGGTAAAAATGGGGCATGTTGTGTAATTACACAACACTTCCCATTCTCACCTAATTCCTAAATTCTATCTCAAATAATTTAGTAGGTCACCCTATACTAGGTCAACTCGCAATCCCCTAAGTTAAAAATCCTACTAAAGAGCATTCATATTGTTTGTCACATTTGCATACATACAAAAGTAATAAAACATGTAATTTCATCATGGCATCTAGCATCTAGTACATAGTACTTTGCATTTCCATGTGTATGAAATGTGTCCATATATATTGCATATATCATAACATAGAAAAGATAACAAAAACATCATTATCGTGTGATCATCATAGGTACTCATAAGCATGATAATAACATAAACAAAAACTCTAGCCAACCATATGCACAAGAGGGAAAGGGAAGTATAAGATGTCAACTGAAGCTTAGTATAGATCTCAACAAGTCAGGTCTCACAACAATAGGTGAATAATAATGTTTGAGTACAAGTCACTCCTTTAATGGACTCGAAAGAGAAAAACTATGCACTCAAGTGTGTAAGTCTCACTATGCATGGGAGAAAGTATGAAATCTCTTCAATAAGCATAGGTCTTTCAAAGACCTCAAGGTAGCGATTTAGACCTTCACAAAATCTCCAGGAAAACCATAAAATTTAGAAAATCAAGAAAAACCTAAAAATTGTATTTAACTTTGAAAATCCCTAAAAATCAAATACATTCTTCAAACTATGCAATAAAAGGAGATTGTATTCTTCTCCTCTCTAGCTTAGCATGTGTTTATTATCTTTTGTTTCGTTAGTCCAAGCTTTTATCCTCATGTTGTGTGTCTTCTTTATCATCATTGTAGTTTGTTGTGACAAAGCGAGATGATTCAAGTAAACTCAACATATATGGTATGTTCTCTCATCTCCCTCCTAATACTTACTTTCAGCTTATCATATATTAGACTTGAATTAGTTTATATTTCAAGTCTAAATGTGGGACAATAGAAAAGGTAAGTCCATTCTCTAGGAATGGTACCTACTTTTCATGTAGACTACTATCCTCGAGGGGGCAAACGTGTAAGTACTAAAATCACATCAGGACTACATCATAGTCTGGTGATGATAAAGAAGTCCTAATCGTGGCCACATAGGTATAAATTACAATCCTCATAGTAGTTTCACTCTTGGTGGCATGTCTCTTGTGTTTTCCCCTTCTTGACCATCTTTTGCAACCCCCAAAATGACTTTCCTTGCCTCATGTTTTACCTAGTGTCCCCTTCATTTTCCCTACTTAGGGTCTCCCCTTTGTGTCTTAGGGTCACCCCTAGTATCTCTAGGTCACCCAAGCAACCCTAACTATAAAAATGGGTTACCTTGGTCCTAAAAGGGGTGACCCTATGATTTTTGGATGCACGAATCAACTCATATTTTAATCTTTTCTTCTTGATTTTTAGCCCATTTTAACTCCCATTTTTTAATTCTAACTCATGATTTTCCTCATTTTCTATCTATTGTGAACTCATGATCAAATCTTATCTCTTCTAAATTATTTCTATTTTCTCTTTGAGTTCACTTTAGTTTTCTTTTATTTTTATTGAGTTTTCTTCTTATCTCTTCGTCTATTCATGGAATTATTTCCATTTCCTCTTGAGTTAACTAATTATTTCAATCTCATCTCTCCTTATCTTCTCTCCCATTTCTACCTATAAATACTCCTCACCTCTTCATTGTTTAACATCACTTCTCATTCTCACAAGCTTCTTCAAGCTTCTTCTCAGGCCTTCGAGCCTTTATTTATTTAGTTTTGGTTCTTGCGAAGCTTCAAAGCTTTCCCTTAGGAGGTCATTTTCATGTATCCTTTCCTTATACAAACTTATGCATAGCACCCCCTCTAGTTTTTATGCTTACGCAAGGATCACGCCTTCCTTCTTTCAAATTTGGAATTGCTTCTAAGACACTTTTTCTATTTCCTCACATCCTCATTTTTATCCATGTCACTCAGAGCAGGACCCTGCTACTGTAGAGGATGAGATAGATGCCACAGGACCTCTGAGGACATATCTTGGAACTGACACCCATTATTATATGTTCTTTATTGCTTTATTAGTAATTAGCTCACATTTTTCTCTTGAGGAAGTAAAATGTTGTTTTGTCTTTCTCTTGATAGGATTTAGATTTAAAATAAAGTTATTTACTTATCTTAGAACAAATTTCTTGTTTTTCTTAGAGTAGTTACAAATTTAGATTAGTCTAAAAACAATATCAAAAACATAGTTACATTGCATACGGAAAAATCATATAGAATTACATATATATTTACTTTCAATAGTAATTAGATCATCAAAAAATAGGAAAAGAATAACTTTCATTCATTTAGGATTGATTTCACTAGAAATGTATTTTTAAACATTTCAAACATTCAAGCCCTCAGTATCATCAGGTGGCATAAAATGTTTAACTTTCATTCAAAAACAAACATCAAAGAAGCCCTCAATTTCACCACGAGGCATAGGAATCCAATATTTTCAACATTTTCAAATCAAACAAATGTAGGAAAACATCAAGGAAACCCTTGGTCTCATCACAAGGTACACAAGCTCAACAACTCAACAAATACAACACAATAGCTCCACTTGCACCCATGACACTCTTCTTCCACATGTAAAGAGAGTAATCATCCCAATCACCCTTGCCTATTTGGATTTCTTTCTAAATGTAGGAATGATTTGGATAAGACCTTTATCACGTGTGTAGTGTCTGTACTACCTATATTCTGACTCACCTACATTACGTCTGAGTCATATTCTAACTATCACAGTCCTTCAGTCAGCAAACTTAAAATCTCCTATGGTACATCCTCGTCACTTGTGGTGGTATTCCCTACATTTGTATTGTTTCATACTTTAGGAATCAATACAAAAACATTCTCATGTCTCAATCCCTCCAAGAACCTCCTTCCATCCACCAAACATAATCTAGCATTGTTACAAACTTGATCTTCTATATTTTTTAGTGGCATTAACCTATGTCTCTGGTCATTCCTTGTTACAGTGTAAGTATTTTCCTTTCCATCATGTATATCATGCCAGTAAAATTTCCATGGCATTCCCAACAATATATGGCATACATCCTATAGTTTATGAAAAACAAAATGAAAGTATAGCACAAAACAAATGTTATACCTTCCAATGTGATCCACAAACCCTAGATAGGGTGGAGAGTGTTGCGCCCAAGCACTCTAGCTTTACCCCAAGATGATAGTGGACAATGTGGAATGCTCTCAAAAACCTATGCAATTCACTAATAAAACTAGCTCAAGAGGAGAGATTTTGGCATGATAACTTTGCTCAAATTGTGGATGATAAAATAGCTTGAGAGATGGTGTATTTATAGGATTTTTGGGAGAGGATTTCATCCAAGGGTGGAGATTTAATTTGGAGATCAATGGTTGTGAATGCATGTGATGTGGAGGGCTTAGATTTAATCTCCAAAAATAGAGGGTTGTGAACAAGGATGAATTTTAAATTCATCTTGGGAAAGGGGTGAATTAAATGAGGTTGGGTGAGGTGGATTAGATGTGAGTTAAAAATTCACATGGGGAAGAGAAAATAAATTAAAAAATTCATCTGAGGAAGAGTGGAAATAAATGAGTTATGACATGTGTAAGGGGTGTAAGAGGTTATTAATGAGATGTTTGACATATGTGTATAAAAAATTGATTTATGTGGCATAAATATCAATTTTTTATTTGGAGAATGTGGGGAAGAGTATTAAGCTAGGTTTGACCATTTTAATCAAGGTAATTAGCCTAATTAATATGGCTGGAAAAAATTAGGGAATGGGTTAATGAGGGGTTAAGATTAATTAAATAAGGTTTTATTTAATTAATCCTAGGTCTAGGGTCATGTAGGTTAGACTAGTTAATTAAATAATAGGTATTTAATAAACTAGGGTAGGGATAGGCTGATTAGTAGGTTGAATTAATTAAATAAACATAATTTATTTAATTAATCAGGTTTAGTGAAAGGGGTGAATTAATCAAATAAATATTTGCACATTTATTTAATTAATTAGACAAATGTTGGTGAAGGGGGAACTATTGAATTAATTAAATTAATTCAATTTAAAAGGGATGATGATGAGGAATCAGGTGTTGAGATGAATAATTAATTTATTTAATTAATTGGAAGGGTAATTGGTGATGTCAGAGGTCGGTTGAGTGGTGAAGACATTTTTAGGTGTCTACATTTGCCCCTCTTTGATGTGGTGTCGTGATCTAGTAGGAAAAATGGCATCAAGTCAAAGAAAAATATGCCCCAGCTGCCAGGAAGGAATGAAATGGGTGAGGGATGCCCCCTTGAGAGGTCAGGTGAAAAAATAAAAAAAAATTAGGTGATCTCTCAAAAGGAAGAAATGGAGGTGAAAAATGGATAGAGGACTAAAAAATGGGTTGACAGGAAGAAAAATGAGCAAAAAATGTTATGATCTGCACCCTAGGGAGGAGAAAGTGTGTTGGAGGATGACATGGCTTTCTATAAATACAAAAAGTGGGCCCTAGAGTGCCACATTTGCACTCATTGAGCCACTTGGACGAAAGAGAAGGAAAGAATGGCGAACCCTAACCCCATGTTCCTGCACTTTGAGCACCTATCTGAGCGAGCCTAGTCTTACGGGAGGTCCACAGAGGCTGGCGAGTAGGTAGGCTGAAACCCTAGCTTTGTGAATTTTTTATTCTATCGCAGTTATTATTTTTGGGAATGGGGGTTTTTTAGGGCTGGTACCATCGAGAGACCGATTGGCACGAAAAGAGGTCAGATTGGCACCATCCTCCAAAACGGCACCATCCGCCAACGAGATTTTGGGATGAGATTGATGCCAAAATGTTGTTGTTTGGCACCTTCCTCTAGTTAGGCGCATTTCGCGCAGGGTTAGGGTTGTTGGCACAGTGGTGCCAAAAGGGCTTTTTGTGGTGCTATCGTCTAAACTAGCACCTTGTTGGGGAGTAACGCCATCATCTAGATGGGTGCCATGTTGAGTCCTAGTGCCATCCTATGAATCGACGCCATCTCGGGAAGTGGTACTATCCTGCAGGTCAGCGCCTAAAGGTAAGGTGGTGCCATTTTCTAGAATGGCACCTTTCAGCTGGGAGGGGATGGGTTTATGCCAAAGCGGTGCGTAAAGCCTACGCGGTGGTGCCATCTTCCAAAGTGATGCCATCAGGGAAAAGGGTAGCAACATATAGGGGATTGGCGCGATGGAGAGAATGAGCAGCGCCAAATTACATTTGGGTCCCTAAGGAAGCAAAATTAGTGTAGGAAGGCAAATTTAGACAAAAAGGTAAATTTTTAACAAACCTTGGTGGATACAGGTGACAGTATCATTCATCGTTGGATCACGAGAGCAACATGTGCCCTCAGTGATGCATCTATTAGATGGTTTTGATGGACCGACACAAGGTCAACTGGTGAGGTTAGGGCTTCTGACGGTATCATATATGTCAGTTTTACGAGCACATAGAGCACTGATGACAGCCCTCGTAGAGCGTTATCGACCTGAGACATGCTCCTTTCTCCTGCCGACAGGGGAGATCACCATTACTCTTGAGGATGTTTATCACATCCTCAAGCTATCAGTTCACGAGGATCGAGTGGTGTAGCACATGAGGAGAGGTCAGATAGCCTTAGGCAGAGCATTTGCCCCAGGCTAGCTAGAGCTATCAGTGGATAGATGAGAGATGAGCTATGAGGATACTTTGGCAGTGAGCGCAGATCATTTCACCCTATTTCTATGTGCATTGATTGGAGGTGTGGTGATGCCAAAGCGGTGGGCTAGAGGTTTTCAAGTGGGGTGGGGTGAGATGATAGAGGGGATGGTGTGGGATGAGACTGTTTATGCTTGGGGGCCATGAATGCTAGCACATCTGTATCATGAGATGCATACAGTGGTTTATAATTATGATTCGGCACTATTAGCTGGGGTTGCACTGCTACATGTGTGGGCCTTCGAGCACATTGCTATCACGAGGCCACGAGGAGGATACCATCGACAACAGTTTAAGGCGTATGTGTTTTTATATTGGCAGCCCATCGAGTATTCTCACACTGGACAGTTGCGCTATTGGCGACGAGTGTTGGATGATTTGATTCGAGTCACATGGTGGCTGTATATTGGAGTGGAGTCATTGCTAGACGATGATATACATATGCCCTATACCTTTCAACCATGGTATTTGATGGGTTGAGGTGACCACACTATCGACATGTATCTTCCGTCACATGTTATGTGCCAGTTTGGTTTATAGTAGGATGCTCCTTAGGGTATGCCAGTATTTACACAGACACCATGAGATGAGAGATGGCCACCGACCATAATGCCATAGGTGGCGATAGGTAATTTTTCAGCATTACAGCTGCTAATGTGGGATTGGAGGAGCACGGTGGTAGATGCAGGGACTACACCTACGTATGATTAGTGGTGGCAGGTATGGCATCCAACTTGTATGACGGATCTGACGGAGGATCTATATATGATCGTGGAGGCAGGGGAGGAGGGGGATGTAGTCGAGGAGGAGATAGTTTTGGAGGAGATGGAGGTAGATGGTGATGACCCATTGGGGTGCTAGCGACAACAACATATGAGCAGGTGGAGGCTGCAAGAGGACAAGGGAGAGGGAGAGGTAGATAGGCGGTAATACCACCACTATAAGTGCGACAGTAGTAGGCACAACAATAGGTAGTGCCTCAAGTACATGCTCCTACAAAGCAGGTGTAGGGTGAAAGGAAGCTAGGTGTGTAGAAATTGCTTCGTACACTAATCTAATGAGGAAAGTGGAGTGTAAATTCTTTTTATCCTTTATAGTTACAGTGTTATTAACCCAACAACAGAGATATTGCAGCAATACACATACACATAGAAAGAAGAAAGAAGATAGAGAGACAAGATATACGTGGGGAAAACCCTTACAGGTGAAAAACCCCACAATCCAAAACACAGCTCAAATGTATTCCAGTAAACAATGAAGGTTACAATACAGTTTCAAAGCCAATGCTCTTGCAAGATTCTTCAACACTCGTATCTAGAGACAATCCAGTAGCATAATAGTACTTGTCAATCACATAATACATCTCCTCTCCAAAGCACCTATTTATATAGAAGATACAAGGAAAAAATGGCTCTATCTTGAGATGGGCGTCCAACATGCCCTCATGGCCCAAAACCCATGCCTAAGGACACTTGTCCAACACTACAGGGTGTTCATGACACTTGTCATATCACCCCATCCCAAAGGGGTCACCTACTCCCAAGTTGGGCAATGAAAGATACTCTTATGACACTTACGACTATCATAGAATCTATCATAGCTTTCATATCTTATAGTTGTAAGAGAATTTGTCATACACAGGCTAAAAATAGCATATTCTCTTACAACATGTCATAACTGTTTGGAATTAAGGTGTCTCAACATTGGCAATTTCTTGCATTATTTTTTATTGTATTTATTTATTCATTACCTATGATGTAAATTAATTGTAAATATCATATTGTCATTTTGTGGGATGTGGCACGGTGATGTCTCATCCTAAATGGAAGATGACAACTTGTAATTTTGTCCTCACATGAGGAGATAGGCATCCCACTTTGTGGTAGGAATATTTTTCCATGTGTTAGCATCTTGTATGTTGTGTAAGGGAATATTGACCATAACAATCAGACATATTCCTATGACAAAGTTATGACATGTAAGAGTCAAAAATAGGAGATTCTATGATAGGTACAGACAAGTGTCGAAGAGCATCTTTGAAAAAGGCATCTTTGGGTGCCCCAAGGTGGACTATAACATGTTGTAAGAGAATATGTTGTTTATAGCCTGTGTATGATAGATTCTCTTACAGCTATAAGTTGTAACTGCTATGACAGATTCTATGACGGTCGTAAGAGTCATAAGAGCATCTGTCATAGCCTAATTTGGAAATAGGTGACCTCTTTGGGATGGGGTCTATAGACAATTGTCAGGAGAATCTTACAATGTTGACCAAGTCTCCATAGGCATGGGTTTTGGGCCATGAGGCCAAGTTGGACACCCATTCCAAGATAGAGGCAATTTTGCCTTGTATTTTCTATATAAACAGGTGCTTGGAGGAGATGTATTACAGGTTTTACAGGTACTGTTATGCTGCCAGATCATCTCCAGATATGAGTGTCAAAGACTCCTACAAGAGTATTAGCTCTTATTTGTATTGTAACCTTTTTTATTTACATAATATAGTTGAGCAGTGTTTTGGAGTGGGGTTTTTCACCCATAAGGGTGTTCCCCACGTATATCTTGTGTATCTCTTCTTCTGTCATTCTTTCTTCCTTATGCGTTTGCTGCAATATCTCATGTTAATGGTTTAATGTTGCTGTAATAGTTAGGATAAATTTGAATTTGCACTCTCCTCCCCTCATTAGATTAGTGTAGGAAGCGATTTTTGCACACCTAGCTTCCTTTCAGTTGGTATTAGAGCCTCGCCAGTTTTTGGTTCTAGCTACTGGGTAGGGGTTTTTTGAGCTAATATTAGGTTGAGTGGGAGTCTTGTGTAGAGAATTATATATCTTATTATAGCAAGGAGATGGAAACCACATCCAGAAGGTTAGAGGTTGAGAAATTCAATGGCACTAATTTCAAGTTGCGAAAACTCAAGATGGAGGACCTACTTGTTGATCATGACCTATGGGAAACCGTATCCGGTGTGAAACCTACAGCAATGTCACAAGATGATTGGGACCTCAAAGATCGAAAGGCTAAGGGTCTCATTAGACTCTATTTAGCTGACTCTATTCTGTTGAACATCCATGAGGAGAAGACAACCAAGGATCTGTGGAAGAAGTTGGGTGATGTTTATCAGGGCAAATCCTTGGTGAACAAACTCTTCTTCAAAAAGAAGTTGTTTTCTTTGAAGATGGAAGATAGAGGATCTTTTGTGGACCACATGAATGCTTTCAACATGATTGTTACACAGTTGACATCTGTGGGTGTGAAAATGGAGGAGGAGGATCGTTGCATGACCCTACTTTGTTCTTTGCCAGATTCATGGGATCATCTTGTAATGGCTATCGGAAGCACCACTCCCACCTTCAAGATGAAAGATGTGGTTTCCTCAGTGTTATCTGAAGAAATGCGGAGGAAGACATCTGAATCAGCCAAAGAGTCTCTTGCAGTTCGTGGAAGACCCAAGGAGAAAGGGAAGAAGAAAGACAAGAAAGCTGAGAAGGGCAGATCCAAATCCCGTGGGAGATCCAAATCTATTGGAAAGTCCAAGGCTCTTTGTTGGAACTGTGGCAAGACTGGGCATTTCCAAAAGGAATGAAAAGAGGAGAAGAAAAAGAAAAAGAAAAAGAAAGCTCCTGATTCAAATTCTGACAAAGATGATGGTGATGCCTTCATCGCAACCCTAGCCACCCATGCATCTGATGATGTGTAGTTGATTGATTCTGGTGCATCATTCCACATGACCTCGCATCGAGACTGGTTTACTAAGTATGAAGAGTTTGATGGTGGAAGGGTGTACCTTGGTGATGACTCTCATCTAAAGATTGTTGATCGTGGAAGAGTCTCAATCCGATTCCCTGATGGACGAGTGAAGGGGATCACTGGAGTTATGCACATTCCAAGCCTTGCACGAAACCTTCTTTATGTAAGTATGTTGAATGATGTAGGTGTGCAGGTTATCTTTTTGAAGGATGGATGCAAGATGACAAGAGGATCTATTGTGATGTCTTCACACATCACCCCATTGCAAATGGGGACCCCCTTTTTTTCTTTCTGTCATTGCTTTGCTTTAGGGTTTAGGTTTTCTTTGAGCTTGTAAGGTTTTGGTAGTGTTGTTTTGCCCAAGTCTCGATATATTCTATCTAAGGAGTTTGTATCTTCCCATCTTGATGCATATCCTAAGATCCTAAAAATTGACTAAGTCTGGAATCCTCATGTTCTGAGATCCTAAAAATTGACTAAGTCTGAAATCTGGTGGATCCTCAAAAATCTAGAATCTGCATGTTAAATCCCATGGATCTAAGACCTATCTCAAACATCCTAGAAGTATATTTCAAAATATTTAAAGTATATGCTCAGAATTTCATATACTTAAATATATTTTTAAATATACTTCCATCCAGGACATGTCAAAATTAGGCGAAAAAGTTGAAGTCTTGGACCTTGGGCAGAAATTGTTCTGCCCCTTGCAATATCCACCCTCCTAACATGGAAATTGTTCTTCCTCTTGCAATTTGTCCTCAAGAAGAACTTGTGAAAATTTGGCTAAGTAAAGTGGATCCCAAAATGAAGGAAAATGTTCTAGACCTTGCATTTTGTGCCTTGGGAGATGAGTGTCAAAATGAAGGAAAATGCTCCACCTCAAGGAATTTCTAGCCTATCTAGAGAGTGAGTTTGAGGGTGGAAAATGTTCTGTCTCATGCAATATGTGCCCTAGGTTGAGGGTCTCCATTTTCGAATGCATGATTACCTTAGACAAATTCTTGAGAATACTTGCAAAGAATATGAAAAATTGCTTTGTGGAGTTGGAAGAAAGTTGGAGTTTGATGAATTGTTGAAGTAGCAAAATGGACAAAATTGTTCTACACCCTTCAAAATCCACCTTCCCTAGTTGCAAATTGTTCTCAAGCCTACAACAGGCGCCCTAGGAATTTCATGATAAATGCATGAAGTGCAAAGGATGTTGAAACTCAATCCATGTTTAAGGTAATGAAGGAAGTCCAAGGTATAAGATTTACTCAACATTTGAAATTTGAAGGAAAAACCTAAGTAGCAAAATGAAGAAAAATGCTCTGCACCTTTCAAAAGCTACCCAACTTGGAGTGCAAAATGTTCTAGAGCATGCAATTTCCGCCCAAGCTTGTAACAAGGAATTTTGGTGAAGTGTTTGAAAGATGAAGGTCATGATCAAATGCAAAATGGGAAAAATGTTCTGCCCCTTGCATTTTGCGCCCTAGTTGGAGATGAGTTGCAAAGTGAGGAAATTGTTCTAGAACCTACAATTTGCGCCCAAGGTGAAAGTGTACAAAATTTGACTAAGTCTGGGAAATGGAAAGGTGGAAAATGTTCTCCCAAGTGGAATTTGCGCCCTACCTAGAGGATGATGCAAAATGTTCTACTTAATGCAATATCTACCCTAGGAGCTTGTAAAAGGGAAATTTAGCTAAGTATGAAACATCTTGGGAAGTTCAACCTTGTTT
Source organism: Cunninghamia lanceolata (assembly GCA_027924645.1). Lineage (NCBI taxonomy): Eukaryota > Viridiplantae > Streptophyta > Pinopsida > Cupressales > Cupressaceae > Cunninghamia > Cunninghamia lanceolata. The sequence continues at coordinate 2,207,878 of BSBN01001031.1, read as the reverse complement.
TGAAAGTTCAAGTGAAGGTCATGATAGAATACCAAAATGGGGAAAATGTTCTGCCCCTTGCATTTTGCGCTTTAGCTAGAAGGAGACTTGGAAATAGTGGAAAATGTTCTACCTCTTGCAATTTCCACCCTAGAAGGAACAAGGAAATTTGACTAAGTATGAAACATTCTAAGAAATCATCCTTGTTTTGAAAATTCAAAGTGAAAGTCATGATTGAGTTGACAATGGAGGAAAATGTTCTACCCCTTTCAAAATTTGCCCATCCTAGAGCGCATAATGTTCTACTCCATGCAATATCTACCCTCCCAAGATGCAAATTGTTCTGCCTCATGCAATTTGCACCCTTCTAGAGGAGGATCTTTGCACTTGGAAAAACATCCCATTCTTGCAAGTTGATACAATTTTATGAGGATTTAGTGCAAGGAACTTGGAAGAAATTTACTAAGGGTGTTAAGTGTGGTAGTGTTAAAAGGTGGAAAATGTTCTAGAGCATGCAAAATCTTCCCTACAATGGAGGAAATTGTTCTACTCCATGCAATTTCTGCCCAGATAGTCACAAAGAAGTTAAACTAAGTGAGATGTATCTTGAAGACTCCAATCTTGTTTTGAAGCTCCAAGTGAAGGTTTGTCAAAAGTTGATACAAGGTGGAAGTTTACAAAATTGCCTAAATATTGAACGAAGATTGCCAAGTCAGAAAATTTCACTCATTACAAATGCAAAATTGAATGTAAGATCATTAAAATTAAAGGAGATTTTACCAAAGAAGTGAAACTTGAAGTAGAGAACAAGAAAAATTCTAAGTATTGAAGTTGCAAAATGGGAAAATGTTCTAGAGCTTGCATTTTGTGCCCTAGAAGGGCGCATATTCCATGGACCAGAACAATTTCCACTTTTTGAAAGTTTTCATGAAAAATCACTTTGCATTATTGAATAAGTTAGCTTAAATTGAAAATTGTTTGATGAATATATGGAAATTGTTTTATCTGTCCCACATTCGTAAGGAAGGTGAATTTAGTGGTAAAATTCCTTTATATCATGTATCATGTTGATGTACTAACTTGAGGTATTTTTCTTGTAGGTTTGCAATGTATGTGGTGAATATTGAAGGAGAGCGAGATCAAGTGAAAGATCGAATTATGTGGAGGCAAGCCATCTAGAGGGTTGAAGTGTCATCAAGCTAATTCACCTTGCTCCAAAGAAGGAGACATCACCAGAATGGAGGAAGAATATTGCATCGTCAAGTTTGCCATCATCCAGGGACCCAGAAGATCATTCCACCTGCATGTTCAAGAATCCAACATCATGAGAGCAACATTCATCCATAAATCCATTTCCAGGAATTCGTTTGCATCTTCAAGCTCCATAGTTATCAATTCCATGAGCCATCTACATCCATCATGAAGTCTACTCCAAGAATTCACGCATAAAACATCTTCTACTTCATGTACCATCCAGAGTTAAAATCCTGCTAAAGAATGAGAATGTCATAAGATGACAAATGAGCAAGTTTATCAAGAAATCCATGAATTACATTCAAACTACAAAAATGTCAACACAACAGAAAGAAGAAATCCAAAATCTAAAATTTGCAAGTTTGAAAGATGCAAAGTTCCAGAGGTGAAAATCCAAGTTCAAAGACTATTCCATGAAGGATGATACAATTTGGGAAGTTGTTCTAGGCAGTGTGAACACATTGAAGATTAAACTGGTTCACTCAATGTTGAGGTGACATGTGCACACCATGGATCCAATCACACTCTGCCACTTCACCCATCTAAGTCTGACACATGTACATCAAGCAAGAGACAAAGAGGGTGGTGCCCATGTGGAAGATGCTCTAAAGATTCCATTTCATGCTTATCGCATTGGGAAATGTGCCTTCATTGCCTCTTGTATTCTAAAAATAGCAAATTTTGGAACAAACTGTCTTGTTGCCTTCATTTGGGCCGTTGATTCACGAATCAATCTGGACCATTCATTGTAATTCTTGAGCTCTATATAAAGCTCACCTCTCTCATTTGTAATAGGATACATTAGATAGATCATTAGTCCTTAGGAGGTAAAATGTTAGAGTAGAAGCTCTTGAAGCATTGACAAGACTTTGGCAAATTGTTGTAAAGATACTACCAAAATCAATACATTCTAATTGAAGCTTGGTGAAACTTGTGTTGTTTTGGGATGTTAGCATGGTTTCCAACTTCTTGAAGATGATTCAAATCAAGTTAGATAGATTTTAGATACAGTTCATTGATTTTATGAATAAATGTGAAGATATTGATGAATTCCTCAGTCCATACTTTTTGTGGATTGTCGATGGTGATTTGCAATGCAAAGTTAGCCTGAACCTCACGTTGCAATAGTTTGATTGTGAATGTTCATTCAAGTTGTGCCAGCTGTGGGTATTTGGATGCATGTTTACCATTTGAAAATCCTTCATATTTCCTTTGAAGATTGCACTAGCTTCGTGTAGTTGTTCTCATGGCGAAGTGAAGCTCGGTTGAAAGGGATTTGTCTATCGAAGCGTTGCCCATCATATCATTATCCTTAGAATAGTTTTCTCAACCCTTGCCTTTTGCATTTTCTTTCATAGTTGGTTAAAGAAGTTCCATTTCATAAGGAGGAAGTAACATATTGAGAGTGTAATAAGGAGCCAATTCAGCGTAAGTCCCTTTGTGATTACTAGCAAATCACATCAACTACTGAGTCTATCCATAGCAAAAACATGAATAAGGAACCTTAGAGTTGTCTCGATTGATCACATTGTTTAGCATTCAAGAGACTTTATTCAAGAGAGGATAGAATACTTAGTATTTTATTCTGAGTTTACATGTGCAAGAAAAACACATCAACAAGATCTATGGTGCTTGCGAAGGGTACTTAGAGGGGTACTCTATTTCAGCTGGAGGCATGCACTTCATAGTGTAATAGTTCTTATAACTCAAGGAAATGAGCTGCTATCACTTCATCCCAACCATCTGAACATGCAGTGAAGAAATCTGTTGTAACCGGTTTCGATGGTAGTGCACATGCCATGGAAGCCAAGCTTCTTGTTGAAAAGACTATGTTATGGCATTTGAGATATGGCCACATTGGTGAGAAGGCTTTGTGTACCCTAAAAAATAAAAAGCTCATTGAGGGGTTAAATGATTGTAATCTCAAGTTCAACTTTTGCAAACATTGCATTTATGGAAAACAAAACCGTGTTCAGTTTTACTCTAGTTCTCACAAGTCTTCTGGTGTATTGGATCTAATTCATTATGATGTGTTTGGTCTTGTGAATGTTCCTTTGATTTCAAAATCTATATATTTTGTATCTTTCATAGATGATTATAGTAGGACATGGGTTTATTTTATCAGAAGCAAGATTGAAGTCTTTAGTCGATTTAAAGAGTTTAAAGCCTTTGCTGAAAATCAAAATTGTAAAAAGATTAAGAGCTTGAGAACTGACAATGGTGGTGAGTTTTGTTCAGCAAAGTTTGATAAGTTCTATAAAGAGCAAGGGATTGTAAGGCATAAGACAACTCCATACACCCTGCAACAAAATGGAGTTGCAGAGAGGATGAATAGGACACTGATGGAGAAGGCTAGGAGTATGCTTAATGGAACAAGCCTCGAACAAAAGTTTTGGGCTGAAGCTATTGCCACTACTTGCTATCTAGTAAACAAATCTCCTACATTAGCTCTTTTTGGCAAAACACCTATGGAGGTGTGGTCTAGTAAGAAGCCTTCAATAAGGCATCTTCATGTTTTTGGTTGTGAGGCATATGCACATGTGCCTAGGGAGAAATGGTCTAAGTTGGAGAACACGGCTATTAAATGTATTTTCATTGGCTATGGTGTCAGTGTAAAAAGATATAAGATTTGGTATCTCGTGACTGAAAAAGTGTTGTATAGCAGAAGTGTTATCTTTAGAGAGCTAACACCTTCTTCCATTGTTCTACAGCTAGAACAGTCAAAAAAGAAAGAAGATGTGGTTTAGTTTCCTTCTACCCCTGAGAAGACTGAACCGACAAACGCTGTGAGGCTAGATGATGAGGAGAGCTCTAGCAGCTCTGAAAGTGAAGAAGAAGAAGCAGAACCTCAACCTCAGCTATTGAGGAGGTCTACACAAACAAGAAAGTAACCTGATAGGTTTGGTTATTCATTACTTGATTCTAGTTGTGTTTTTGCTTTATTTTCTAACACTGATGAGCCTAGAACTGTGAAAGAGGCTATGGGCATGAAAGATGCAGGTTCTTGGAAGGAGGCCATGGAGGATGAAATGGCTTCTTTAGAAAAGAACAAAACATGGGACTTGGTGCCTTTGCCTGATGGACAGAAACCTGTTGGTTGCAAATGGGTGTTCAAGAATAAATTCGGTGTAGATGGCAGTGTTGAAAAGTACAAGGCTAGATTGGTTGTGAAGGGGTACTTACAAGTGGAGGGGATTGATTATGGTGAAATTTTCTCTCCTGTTGCAAAGCTGACATCCATTAGATTTGTGTTATCTCTTACAGCTGCTTATGATTTAGAGATAGAACAGATGGATGTGAAGATAGCTTTCCTTCATGGTGATTTGGAGGAAGAAATCTACATGTCACAGCCAAAGCATTACATAGAGAAAGGTAAAGAAAATTTGGTTTGCAAGCTTAAGAAGTCTTTGTATGGTTTGAAGTAGTCTCCTAGGATGTGGTACTTGAAGTTTGATGCCTTGGTGTTGTCAATTTGTTATCTAAGATCGAAATCAGATCATTTTGTGTATTACAATTTTGACAATGATCGCATTCTCATTATTGCATTGTATGTTGACAATATGTTGTTGATTGAGAATGGTAAGAATATGATTTCTGATTTGAAGTTTTAGTTGTTAGCATAGTTTGAGATGAAAAATCTCAGGGCAGCCAAGTACATTCTAGGAATGGAGATCAGAAGAGACAAACCAAACAGAGAACTTTGGTTAAGCCAGAGTAAGTATGTGAAGACTGTTGGCAAGAGACATAGTGTAGCTTCATGAGTGTTGTCATTGATGGCAACAAAGTTCATCCCACCCATCCGCAGGACATGGTGTGTCTATACCAGAAGTTAGATTGAAGAGTGTTGAGGTCCGGTAAGCAAGAACAGAGCATGTAGAAAAGTCCAACAATCAGGTATGGATCTCTCAGAGGAAGCATCTTAATAAAGTGCGGACTTGGGGAAGTCAAGAGGAGTATCTTGACTGACAGATTCTAGGGATTGAGCCTCTGATGAGGAAAGAGTAAAGAGATATGAGCAGCTAAGTATTGGGTTCCTGTTTAGCAGAGTAGACTGAGGAAGAACTGACCGGTAGAGCATCAGACCTTAATCTAGATGAGTTATTGATGGTGATCAAGTTTCTTAAGGTATCATTCATGATTGGGCAACATGATTGATGACTTCTATAAGCATCTCTTTGATACGCATCACTTGATAAGTAACGATTCAACTGACAGATCAGAGTTTGGGAGAATATTGACTATTTCAGATGCCGACTAGAAAGGTGTTGAAATCATTTGTGTAGATATATATACCAGATTGATTTCGGTATGAAGGTGTGTGTTGTGTGTTGTGTTGTGCAAAGAAAAGTAGAAGAGTAGAGTGAAGACAGTAAGGTAGGTCCGGTATGTGATAGGACAACAGCACCAAGAAGAGGAAGAATGAAGTGCAGTAGATCAGTGTACTAAGCCTAACCAGAACTGAACTCCAGCATATGTGGATGCTTCTCATCAGTTCAAGTATCTTGTTACTCTCTTTATAACTTGTAGACAATGAGTCTCTTATGGGCAGTGAGCCTCTTGTGAGCAGTGTGCTCGAGTAGTGAGCCCTAATTGGCAAGTGCCATTTTGTACAATCTTATTCTTTTAATAGAGAACACAATCTTGGGTTAATCACCCCGTGGTTTTTCCCTTAACAGGGTTTTCCATGTCAAAATCATTGTGTCATGTGTATTGATGTTATTTCTATTTTCATGGGTATGTTTGCTTATATTATTTGATGCTGCACTAATTGATCAGAAAGTTAAAGTAATTAAGATAACTGATTCAACCCCCCTCTTAGTTATCAACAATTGGTATCAGAGCCAAGTTCCTCCAAATAGAGCCTAACAGCTTGAGGAAGATCTGAGAATTCAAATGGATGTGTATGGTATGAGGGAACAACTTCAGTCTACCCTAGATGATCTTGAGAAATCTAACTCCGAAGTCAATGAATTGAAGGAAAGACTCAAACAGGCTGATGATTTCATAAATGAACTAAAAGGGAAACTAAGTATCTCTATGAAAAAGAGAAAGGATCTACTTCAGCAATTGGCAAGTAAAGGTGAAGCCAATGATACAAATGAAGATCTGAAGGAGAAAACCAAGTTATGTGAAAAATTATCAAAAGAGGTCATTATGGTAAGACATGAAATGGAATCAGGAGTTATGAAATTCACCCAAGAAATTGAAGAGAAAAGAAAAACTGAAGATGATCTAAGACAATCTCTCAAGGAGAAATCAGAAGACTGCCACAAAAAGGATAGAATAATCAAGCATCTAGAATTTGATCTTGAAGAAGCTAGAGATAATGAAGAACAACTTGAGAATCAGATTGACACTCTTAAAAGGGATCTTCAAACAACAAATGAATACAAAGAGAAATTCAAGATAAGCTCTACTCAACTTGAAATTCTTCTTCAAAGCTAGAAGAGGGTAGATGACAAACAAGGCTTGGGGTATGAGAAAGGTGAAAGTTCTGGATCCGGCCAGAAGAACTTTGGATCAAGAAGTCCAAGGAACAAACATAGAAGACCTCCGGTAAGGCAACCAAATGCTCAAAGATATCCATCTTTCAACGGATACTACCACAACTGCAATAACTTTGGTCATAAAGCAAATCAGTGCAGAAGAAGAATAAATCAGACTAATTCATCCTTCTCCGAACAATGTTTCAATTGCAAAAGGTATGGTCACAAATCTCATGAGTGTAGAAATATGCAAATGAACAATTCATTCAATGGAAGATGCTTTGCATGCAATAGAATGGGACATATGGCTAATCAATGTAGATCAAGAGGATATCAGCTAAATATGCAAAGAAATGTTGTTTGCTACAATTGCAATAGATCCGATCATATTGCCAAATTCTATAGAAGTAAGAATCAGAACAATAAGGGTTTGTTACATCATAATCAAAACCAAGATAAAGGAAAAGGAAAAGTGAATGCGGATGAAATTCAAAGGGAGATGAACAAGATTTGGGTGAAGAGGAGTATAGAAAATGTTGAGGATGGATCCGCACCAGAATCTGGTGCTGACATTCCTTCCAGAAACTAAATAGATGAGCTCTGGCTCAGGGGGAGTCACAAAAGAAAATATTTTCCCCCAGCCAGTCAATTAGTGCCTGAAATTAGCACATGGAAGGTTGCAGACTAAAAGGGCTCTCAGAGAAACATCTAAATAACCCTTGGGAAAGATATGAAAGATCTGCAAGGAATTTGAAGAGGTTAATCATCTAAGATTAATCCGTTTAATAGTCATCCGATAAGAATAGGATTTCCACAGACAGATCTGGTATGATTCAAATTCAAAGTATCTTGATCTGCGGGTAGATCAAATGTTTGGGGAAAGGAGGATAGATTGTCACTAATCATCAAGAAAAACTCTATGTATATCTCAGTGATCCAGAAAAGATCTTTCTCAAAACAAGAAGAACAAGGTAACCAGAATGACTTAAGTTGCGCATTTATTGCAATATGGAATTAGGGTTTTCTCAAAGATAAAAGGGTTCATTTGCTCATCATTTGCACATTTGCATTAGTGAAAAAGATAAGAAGAGCTCTGCAAACAAGTTTGCTTCATTTCTCTCAAGGATCAATTGCAGAATTTAAGTCAACCGGCAATCTTTTCAGCTCATTCCGTGAACCCTAAAAGCGTAAAAGGTATTTTTCGTTCTTGAAATATCTCTCTGAATCTTTTGAAAAATGGCTACACCAAATGTTGTGAAGATCACTGATAGACCGCATCCAAAATTCAAGAAACATCCATACAAATCCCTAGAAGTTGATCCCCTAGGTGCCTTTTCTAGTATTCCGCATGGGATTTTACATGTTGAAGACGTTAGGGCATACATTCATGCCAATATTGAGGATTTTGGGGAATCTAAGTTGATGGATATATATCACAAGCAACTAATAGATGAATCATTTGAACTAAAACCTTAATACAAAGCCATCCGAGACAAGCATTTTGCACAATACATTCATTTCCCCTGTTTTGTAGAAGATGAATGGGTTCGGTATGTTCTGAGTAGATTGCATGACAACTTTATGTGGTTGATGAGACCATTCAAGATAACCAAGGATGCCATTAGGGCAGTCACCATATTACACTTATCTGGTGGGATACATTCTCTCAAGTCAGTCAAGAATCAGATAGTGAATGAGGCAACAGGATCAAAATTTGATAAGAGAGCAATGACAATAAAAGATATCACTGATCCGGATATCAAGTTTGCCTCCATGATAATCAGTTACAAGATATATCATTCCAGCAGGGAAAATTCAGTACCCAGAACTGTAATTTACACTGCTTATCAGATGCTTAAAGAAAATGCTGACTATGATCTCTGTGAGCTCCTTCTAAACCAACTTTTGGAGAATCTGCAGAAGACAAAGAAGGACAAGAAGAACTCCTTCAAATACGGTGGCTTGATACTCTATCTATTCTTTTATTACATGAATGAGCTACCTGGATCCAGTGGTTAGATATGGCAAAATGACAGACCAGTAGCCATACAAATAAGGGATTATTTGTATGGGCTTGGTGATGCCAAGGCACAAAACACAGCTATGTGGGGTTACTTCAAAAACTTCCAAAGCTTGATGCAGGCCAGAGAAAGAATTCCCCAATCATTGGTTGAAAAGTATAAGGATATAGTATGCTTTATGGTAAAAATTGATCAGTGCCTAATGGAGGCTGTGGAGCCAAGGATAGTCTGGATCATACCAATGGGGTATGAAGTAGATGAGAAAATTGTAGAGCTACATGTTCAACACATGCTTAGTCAACCCAAGGATCCTAAGGTAGAAAGGTTTGGAACCTTTGAAGAGTTGAGTGTAAAGATTCATGTGGAACTTAGACAACCGGAGATGAAGAGAAAAGTGAGAAAAGAAGTAGAAAATGTTGCCAAAAGGTATGGCATATCAAAAGAGACACTTGATGCAAACAGAGAGAAGATGGAACGAGCAGAGAAAGAAAAGGAAGAGATAGAAAAATAAGGTGCCCCGATACAAGCTCCCTCCCAAACCAGATCATCCAAAAACTCTGCACCTGCCACTTCCAAGAGTCAAAAAGCCTCAAAACTGGAAGCTCAGACATCTGGAAAAGGAGAAAAGAGAACCACGAAAAAGGTGACAAGGTCTTATACAAGCCAAAAGGATGATGAAGAGACAGAATTAGATGAGGAAGTAAAGAAAATGAAGAAAAATAAAACATCTGGTGAACCCTCTATTGAAGAAGGGACAGAAGAGTTTGTTGAGAAGCCTACTCTATCCATTGATGATGTAGTCAAAGTAGTCACTATGGATGGGAATCTGCAACCAATAACAGAATTCTATGATGAGTATAATGATGCAGATAAAAAGACTTTGGAGGAAGCCATAGTTAAGTATTTGAACATATACAATAAAGCATTTATTGAAATCATCTCTCTAATTCCCAAAAGTTTAGAGAAAGAACTTGAAATGAGAAAGGAAAACACCAAGGCAAAGGACTTAGAAATTAGAGAACAAATAGCCATTCAACTCTGTCCTTCAATTACTCCAAAACAAATGGATATGATCTTCAAAGATTGCAAGGATGAGTTTCAGAGTAAGGCTAGAATGAATCAACTCATGCTTGGAAAAACTGACAAGGTGGCAAAAGAAACAGAAGATATCCTCTGGAATGCTTTTAAAAGATTCAATATTCCTGTTATAGAGGACCTAGGTAATGAACCCTCTACCGTGGATGAAGAAGAAGAATCTAGTGTAAAAAATGGAGAAGAGGAAAAGGAGACAAGTGAAGAGAAAACTAAGGACTTAGATTCCTCTGCTCCGAAAGAGGAAGTTCATGAACAAGCAAACATCTCTCCTCTGATTTCCTCTGCAGACTCTGGATCTAAAGGAGAAGAAAGAATAAAGGAGAAAACCAATCAAGGAGAAGAAGTACAAGAAAAAGTAAAAGGTCAAACAGAGAAAACCTCATATGATAGTGCTAAGGCTGCAGAAGGGGAGAAAACCCTGTTACCGGCAAGAGACACAGTAGAAGTAGTCAAAGATTTCTTAACCAAAGAGATGATGGAATTTGATGAACCAAAACTTCTTCAAGGACCATTCAATTTTGACTCCCTCTCCCCGGTTCAAACCATGAAGCTAGCATCCTTTACTCAAGCAAAGGCAAAAGAAAAACTTTTGAAGTCTCACATGGAAGACTGCAAGCTCATAGAAACTGCATCTGGTGTATTGGAGAAGATCATGCCATCCTTCCAAAAGGATCCTTCAGCCTCCATGTCTGGTAATCTAAAGTCTCTTGTAAATTCTATACATTCACATTTTGATTCCTTAGAAAAGTCAACAGAAGAAAAAGTCTGGAAGAAGTTTTTGGAAAAGAGACTCTCTGAAGTACAAGGTCTAATAAAAAATGAGAGGAGAGTTATGGATATTGGAATAAATAGCTTAGAAAATGCTCTTAAAGATGGTGGAGATATCTATAAATTTTTTTTATCCTGGTCTAAAGTGACCATGGATATTGAGAAGAAAGTAAAAGAGCAAGAGGATAAACTGTTAAGTTTATCTCAAAGTTTTGATCCTCTCTCCTCTTCCATAGTAAATCAAGAGTGTCAGACTATTACAGTCATAGATGAAATAAAGAAGCTTGAGAAGGAGAAGAAAAATAGAATAAATAGGTTAACTGAACTTAGAGCGATCATTATCCCTAAGTTAGAGGCCATGCATGAGGCCCTAACTGATGCACAGGCCATAGCCCAGACCAATGATCCAACAAATCTTAAGAAGGCAGAAGGTTTTGCATTCTTATTGGGTGGTCACATCTCAGTTTTGGACAGGATGAAGCAGAGTTGGGTGATAGAAGTTGTACAGTTGAAGAATACTTTTACAGACATACTTAAGTATATGTAAGTACAACTTGTATATATACTTATGTGGATATGTATAGACTATTTTTGAAAATTTTGGTGTGCGGACCCTACCCTTTGCCATTGATGTCAAAGGGGGGAGTGAAGAGCAGTGAAAAATGTGGAATCCAGCTAAGGGGGAGCTCTGGTAAAGTGTACATTAGAATAGAGCATCAGTCAAGGGGGAGTTTAGTGTGACAGTCATTTTTCACTAAGTGTTGCCATCAATACCAAAGGGGGAGATTGTTGGCAAGAGACACAGTGTAGCTTCATGAGTGTTGTCATTGATGGAAACAAAGTTCATCCCACCCATCCATAGGACATGGTGTGTCTATATCGGAAGTCAGATTGAAGAGTGTTTAGGTCTAGTAAGCAAGAACAGAGCATGTAGCAAGGTTCGACAGTCAGGTCCGGATCTCTCAGAGGAAGCATCTCAGTAAAGTGCGGACTTGGGGAAGTCAAGAGGAGTATCTTGACTGACAAATTCTAGGTATTGAGCCTCCGGTGAAGAAAGAGTAAAGAGATATGGCAGCTAAGTATTGGGTTCCTATTTAGCAGAGTAGACTGAGGAAGAACTGACCGGCAGAGCATCAGACCTTAATCCGGATGAGTTATTGATGGTGATCAAGTTTCTCAAGGTATCATTCATGATTGATGACTTCTATAAGCATCTCTTTGATACGCATCACTTGATAAGTAAGGATTCAGCCGACAGATCAGAGTTTGGGAAAATATTGACTGCTTCGGATGCCGACAAGAAATGGTAAGAATATGATTTCTGATTTGAAGTCTCAGTTGTCAACACATTTTGAGATGAAAAATCTTGGGGCAGCCAGGTACATTCTAGGAATGGAGATCAGAAGAGACAGACCAAATAGAAAACTTTGGTTAAGGCAGAGTAAGTATGTGAAGACCGTGTTGGACAGGTTCAGCATGGTAGATTGTAGACCAGTGAGTGTTCCTATTTCATTGGGAACAAAGTTATCTATTAGTGATTGTCCAAAATCTCCTAGTGAGGTGGAGGACATGAGCAGAGTACCTTATGCTAGAGATGTTGGTAGTTTGATGTATGCTATGGTCTACACAAGACCAGACATTGCCCAAGCAGTGGGAGTCCTTAGTCAGTTTATGGCTAATCCTGGACGGGTACATTGGGATGCAGTTAAGAGAGTGTTCTGATATTTGAGGAGCACTTCTGAGTATTCCATATGTTATCATGGTAATACTACAGGACCTCCACATTTAGTTTGTATTCATGGATTTGTGGATTCAGATTGGGCAGGTGACATTGACAGTAAGAGATCCACCAATGCATATATGTTCACAATGTTTGGTGGTGCAATTAGTTGGATTAGTAAGCTACAACCTATGGTTGTTTTGTGCACTATAGAAGCTAAGTATATGGCTGCAACTCCTGCTTGTAAGGAAGACATTTGGCTTAAGAGATTGTGTTTAGATATTGGTGTTGATGCAGGTCAAATTACGATCAGTTGTGACAGTCAGAGTGCAATTTGCCTTGCGAAGAATCCAACTTTCCATGCCAAAACAAAGCATATTGATGTACAATTTCACTTTGTCTGAGACATGGTAGATGATGGGAAGGTAAATTTGGAGAAGGTAGATACTTTGAAGAATGTTACAGATGCATTGACGAAGCTAATGGGCATAGAGAAGTTCAGATAGTGTTCGGAGTCTATGGGCCTCTCGGCTTATAACAGTTAAATCTTGTTATTCTATTGGCTCTTACAAGGTGTTCAACAAGTGGGAGAATGTTGGGAATTAAGGTGTCTCAACCTTGGTAATTCCTTGCATTATTTTTTATTGTATTTATTTATTCATTTCCTATGATGTAAATTAATTGTAAATTTCATATTGTCATTTTATGGGATGTGGCACGGTGATGTGTCATCCTACGTGGAAGATGACAACTTGTAATTTTGTCCTCACATGAGGAGATAGGAGTCCCACTTTGTGGTAGGAATATTTTTCCATGTGTCAGCATATTGGATGTTGTGTAAGGGAATATTGACCGTAACGGTCATGACAGATTCCTATGACGAAGTTATGACTTGTAAGAGTCAAAAATAGGAGATTCTATGACAGGTACAGACAAGTGTCGAAGAGCATCTTTGAGAAAGGCATCTTTGGGTACCCCAAGGTGGACTATGACATGTTGTAAGAGAATATACTATTTATAGCCTATGTATGACAGATTCTCTTATAGCTGTAAGTTGTAACTGCTATGACAGATTCTAGGACGGTCGTAAGAGTCGTAAGACCATCTGTCATAGCCCATTTTGGAAATAGGTGACCTCTTTGGGATGGGGTCTATGGACAAGTGTTAGGAGCATCTTACAATGTTGACCAAGTGTCCATAGGCATGGATTTTGAGCCATGAGGCCAAGTTGGCCGCCCATTCCAAGATAGAGGCAATTTTACCTTGTATTTTCTATATAAACAAGTGCTTGGAGGAGAAGATGTATTACATGTTTTATAGGTACTATTATGTTGTTAGATCATCTCTAGATACGAGTGTCAAAGACTCCTACAAGAGCATTGGCTCTGATTTGTATTGTAACCTTCTTTGTTTACGTAATACAGTTGAGCCATGTTTTGGAGTGTGAGGTTTTTCACCTGCAAGGGTTTTCCCCATGTATATCCCGTGTCTTTCTTCTTCTATCATTCTTTCTTCCTTATGTGTTTGCTACAATATCTCATGTTAATGGTTTAATGTTGCTGTAATAGTTAGGATAAATTTGAATTTGCACTCTCCTCCCCTCATTAAATTAGTGTAGGAAGTGATTTCTGCACACCTAGCTTCCTTTCAATAACCCTCCTTGGGGTGCCCAAAGATGCCTTCTTCCAAGATGCCTTGTGACACATATCTTCACCTGTCATAGAATCTTCCATTTACAACTCTTACACATCATAGATTTGTCATAGGAATCTGTCATAACCGTTTCAGTCAATATTCCCTTAGACACTATACAAGATGCTGACACGTGGCTAAATATTCCTACCACTAAGTGGGATGCCTATCTCCTCATGTGAGGACAAATTTACAAGTTGTCACCTTCCACATAGGATGACACATCACCGTGCCAACTCCCACAAGATGACAATAAGGATTTGCATCCTAATTACAATAATAGGCAATAAATAAATAAATACAAGGAAATACCAAGGTTGAGACACCTTAATTCCCAACATTCTCCCACTTGTCGAACACCTTGTAAGAGCCAATGGAAATAATAGGATTTAACTGCTATAGGCCGAGAGGCCCATAGACTCTGAACACCATCTAAACTTCTCTGTGCCCACTGGTTTTGCCAATGCATCTGCAACATTCTTCAAAGTGTCTACCTTCTCCAAATTCACCTTCCCATCCTCTACCATGTCTCGCACAAAGTGAAACTGTACATCAATATGCTTTGTTCTGGCATGGAAAGTTGGATTCTTTGCTAGGCAAATTACACTCTGACTGTCACAACAAATCATAACCTATCATACATCAACAACAATATTTGAACACAATCTCTTAAGCCAAATGGCTTCTTTACAAGCATGAGTTGCTGCCATATACTCAGCTTCTGTCGTGGACAAAGCAACTGCAAGTTATCGCTTACTCATCCAACTAATTGCACCACCAAACATAGTGAACACATAGGCATTGGTGGATCTCCTGTTGTCAATGTCACCCGCCCAATCAGAATCCATGAATACAAACTAAATGCAGAGGTCCTGTAACATTACCATGATAACATATGGAATACTTAGAAGTACCCCTCAAATATCTGAACACTCTCTTAACTACATCCCAATGTACCCATCTAGGATTAACCATAAATCAACTAAGGACTCCCACTGCTTGTGTAATGTCTGGTATTATGTAGACCATAGCATACATCAAACTACCAACAGTAATAGCATAAGGTACTCTGCTCATGTCCTCCACCTCACTAGGATATTTTGGACAATCATTAGCAAACAACTTTGTCCCTAAGGAAACAGGAACACACAATGGTCTACAATATGCCATGCTGAACCTATCCAACAAGATCTTCACATACTTAATCTATCTTAACCAAAAAAATTTGTTAGCTCTGTCTCTTCTAATTTCCATTCCCAGAATGTACCTGGCTGGCCCTAGATTTTTCATCTCAAACTGTGTTGACAACTGAGACTTCAAATCAAAAATCATATTCTTATCATTCCCAATTAATAGCATATCATCAACATACAATGCAATAATGAGAATGCAATCATTGTCAAATTTATAATACACACAATGATTTGATTTCAATCTTAGAAATCCAATTGACAACACAAAGGCATCAAACTTCAAGTACCACATCCTAGGAGACTGCTTCAAACCATACAAAGACTTTTTCAACTTGCAAACCAAATTTTCTTTACCTTTCTCTATGTAATGCTCTGGATGTGACATGTAAATCTCTTCCTCCAAATCACCATGAAGGAATGTTGTCTTCACATCCATCTACTCCACTTCTAAGTCATAAGTTGCTACAAGAGATAACAGGAACCAAATAGATGTCAACTTTGTAACCAGTCTGGCCTTGTACTTTTCAACACTGCTATCTGCACCGAATTTCTTCTTGAACACCCATTTGCATCCAACAGGGTTATGTCCTTTAGGAAAAGGCACCAAGTCCCATGTTTTATTATTTTCCAAAGAAGCCATCTCATCTTCCATGGCCTCCTTCTAGGAACCTGCATCTTTCATGCCCATAGCCTCTTTCACAGTTCTAGGCTCATCAGTGTTAGTAAGTAAAGCAAAAGCACAACTAGAATCAAGCAATGAATAACCAAACTTATCAAGTTGCTTCCTTATTCATGTAGACCTCCTTAATGGCTGAGGTTGAGGTTCTACTTCTTCTTCTTCTAAACTTTCAGAGTTGCTAGAGCTCTCCTCATCATCAGGTCTCATAGGGTCTGTTGGTTCAGTCTTCTCAGGGGTAGAAGGAAACTGAACCACATCCTCTTTCTTTTCTGTTTCTTCTGGCTGTAGAACAATGGAAAAAGGTGTTGGCTCTCTGAAGATAACACTTCTGCTATACAACATGTTTTCAGCCACAGGATCCCAAAGATTGTATCCTTTCACACCGACTCCATAGCCAATGAAAATACACTTAACAACCTTGTTCTCCAATTTAGACCGTTTCTCCCTAGGCACATGTGCATATGCCTCACAACCAAAAACATGAAGATGTCTAACTGAAGGCTTCTTACCAGGCCACACCTCCATAGGTGTCTTACCAACAAGAGCTGATGTAGGAGACCTATTCACCAGGTAGCAGGTAGTGGCTACAGCTTTAGCCCAAAACTTTTGTTTGAGGCTTGCTCCACTAAGCATACTCCTAGCCCTCTCCATCAGTGTCTTGTTCATCCTCTTTGCAACTCTATTTTTCTGCAGGGTGTATGGAGTTGTCTTATGTCTTTCAATCCCTTTCTCTTTACAAAACTTATCGAACTCTCAAACAAAACTCACCACTATTATCAGTTCTCAAACACTTAATCTTTTTACTAGTCTTATTCTCAACAAAAGCTTTAAACTCTTTGAACTGACTAAAGATTTTAGTCTTGCTTCTGAGAAAATAAATCCATGTCCTACTATAATCATCTATGAAAGATACAAAATATACATATTTGGAAATTGAAGGAACACTAACAGGACCAAACACATCAGAATGAACAAGGTCCAATACACCAGAAGACTTGTGAGAACTAGAGTAAAACTGAACATGGTTTTGTTTTCCATATATACAATGTTCACAAAAGTCAAACTCAAGATTACAATCATTTAAGCCCTCAATGATGTTTTTATTTTTTAGGGTTTTAAGACCCTTCTCACCAATGTGGCCAAATCTCATATACCATAACATAGTCTTTTCAGTAGGAAGCTTAACTTCCAAAGCATGAGCACCCTTGGGTACACAAGATGCACTACCATCAGAATTTGTTACAATAGATTTATTTACTGCTTATTCAGATGGTGGGGATAAAGTGATTGTAGTTCTTTTCTTCAAGTCAGAAGAACTATTGTAGTCTGAAGTGCATGCCTCCAGCTGAAACAGAGTACCTCTCCAAGTACCCTTCACAAGCACCATAGATCCTCTAGTCATCTTGCATCTATCCTTCAAAAAGACAACCTACACACCTGCATCATTCAACATACTTACAAAAAGCAAGTTTCGTGCCAATCTTGGGATGTGCATAACCCCAATGATCCCCTTCACTCATCCATTAGGGAATCGGATTGAGACTCTTCCATGACCAACAATCTTCAGATGCGAATCGTCACCCAGGTACACTCTTCCACCATCGAACTCTTCATACTTCATGAACCAGCTTCGATATGAGGTCATGTGGAATGATGCACCAGAATCAATCAACCACACATCATCAGATGCATGGGTGGCCAGGGATGCGATAAAGGCATCACCATCATCTTGTGACTTGTCAAAATCTGAATCTAGGGCATTCTTCTTCTTCTTTTTCTTTTCCTCTTTGTATTCCTTTGGGAAATGCCCAGTTTTGCCACAGTTCCAAAGAGAGGATTGGACTTTCTAGGAGATTTAGATCTCCCACGGGACTTGGATCTACCCTTCTCAGCTTTCTTGTCCTTCTTTTTCCCTTTCTCCTTGGGTCTTCCATGAACCACAAGAGCCTCTTTGGCTGCCTCAGAAGACTTTCTCTGCATCTCTTCAGATAATAGCAAAGATACCACTTCATCCATTTTGAATGTGGATGTGATGCTCCCAATAGCCATAACAAGATGATCCCACGAGTCTGGCAAAGAACAAAGAAAGGTCATACAATGATCCTCCTCCATCTTCACACCAACAGATGTCAACTGTGCAACTAATATGTTGAAAGCATTCAGGTGATCTGTAACAAATCCTCCATCCTCCATCCTCAGAGAATACAACTTCTTTCTCAAAAAAGGCTTGTTCACCAGGGATTTGGGCTGATAAATATAACCCAACTTCTTCCAAAGGTCTTTCATGGTCTTCTCCTCATGGACATTCAATAGGACAGAATTAGCTAGATTGAGTCTTATGAGACTCTTAGCCTTCCGATCTTTGAGATCCCAATCAACTTGTGCCATTGCGATTGGTTTTACAATGGATATGGTTTCCCATAGGTCATGATCAACAAGCATGTCTTCCATCTTAAGTTTCCATAACTCAAAAATTGTGCCATTGATTTTCTCCACCTCTAATCTTCTGGATGTGCCTGCCATCTCGTTTCCTACAACAAGATTATAGAATACTCTGTACAGACTCCCAGTCAAACTAAGATCAGCTCAAAAAACCCCTACCCAACAACTAGGACCAAAGGCGATCAAGCTCTGATACCAATGAAAGGAAGCTAGGTGTGCAAAAATTGCTTCCTACACTAATCTAATGAGGAAAGTGGAATGCAAATTCTTTTTATCTTTTATAGTTACAGTTTTATTAACCCAACAACAGAGATATTGCAGCAATACACATACACACATAAAGAAGACAGAAGAGAGAGAGACAATATATACGTGGGGAAAACCCTTACGGGTGAAAAACCCCACACTCCAAAACATAGCTCAAATGTATTCCATTAAACAATAAAGGTTACAACAAGTTTCAGAGGCAATGCTCTTGCAGGAGTCTTTGACACTCATATCTAGAGACAATCTGGTAGTATAATAGTACCTGTCAATCACATAATACATCTCCTCTCCAAAGCACCTATTTATATAGAAGATACAAGGCAAAAATGGCTCTATCTTGAGATGGGCGTCCAACATGGTCTCATGGCCCAAAACCCACGCCTAAGGACACTTGTCCAACGTTGTAGAGTGTTCATGACACTTGTCATATCACCCCATCCCAAAGAGGTCGCCTATTCCCAAGTTGGGCAATGACAGATACTCTTGTTATGGGAAAATTGGTTTGAATGAATAATAAATGTAAATCAACAATACCCAATAACTCAATGAAATAAGAAACAAAGAAATCAAACAAACAAAAAACTTCAAACCTTTGCAAACCTCTTCACTTCATTGCTTCCATTGATTGCCTATCTCAAATGATCTTGTCTATGAATATGGCCCTTAGAAGGTGCACTTCCTTGCTATTCCAAGATGTCAAGTGGGAATGGCTATGATAGTTTATTGTAATGAAGATGAGCTTCAACACAATAGTAGTGATATGGTAATGAGTTGATCGCAAGCAAATGGAGGAATTTGCGTGCCAAAGGCGCGCTGTAATTCCTACAAAGTAAGGGTACTAAAAGCTTGGATGAATGAAATGGAAGAATAGGGTTCAATTTATAGACTTGGGAGAGAGAAGATCAATGGTATAGAAAGAATGAGAAGATCAATGGTATAGAAGACTTGAGAGGATGTGCGCGAATAGAAAAAAGACAAGTGTCACACAAAAGTTGTTTTGTTTGAGTTAACTTTTTGCTTTTATAAAGATAAGATATGCTTTCATAAATTAGAATGTTTTTTTTCTAATTTAAGAGTTATTGATAAAAACAAGGTAGATTGAGTTAGTTAAGTCAACTTGTGATTTGCTTTTGCATGATTTTGAGAGAAATTAAAGAATAAATTATTTAATTTTGTGTGCATGAAGAAGAAGACTTATTTTTAGAAGATTTTAAAGATTTTGAAGAATTTAGAAGATAAGAAAGCAAATTAAATAAATAAATTGATTTAATTATTTGTGCATGATTTGGAAGAATAAATAAAATATTTGATTGTATTTTATTTTTAGAGATTGAGAGAATTTAAATAAATTTGATTGATTTATTTAAATTTGGAGGAATAAGTGACTTAATTAAATAATTAAGAATTATTTAATTGTTTGGAAGAATTTAAATTAAATAAAGGTTTTATTTAATTATTGACTTTAGAAGAGGTAATTAAATATTTTGATATTTAATTAATTTAGAGGAATATGAATTGAATAAATAAATTCATTTATTTATTTATTGATAGAGGAATTAGAATGGAATAAATATTAAGAATATTTATTTAGACCTAGTCATGTCAATTTTAGGCGTATACATTTTGCCCCTCTTTGATGCAATGTGTTTTATCACGTTGTTTCAAAGAATAGAATTTTCTGATAATAATACATGCCCCAATTTGCCCTTGATATAGGTTATAACAATAGGATGCCCCCTCGGGAGATTGGATGGGAAAAAGGCAGAAGGACGTGAGACGGACAATCTCACGATGAAGAAAGAGAAAATTAGGTTAGGATGAAGAAAAATGGGTCACAGTTCAAGAAACAGGAAGAAATGGGCTTGGGAAGTAGTCACGGTCACCACACAGCCAGTTAGGGTTCACTTGCTATATACAGGAGCTGGGTCCACAATCCTAGTCATTTGCACACTTGGCTTTGGTTGATAGGTCCTTGAGAGCTTAGGAGAGCAGTAGAGCATAGAGCAGTCAGTACAGAGATGGATATTCCACGCGAGGAGCACCGTTTTGAGCGAGTCCGATGGTTCAATCAGCTAGCTGACATAGGACCACCAGTATGTAGTTTGAAAAAACTCACCTATGATCATTTATTAGTGTAATAAATGGTAGGGAAAGTTAACTAGGATAGATGCGTTGATCTGTGTTTCGGCGCATATGCGCTCCAAAACCATGCATATGTAAAGATTTGGCACATATGAGACATGAATTGGTGCATGCATGAGTCCTGCACATATACGTTATGGGTTGGTGCACCTGTCAAGAACTTGTGCATTTAATATGGGAAGCTACGCATATACAAAAGTTGCGCATGGGTGACATGTTTTGGTGCATTCACTAAGAAGCTGCACTTTTGATATGGGATTGGACATTTACTCAATTTGGTAGTGCATGTGCCAGAAGTGGCACATTTGCTATGAAATGGTGCATATACCTTTTGGTTTGGCACATGTGCTTTAGATAGTCAGTTTACTTAACGAAATTGACTTGATTGGCATCTTGCGCGATGCGTCAATCGATAAGCTATCTTCGAGATTGTAGGAATCTAGTCAAGAGATGTTGTATGTTGTTTTAATCAATTTGATATGTTAAGTAAGTGATAGAATGCTTTAGATAGTTTTGAGTAGTGTTGCAGTTTTTGTTGACACATTGACTTGCTTGATTGCAGGAGGACATCCGGGATGTACTTATGTCACGAGAGCAGTTTCCCTTGCCATTGTTGTAGCGGTACATTCTCACAGAGATGGATCGAGAGGCTCTTGGCACTATGGGTCTAGACTATGTGTGCTTCATGCCTGAGGTGTGTGCGAACCTCGGTTTGCTGACTACCACAGTGGAGCGATTTCACAGTGAGGACGGGACCTTTCACCTGTCCACTAGTGAGATGGTGATTACCTTGGAGGATGTCTACAGGATTATGCATCTACTAATCCAGGGCAAGCTCGTGGAGTTTGAGTCTTAGCATGATGTTGGACTAGCAGAGTGCAGGCAAGTTTTTGATGACATTGAGCTTGAGGGTCAGGTGATCTCTTGGCAGGTCATTCATGACTACTATGACTACTTCCCAAGGATAGTGGCAGGGTTGATCGGGGGTGTTGTCTACCTTGATAGGAGGTTGCATGGCTTCCCTATTGGTTGGGGTAGGACCATGGAGAGGATGGTTACAGAGGGCACCCATTTTGCATGGGGTGTCTATGTTTTGGTACACTTATACCATGATATGCATCAGGTGGTATACCACAGGGGTGCCAGTTTGTTGCCAGACGTCTCACTACTTTAGTTTTAGCTATGGGAGCACATTTCTATTACTCGGCCGATGTGCATTGTTTCCAGGCAGAGGGGTGAGCCTTATAGCTATGGATATGCAGGTGTTATTTCCTAGTACAAATTGAAAAAGCTTGAGTATTGGAGACACACGCTGGACAATGTAGATAGAGTTGTCTGGTGTCCCTATCTAGACTGTGACCCTTGGGATGATGAGGATGACGAGTTGCCCTACTGCTTTCAGAATTAGTGGCTCATTGGGAGGATGAGATTCATTCTAGAGAGGCAGATTGTTAGCAGGGTTCAGAGGTAGTTCAGGAGGATACAGGGTCGACCATAGGGGCAGGCACTATTTGTGCGGACACATGTAGAGTAGTTTAGATGGGGCCTGGTTGCATCTTATGAGGAGGCACTGGCAGAGTTTCAACAAACTCCCTACATGGCTTGGCCAATGAGGAGGGAGGTGATAGACGCAGGGATGACTCTTGATTATGAGGAGTAGTTTACTGCTCATCTGTTCCCAAGATATTCAGGACCTGGAGAGTTGGTTCCTCACCATGATGAGGAGGATTCAAACGATGAGGATGGTGTAGGTAGGAGGAGGAGGAGACGGCGGAGGGGAGAAGAGGACAAGGAGATGGAGATGATGGAGGTGACAGAGGAGATGGAGGGGGTGACGGAAGAGATAGACACAAATAGAGGAGGAGAGCTAGGAAGAGATCCTCCCAGCAGTAGGTTGCACAGAAAGTATAGGTGCCGGTACCACAATAGGTAGTTCAACAGTAGGCTGCACCATAGCAGGTGCAGGGACAAGGTCAGGCACAGTAGGTGTCTCAGTAGCAGGTTCCACAGGTTCCCGCCCAGCCTGATCTACTATAGCAAGCTGTTACTACTTTGCGAGGTCAGGTTAGACAGCTCCGGGTACATCTTAGAGCGACAGAGGTGTAGAGGGAGGCAGATGTATGGATTATCTCTAGGCTCACTATAGAGCGGGATACAGCATTGGTGAGGGTGCTAGCCCTCAGACTAGAGAGAGAATCAGCTTTAGCAGCCTTGGGTATCGATGGAGCTACCAGTTTCTTAGTCACACAGGTGCAGTAGGCATAGGTACAGCTTGTGCAGATTTAGGTGGAGCTTTCTAGGGCGCATGCCCAGACTCATTATAGGGGTCTATACCATGGGGCTATGCTAGCGGATCAGAGGGCACCCAGCTTCAGCAGCCAGTAAATCTCAGAGAACAGGGGGTTCACGATCTATAGCTTCGACGATGGGCCCACAACAGTCAAGGGCTAGTAGAGGTGGAGGTGGAGAGGGTAGTGCTAGGAGCAATGCCTCACGGTAGTAGGGCTAGCCATTACACTTGTACCAATTTTGGTTTATGTATACACTTTTTGATGGCTCAGATAGCCTGATATGTATATAGTTGTATCATTTTGTACCGAGACATGTATCATTATTTTGGTGATGTATGCACTTTATATGATTGCGACTCAGAGATGGACTTTGATATGTTATACATTTGGACATGTTTTATATTTATTTATATGATGATGCAGCTATTTGATTTCTATATGCAGTTGTTTATGCTATATGCCATGGATGCATTCTATCTTATCATGTTTCATATGCGATGCACATGTTTAATTTGTCTATATGATGCTATGTGATGCCTTTGATGGATGCACATTACTTTTGATGTCTATATGATCTGATGTAGACTTAGATGATTTCATGGTAATCTGATATGCAAATGTTCTATGTATGATTATGCAGTTTATGAGATGATCCATATGTACTTGTCTATGTTTTTTTTTCTATTTGACAATATGTTATGCTGATGTAAATGGATACAGATGATCTAATGCACTATTATGTATGCAAATGATTTAATCATGTTAATGACTATCTCATGTGATATGATATGCAAACTATGCTTTGTTTTTGTTATGTCCAAATGTACTCAATCGACACAGAAATGACACAACGATAGATAGAAGACTGACTGATAGAAGAAATGTGAATGAAATGATCACAAGCTTTTATAAACATTGATACTCTGCATTTTGGATATTTATTGCATGGGATATGGATGTAAATGGATACGATATGGATGTGAATGGTTTTGCTATCTTGATACTGCAAGTATTTTGAAGTGCTTATTTCATCATTGGGCAATTTTTTTGGTACTTTTTCTAAATGTTGTAAGAAAATACAAGCATCTAGGTATAATTGAACCAAGATGACCTGAGTATTTCTTGCATATCAACAGACAAGGATTCCCCCCTTTCATGTTAGACCTCTGATGTCCTCGATGATCTTTTTTTGATCATGTCGTTAGACAAGGCTTCACATTACTAAAGTTTGATCCACAAACAGCAAACAAAGAAAATAATCATGCCCCCATCATAGCATCTTTAGCTTTTGGCATCCTCGAGTAGCATAGAAAGATATAATAACAAAAATTAAGACTCTGTAACCTAACCTGATCACAAACACAAAACATTCTTGCATTAGATGTGTTTTCTTACCATAATTTAGATAGAATCAGTTTGAGTGCGTAGGTACTTGTTTTCTTTGCCTTGGATAGGTTGATGCCTTGCATCAAGATTTTGTTTGAACATGGGTTTTTGCTTGTGCTTGCATGAATGCCTGGTAAAACAGACCCTAAGGGACTAACTTAGTGCCTCTGGGGGGCATTGCTAAATGGCCTTACCTACGTGACGAAGCAGAGGCAACGTATTTTGGGGACTTGGACCATGCAGATGGACTAGAGGATAGACGTCAAGGTATGGGACTGACGGGAAGCAGAGCCTCAGGGGTGCATTGAAAATGGCCTTGCCTACATGACGATGCAAAGGTAGCATAGTTCAGGATTGACCCTATAATACTGGCGACAAATGCTATGCTAGGCTGACACTGAGGATAGGATATTGGATAAGAACTTAGTTGATAAGGTGACAAAAGAGAGAGTATCAAGCCACAATAGGTTATCGTTAGGTGGTCTTTGATACCCTTGGGATTTTGAAATGCTTTGGGATGACACTAGAGAAGAATTTTGGATAGCCTTAATACTAGATACTGATGACAAGGGAATAGGAAGATGGATGGGCAACAGTGGGCGGAGAAAAATACACGTAGAAGAGGGCAAGGATGTGATCACCAAGGACTAAGTCGTATAGGAATAACGTGCCCCATTGTAGGTAGAATACTTAGGATTTTTCATGACAATGCTTATGATGATAGGTGGATGAGAGGATAATGTAGGATTTGTGTGGTTTGGAGGGATAAGGTATGTCAAGAGACATCTAAAACATTTGTCAACATTTTGCCCCTAATCTTTATCAATATCAAAGAAAATAGAGGAATAGAAGAGTAGGATGGATGGACTGGACAGTATAGGTATGCAATGGAGAGAAGGATAGGATAGGAAACTGATAGGAGAATAGTGATATGCTGATGAGACAAGGTGCCCCCAAGTGTAGGCGATGTAGAAGATCAACTTACACATGACGTATGTATGCTAGGTTTTCATCATGGTACTTATCCAAGGTGCATGTTTGTCAGATTTTCACCGTTGGACAAATGGATTTCTCTTTACTTTTGTGATTTTTTTTTTTTGAATATTTGGATGGGAGAAGGTGGAATACGGATGAGAGAGACTCAAGTGTCCAGTTTCAAGAAAGGTGATAGTCCCTCTAGATGGATGTCATTCGCTATGCTCATAGATGTTGGTAAGGAATGGCATGAAAGGAAGACAGAGTAGGTACATTGCGGATTATGGAAGGTGCGATAGTGGATTATGAAGTGGATTGTATAGGACTTATGTATGGATGGAGGGAAGGCTTATACAAAAGCATGGACCATGGGAGTAGGATGGGGAAGATATGTAGGATAATAGTGGAAGGAAGGGGAGATGGAGGTATATGGAAATGTTGTGGGATGGAAGGGAATCATGACCAACGGTTGCACATACCACGATAAACATTGAAGCATATGATGGGAAAGTGGTGTAGGAAGCAATGGAGAGTTTTTCTTGGTGGATGAATGATTTAGGCATTTAGGGACCCACATAGGCTTCGTATTGTTTTGATTTTTGCTTGGCATGTGGGATGGAAGGATTTGAGACTTTTGGATGAAGGAGGAGAAAGTGGGTGGTTGGGATTCGTGAGAGGTGGATGCCTCATTTGACTTGATGGCTTTTTGCTTAGGTACCCAAACCATGTTGTTTGTAGACACTACCTATGAAGGTATGGGATTGGGTGTTTGTAGCTTGTGTGCAGCTTCTGAGATAATTACTGGTTGCTTGGGGACCCACACCTTTTTTAGTTTGGCATTGAGGTGTGTGGGTGTATGCAGATTTTGAGATGGGTTTTTCTTTGATTCTTCGCTTTTATATCCTAGGTTATGAGGACTCTTAGGATTTGTGACTTGATAGGTAGAGGCATCCAAATTTTTGTTGTTGAAATCCCTTGGGAAGGTGGAAGTGGAGTTGGTGGAAGCTTTTTGTTTAGACAACATGTGCATTTGTTGGCCATGATTGGGATTTTTAGACGATTGATAGATGGATGGATAAGGTGTTGGAAGAAATGGTGGTAAAATGGATGGAGGTATATTAGGAGTTGGAATTAGTGGAGGTAGATTGGATGGTGGAAGATGTATGGTCACATGCTTGTGGGATGTATATGATAAGGGAGGTGGAATGGTGACATATGTTTTGGGGATATGATAGGATTTGTGATGGAGGTTGTGGATTTAAGAGGAGTGGAGGAAGTACCAACATCTTGAGATTATTCACCTTGGGGTGTGTATCCAAGGCCATAAGAGCAAGGAGGAACATTGACATGGACGGGCTCCAAAATACCTTGTTCATGAAGTCCTAGGGCTTTACCTTGATAGTTCATATGTTGGACTATGCGGTGGATAGTTGGATTATGTATAGGTAGAACACTAGACATGAGTTCCTTATTGAATGAGGAAGGTGAGATAGAGGATAATGGTTGCTGGTGTTCTAAGGAGGAACATTCATGCATGAAGGTTGTAAGACCAATAGGATATGATAACGGATTTGCAACATGGTCGATGATGGATGGCGAAGGATTATTAGTGGTTTGATCTTCTATGCCTGCTTGGGAGGCAAGTGTCTCATCAAGGAAAGTGTGTGTCATTGGATCATGGGTAGGAATAATGGAGGTTTCTTTCTCATGGATAGCTTCTTCATCAAAGATGATTTCTTTATCATAGAAAAGATATAGGTTACGAAGAGGTTGGATTAAGATTTCTTCTTCATGTATGGGTATAGGATCAAGTTGCTTAGGGATAGCTTCTTCATAGGTAATGTCTTGATCATAGAAAAGATATAGGTTATGGAGAGGTTGGATTCATATTTCTTCTTGCTCATGTATAGGATCAAGTTGCTCATGGATAGCTTCTTCATCAAAGATGATATCTTGATCATAAAAAAGATATAGGTTATGGAGAGGTTGGATTTGGATTTCTTGATCTTGATTTAGACAAAGGTTTGATGTTTCCACATGTTCTAAAGTGTGCTCTTGACATAACTCTCGATGTGCTTGAATTGAAGTTGGGGTAGAAGACTCTTGGATAGGCTCTTGGTCAACAACGTGAAGGTACGATGGACCTTGACTTTGGTTCATAGTAGGAGGGTCTTCAATAAGCTCAAGGGGTTTTGGATTACATGAAGGGGTTGTAGGATTTGACATGTTATTGGAAGAATCTTTGGTAAGGTCAAGGACTAGAATTTGGGGACATGGTTGACTCTCTGCTAGTAGCCCTTGGATCACATCCTTTGTAGGTGTATGGGTACATGAAGGAGGTAATGGATGGGTGGATTTAGTGTTCTCCATAGCTTTTCTTTTGCATAAATTTGGGAAATATCTTTCGAAAAAATCATCTGAGGATTTTTTGGTTGTCGGATTAGAGCTTAGGGAACTTGATGTCGGTGTTGGTGTAGGACTAGTATGTATTGGGCTATGCCTTCTAGGGGGTGGTGAAGGAGGACTACTAGATGGAGTGGTATAAGATTTCTAACTGAAGGTGGTGCTTCCCTTGTCAAGAGTCTCATTAAGACGGGAAAAGAACGTACGGTCTTGATGCGAGGCATAGCTAGTACTGGCATGTTCATCTTGTAGGATTGCCATTTGTTGTTGTATTGCTTGCAGTTCTTGTTTGATTGCTTCTAATTGGGTTGTCATATCCACATAAACTGACACAAGACCAAAATGGGTACCCAGAAAGGTTGAAAATTTTCTCTCAAAAGACCTGGAAATGCTCACTATCTTGGATGCACAGCTATAGATGTGTTGAAACAGAGGGTAAACATGCAGTAAGTCAGGATAAATATGTAGCTCTAGTGAAGGATAAAAGTGCAATAACAAATGACAAATGCATAGGAAGTCACAGTAAATGCGTAGTAGGTTGAAATGGATGCGCAACTTCAGAGGGTATATGTGCAGCTCTAGTTTTTTTATTGTTTTTGCAATTTTCTCAGCACGTTTTTTAGTGCTTTTGGTTTCTAGGTTGCAAGTTGGTCCCTTAGCTCTGATTTCTCAATTATGGCAAGTAAAACACAGCAAACACAGAAATTTTCATGATTTTTTTATCTTCTTTTTTGTAATTTTTTGGACTCTTTTTTACTCAAAAGCAAGTATAAATCCTAGGCTGGTTGGGAAAATATAAATCGAATTCTCACTATTTCTAGATAAGGCATCTTTGGGAGGTGATAATCGCCCTTCCCTACACCAGCTTATAGGGTTTTTGGCTACTAAAAACAAAGGATGATTAGTAAGTGCAACCGTTCAAGTGGTTATACGTGTGGCAGCGCTACTTTCTGTTATGGAGTCTCCTAGCCTTCAAGGGTTGCGCCTCGGAGGGTTTTGGGGGAGGTTGGCTATCGGTATAACACAACAACACTCATTGTTTGAAGCTTTCACTCCAAACACAATTTATTTATAGTGGTTTGGCAGAGTTTGGCTTTATCTTGTTACCACTTAAGGTCGTTCCCACTTGGACAGAAGGATATCCAAGGGTAGGCCTCTCTAAGGGTTTAACACATGTGAAATGATATGTCTAGCATTTTGGTCACCCAAGATAGGGGAGAGCATAGGCCTAATATCATTCCAAAAACACAAAAGATAGTGGTTCCTTTCCCCTAATTAAAATGAAAAAGACTAAATGTGTTAAGCTACTTGGGCACACACGCGAGTTGTTAACTTTGAAAGCAAGATAGCAATGGTTCAATTTTATCCTCCTAGCATTGGGAGTATATTCAATTTGTTGATGAAACAATATCAAATGACAATCCTTCCTAGTTAGATCTAGATGTGATTTTGCATGAACATTCGATTACTATCCTTTAAAAATATGATGTGTGTTAACAATGCAACTAGAATGTCTAAACCAGCCCCTAACCTACAAGTAGATCAGAGAAAATTCCTATGAGGAGTGTCAACATTAGCAAAATCACAAGAAAACCTAAAAAGTCACTGTCAAAATTAGATGAGCAGGTACATAGATTAGATGCGCAGAGACAAAGGTCATATGTGCAGCTATTACAAAAGCACTGAGACAGAGGTCAAAAACACAGAAACAGAGAGCATATGCGTAGTACAATAAGTGCACTATATCAGAACATAGATGCACAGCTTCAGGAGGTAAATACACCGAAAGATCAGATGCACTAAAACAGAGCTCAGATGCGTGTTAGGATTGATCAGATGCGCTGAATCCTCATGTGTACAGAACCTTAGCACAAGAAACTTAGTTTTTGGGTTAAATCAGGGCAAGGCCCCACAGTGGGCACCAAAAATGTTATGGGAAAATTGGTTTGAATGAATAATCAATGTATATCAAAAATACCCAATAACTCAATGAAATAAGAAACAAAGAAATCAAACAAACAAAGAACTTCAAACCTTTGCAAACCTCTTCACTTCATGGCTTCCATTGATTGCCTATCTCAAATGATCTTGTCTATGAATATGGCCCTTAGAAGGTGCACTTCCTTGCTATTCCAAGATGTCAAGTGGGAATGGCTATGATAGTTTATCGCAATGAAGATGAGCTTCACAACAACGGTAGTGATATGGTAACGAGTTGATCGCAAGCAAATGGAGGAATTTGGGTGCCAAAGGTGCACTATAATTTTTGCAGAGTAAGGGTACTAAAGCTTTGATGAATGAAATGGAAGAATAGGGTTCAATTTATAAACTTGGGAGAGAGAAGATCAACAGTATAGAAAGAATACGAAGATCAACGGTATAGAAGACTTGAAAGGATGTGTGCGAATAGAAAGAAGACAAGTGTCACACAAAAGTTGTTTTGTTTGAGTTAACTGCTTTCTTTTATAAAGATAAGATATGCTTTCATAAATTAGAAAGTTTTTTTCTAATTTAAGAGTTATTGATAAAAACAAGGTAGATTGAGTCAGTTAACTCAACTTGTGATTTGCTTTTACATGATTTTGAGATAAATTAAATAATAAATTATTTAATTTTGTGTGCATGAACAAAAAGACTTATTTTTAGAAGATTTTGAAGAATTTAGAAGATAAGAAAGAAAATTAAATAAATAAATTTATTTAATTGTTTGTGCATGATTTAGAAGAATAAATAAAATATTTGATTGTATTTTATTTTTAGAGATTGAGAGAATTTAAATAAATTTGATTGATTTATTTAAATTTGGAGGAATAAGTGACTTAATTAAATAATTAAGAATTATTTAATTGTTTAGAAGAATTTAAATTAAATAAAAGATTTATTTAATTATTGACTTTAGAAGAGGTAATTAAATATTTTGATATTTAATTAATTTAGAGGAATATGAATCGAATAAATAAATTTATTTATTTATTTATTAATAGAGGAATTAGAATGGAATAAATATTAAGAATATTTATTTAGACCAAGTCATGTCAATTTTAGGCTTATACACCTCTTACGACACTTACGACTGTCATAGAATCCATCATAGCTGTCATATCTTACAGTTGGAAGAGAATTTGTCATACACAGGCTAAAACAAGCATATTCTCTTACAACATGTCATAACTCTCCTTGGGGCACCCAAAGATGCCTTGTGACACATGTCTTCACCTGTCATAGAATCTTCCATTTACAACTCTTACGCATCATAGATTTGTCATAGGAATCTGTCATAACCGTTTTGATCAATATTCCCTTACACACTATCCAAGATACCGACACATGGAAAAATATTCCTACCACTAAGTGGGATGCCTATCTCCTCATGTGAAGACAAACTTACAAGTTGTCACCTTCCACGTAGGATGACACATCACCGTGCTAACTCCCACAAGATGACAATAAGGATTTGCATCCTAATTACAATAATAGGCAATAAATAAATAATACAAGGAATTACCAAGGTTGAGACACCTTAATTCCCAACACAGGGGGGCAACAGGTCTTACAATAGTAGTAGGAGGTACTTGTACAGCAGGTACAAATTTAACAGGTGCCAGGTCAGCGAGTATCCCGTCAGCAGGGTCCCAGACAGAGGCCACCTGCTTAGCGAGCACTAGGAGGGGATAGAGGACTGATGCCACCTCCACGAGCACCTCCACAGCAATAGCGACAAAGGGCCACCTCAGTTGATTTAGAGGTGAGGGAGAGGACTTACCAAGAGGATATCCCTACGGCTGCTATGACATTTCCAGGAGTGGGCAGGGCGAAGGCTGGGAGTTCACCGAAAGGAGCAGAGGCAACTCCTAGAGAGTGTTCAACACGTCGGCGCACCCGCGTGGATAATGAGGAGGAGGTGGGGACCCTCTAAGGCCAATTAGTGATCCTGGAGGATACTATGCGGAGATAGGATCAGGAGCTTGTACAGTTTTGGGGGCGGCTATGTTGCTAGATGGAGAAGATGTGCAGGTGAGTACGTTACAAGCGTAGTTGACATAGGCTTAGGCTCAGGTGGCTACTCTCACACCAGAGCGAGATGTAGTAGTAGTACGGGCTCAACAGGTAGAGACGCAGGTGTCTATCTTGCAAGGGATGGTTTCAGTGAGTGGGATGGGGCCAGTATTGTCACAGATGCAGGCTCAGATCACATAGGTATAGGGTCAGCTCCTAGATTAGAGTCAGCGAGCTGAGTATTACCATGCATCTTATTGTGCGATTGTCCCAGAGGGGCAACGAATTCCTAACTACATCCAGCAGAGTGGGTCACGAATGTCCAAATCATTCAGATCGAGATCTATTCAATCTGTGCAATAGCCCATGGGACCGCCACCACCATCACCACAGTAGCCACAGGCACAGCCACAACCACAGCCAAGGTCCTACTGAGTCAAGCAGAGGATCATCTACCTAGGGTTGATGTGTATCTATTGATGTACTTTGAGCCCTTAGAGACATTTTGTATCATGACTTGTATGATTTTTGAGCAATGTATATTATTTTTTGGTGATGTATGATGATTTATGATGATGATTATGGTATATATATGATGATTCATGGTGTTGATGATGCTTATGACTTGTACATGATGGTTTATGTTATGGATGCATTATGTGGTGTGATGTACTATGGATCATGATGATGTTTATATGATGGTTCATGTTATGGATGCATTTATGATGTATGTTTTTTGTGGATGTATGCTTGTGATTTATGATGAGGCTGATTATGATATGATGTTATGGTTTATTTCTGATGATGATGTGATAGATGGTTTTGTTTATGTTGTATTATGTGATGATATGATCAATGATTACACTGATGGTACCTGGTGGGCTGGTTATCAAGCCCTTATTAGTGGTAATTTAATTCAGATATTAATTGTTGTAAGGATTTTCTGATGTTATCTGTTATGATTCTGTTGGCTTATGGATGGATGTTTTATTATGATATCATGATCTATGCAGGTGATTCTTATGCACTTATGCTATGGTTGAGGTGGATACAAATGGATGTTTTTATGTCATGTTTATGGATCATGATGATATATGTTATGTTTAGGATGATGATGGGTCATGTATATTATGTTTATGATGTTATGTTTTGCTTATGCTAATGTGATAATGTTGATGCATGTTATGATTATGGATTATGATGTGGATTGAAATGGATGTAATATGGTTTTTTGAAATGATGCAAAATTATATTTTACAACCCATATACAAGTTTATGTACGATGTGCAAAAATCTAAAGACCAGTGACAGAGCAAAAGGGTGTGAGCAGCTGGGTGCAAATGGACGCGAGTTCGACGATGCTCAGGCACGCAAGGGTAAGGTAGGGATTTGATGAAGGGGGTAAATCATAAAACACACAACAACAGAAATAGAATATTTCTTTATTAATCTGGGCAACTCATTACATTATAGAAGCTCAATTACAATCCAAGGAATCAATCCTCCACAGGTTGCAACACACTACAGCTACACCTCACTAGGCTCTGGAATCTTCTGCCTTCTGTAACCCCAAATCAGCTAGGGTTCCTATTTTCCCACCTATTCTTGACTCCACACTTGCCCCCCTTAACTCTACTACCACCCAGGGTTCCCAAAATAGCCATAAATAGCACTTTTTGGTAGCCTCCAGCTAAATTTTGAAATTTGCAACTCCCTCCAAAAGTAGATCAACTTTCAGGAAGCATAACTTTTGATCCGGGTGTCCGATTGACGAATCGTTTTAAGTGCCAAAAAGCTCATGATGTGAACTATAACGCCAAAAACCCATAAATGGATTTCTATCAACTTTTTAGGATGTTATGGGATGTTTTAGTGCCTCATATCTCATTTCAAAAAAATTTAAGGGCTTTTCAGAAAACAAAAACTTTAATATATTTCAACTCACAAATGATCTTTGCCTGATTCCTTCGCCAAATTTCTTATATTTCCATTATGTAACTTTTTGTAAGTTTTCACTTCATTCCATGCCCAAATGCAAACTTTCCTAAAATGGTAGGTACACTTTCCAAAACAGGTAGGTCACTATTTTTAGCAGTTTTAGAAAAACTAAAATCCTACATCATTATTTTGGATATTATGGAACCAGAAACACTAATTATGGAAAGAAATGAAAAAAACTACAATGATTTTCAATTAACTTCTTTCTGGGTGATGCAAGATTGCCCTTACACCTCTGGATGCTCCTGCATTAAACACCCAGGGTAATTTGAGAAGTGGCCCTGTCATGTCTCAGTTGTTTGTGTGAGGAAAACCCAAATGGTGAACCTCTGCCTTAGACAACCAAGAAGAATATTCAATAGGCCTTCCTTTCCATTTCACTAGATATTCTTCATATTGCCTGTGCCAAGTACTTCTTCCCACACGGCTATCCAAGATCTCTTCTATCTCCTCTGTTGAAGTAGATGTCGGAATACTCCACTGCACTTCTGTTGGTCCATCCTCTATTCCACCTTCATGATATTCTGATAAATCAACAATGTTGAAAATAGGGGAAATATTGATCCCACTTGGCAGCTCTACCTCATATGCATTTCCTGAATCATGCTTCTTCAGGATTCTGCATGGTCCAAATTTCTTCATTTTCAACTTATTGTATGTTCCAATTGGGAACCTTTCTTTTCTCAAATGAACCATGACTTCATCTTCTACCTGGAACTTCTTATACCTCCTCTTATGATATGCCTTAGCCTTGTACTGAATATTCATCTTATTAATGTGCTTTCTCACCTCTTCATGTAAATTCTTCATATGTTCTGCAAAGTCTTCGGCTTTAGAACTTGTCTTTTCTCCTTTGTCCAGCTTCCTTAACTCAGAAGCATTTCTTAGGCTATTGCCATATACAATTTGGAATGGTGATTTACTGGTACTCCTATTGATAGAATTGTTGTAAGTAAATTATGCCTGTGGTAAAATCAAATCCCATCCCTTAGGCTTATCTCCTGCTAAGCATCATAGCAAGTTACCCAAACTCCTATTCACCACTTCCGTCTGCCCATCAGTCTGTGGATGGTGTGTAGAACTGAACTTCAAATCTATCTTCAACTTCTTCTATAATGTCCTCCAAAAATAACCAACAAACTTGGTATCTCGATCTGAAACTATGCTCTTTGGTAGACCGTGTAATCTCACCACCTCCCTGAAAAATAACTCTGCAATATGAAAAGCATCATTAGTCTTCTTGCAAGGAATAAAATGTGTCATCTTTGAGAATCTATCCACCACCACAAAAATGGAATCATGTCCTCTCTGTGTCCTTAGTAAACCAAGAACAAAATCCATACTAATATCATCCCATAGCTTCTCTAGTACAGGTAATGGTTGATATAGCCCTGTATTCTGAGTGGTTCCTTTTGCCATTTGACACACTCTACAACTCTACACAAATTTCCTCACATCCTATTGCAACTGTGGCCAATAATAATTTTCACCAACAATAGCAATGGTTTTATCTCGACCAAAGTGTCCAGCCAATCCCCCACTATGCTTCTCCTTAATCAGGTTCTCTCTCATGGAACTCCTTGGAATGCACAACTGGCTTCCTCTAAACAACATGCCATCTTGGATTATGAAATCCAACCATTTTGTCATGTCCAAAATAATAGGTTCCAAACAAGCTTTCCATGCCTCTACAAAATTTGGATCTTCAAAATACAAACTTTTAAGCTCATCGAACCCAACAACCTCTATCTTCATTTTTGTCATCAAATTTTGCCTTCTGCTCAAGGCATCTGCAACTTTGTTGGACTTCCCACTCCTATGCTTCAAAATAAAAGTATAGCTCTGTAAAAACTCGACCCATTTTAAGTGCCTTTGATTTAACTTTCCTCGACTATTAAGATACTACAAAGCCTGATGATCAGTATATAAAACAAACTCTTTTGGTAACAAATAATGTCTCCATTTCTTCAAAGCCTGAACTATTGCATAAAATTCTTGATCATAAATAGAATACTTTTTCTTGGCATCATTAAGCTTCTCACTAAAATAGGCAATGGGATTACCTTCTTGGCTCAAAACAGCTCCTATAGCACTACCACTAGCATCATAATCTACCTGAAACACCTTATTGAAATTTGGAAGTGCCAAAATAGGTTGCTCTGTGACTTTCTACTTAAATGTATCAAAGCTTTTATCTACTCCTTTAGTCCATCTAAACTCTTTTCTATCCCCTCTCATTGTCTCAGTTACGGGTGCACAAATGCTACTAAAATTCCTGATAAACTTTTTGTAAAAACTTGCCAAACCATGAAAAGATCTTACCTCGGAAGTACTCCTTGGCATAGGCCATTCAATGATAGGCCTCACTTTCTCTTGGTCCATCTTAAGACCTTCCTTTGAGAAAACAAATCCCGTGTATACCAACTCCTTCTTTGCAAAACTACATTTCTTCAAATTAATCAACTTCTCTCCCTCATCTTCTCTAAAACTCTTCTAATATGCATCAGATGCTCATCCCAAGTTTTACTGAAAATCAAAATATCATCTAAATAAACAAAACAACACTTCCCAAAAATTCATTCAATACCTCATTCATGAGCCGCAGCATTGGTTAGCCCAAATAGCATAACTAACCACTCATACAAACCCTCCTTTGTCTTGAAGGTTGTCTTCCATTCATCTCCTTCTTTGATTCAAATTTGGTGATGCCCAATCTTCAGATCAATCTTCGTGAAGTACTTGGCTCCACTCAAACAATCCATTATGTCATCCATTATGGGTAATGGAAATATGTACTTGATCATGATCTTGTTGATGGCTTCTAGAATCTGTTCACATTCTCCACTCTCCATCTTTCTGCGGTGCTAGTACTACAGGTACCGCACATGGACTTAGGCTCTCTCTTATCAGCCCCTTCCTTAACAGCTCTTGAACTTGTCTATTTAGCTCTTCATTCTCTACAGGGGTCATTCTATGGGCTGCCTTGTTTGGCAAACTAGCTCCTGGTATCAAATCTATTTGATGACTTATCCTCCTTACTGGTGGTAAACCTTCTAGTACATTATCAAAGATAATGTCCTGGAACTCTTCCAACATATCTGAAACTTCTACTGGTACATCTTCACAGTTCTCTTGACTAATCTTAGGAATCAATGCAAAGCAATGACACTCATGCTCCATACCTTCCAAAAATTTCCTACCATCTACTAGGCAAATTCTAATAGTACTACATACCTTTTCTTCCATCTCCTTCAAGGGCTTCAACTTATGATGAACTCGATCCTTTGTTAGGGAATATGTGTTTGCACGTCCATCATGGACAGCACTCCTATCATACTACCACGGCCTCCCCAATAGCATATGACATGCATCCATCAGTATGATATCACACAGCACCTCATCATGGTAGTCACCAATCTTGAACTTCACTAAACACTGCTCATTGACCAAATCTCTATGGTCCTTCTGCAACCATGCAATCTGATATGGATGCGGATGCTTTCTTCTTGTCAACTTCAACTTGTCAACCATCTCCTCTAAAACAAGATTATCAGTGCTTCCACTGTCAATAATAATATCACAACACTTACCTTCACATTTGCACCTTATGCGGAATAAACTCTTCCTCTGATTGGGTTCTTTCTCCTCATTCAACAAAGTTCTTCTAACAACTAGGGTTTATCCCCTTTTAGCATCTTCAGAATGCTTAGAATGTGCATCTTCATCTACATGTGCAACTCGTGCATTACCTTTAGGTCTTCTATTTGTCCTTCCTTGATGTTGCGAACACTTGTATGCTTGATGCCTTTCTTCTCCATATTGGAAACATGTTCCTCTGAAATCTCCTCTTCTGGGTCCTTGCCCAGGTCTGCCTCTTCCTCTTTGCTTACCATTTTTCTAGTCACGAGGGTGGTAGGTATTATCTACTCTCTGATTTGATTCTTCATTTTTCATTAAATCTTCATTTCAGCCTCCATAGGGTCTTCCACCAGTCCTTCCACCTTGACCTCTTCCCCTTTGGTTGCTGTCAAATCTTTTATTCAGCTTCTCTTCCACCTTCAGGGAAAACTGGTATGCATCTTCTATGGTGGTCATTCTAACCAGGCTCAACTCCTCTTGAATACTTGGCCTCATTAATGTAACGGGATACCTTCTCCTTGTTGGACTCTGCATGGCCTGTCCTGATAGTAATTTTATAAAACTCTTCTGTATACTCCTTAATAGACTTGTTACCTTTCTTTAGTCCTTGCAACTTCTTCAGTAACTCCATCTCATAGTCCACAGGAATGAACTGCTTCTTTAGTTTCTCCACCATCTGATCCCATCTGGTGATCTTTCCTTTTCCTCTTCTATTCCTCTCTAATTGGACCTCCTTCCACCAAATATTGGCATGGCCCTTCAACTTTGTTTTTGCAAACTTAACCTGATCTGGGTCCTTCACATCTTCATACTTGAAATACTCCTCCATGTCATTGATCCAATCAATAAGCTGTTCTGGATTCAAATCTACAAAATATGTAGAAACTTTGATCCTTGGCCTCTTTCTGATCTTTGAAATGGCCCTCAAAAACCTAACTTCTACATGATCTCCAGTAGCTTCTTGTTCTTCCTCAGATAGCTCTTCTTCAACTTCATCTTCGCTTTCTTCTCTTGTCCTCGGGTCAAACCCTCTTCGTAGCTCCTCTTGCAATGCATCGATTTGCCTTTGCAAGGCTCTAAAACCCACTTCCATCAAAGCATTCCTCCCAACATAATTTCTTCGTGGAGGCATCTTGGTCTTTGCAAAAAACTCACAACCTCAGGTCCTAGTGCAAACTGCCTCATGGTCGGTGATTTATCTACACACTCAAGAAACCTGGCTCTGCTACCACTTGATGAAGGGGGTAAATCATAAAACACACAACAACAGAAATAGAATATAGAAAATAGAATATTTCTTTATTGATCTAGGCAACTCATTACATTATAGAAGCTCAATTACAATCCGAGGAATCAATCCTCCATAGGCTGCAACACACTACAGCTACACCTTACCAGGCTCTGGAATCTTCTGCCTTCTGTAACCCCAAATCAGCTAGGGTTTCTATTTTCCCACCTATTCTTGACTCCACACTCGCCCCCCTTAACTCTACTACCGCCCAGGGTTCCCAAAATAGCCATAAATAGCACTTTTTGGTGGCCTCCAGCTAAATTTCAAAATTTGCAACTCCCTCCAAAAGTAGGTCAACTTCCGGGACGCATAACTTTTGATCCGGGTGTTTGATTGACGAACCGTTTTAAGCGCCGGAAAGCTTGCAATGTGAACTATCATGCCAAATATTTGTAAATGAATTTCTATCAACTTTTTGGGATGTTATGGGATGTTTTAGTGCCTCATATCTTGTTTCAAAAATTTTCAAGGGCTTTTCGGAAAACAAAAACTTTAATATCTTTCAACTCACAAATGATCTTTGCCTGATTCCTTCGCCAAATTTCTTATAATTCTGTTATGTAACTTTCTATAAGTTTTTGCTTCATTCTGTGCCCAAATGCAAACTTTCCTAAAATGGCAGGTACACTTTCCAAAATAGGCAAGTCGCTATTTTTAGCAGTTTTAGAAAAACTGAAAGTCCTACATCATTATTCTGGATATTATGGAACCAGAAACACTAATTATGGAAAGAAATGAAAACAACTACAATGATTTTGAATTAACTTTTTTTTGGGTGATGTAAGATTGCCCTTACACCTCTGGATGCTCCTGCATCAGGATTTGAATCAAGGGAGGCCACAGACGGTTGCTTATCTCTTCACCGTAGGTGGGCTCCTCTCTCCAAGAAAACTCTCGAGAGCATGGACTAGGCCTTGATCCCATTTAGGTTTCAACGAGGGATCCCCTGCCTCCCTTGTCTCATCAGACTTCTCTTCCTGTGGCTCCCTTCTTTGTTGAGGGCTACAAAAATAGGAGCAACCCTTTCCATGAGTGTTGCAAATTTTGCAAGACTTAGATTGTCGCGACAAACCCTAATCCATCTCCTAGATTGCCCTTGGTGTGCTTAGATGGCACCCCTCCTCAGGAAGTGGTTTCTACCTCAACCTCAAATGGTTTGCAAATCTGTAATCTTAGTGATTTAGAGGTTTTGTTGGAGGCACCCGCTGATTTTCATATTTCAGACTCATGTATTGATGAAGTTTTAGCTGAGGTTGGGAATCAGTCCCTCCTCATCAGATGCATGAGCAAACGCCCTTCAGTGGATCAGTTTAATGCTTGGATGAAGTCTTCCTGGAGCAGTGTGTCCACCCCAGAATTAGGCATTTTGGATTTTGGCATTTTTCTCCTACATTTCATCTCTATGGAAGATTGCAACTTTGCGAAGCAGAATGGTCCCTGGTTCTTTGGCCAATCGAGCCTTTTCATCTTACCATGGTCCCCTTTTTTTGATCCAATGGCTGCTAAAATCACTCTCATCCCCATGTGGATTAGATTGTATAATCTCCCCCTGATCATGCATAATCTTGGGCTCATTAG
Organism: Cunninghamia lanceolata; assembly: GCA_027924645.1. Taxonomy (NCBI): domain Eukaryota; kingdom Viridiplantae; phylum Streptophyta; class Pinopsida; order Cupressales; family Cupressaceae; genus Cunninghamia; species Cunninghamia lanceolata. The sequence goes on along the minus strand of BSBN01001031.1, from coordinate 2,167,583 downwards.
CAATATGATAGATCAGATTGGTTCCTTTGTGAAGTTGGATACGGTTTCTGGGACATCCCTTCGTAGATTCACAAGGGTTTATGCTATCATTGATATTTCTAAACTGGTTCATCATTCTATTGTGATTCATTCTTCCCGCGGCTCTTGGACCCAATTTTTAAACTATGAAGGCCTTTCCTTCAGATGTTTTTGCTGCAATAGGATCAGTCACAAGATCGTTGGGTGCTTTTTTGTCCAGGTAATCTACTACAAGGAATTTCATTTGAAGTAATTGGTTAGGAAATCGGGCACCCCTGATGAGGATTTTGTATGGCACAACCATGGTACTTTCTTCATGGTGCCCAACCCTGCTCCTGTGGACCTAGCTGTTGTCTCTTCTCCTCCAACCTCTCCCCCATCACAACCTAAGGGAGACCCCTCCTCTACTCTGGTTCCTTCATCCTCTTTGCCCAAAGAAGATGCTTAGCTAGGTAAGGATGACGTGGACTATTTTTCTCCTGAGGGAACTTACCCTTTTATGGAGGATCTAGAGGAGGACTTCACAGATTTCATAAATGATTTGGTTCTTCCTATTAAAGAATGTACCATTTCTTAGACAGCTAGCGCCATCTCAAAACTAAACTTCCCAAGCAAAAGGAAGAAAGGGCACAAATCTTAAGCAGAGAAACTCTATATTAAAGGCAAAGAAGTGGTTGACGAGGGATCTCAGTGGACCATGGATGCTCTCCGCACTAGGAGCAGGAGGAAGGGGTTAGCAAATAAAGCTTAATTTGTTGCTCCAGCTTAGGGGTTGCTATTTCAGGGACCTCAGTAGTTTTGGTCCTGTTGTCTTTTGGTTTCTTGGAAGCTCTTAGGGACTTTTGAGCGAAGTTGGTCTTTTGAGCTTGCTTTAGGCTTATCTAGTCTCTTCGTCTTCTTTATGCTCCCCATTTGTGGGTCTGAAGCGGTCACTATTTTTATTTGTTTTATTTAGGGAGTGGGCCCTAATCCCACAATTGAATTGATCAAAAAAATATGGTTTTATGAAATAAATGCTCAGATTAGTACATCTTTATTATGGATGCAATAATGTAATGAGATAGGAATATATGCTCAAATTAATAAACATATATTATGTATGTAAAATGAAATGGTAATGCAATGGTTAAATGATGTAATGATTTATGAAATGGTCAAGTCATGACACATGTTATGTTCTTTTACAACCCTGGGTGATGGGGGTAGCTGGTGGAGGGGAGTAGGTTATGGGTTGGGAGGAAAAGGGGATTGTAAGGGGGGTTTTAGGGAGTGCTAGGTTATTGGACACCGTGTCATTAGAGGGGGGTTTGGCTTAGGTGTGCTAGGCTGGTTGAATGGGTTGTTAGGTAAGTGATAGGAGGGGATGTTAGTTAGGAGAGGGGGGAGTTAAATGGATAAATGAGAGGATTAAAAATCTAAGACCAGATAAGATGGTTGGATGAAGAAGAGGAAGTGAGCTAGGTTCAGTATTTCTAGATTTATTATAGCAAAGTAGGATATGTTTCACGAAGGTATAAAAGAACCTAGGTGATGATATTTAACCCACAATTGCATGTACCAGACTCACAAACAAGAGGTTGATTTCATGCATGCCCAAGGTAGTATAACCTTGCCTAGCTGAGAGAAGGGGACTCATAACATAAGTGCTCATAGTACATAGAAGGTATGAATACCTATATATGTATTGTACCCAACCAAATTTTTTTCTTCATTAAGGCATTTTGAAACAAGTCTAGAAAAATTTTCGTCAAAAAGTCAAAAAAGCAAAATTTCTAAAAATAGAAATTTCTATTTTTAGAAATTTCTAAAAATAGACGTCGAGTTAGGTTTTCTGTGTTTCTTGAGATATGGATGTTGGCAAAACTTTCTAAAAATAGAATCTCCAAATCAGGTGTCGCGCTCGATTCTCATTGGTCGATTTTGCTTCACGATCGGCGCGGTTCAGACGGAATCTTCAAACGACCAAGTTTTCTCTACTGGGTCATTTTTGCTTTTTCACAAGGTGAAGCAAGAGCTTGAAAGTCATCAACACAGAAAAGTTCACCTGTCAAAACTCTTCGACGAGTTTCCAACACTGTTTCAACGACGCAAAACTGACAAACAGTCGTCGACTCGACGATGCACATAAAACGATGCAAGATGGATCCAAGGTGAATTGAAAAGTTAGAAAATCATAAAAATGGCTAAGTCTGGTGAAACTGGGTGCCCTAGGAGGCTTGGGGCACCCATCTTCTCCTGTGTTAGTTTTTTTCTTCACGTTTTTCGTGAAACGTCAAAAATACTTCTGTCAGCTCTTTTCCGGTTGGTCAAACTTGGTCAAAAGTCAGTCAAAGCTAGGATTTCATCATAGATATGTTCAGACTACTCAAATCACCCTTCGTCCTGCCTTGACAGTTGTCAGAACGACCGAAATTGAAGATCAAATAGGAGCCGTGGGCACGGAAATCAAGAAAAGGTACAAAATTGAAGATTTTTGAAAAATTTTCTAAGTGTTGGGAAACCAGGCACCCCAGGAGGCTTGGGGCACCCAAACTCTCCATACTTAGATTATTTTTGATGTTTTTCTCAAAAAATGTGAATCTCCTTCCGTCAGCCCGGTCTGGTTCAGTATTGATCAGTTTGGCACTTTTTTGAGGCAAACGGAAGGTACAATCAGCTTAGTTTTCATCAGGCTTGCATATTTACCAGATCATCAGACTCATTTTCATCCCAATTGATAGAAATTGACATCCAAATAGGGGTCCTATGCCTCCGGAATGTGCACGCAAACCAAGAAATTGGAAAAGTTGAAAAAAATGAAAAAAAGGCTGTGTTGGGAAAATGGGCGCCCCAGGAGGCTTGGGGCGCCCAACTTGAGCAATGTTAGAATATTTTCATGTTTTCAGTGTTTTTCAACATGCCTTGTTACCAATCTTCGCCCATTGGCAGTTTCCAGGAGGTCAAACTTGGTCAAACGATGTCAGATCGCCGAACGGAGGCAAGGGATGGAATCTCAGTTGATCAATCTCCAAAATGTCAAGATCAGTCAGCTTTTTAAGTTCATGATGAAATTTTTCTACCTTGTCAAAGTCAGAGATAGGCCATATTTGAGTCAAAACGAGTGTTGAAGTGTCGAAAATGAAGAAAATTTTGTTAGCACTTCTTCCAACTCGAGCATTCAATGACATCATCAAAGAAGATATTTTTTGTCATCTTGCACATGAAGCCATAGGCTCCTACAAAATAGGGATTCTTCCTATTCGAAGACATCCACTTGGATTTATGTTTTAAAAGATGCTTTCTTCATGGATGAGGGTGAAGTTTTCTTCTCACACAAATAAAGCTGCTTTTCTCGACCAAAAGATTTATAAAGACAAGCTTTGGGCTTCTTTATTTCATTATCTTTTGCAGGTTGCATCCAGAGGAAAGATTTTATTTTTCTTTCAATGAAGATTTGAAGACCCAAACTAGGTGCTTTTTCAGTGTTCTTCATAGATTTGGGTTGAGGAAGAAGAGAGGCTTGCTTTTTCAGGGTCCTTGTTTCAAGGAGATCATTTTTCAGAAATCTGACCAGAGCTTTTTCAGTTTTCCTCAAGATGGGTCCATCCAGATTATCATCCTCTTGAAGATTGGGAGTTCTACTTTTTTTTTGGGAAACTACTTTTTTTCTACTTTTTTGAGAAAATCTCCACTTTTTCAAAATCTAACAATCTGGGTTGCTTAGAAATAGAATTATCTACAAAACCCATGTGCCAGCTTTTTTAGCTCACACTCTGCTTTTTCTAAATATCATCAAATAATTTTTAGCCATCTGTCCAATACTTTTTCCAACATAGGCGTGTTCACAGTCGATTTTCAAATCTTCCAATATGCAGTACTCTCCAACACAAATCAGGCACAAAACAACATTGGTTCATGATTACCTGAAAACTTGTGAAACAGACTTGCATAAAGTACTTCTAGTATTCAATTTACACTCCTTGGAGGATGCAGGAAATAATGCTATTAGGAATCTTGGACACTCCAGTTTGCTTGCAATGGCATCCTTTCCTATCACCGTGCAAAGTATCAAGTTTGTGATTGCTTGCGTGACGCATTACAACTCGGTCACAAGAGAAATTTAGTCAAGAGATGGACGTGTGCTCTGCAGCTTGAGGCCAAACGACATTGAAAACTGTTTTACAATACCTATTTGGAGAGAGAACTTAACTGTTTCACTTGAAGAATGCAAGAGGGTTTGTAACAATGATAAGGAAAAATGTAGAAAAAAGATTGGTCAGAGGTGGTTGAAAGAAAAGCAGAATATTATGCCAAAGAACATTAGACGTGGAGAATTCAAGGAGGAGCATGCAATAATGATTACTCTGCTAAGTTGTATCACGGGTCAAGCAAATGCAAACAAATTTTAGCCTTGGATGTTTTACATCATGTCCCAAATTGTTGACAGAACCGAATTCTATGATTGGTCGGCACTAATCAGTGATAGTCTCCACCAACAAATAATTGATTTTCAAAGGGCTCATGAATTCCACATGATATCATACCTTGTGTATTTGATGGCTTTTCAGGGTCAATTCAGAGGTTTGAATAATGTTGGAACTCTGGGTACTCAGCATGTGTATCATCATTTCCCGCAGTTAGAGATCTGTCAAGATGAACGATATTACAGGCGGGTGAATGATGCATGCAGTGTGAGACATGGACAACGAGTTGCATATACGATTTTCTATAGAGGCTAGAATAGCTATGGTAGAATGGGATGATTGGTTTATCCAATTTCCTACTTTTCCTACATCAAAGTATATGGCTTCTCAAGAGAGCCAGCCATGTTGCTGTGATATCCTACAGACCAAATAACATTTATGGAATTTTTGAGGCAAGCTTATGAAGTGCATACTTTTTTGCGTAGCAGATGCAAGATAGCCTTCAATTTTCCACTTGGGATGAGTATTTACAGATGTAGATCTGGAGCAGATGCCAAGGCAATTGGTAATGAATCATCCAGATATGGTCTTAAGTTTTTCGATAGGAGATCTTCATATGATCCCCATGGTGTTTATGCATCACATCTTGGTCAGAATTATACGCACAAGTTTGTAGTTGAAGACTTCTGGGCTAATTGTGCTGATGAGTATGAAGTGCGAGGGCACAGTTACAGCAGGTTCACTCTTCAACAAATGTCTGATATCATATCAAAAGACATAGAGGGTTTAACAGAGAGCGGTGAAGTTCTACTTCCCACATATTTCAGAGACCAAATTGAGCAACAACCGTTGCCGCTAGTTAATTGGTCAGTAAAAGAGAGCACTTCCACTGAGAGAACAAGTTGAGTGATTAAAAATAGTTTGATATTCTTGAAGACCAAGTGGAAGGATGATATACCATTAGCAGAGATGCCAGTTGTGCAACCATCAGAGCCTTCCACTTCCAAGCCAAAACAAAGAGTAAAAGCTATGAGTGTTCTCCCAAAGGGAACAAAAATGGCAAAGTTAAAGAGGAAAAAAGATGAGTCTTTAGCTCATGTCCAACAGGAACATCCACCAGTTGAACCAGAAGCTCCTATTGAAACAACACCACATGTTGAAGTGTTACCTTCAGATCATGTATCTCCACCCTCTTCACCAATCCCTTCCCCTATTCACATAGATTCAGAGCCAGGTTCACCAGTTTGCAACTTTGATGCAAGCATTGATTCATCAGGAGCTGATGAGGCGAGAACTGAGTTTCCAAGAGAGGATGGACCATCCTGGCTTGAAAATATTCTGGGAAGGAAGAGAAGAAACCCCTCATATCAGCTGGATTTAACAGAGCTAAAAAGAGTCTATCAAGACACACCAGACAAGCAGCTGAAGAAGCAGGTTCGCATTGAGAAGAATGCGGATGGAGAAATAATTCTTGAGACTGCAACACCTCCAGAAAATAGAAGTGCTAATGATGTCGAGGTTGATGACTTCACAGTTGTCAAAGCTAACCTTGGCAGAAGTACTCGCCATACAGATGTCAATCTCTTCGAGGTTGCAGCGGATAGCTTGAAGGAAAGGGTGTTGAGAGATGGAGAAGACAAGGCAGCTCTCAAAGCTGAAGTTCGACAATTGCGGCAATACATTTCCAACCTTTTCCATGGCACTTCACAGGTTGATTTGCTTCTTCCACCAAATCTTGGATCACCAGCCAATCAACGGCATTTTAGTAAGTTGGTCCTCTATGGGAGGCACATGGACAGTTGGGTAGAAGAATTTGTGACCAAAGGGAGAGTTGTACTTGCAAAGCTTTATCAGTTGAAGTACAATGCTCATGATTTATGCCAAGGCATACAGGGGTCGCAGCAGATCATGGCAGAAAATAGGCCGGTGTTTGAGATCATTATCTCTGACTTGAAGATTGCACTTGATACTGTTGATTCAGCTAAAGATAAGAAGACAGTTTCTACTTGGAAAACACAATATCTTTTCACAGTAAAAACTTATGACAGTATGAGTTCAGAGTTGATAGAATGGAAAGAAAAGGTAGTCGGCATCCTCAAGTTCGTCAGATCCTTTGTCTCTCAGATCCTGTGTTCATATGAGAAAGAAGATGGTACCCTGTATGATCTCGAGGAAGTGCAAGCAGAGTTCCAGACTCTCATCCCTAACAACTTTAATGATGATATCAATGTCAGTAAGATGAGTCGTCTTGCCGCAATGATAGTGAAATTTGACAAGGCTGCAAGTGAAGTTCACGAATTTCTTCAGATGGTTGCCAATGGTGAAGAAATGTTAGAGAATTAGAATATTGTTCTAGAGAGTATCACTATTCCTGGTAGAGATACGGTCACTCACTTTTTAGAAGATATTGTTTCCCAGAATATCAACGGATGACATCACCAAAAAGCTAGAATGTTGATGAGGATGCATTTCAAAATAAAGCAGCTTTAAAACATATGCTTTTTGTTTTAAAGCATGTGCTTTCATCCTAATCTCATCCATTCTATATTTAGAAAGAAATCACCTTGTGATAGATGGAATCTTCTTTGCTTTAAAGCAAATTGCTTTAAAGCATTTGTTTTTTGTATCTTTGTCTTAGAATAGTAATAAAGCTTGCGAGTTGGCAAGTTAGGGTTAATCAAGGAGATTTTAGGGTTCCCTACTCCTTTGATTTTAGTATAAATAAGGGCATCCTTGCCCATTGTTGGTAATGACTTTTGTGATAGCAAATTTGTTGTGCCTATTCTAGCCTGCAAACATTGTTATTCCAGGTGTTTGTTCACTTTGTGTTCATTGTTCTCCGGTGTTTGATCGCTTACTGTATGCCTACCTTTTGTTGCAGTATTGTTGTCCTGGAGTTGTATTAAACTTTGTGATATTGAATAGAAGTCTCATGCCTACTTTTCTCTGATATTCTATATCGATTCATTAAGTTATTGTCATTAGATGTGTAGCTTCTGTAGCTTTCATTTTCAGCTTTCATCATTAAAGTACTTTTAGTCTTGTGGTGTAAATCTGGAGGATAACTGCTTAAGTTTTTTTGTTAACAATCATTCCTCGTTCACTTTCAACTTCCTTTTCTCTGAATTTACTCAGGAGGTTGAAAGCGTCATTAGTCTATGCTAGTTGTAGTAGAAGTTTTATGAAAAGGAAAAAACTCTTCTGTAGCGTTTAGAGTTTTATAACCTTGTGCTTGTAGCTGAGAATCAAAAAGAAGATAGGCGAAGTTTCATTCAAGTTATCTTTTCAGCGAACATCAGCAAGAAAGGGAACTCCCCCTTCCAATAGGAGAGTAGTTTATCTGTGCATAGCTGTCCGTTTCCAAATCGCATACTAGAGGTGTGAATTGAAACGCCAACAATATGTAAATGAGAAGCACTATGCTAGAACCGACCCTAGCTTCAAGATATGAATACTATTCTTGGAGTAATGAAATCAACCCACAAGCACAGCATACAGAGATGATGACCATGTCTATTCCAGGTGTTGTCCACCACTTACCATGATATAATGAGATCAAGGTAGCTTTGGAAATGACCTAGAACAAGGCAAGAAGATAAAAATCAATAATCAAAAGACTAACAAACTGACATAAACAACCATTGTATTCTCTTGCCAAGATAAGTGTTTATAGGATGATGGATTATATCCATTGTAGGAATGATATATCCTAGGATGTGGATCATTTTGGATTTTTGTTGGATAAATTTGAAAGGTGGGCAAGAGGATAGTCGGGCCATGTGTGATGATTATAGTTGGTATGTTGATTGATGATTTTGCATGAGATACAATGTTTCAGGCATATGCGTAGTGTGTGTATCATTTGTGGAATCTAGAAAGCTTAGTGAATAGGGACCATCCAAATAGGTTGGATGGGTGCATCTTATGTACCTAAGTACTAGATACTTCCTTTGTATTCCAGATTGCCTACATACCCTGTGTCCACAAGATCAATGCACTTTCAAGATGCGGGTGAGATGAATATGTAGTTCTAGCAAGACTTGATGATGTGGGAATGGTTCGGGATGGATGTGATGATGTTGTGTCCGATGATGAGGTGAGTGTTTTTGTATTTTTTTGCTTTTCTAATTTTTTTGTATTTTTGGATTTTCTATTTTTTGGGGATTTTTGGATTTTCTGTTGTTTTTGGGATTTTTTAATTTTCTATTGTTTTTGGATTTTTCTATTTTTTATTGTTTTTGGGATTTTTTTGTTTTAGTTGTATAGAGGAAGCTTACAAGGATCCTTGTTCCATGGATTAGTTTTGGGTGTGATGATACAAGGTGGGTGATTGATGTTTCAGAATTCCAAGCCATGGGAAGTCTTTGATGTGGAGTGTTGTGATGGAGAGAGAACTTATCAGATGGTGGAACCGGCCACTACACATGGTACCTGAAATAGGTTTTCACCATGGTACTTATCCAAGGCGTCACCGAAGTGATTTTCACCATTGGATGGCTTTATTGCACTCAGGTTTTTCTTAATTTTTCAATTTTTTTGGATTTTTCTATTTTTTTGCTTTTTTTGTATTTTTGCTTTGGGATACTTGATGGGTTATGCATAGAACCTCTTCAAATGTAGAATGTTCATGGGTTCATCTAGAGGCTTCCCCTTAGGTGTTGCAAGTTGATATGCCCCTGATCAATAGCTGGATGTAATAACATAGGGTCCCAACCAATTGGGCTCAAATTTCCCTTTCTTAGTGCGTTCCTGCAATTTTTTTTATTTTCCATGAGGACAAGGTCACCTACTTCAAATTTGCGGTTCTTGATTTTCTTGTTATAGTTTCTTCGTAGGCAATTTTGGTATGCCTACAGATGGTTGAGTGCATCCAGGCATTTTTCATCCAATAGTTCTAACTCATGTAGCCTTGCAACTCGATATTCCTCATCAGTGCTTATGTTCTGTAAAGAGACTCTAAGTGATGGGAGCTTGACCTCAATAGGTAAGATGGCTTCAGAACTGAATACAAGGGAATATGGGGTGGCTCCTGTAGGTGTACAGATACTCATGCGGTAGGCCCATAGGGCGAGATTGAGTTAGAGGTGCTAGTCACGGCCAGCTTCATTAATTGTCTTCTTCAGAATGCGTAGGATGGTTTTATTTGAAGCTTTAGCCTGACTGTTACCTTGGGGGTAGTATGGAGTGGAGAAATGATGTTAGATTTAGAATTTCTCACAAAAAGTGTGGACTTCCTGGTTCTTAAATGGTTTTCCATTATCGGTAATGATGGAATGGGGGATGCCATATCGGCATTTGATGTAATGAATAATGAACTTGGATATTTGGATGCCTGTGGTGAAAGTGATCAGAATTGCTCTAACCCACTTGGTAAAGTATTCGGTTGTTGTGGTAATGAACTTATGACCGTTGGAGGATGGAGGGTGAATCTTACCTACAAGGTTGAGTCCCCATTGTGAAAAAGGCCATGGAGTTGTTATTGGCTACAACTCTTGTGATGGTGCATGGATGAGGTCCCCATGTTGCTGACACGACAAGCATTTCTTCATGAACCTATAAGCGTCTCACTCCATGGTTGGCTAGTAGTATCCTATTCTTAAGATCTTCTTGGCTAGGGTAGGTCCACTAGAGTGTGCCTTGCAAATGCCTTCATGTACCTCTTGTAAGGCCACTTCAGATTCCCTAGAGTCTAGACATCGTAAAAGCATACCATCAAGACTTCTTTTGTATAAGGTGTCTCCTATAAGAGTGAAGTGGGAGGCTCGGTAGATGAAGCTTTTCGTTGGGAGGTTGGGAGGTTGGGTGGGAGGACATTGTCATGAAGGTACATATACATCTCTTGATACCAGGGGGACAGGGTACCAACAATGTCACACACTAGTTCTGATTGTGGAACATCATAAGCCAGTATAGGAAGTTATTTGATTAGGAACTCGCATTTCTTGTTGTCTTTCTTCATGTCTACCAGGGATCCTATCGTGGCCATGGCATCTATTGCTTTGTTGTCTAACCTTGGGATTTGTTAAAAATGGATGTCAGGAAAATAATCTTTAAAATCATCCACCATTCTTTTGTAGGGCAATGGCTTATCATCCTTAGTCATGTATTCATTGTTCACCTGTCAGATAACCAATTAAGAATCTCCATAGAATACTAGCTTTTTGATCCTCTACTAAATCATCATGCGAAGTCTTGTGATAAGAGCCTCATATTCTGCTACGTTGTTTGTACATGGAAATGTAATTTTGTATGATTTGGGGATAGTGTCTCCTTGAGGGGTAACAAACAAAATGCCTACCCCTGAGCCTCAATGCGTATAAGATCCATTAAAATACATCTTCCATGATTCTTCTATTGGTGTTTTTGACAATATAGACTCATCAAGAAATTTTGTTAGTGTGGGTTGCTCTGTTGGGATGGGTGCCTCAGCTAATTGATTAGTGATGACCTGTCCTTTAATGGATTTTCTCTGTGTATTCAATATCGAACTCACTTAAGATCATTAACCACTTAGTCATTCTTCCTATAAGGGCGGCTCTAGTTAATAGATATTTTAGTGGATAGATCTTTGCAATGAGCTTAGTCTTGTGATTAAGCATGTAGTGTCTCAACTTTTGTGATGTGAAGACAACAGCTAAGCATGCTCATTAAATGGGAGTATAATTTAGCTCATAGGACACCAAGGTATGACTGATATAATATATTGCTCTTTCTTTCCCTTGTTCATCATGTTGCGCCAACAAGGCCCCTATAGTTGTTTCTATCATTGAAATATACAAGAGGAGGGGTTCTCCTTGTTTTTGTGGAATAAGGACAGGTGGGTTAGCAAGGTACATCTTCAACTATTCAAAAGCTCCCTGACACTGATTGTCCCACACAAACAATGTGTTCTTATGGAGGAGATGCTGAAACTTCTGGCATTTATCTGCAAGTTGTGCTATGAACCATCGGATAGATTGAAGCTTCCCTTGTAGACTTCACAATTGCTTTAGTGTCTTCAGAGGAGGCATCTCTGTTATAACTTTGAATTTGGTAGGATCTACTTCTATTCCTCTTCTTGACACTATGTATCCCAAGAGTTTCCCAGAGGTGACTCCAAAGACACACTTCTTCAGATTCAGTCGCACATTGTACTATTCCTACCTATCAACGATCTTGGCTAACACGTCCAGGTGCTCCTCTCTAGTTTTAGATTTTCCTAGCAGATCATCTACATAGTCTTCCATTATGTGGTGGAAGAGGTCATGGAAGATGACAGTCATTGCCCATTGATATGTCCTACCCGCATTCTTTAGGCCAAAAGGCATTACAACCCAGCAATATATCCCCCATGGGCAGATGAAGGATGTTTTATGTTGATCCTCTTCTGTGATTCTGATTTGATTGTATCTTGAGAAACCGTCCATTAGAGATAACATCTCATGCCCTGCTGTGATATCCACTACGATATCAATGTTGGGTAGCAGGAAGTCATCTTTAGGGCAAGCTTTGTTAAGGTCTCTGAAATCTATACAACATCATATGCCCCTAGTGACTTTGGTAGTAGGTACAATGTTAGATACCCATTCAAGGTAATCTATCGAACGAATAAACCCCACATCTAGGAGTTTCTTAAGTTTTGCTTTAACTAGGAGCGCAATCTAAGGATTCATCTTCCTTAGCTTTTGTTTGACTGGTTTCACATTAGGATGAACTGTCGCGTGATGAACAACCAAAGTGGGATCTAGTCCTGGCATGTCAACATAGGTCCATGCAAAATTATGACTCCTTTGTTTAAAGAAGGCTAGGAAGTTTTCCTGCTCTGTTGTTGTAAGGAATTCTACTCTGAATGTTATTTTCGGTGCTTCTTCCATTCCAAGGTTCATTTCTTGTGAGGGTTCCACTAGGATAGGTGATCTATCTAGATATACTTGCTCTACTTCAGGAAGGTCCGTGCTCTCATCTCCTAGCACCTCATGGAGGTTTTCACTAGGTGATACGTCCTTTATTTTGACTTTTTCTTCACCCGAAAGTGCCACAGAGTGGTTTTCACTAGGGGGTATTGTTTTTATTCTTATGTTTTTGTGACTAAGAGCATGGGTGGTTTCACTGAAGTAGGTAGATGTGTCGATTTCCATGATATATCCAACTCTGTGGTATCTAAGGGGGAAGTGATCTCTAACGCCCATCATTTTTGCTATTGCTTCATCATTTTGTGCCACATCAAGGACGGGAGATCCTCATTGGTCCCAATCTATAAGCTCAGGGTATACAAGGGATAGGTCATTAGAGGTGGATGCTAGGGTGGTTAGGAAATAAATGATGTATATGGAGGTTTCAAAGAATTCCACAAAATTGCTAAAGGAATCTTGATGGTCTGCTTCGTTAATGTTATCGACCGCAGGGGAGACCTTAGCAACCTCACCTAAGATACATTTTCCATTAGTGAGGATAGACTCTTGTTTTCCATATCCTAACCCTTGAGAATGGGAGTTCCTTGTTGCTTGAATCATCTCCACAATCCCTTGTTCATGAAGACCAATATCGCCTTGTCCTTTATAGCCCATATACTTGACAATCTCTAGACCTTTGCCATAAATTTCAGCCAGGATGGTAGGGGCTTCTTGTTCTACTTCTTCTTCTTTGTATAACCATGATGATGTCTTCGAGAACATCTTGATCAAGGAGATGCTTCTTCTCAAAGGTGGGGGATGGTTTGCATTTGATAACTACCATGGACACCTCTTCTTCCTTAGGAGTACCAAATGTCTTAGGAATGGGCAATGTTCCTACACAAAAAGTACCATGTAGGTCGTATTCTCCACACCCCATGTCACTTAACTTGATCTTGACCTTAGGTAGTGGAGATGTTCAGGATGAAGTGGTGGCCATGTTGGAAGGGTCAACATATGAGGCGGATGATGTAGGATTGGTTTGGGAGGTGGACTTCTTGATGGCATTGTTGTAAGGACAGAAGGTGAGGTCATGTCCTTCCAAGAAACTGTTGTATTGGAAGGGGCGGGGATTGGCATAGATAGTTACTTTTGTGTCATTGTGGGGGAATTTCAAGCATTGGTGAAATGTGGATGAAACAGATTACATGGAATGAATCCATGGTCAGTCGAGGAGAATGTTATAAGGGAGGTCAAGATCATGTACTTAACACTTGGTCTCAAAAATTTTCTGCCCCACTTGAATAGGGAGTTTGTTAGTGCCCTCAGACAGTCTCTTGGTATCATCATACCCCTTAATGGTTATACATTCACTTGTGTCTACAACCACATCGAAGTATCCCAAATGTTTTAACAATTTAACAGTGCACGGGTTTAGGCTGGAGCCACCATCTATTAAGACTCTTTTTATGATATGTTTATGGATTCGGACTTCAATGTACAAGGCATCATTGCGTAGGTTGTCGAAGGTGGGAAGATCCTTCTCAGAAAAGATGAGATGATGGGGTGAAGCAATATGGCCCACCATGGCTTGGAATTGATCAACATTCAAGTTGGTGGGGACTTGGGTCTCCATTAAAGCTTTGTATAGGACTTCTTTGTGGAGGGGTGACGTATGGAGCAACTCGAGGATGGAGATTTGTGTAAGGGTTTTACCTAGATGGACTAGGAGGTTGTATTTGTGAACAGATGGTGGGTGGGTAGATGTTGATGTAGGTGGTTGATCGTTGGTGGGTACCCCGCGGATGGAGACACGGCCATGGTGGGTAGTGACAACACAATCAAGTGCTTTTGCTCGAATGGTGATGGTGTTGATGTGTTTAGAAGATTCTTCTATTTGACCCACGACGAAGTCAAAAGAAGAGAGGGGTGGTACGATGTGGTATGCTTGGTTGGATGATGATGCTTTTCCTTTGTTGTGGTCGGGTAGAGGATCCTTGTAAGCTCTGAGATTTACATTTGGTGATTATTTTGGTGGTTCATCGAAGCCAATACTACCCTTATCTATGAGATTCTGTATGCAGTGTTTTAATCTCATGTAATCAGTTATTTTATGCCCCTTGACATGATGGTATTCACAATAGGCATTCTCATCAATCCATGTGGGTTTAACATGATTCTCTTCATAAGGCTTAATAGGGGGTAGGGTTATCAAATGCCCCTTTACAATCTTGTCCAAAACATCCTCTATCGGTTCTCCCAAGGGTGTGAATTTCCTTCTAGGGGTGTTATTTTGTTTAGGTGGTCCCTTGGAGATATTGACATTGTTGGCGGTGGATGTGCTTGATGGTGCTTGATTTTGTACATTTTGCACAGCTTTCACATCGGTGGCGCTATCATTAAGGGTGTTCTTGTTCTTGCCCCAAAACAAGGTTTATCGTTTGATTGTGTGTTGTTATTTGTGTTTGGGGTGTTGATGTTGACTTTATTGTTGTTGTTGTTGTAGGTTTTGTTGTCATAGAGCTTGATCGAGCCCTTGGCAATAAGGGCTCTCTTAATGGTGGTGCCTTTGTCGATGACCTCTTCAAAGGTAGATGCACATTGAATTTGTAAGTGGAATCCCATTTCATGACTAAGATTAGCCACGAACATGGTGACTAGTTGTTTTTTGGGGATTAGCCAAGGGAGTTTTCTTGCTAAGCCTCTCCATCTTTGCAAGAAGGAAGCAAAGTATTCTCCATTCTTTTGTTTGGTATTGCAAAGATCCGTTATGGATATTTCATGTTCAAAATTATAGGAGAAATGGTTTATAAACTTCTCCATGAGCTTAGGGAAGGTCCTAATGCCAGGAGGAAGGTGTGTAAACCATTCGGTGGCTTGACCACCGAGGCTTCGAGGAAAAAGTCTCATCAAATAGGTATCATCATATGAGACTTCTAAGAAAGCGATATAGAACTCCCTAAGGTGTTCCCTAGGGTCTCCCTTTCCTTTGTATTTGTTGAATTTGGGCATTTCAAAATTTTTGGGAACTGGGGGAATGTATAATCTCCTATCAAATGAGTAAGGGCAAATATCCTCGAAAGAATATTGATTACATTTGTTTCCTTGTTACATGATGTCCACCTTTTGGATTAAGGTTTGCACAACGCTTGTTAAATCTTGTGTTGGGGGTGGTTGTGGGATGTATGTTTGTTGATTGATGAGTTGTTTGAGGTAAGGCAGAATTTGGTTTTGTGAGATGACGTTTAGGTTTTGTGGGAGGGGGTTCTAATTTTGGTTGAGTTGGGCAAGGTATTGTTGATAGGCATGGAATTGTTGTAGAATGTGGGGTGGTATTTGGTTTTGATTAGGGTTTGGTCATGACTTTTGGATGGAGGAAGTAATGGGTGTTTGGGAGATTGATGGATTCACATATGTGAAGTTTGACGATGGGTTGTTGACAGGAATATTAGAGGTGTTAGGGGGTTGTTGAGAGAATAGTTAGTTCATGAAGGCTATGGTGTTGGGGTTAAGCGGAGGCACACTTGTGGAAGCACTCATGTGCACAGGGTTGTTGGGAATAGTGAGAGTGATTTGTGGGATAGATACTGTTATGTTTGATGTGCCAGCGGGATTAATGTTGGTGGGGTTCATTATGGTTGAGATGTTGGTGGGATTTGTGGATGTGGTTTGAGACGTGTTAGGTTTGGTGTGCGAGGTGGAGGGTTATGAAGATGTGGTGGGGTTGTTAGAAGCGGATGCATTATGAGGTACATTAGCACCATTTTTGAGGAGAAACATAAGATATCTATTGGGATCCGATCTTAGGACTCTGTCAAGTATATCCATGGAATTGGGATCTTGTGTGAACTCTAAGACATCTTGGTCCACTTGGGGGATGGTGATTTGGGTTGGTTGTAGAAAGGGGAAGGGATTTAACATCATATTGGCATCATGTGAGGGTATTTGTTGGATTGTGGGCATGTTGTTTTGGTCAGTTTGTGGCATTCCTAGGCCAAAGTTGTTTCCAAGGTTGGCCATTTCTTGATTTTTATTGGATTGGGATCTTTTTATGGGAATGCAATGGTGTGGATTTGATTGGGATGGGTGAATGTCAAGACCTTAGAGAATTGATTTGATTTATTGGACCCAAGGATATGTGGTGATGAAATGGGACAAAAATTTAGGTTCAAGAGAGTATGCTCCCTAAAATCTAAATTCAAGGGTGGATGAGGTTATGGTATGATTTTGATTGTAGGTCTTTAACCTTTGGGAGATAAATCTGAAAAAGGTGGCAACCTAAGGATGGTAAATGTCAAGGATATTAGTTTTCAAAAAAATTGGACCAAAAGGATGAAGGATGGAATGGATTGGAAAGATGATTCGTTGAGAAAGATTTGGTGTGATTTATTTGGGTGATGTCTCAACTAAGGGAAAATATTAGGTGATTTAGATGTTTTGGAAGACAAATTTTGATGATGTTTGGAAAGGATGTTTAAACCAACAAATGAGTTCAAATAGGTCTAGATTTTTTAAGGTTGCAGAAATGGATGTTTTCTTCTTACTCAAGGTAAACTTATGAACTTAAGCAAAAAGGCGATGATTATTTACTTGAAGGTAGACTAATGACCAACAAGCAAAATAGGATGTGAAAGGATAAAATCTAGATCATTTTTTGGCTCAAAGGTCGACTTGGGATATGGTCTTTGGTATTGGTTGATGTTTTGATTTGTGGTATTTTTGGATGCTTTTGATTTAGAAGAGATGGATGAATTGGGGATGGAATTTCTAGGATGATCATTTAAGGTACAAAAGTAAAAATCAAATGGGATGAAAAGTTTATGGAAAGGTATGGATTATGGTTGGGTTCAATAGTATGATGAAGGGTCCAATAGTGAAGATGATTTTTCTCTAAGGTTCCAAATGGGAATGTGGATCAAAATTTTAGATCAAAATGGTTATGGTTTTGATGGATTTTGGCAAAGTGAAATATGGATTATGGATGTGCAAGTTTAAAAGGTCCCAAAACAATTTTCTAGGCTCATGTGCAAGTTGATCTATAAATAGTGTCAAAACTCAAGTATATGGCATCAAAACAATGAGAAATGGTGCCAGGGATCTATGAAATGGCGCCAAAGCAAGGTAGTGGTTGTCAATGCTTTGGCAAATGTGGGTTTTGATGTCAAATTTTGATTTTGTGAAGGTCAAATGATTGTCAAATGTTTCAATGGTGGTTCAATGATGTTGATTCTTGGCAAGTATTGAAAACACTTCAAACAAGGGCACACAATAGCCAAAGGTTTTGTTTGTCAAAATGTGAAATATTTTATCAAGCATGTACAACCTAAGGTGAGGCAAGGACAATACTTGTTGGATTCCCACTTGGATTTCTCCAACTGCACTTACTCAAAGTGAATAACTTAGAAGCTTGGTGACACTAGCTCCCCCTTACATGACACTCACTTCTTGGTTACACAAAGCTTTGAACTCCTAGAGACTCAAAGATCTCAAGAAATTTGTTATCTCTACTTTGAAATGCGAGAGTGTGGGATGGCTTTAGAGGTCTATCTTCCGACCCCCTGTGCCAACAAGTAGAAGGTTTTGGGTCTCTAAAACAAATGATGTTTAGTGAGGGAACATTTGAGGGATTGGCATGTTACAAGCATCCGGTAAACCACTTAAGATTTTGACTAGATCTACTAGGAGTTTCATAAACACTAGATACGACTTCCTTTCGAGCTAGCATCGTAAGGTAAGCACTTATACCAATTTAGACTTGGCTTTCACCTTATCCTAATTTATATAGCGGACCAAATGAAAGTACCGCTTGGGGTTGCCAATGAGTTCTCCTTGCAGATGTGTCTCAAGGGCGGGCTCACTTCCTAAAAAGAAAAAGAGAGTAGAACCATTTCTCTTCACCCAAGATCCTTTTGAAGGCAAGGGGAGAGGATACTTTGATTCTATCCCTTAGGTAACAAAAATATGCAAGTGCACAAGACACGGTAAACAATGGCTAATGTTTTTTTTAGAGCCCAAAATGAAGTGTGCCTAAGATTGTTTGCAAACAAGATTTATTTTATGCACCAAATCCAAGTGTTTTCTAGGCTAAGCAAGCAAAGGTTCTTTTTAGTGCACCAAGATAAAATGTTTTTAATGCTAATAAATCCCTACAAAAATGTTAGTAGTTTCAGATTATGGTCTTGGACAAATGATTTTAACCTGCAAAACACAATCAACAACCTGAATAGATCCCAAAGTTAGCATAGAAAAAGGTGCCAAAATAGACAGATAAAGTGCTACAAAAATCCAAAATGGTGCCACAGAAACTAAAAATGGCGCCACAGATTGCTAACTAAATGACTTCTAACAGTTACAAAAAAACTACTATAGACGCTGAAAATAGCGCTAAATTAACAAAAAGGGCTACAGTGACTTAAAATGGTGCTGAAATGATATAAGGCACTACAGAAAACTAAAATGGCACTAAAATAAGGAAAATCTCTACAAAAACATGAAATAGCGCCACTGTGTTATACCTTGTTTGTTGCAACAGATAGCGTCGACCTGGGCTCAAATAGTGCTAAAACGGCTCAGTGTTTAAAAAAAATTCAAAACACACCTTTAGTCTCAAAATGTTTGTCAAAACAAGATTAATAGTTACCCTCTAGTTCACTAACACTAGAACACTAGAGAAAAAGAGACAAAAATATATTCTAAGCAAGCCTACAAACAAAGAGTTAAAAGATGAAATGTTGGATATATTTTAAAGAAATTTTGCCATAGTAACCCCCTGTCTCTGCATGTTTCCTACAAAAATTGAGAGCAAACAATCCCAAAAAACACCAAAAAGAAAAAAGCACATAAGATTTAAGTGAAAGTATTAGTGGATTTGTCATGTAGAGATGATGCCAAGATAGTCAAAAATAGCACCGCTATGCATGAAAATGGCACCATTGTGTGGAAAAATGGTGCCAAACAGAGAGTGTTTAGTGCTAGGACCTGCAAGAGCACATTTTTCCTTCCTAAACACTCACAAAATGTTAGATTTTTAGACCTTGTGGGTCCCACCGAGCGTGCCAATGTAGTTTATGAAAAATAAAATGAAAGTATAACACAAAACAAATGTTATACCTTCCAATGTGATCCACAAACCCTAGATAGGGTGGAGAGTGTTGCACCCAAGCACTCTAGCTTTACCCCAAGATGATAATTGACAATGTGGAATGCTCTCAAAAACCTATGCAATTCACTAATAAAACTAGCTCAAGAGGAGAGATTTTGGCATGATAACTTTGCTCAAATTGTAGATGATAAAATGGCTTGAGAGATGGTGTATTTATAGGCTTTTTGGGAGAGGATTTGATCCAAGGCTGGAGATTTAATTTGGAGATCAATGGTTGTGAATTCATGTAATGTGGAGGGCTTAGATTTAATCTCCAAAAATGGAGGGTTGTG
Source organism: Cunninghamia lanceolata (assembly GCA_027924645.1). Classification (NCBI taxonomy): domain Eukaryota; kingdom Viridiplantae; phylum Streptophyta; class Pinopsida; order Cupressales; family Cupressaceae; genus Cunninghamia; species Cunninghamia lanceolata. The sequence goes on along the minus strand of BSBN01001031.1, from coordinate 2,147,857 downwards.
AATAAAGATGAATTTTAAATTCATCTTGGGAAAGGGGTGAATTAAATGAGGCTGGGTGAGGTGGATTAGATGTGAATTAAAAATTCACATGGGGAAGAGAAAATGAATTAAAAATTTATTTGGGGAAGAGTGGAAATAAATGAGTTATGACATGTGTAAGGGGTGTAAGAGGTTATTAATGAGATGTTTGACATATGTGTATAAAAAATTGATTTATGTGGCATAAATATCAATTCTTTATTTGGAGGATGTGGGGAAGAGTGTTAAGCTAGGTTTGACCATTTTAATCAAGGTAATTAGCCTAATTAATATGGCTAAAAAAAATTAGGGAATGGGTTAATGAGGGGTTAAGATTAATTAAATAAGGTTTTATTTAATTAATCCAAGGTCTAGGGTCATGTAGGTTAGACTAGCTAATTAAATAATAGGTATTTAATCAACTAGGGTAGGGATAGGCTGATTAGTAGGTTGAATTAATTAAATAAACATAATTTATTTAATTAATCAAGTTTAGTGAAAGGGGTGAATTAATCGAATTAATATTTGCACATTTATTTAATTAATTAGGTTAATGTTGGTGAAGGGGAAACTATTGAATTAATTAAATTAATTCAATTTAAAAGGGATGATAATGAGGAATCAGGGGTTGAGATGAATAATTAATTAAATAAAAATTTAATTAATTAATTAGAAGGGTAATTGGTGATGTCGAAGGTCGGTTGAGTGGTGAAGACATTTTTAGGTGTCTACACATCCATCGAGATTATATCACACAAGGCTTCATTATGGTAACCCTATCTTGAATTTTACCCAACATTGATCGTTGACCATTGCCTTATATTCCTTCTATATCCAAGCAATCGCATAAGGGTTTGGATGTTTTAGCCTCTTCAAATTCAATTTCTCAACAATCTCCTAACATACCAAGTTGTTAGTTCTCCCACTACAAATGACAAGTTTGCAACACTTTCCCCCTTCTTTGCATCTAGTTTTGAACAGATTCTTTCTTTATGTTGGTCCTTCTTCCTCATGGTACTTTAGAAAAGGCCTCCTCATAATTAGTGATTCTCCATGTCCAGGGTCATCCACAAACTTATATGATCTCTAGGGTTCTTCATCCTCAAATGTAACTCTTGTGCTACCTTCTGCTCACTTCCCCTAATTTTGAAAACACTCAAATGCTCGGTGCCCTTCTTCTCCATGCTAGAAACATGTTCCTCTAAAATTTTGTCTTTCAATTCTCCCATATCCTCTTCTACCCTACTGATATCCATCCCTATGGTAAGTATCACTTTCTCCCTTGACCTTATGGTAGATATTACCCTCTTCTTAATCTTTGTGGTAGGTATTACGACTCCTTTTGTTGTGTTAGGTACTATATCCTTTTAGTGGGTATTGTCAATCTTTATTTCCTCCTTGTATGGTATTATGTCATTGCACTATGATATTTCCCTATAGGGTTTTTCTTCTCTTCCTCTTTTCCAATTACCTAGTTTCAAACCTTCTATTCATTTTATCATCCACCTTGATCACAAATTGTTATGCCTCCTCTATGGTGTTGAACCTAACCAGATGTTTGATGGAAAAGAGAGACTTAACTTAAAACCCTAAACTAGGTCAAACCCTCTTCTATCAACATTGGAACACACAACAATCTTGGATTCTACGTTTAGAGGAGAGCCAAACTATAGGGGTTCTGTCCCTTTGTTGTATAAAAGAGTGTTAACCAAATCCAATCAATCAAACTAGGGCAAAGTAGGAAACCTTAATTGAGAAAGATCGGTGAATTGATGACTAACGAAAATAGTTACAGAAAATCCAATACCACAATAGAGATCAGGGAATAGAAGAGAATTAGAACCTAGGTTTGGGAGCAGAGAGGTACTAGGGCACTGAGCACCCTAGACCCAAATTAGGGATTTGCAAAATGTTCTAGTTCAAGTGTCTTCGCATGCCTACCTTCCTGTCTCCTATCAGTTTTATCTTTAGATTCCACCATATGTGACCTGCACACAAACAAGAAGGAAAAAGGGTTGGTTCTATTTACGAGATTTCTTAAGTCAAGCTCTGTGAATGGTGATCCCACCTCCACAATAGCAATGATAAGAGATCAAAGAGTGTGTGCCCTAAGAGAGTAGAGGCAAATCTGAAGTAGAATGGAATGTTGTAATAAAGCATGAAGGAAAGGAGTTACCATGAACATGGAAACCCTAGCTTGCTTGATGTATCATCACAACTTGACTCAAGAAGTTGGTGTAGCCCAAATAAGTAGAATACCCTACAAGAAGTTAGTGCAACAACAATAATCCACCATAGAGAGCTTTAAAGAAGAATAGAGAGCCTAAGAGAGAGAAAGAGAGAGTGCTAGAGTGCCTAGATTTCTTTGATGTTCAAATGAATAAACTTTCTTATATATGCATTCCCATTTGTTTTTGGGGAATTAAACCAAATGAGGCTGACATGAATAAACATTAGAGATGTCCTAAGCTAACATAACCTTAAATTAGCCCTGGGCTAAAGGAGGGCCCAAGGTGCTATGTGCCCTTGTCCTTGTCCTTTAGCCCCAAAAACTTTGGGATAAGCCTCATTAAGTGTGTTTAGGCCAGTCCCAAAGTTATCTTTTGGATTTTGTGCATCGAGATTAAGAATTAATTGTTTTAGGTCCACCTGGGTGCTAAAATAGGTGCAAAATGCTAATGTACACCTTTTACTCCATAACACCAGACTTAGCTATTCCTAGATACATTCTCTTGATCTATTGATGTATCTTTCAACCTTCTCTTGGCCTGCTTCACTATGCCCCATCCTAATGATTAGCTTGTGAAATTATTTAGTATAATATTTCACAATCCTATCCCTTTGTCTCAAATTTTTCAATTTCTTTAGTAATTCTATTTCATAATCAATTGGTATAACTATCTTTTCAACTTTGTAACCATCATATCCCTTTCCTATTTCTTTCTAATGATACTTCTTTCCACCAAATAGTAGCATGTCTCTTTAGCTTAGTCTACACAAACCTAACCCTTTCAAGATCTTCAATTTCCTCATAGTCCAAATATTCATTTAAATCATTTATCCAATCAATAAATTCTTCAGGATTCAAATCACCACAATAGTTAGAAATCTCAATTCTACGTCTCTTACCAATTTTGGAAATGGCCTTCAACACCTTCACCTAATCTAATTCTTCTTCTTGGTCTTCTAGATCTTGCACATATTCTCTTGCATCTTCTTCCACGTCGCTTTCATCATCATCTCTTGGGCTTTGACCCCTCTTCCTATCTTCCTCCAAAGTCTTCAATTGGATTCTATTCTCCCTTACCTTTTTCAATACCTCATCCAACTTTCCAACAATGTTAGCAACACCTTGGACTCTTTACAGTGGTATCTTTCCTGGGATATGTCATAAATTTCCTTAGGTCAATAGTCTTTCTACAATAACCCCTTTCAACTACCTCTCAATCAGTGATTTGTTGATAAGATTCTTGTAGACTACCTCAATTTGGCAATCTATTTACAAACAAAACTTTTAGAATAACATCTTTTTCTCTTCAAGATTTAAACCTTATGCTCTAATACCACGTGATTTAATCATGGTCAAAGGTCTAATCAAGGATTGTCTAACCATGTAGTGAAACTCAAAGCACACAACAGTCACGACAAGACTCAATAAAATAGTAACATGATATTTAGTGAATTCAAAGTCTAGAATGATTAAAATCTACCACAACGGGTTTCCTACATGTAAAGCCACAACCATTTGATTACTAACATGGAATTTACTAAATTCAAAGGAAATTTGGTACATCATGTGTCATTTGTGTCATCATTATCAAACTCCATTCTGAACCTTCATCCTTATGTGTGCACTTGGACCTCCAACTCTCTCCAAATCCTTTCTAACTTTCCTTGATGATTTCAAATGATTGTGAGTGACATATATATAGCAATCTTGAACCTCCAAAATGATTTGTGTTGTCTTCAAGGTAGTTCAAAGTTCTATGGTACATGAAACTTGTAGTCAACCAGTGTAAACAAGCCTTTCGATCAATGCGGTGATAACATAATGGGAATCTATGTGTTTTTCTCAACATACACCTTCACGAGTCCTTTGTTGGTGCAAACTCTGCAAATCCTGGCACAAGTGGGAATAGATTAAAATGTGCAAGTCTTTCAACCTAGTAGATCTTCATGATCTGAGTTATGCCCTTAAAGTAATTCAATTCTTCTAAAATATGAATATGACGTGGATGTATCTCTACAAAACACAATCTCAAAACCTCAAGGCTAGATGTAAACTTGTGGTAAAGTGTGGTGACTTGTTCTACAACTAAATGGTAAATAAAAACTTGTAAACAAACAAATAAAGTGAAATAAAATGTTATTGTTTGATGCAAGATTGCTCTTGTTCCTTGGGATGCTCTTGCATCAATAACATGTGAATGTTGATGTATGTGTGACACGCATATAGTCTAACACAAATTTGCAAAAGTGGACTCATGTGTTGGTTGTGCATAATACAGAGGTATGAAGCATATGTAAATCATGATGCTTAAAGGAGATAAAGATGCTTTAAGGAAGTTGCAAAGGCTTGCACTCAAATAACTCTTGAGTGATAAATGTTGGGAAAAGGTGTCTCAACCTTGCATTCATATTTCATCTTTTATGCATTTGATCTTCTTGTAGGAGAGTTGGTGTCCCATTCGGAAGTGACATGGAATTAATCTTTAGTGGATTTTATCCTCATGAGGAGGTAGGTATCCCACTTTGAGTTGGTATAGTTTGGCCATGTGTCCACATATTGTGGAGTTGTAAGATCATTATGAATATGACAAATTCTTATGATGCATAAGAGCATGTAAGAGGGAGGTTAGATTGGATTATTGATCAACATTATGATATATGTAGACACTCATTATGGAGAATCTTTATGCACTAGAAATGAACACAAATTGAGGTTCACAAGTTTGGGTTGTCAAATATGACATTTATGACATGTGACATGTAAGAGAATATGTTAAATATAGTTGGGATGACCAAAACCAAGGGGGGAATTGGAATATGGGCTTTAAATTTATGTGTCATAACTCTCTTGTATTGGCTAATGGTTTTCCCAAACCATTTATGGTTTCTAGTTTGTATTTCACCTATTTAATGGTGCTTGGAGTTGTAGTTGTATGATTTAATTTGTAGGTACCATACTGATTCCAAAATCACTCCAAATTTGAATGTTGGTGATACTCATGTAAAGGATTGCTCTACAAGTGTGTTGTAACCATATTATTTACTGATTAATACATTGGGCTGCTTTGGAGTGTGAGATTTTCCTCCTGAAAGGGTTTTCCCCACATACACCTTGTGTTATGATATATTATTTATTTTATGTTTATATGTGTTTCTACTTTCTATAATTATAAAGATTGAAGATTTTCACAAAACGCTTCTCAAAATATTAGTGTAGGAAGTGTTCCTACATACTTTGTTTCCTTTACTCTGATATTAGGGCTTGATCACCTTGGATTATAGGTGTTGGGTAGAGGGTTTTTTGTACTAATCTTTGTTTGAGTGGGAGCTTGTGCAAAAAGGTTTTTGATCTTATTGTAGGAAGAGATGGCAAGCATATCCAGAATAGAGATGGATAAGTTTACTAGCACTAATTTTGAGTTTTGGAAACTCAAAATGGAAGATATGCTAATAGATGGAGATATATGGGATGTAATATCTTGTACAAAGCCTATTGTAATGAAATAAGAAGACTAAGACTTTATGGATAGAAATGTGAAGGGTCTTGTTAGACTCTATTTAGAAGATTTACTGTTATTGAATGTTCATGAGGAAACCACCACAATGAACCTTTGGAAGGAATTAGGAGATTTGTATCAAGATAAATCTCTAGTTAACAAACTCTTTTTGAGAAAGAAGTTGTATACCTTCAGAATGGAGGATGATGGATCTATAGCTAATCATATAAATGCCTTCAATATGATAGTTTTCTAATTGAACTTTGTGGGAGTAATAATGGAGGAGGAGGATCATTGTATGACTTTGTTGTGTTATTTTCTAGATTCATGGGACCACCTTGTTATAGCCATTGGCAGCACTACCACCAAGTTGAAAATGGATGAGGTGGTTGCATCATTCCTTTTCAAAGAGATGTGAAGAAATACTTTCAAATAAATTAAGGCCCTAACTATTTGTGGAATATTGAAAGATAAAGGCATGAAGAAGGACAAGAAGCAAGATAAGTCAAGATCTAAATCCTATGGGAGATCCAGATCTCTTAGTAAGTCCAAGGATAAATATTGGAATTGTGACAAGCCTAGCCATTTCCTAAAAGAATCTTGTAAGGAGGAGAAGAAGAAGAAGAAAAAGAATGATTCTGATGATGAGTTTGATAAATCCTCCCAAGATGATGATGATGCCTTTATTGTGACCTTGGCTACACATGCATCGAAAGGTGTATGTCTAATTGACTCTAATGCATCTTTTCACATGACCTCACATCAAGGTTAGTTTATGTTAGAATCTATAAATCAAATTATAACCCAGAATCAATTGAAAGAGTTAGAAACAAATATTGTAAATGCAAAAGCAATTGAAACAGCATAACCACGATACCAAGAGATTGAAGTGAAATGCTTGAATGGCAAAATAGCATCAAATAACTATCTCCAATATCTGAATAAAATTACAAGCTAGGTAGTTATTTTATATATAAAGGAGAGAGGGTGGAGGTGGCAACATGGATTAATAGGAAGCAACCATCTATCAGTCTAAAGATAACAAAGTATCTTTCCAAGATAGCTAAAGGGTGCTCCCTTGTAGTATTGCAACACCTCATAATCCACTCACCTAATTAACCCACTTTATTAACCTGAGAAAGCTAAATAAATGTGTAGGAAAAACCTTATGATAAGGAATAAAAAACCTACACTAACACCCCCCTTAAGCATAGCTTAGGTGGGTAAAGAGATGGGTCCTGGCAAATGAAGCCTGATGAGGTACCATGTACATAGAATTCTTCCCCAAAAGAGAAGTATACCCCCCCACAAAAGAGAGTACCCCCCAGACTAGAGAGAGAAGAAAAAGGAGCTAACAAGCCCCCCAAAAGAGGACACCTACCACACCCCAAGCAAAGCTCACAAATGAAGGAACTTGCTCTTAGTAACGGGTTTGGTGAAGATGTCAGCAGTCTGCTATGATGTCAAACAGTACTAGAGATAAATGACCAGTGAATGAATCATCTCCCGAATGTAGTGCATGTGGATCTCAATGTGTTTGGTCCACTAATGATGGATCAGATTGTGAGAGATTTGTATCACACTCTAGTTGTCGCAAAAGATGATTGTTGACTTTCAAAAGGGAATACCAAACTCAATGAGAATGTGTTGAAGCCAAATGGCCTCAGTAGCAACACTGACTGCTCCTTGATACTAAGCCTCAGTAGATGAAAGAGAAATAGCAAACTTCTTCTTGCTTGACCAATAAATTAGACCAAAACCAAGTGAGAAGAAATATCCTGAAGTGGACTTGAGATCCTGAGAATCGCCTGCCAAATCTCAATCTATTTATCCCACCAAGTCAATATCCATGCTCACTGCATAGAGAATCCCATAATTATGAGTACCATGTATATAGTGAAGAATCCGCTTAGCTTCTTTCCAGTGTAGCTCATGTCACTCCTACATGAACTTGGAGACTAGGCCCACAACATATGATAGATCAGGCCTCATGTGAGTCAAGTATATTGTTAGGATTAAGGTACCGTCAACCTTGTAAATCCTATGTAATTTATTATTCCTATTATTGTTTGTAAATCACCCATAAGGGATGAAAGGTTTCACCAGCAGCAATCTTGTTTCAATTGCATGTTTATATCCAAACCCTGACACTAATTTATCATTGTAAATCTGGACCGTTCATCATTAGGTCATAGATCTGATGATCGATATTATGTTAGTTCTCTTTCCCTAGAAGGCAATCCCTTTTATAAGGATATTTGAACTACATTTTTATCAGAGTTGAGAGTAATAGGCACCGTTGGATTGAAGACAAAAGAAGAGGAAGTGCATGTATTATAATCTCATATTTGAATATAATACAACTTGGAGCCTCTTTTCTTGGTGGAGTTTTTTATCCAAAAGAGTTTTCTCCATGTTACATACTATGTTATGTGTTTAGTTCTTAATGCATGTTATTTCTGTGTAGTGGGTTTTATTTCTGTTGCTATCTCCATTGATTCTACATTATTTAGATGACATTAATAAGGTTTGAATCAAATTTTCATTGTGTGGTTTGTACCTTCACTTCTAACATATATAAGACTCCCAACTAATTGGTGATACAAAGTAGCATCCACCAATGGTGAAGAATAGTGAGCCTCAAGTTTGACCCCTGACAAAAATGGAGTTGGGGCAGGCTTACAGTCAGCCATGCAAAATCTAGAGAGCATGTCAAGTGCATACTTGGGCTGAGAAGTAAAGATATTAGTTGAAGACTGAGTGATCTTAATGCCTAAGAAGTAATGAAGAATGGGTATCAAAAACTGATCATGAAGGGCAATTTTCACTGCCTTGATGGTGGATGAGGAGCACCCTATAATCAACAAGTCATCAACATAGAGAACAAGGAATGTGAGAGTATCACCCTACTATAGAATATACACATTTGGATCAGAATGGCACTGAGTGAAACCAACTGACAAAAGGAAGGGGTCCATCTTGGCATACCAAGCCCTAGGGGCCTGTTTGAGGCCATAGAGAGACTTCTGAAGTCAGCAAAGAAGTGAGGGATCCTGGATGGACCCCTATGGTTGCTCCATGTATATCTCCTCCTGAAGGTCATCATGAACAAAAGCACTCTTCACATCCATCTAATGAACTTCCCAATGATGGGCTACAATAATGGCAAGGACAAGTCAGATTGAATTCATCTTGGCAACCATTGCAAAAGTCTCAAAGTAGTCAATCCCAGGAACTTGGGAGAATCCTTTTGCGACTAGGTGAGCCTTATGTTTATCGATTGACCCATCTATAGAAAATTTTGTCCAATAGATCCACTTGCATCAAACAAGTTTTCTTCCCTTAGGAAGTGGGACTAAATCCCAAGTGTGGTTCCTCTCCAATGAACTAAACTCTTCATGCATAGCAGTATCCCACTTGGGAACACCAGAAGCTTCCCTAAAGGACTGCGGATCAGAATCTAAAGCAAAGAAGAGATGAGGAGCCTACTCAAACTATGACCTTGTTCTTCTCTCATCTGAAGGATCACCAACCTAATCACTAGTTGACTCCGAAGTCTAATGAGCCCAAAGAGGCCCAGTGGTAGGAGAATTAGGAAAATCTGGAGGAGAATCAGCACCATCTAAATGATGACTAAGAGAGGAGGAAGATGAATCCTCATCATTGCCATCTAAAGTGGAGGAAGAAGACTCCTCATCAGGATCAGGAGGATTAAGATCCTCAGAAGAACTATCATCATGAAGTTGTAGTGTCTCCATGGAAATGAAGGATGGAGAAGTGATAGAAGTATCCTCCTTAAAATGAATATTCCTCTCAATGAAACTCTCATGTGTGGTATAGTGGAGTATCCTGTAGCCTTTGACACCATCTAAATACCCAAAAAATATGCAAGGACTACTCTACGGATCCATAGCCTTACATTTCTCTACTAGAATGTGGGCCCATGCAGGAGACCCAAACACTCAGAAGTGCTTGATTATGGGTTTCTAACTGCTCCAAGCTTGAAAAGGAGTTACCCCCTTCACAACTCAGTGAGGAACCTGGTTCTAGAATAACATGCACAGTTGATGGTCTCTGCCCAATACTAAGGTGCTAACGATCTAGAGTGAATCATGTAATTTACCATTTCCTTCAATGACTGATTATTACATTCTACAAGTCCATTTTGTTGTGGATTGTAGGGAACTGTATGCTGAAGATCAATGCCTTCTGAAGCACAAAACTACTCAAACCTCTGGTTGACATATTCCCTGCCATTATCGGTGCACAAAATCTTGACAACCTTCCCAGATTGTTTCTCTACAAAAGCTTTGAAGTCCTAAAAAGACTCAAAGACTTCAGACTTTTGTTTGAGAAAGTATACAAAGTGTATCGGGAAAGATCATCAATGAAGATCAAGATATATCTAGCCTTTCTAAAGAAGGATGAGAAAATGGGCCAGTCAAATCATTGTGTACTAACTCCAAGAGTTGTGTGGCTCTCCATGTTTTGCCTTTATCAAATTTTTCTTTAGGATGCTTTCCAAGAATGCAGCCTTGACAAACTCCATCAAAAAATTGAATACAAGGCAACCTTGTAACCATGTCATGTTGACTGAGCTGTTGCAAGTAGTGATAGTTCAAGTAGCCAAACTGCTGATGCCACAAATGGCTCACCTCATCTAAGTGGGTGAGTAATGCAAGTGAAGGGAAATTAGGAACAAAATGAGAAAAGTGATAGATCCATGAACAATTATCAACTTTTCCTATAGCAAATGTGACCCACTATGCAAATGACTAATGACCACTGTGTCAGGTGTGAATTCAACTCTCTTGCTGGAACCTGTATGGGTGTTCTGGTAGACAGATAGGAGATTAGTTGACAAATAAGGCACACAAATAACATCGTGGAATGTACCATCACCAACATCAACAGACCCACTCCCAAGAACTTCTTCTGGTGTATCATTACCCATAAGAATATCAGGCACAGAACATGACTCCAAGGATGAGAAACTTTCCTTTGTATTGGCCATGTGGTGAGAAGCACCAGAGTCAATTACCTAACTATCTAGCTGCGAAGCAACTGCAACAAGGGCTTTTGCCTTCTCCTTACTATTTTTCATGTCCTTTGAAGATTCTAAAAGATCTTACTTGGATGAATCTTGCACTTTCATATTATTATTCTCAAGAAGATGAGAGAGATGAGCTATTTGCTTTTTCAAACACTTATGCTCATTGTGACCATATTTATTACAAAAGGCACACTTTGTCTTCTCATTTTTAGACTTTTTGTTGTTAGAGGAAGACTCAGGAGTTGCATTAGAGGCAGCGTGTTTTTTACCTTGTTTCTTCTCTCCTTGATCCTTTTGTTTCTTAGTTTGTTTTCCATTACCTTTCTGATCTTTAGGGCATTGATTTGCATCCAAGGTATGAGACTTAGAAGGCTTAATTGTGCCCATGTGAACCAATTTATCCTATTCTTTAGTGAGTTCAGCAACAAATTCATCTAAAGAAGGTATTTTGTAGGTATCCCCAAGAGCACTTTTAGTGGTGTAAAACGTAGAAATAAACACTGAGTAGTTAGGACCAAGCTTAGAAAGAATACTTAAGAACAATTGTGTGTCATTCTTATTAATCCCACATTGTTTCAACTGCAATCTAATGGCCTTTAGCCTTGTGAAGAAGTCTTGTATTATATCAAAATTACATGGATTTAACCCTATCAGCTCATTCTCCAATTGATGTCCCCTTAATTCATCTTGTTTACCAAAGAGATTTTCCAATGTAGTCCATACATCATTTGGTGTTGAAGCAGATTCAACATGAAAAAGAAGATCAAAAGATATAGACATGCATAGAGTTCCAAAAGCTTCATCTAGCTTGTTGTGAAATTTAGGCCTTTATGTAATTAAAGTTGGTTTAGTTTCTAAGCCCATAGTTAGTCTAAATAGTCCTAACTTCTCAAGTTGGATAGTCATCTTGCACTTCCACTCATAGTAGTCATAGGGTGTTAGAACAGGCATTGTTAATTGGTCCATCTTAATTTACAGAAATAGATTGTTGTTGTGCAGGAAAGAAAAGAAGCAAAAAAAAGATCACACAAGACACCCCTCCTTTTCACTAGAATAGAAATCGCCCCCTAGAGATTACAAGTTTGGCATATTATAGTTTAGTGCGTTGCAAGGCTTTTACCAGATTACAAAGATTTACAAGAGCAAAAAGTGGTTAAAAACTAATTTTTGATACAAATGAGTTGCAATGATATATCTGGAAAAAATAATTATATGGTTGTGAAGTGCTCTTCAAGACCTTTCCAACGCCTATTCGATCTCCAAAATCGAAGACACTAGGTGCAAGATATGGACTTTTGAAGCAAAAAAGAACACCTGGCTTCAACCTACAAAAAAGGGGAAAAAAACAAAAAAAAATCTGATCCAAAATGCTTTCACTGTGAAGAGCCCGTCTCTAGCTTTCCAATGGTATCTTGTTTGCAAAATTTTCCTCCGTTTGCCCAAGTTATGAAAAATACAAAAAAAGGCCCAATTTGGCCATGTAGGAGGACCATGGTGACCCTCTGGTGACTCTGTGGGCAGAGCTGCTAGCAGAGATGGCCGCAAGAGGTAGCACTGCTAGTTGTGGTGGCGGACCGGTGGTCAGCGGACTGGGCGGTAGAGCTACAGAGGAGGCAGGCGGCGATGGTCCAAAGACCACTAGCAGTCTGTGAGCAGGCCACTAGTGGCTCTATTAGCCACGGTGATTCGCATGGAGTCCGTGGGGCCTGCTACAGGAGGTGGTCCCCCTTAAAGGGGGCCAAAGCCCTCGTAAGCACTTAAAGCATAGTGCTAAGTGTTAAGCATTACAGGGTCACTCAGCCTTAAGGGCTAGGTGGTGCCCTCTATATATTTTTTTAATTTTTTAAAAAACTTGTACCTTAGTCTACGTGTAGGGGGTTGTATGGCCCTTCTATGAAAAAAATTGCCTCAAAAGCTCTTGACACCAAAATGGGGCAAATTTTATATCAAAATTCACTTGTGAGGCCTCTTGGATGCAATGGTGAGGTCCTTTCAGCCAAAAAATGCACCATTTGAAAGCTCGCTCCTAGATCTGAGCTTCAAAACCCTTATTTGTAGGTATGGCCAAAAATCTCCAAAATGAGTGAAACGAAAGCTAAAAATTACTTTCAAGAACCTCTCAGATGCAACGAAATAGTTAGAAATACTGTCAGACTACCTGAAGATGTTGCAATCACCTAGATCTCATAGAAACATGCATGCAAAATAAAGATTACTAGATCTTCATAAATCCTTTTTGATTCTCCAAATCATTTGAAAACACAAGAGAAGAGCATACAAGATTTTGCAAGATCTTTACAAAGAATCTAACCTTACAAAACTTGCTTTGATACCATGTTAGAATCCTTAAACCAGATTATAACCTAGAATCAATTGAAAGAGTTAGAAACAAATACTATAAATGCAAAAGCAATTGAAACAACATAACAATGATACCAAGAGATTGATGTGAAATGCTCGAACAAAAAAATAGCATCAGATAACTATCTCCAATATCTGAATAAAATTACAAGCTAGGTAGTGAGTTTATATAAAAAGGAGAGAGGGTGGAGGTGGCAACATGAACCAATAGGAAGAAACCATCTATCGGTCTAAAGATAGCAAAGTATCTTCCCAAGATAGCTAATGGGTGCTCCCTTGTAGTATTGTGGCACCTCATAATCCACTCACCTAATTAACCCACTTTATTAACCTAAGTAAGCTAAATAAACATGTAGGAAAAACCTTATGATAAGGAATAAAAAACCTACACTAGCAGTTTACACAATATGAGGAATTTGATGGTGGGAAGGTGTACCTTGGAGATGATTCTCATCTAAAGATTGTTGGTCATGGAAGAGTCTCAGTATGATTTCCTAATGGACAAGTGAAGGAAATCAATAGTGTTCTTCATATCCTTGGTTTGGCACAAAATGTACTTGCTATAATTAAATTAAATGATGTGGGTGTGTGAGTTATTTTCTTGATTGGAGTGTACAAGATGGTCAAAGGAGATATGGTGCTTTCTAAGGGTGTTCGTATTGGCACTCTATTTTAGTTGGATGCACACACAGTTTAGTCCAATAGTTATTATGTTCTTCTAGTGAAGAGATCTATAGAATCTTCACTTTCACCATTGGAACTAGTAGCAAAGAGTAATATAGCATCCACTTATGATGGTCATTCTTTCTGGGTACCTAAGGGTGTTCATGTTTTGGAGTTAAAACTACCAGTAGAGAAAATAATGGTGTGATCCTAGAGGCTTGGTCACATAGGTGACAATGGTCTATGAACAATGAAAAATAAAAATCTTGTTGAGGGGTTGAATGATTGTAACCATGAGTTCAATTTTTGTGAGCATTGTATGTATGGAAAATAAAACCATGTTCAATTTTATTCTAGTTCTCATAAATCTTTTAGGGTATTGGACTTGATATGTTCTGATGTTTATAGTCTTGTCAATATTCCTTTAATTTAAAAATTTATTTATTATGTATCTTTATTTAGGAGTAAATTTGAAGTCTTTAATCAGTTTAAATAGTTTAAGGCTCCTTTTGAAAATCAAACTAGTAAAAAGATTAAAATTTTAAGGACTGATAATGGTGGTGAGTTTTGTTCTATAGACTTCAATGGATTCTATAAGGATCATGGAATAGAAAGGCATAAGACAACTCTATACACCCCTTAGTAGAATGGAGTTGCAGAAAGAATGAATAGGATGTTGATGGAGAGGGCTAGGAATATGCTTAATGGGGCTAACTTGGAATAAAAGTTTTAGGCAGAAGTGTTGCTACAACTTGTTACCTAGTTAACAAGTCTCCTACATCATCTTTTGTTGAGAAGACGAATATGGAGGTGTGGTTAGGAAAAAAATTCCTCATTGAGACATCCTAGAGTTGTTGGTTGTGAAGCATATGCACTTGTGCCTAGGGAGAAGAGGTCAAAGTTGGAGAACAAGGTTGTTAAATGTATCTTCATTAGTTATGGTATTGGTATGAAAAGGTACAAGCTTTGGGATCTTATGGTTGAGAGATTTTTGTATAGAATAAGTGTTATCTTTAGATAAGTTAAGCCTTCTTCCATTGTACTGTAGCTAGAAAAGAAATATGTGGTTCAACTACCCCTAAAGACTGAGAAAGTTGAACCAAAATCCCATGGACCTAAAGAAGAGGAGAGATCAAATAGTTTAGAGAGTTTAGAAGAAGAGATATAACCTCCAGCTCAACCTTTTGAGGAGGTCCACTCAACTTAGACAGTAGCCAGATAGGTATACTCCTTCTGATTGGAGATGTATTTTTTCTTTGATTACTAACATTGATGAGCCTAGGACTATAAAGGAGGCTATGGGTATGAATGATGTAGCTTCTTGGAAAGTGATCATAGATGAGGAGATGATTGTGTTAAATAAAAATGATACATGGGATCCAATACCTTTGCTTGATGAATGTAAACTTGTGGATGCAAATGGGTGTTCAAGAATAAAATCAATTTAGATGGCAGTGTTGAGAAGTACAAGGTGAGATTGGTTGCAAAGGGATATTCATAGGTTGAGGCAATTAATTATGGTTGGATTTTCTCTCTAGTTGCTAAGATGACATCCATTCATTTTCTATTATCTATTACTACAACATGTGATCTTGAGGTTAAGTAGATGGATGTGAAGATAGTTTTCCTTCATTGTGATTTGGAGGAAGAGATTTATATGTCATAGCTAGAGCACTACAATGAAAAAAGGTAAAGAGCAGTACGAAAAAAAATAAAGAGCATCTGGTTTGTAAGTTGAAGAAATCTTTGTATGGTCTTACATAATCTTCTAGGATGTGGTACCAAAAGTTTAATTATTTTGTGTTTGGTTTGGGATTTCTAATATCCAAATTGAATCATTGCATTTATTACAAGATGGATAGTGATCATTTTCTCATTATCACATTATATGTCGATGATATGTTTTTTTTGGTAATGGGAAGGGTTTGATTTGTGAATTGAAGTTTTAGCTTTTAGTACAATTTGAAATAAAGGACTTAGGGGCAGCCAGATCCATCTTAGGGATGGAGATTAGATAGAGCTAAAAAAAAACTTTGGTTGGGCTAGAGTAAGTATGTCAACTCAATGTTGGAGAGATTTAACATGTCAACTTGCAGGTTATTGTGTGTTCTCGTTAAAATAGGGACAAATTTATTAGTTGAGTAGTGTCTGACTTCTCCTAGTTGGATGAAGGATATGAGTAGAGTATATTTTTCTAGTGAGTTGGGAGTTTGATGTATGTTATGGTATGAACAAGAACAAACATTGCCCAAGTAGTGGGAGTCCTTAACCGATTCATGGCTAATCCTGGATGAGTACATTGGGATGTAGTGAAGAGGGTCTTTAGGTACTTGTGGTGTACTTCTAAGTATTCCTTTTATTATCATGGTTATCCTATAGGGGCCTAGAATTTAGTGTGTATTCATGGATATCTGGATTCAAATTAGGTAGGAGATGTTGACAACAGGAGATCCGCCAGTGGATATATTTTTACTATGTTTGGCGGTGCTATCAAGTGGATGAGTAAGAAGTAGGTTGTGGTCACTTTGATAGAAGTAGAGGTACATGGTAGCTAATCATGATTGTAAGGAAGCCATCTAGCTTAAGAGATTGTGTTTAAATGTGGGGATAGATGAAAAAGATACTACAATTTTATGTGATAGTCAGAGTGCCATATGTCTACCAAAGAACCTGACCTTTCATGCAAGGATGAATCACATTGATGTCCAGTACCATTTTGTTTGTGACATGGTAGAGGATGCAAGAGTGATGCTGGAGAAGGTTGGTACTTTGATAAATGTTGCAGTTTCTTTGAATAAGCCCATGAGCATAGATATGTTCAATTGGTGTAGTGAGTCTATGGGCCTCACCCTAGTAGTTAGATTTCAGTGTTTCTATATTTCCCTTTTTCTCTTGGAAGGTGTTCAACAAGTGGGAAAAGGTGTCTCAACCTTGAATTCCTAATATTTATTCATTTTTAATACTTTTGTATGTATTCACTATTTCATCTTTTATGTATTTTATCTTCTTGTAGGAGAGTTGGCATCCCATTTGGAAGTGACATGGAATTAATCTTTAGTGGATTTGTCCTCACATGAGGAGGTGGGCATCCCACTTTGAGGTGGCATAGTTTGGCCATGTTTCAGCATCTTAAGGAGTTGTAATATATCATTATGAATATAACAAATGTTTATAATGTGTAAGAGCATGTAAGAGGATCAGAATATTGACCAACATTATAATAGGTGTGGACACTTTTCATGGAGCATCTTTTTGCATTAGGAATGAATACAAATTGGGGCACCCATGTTTGGGTGGTCAAATATGATATTTATGACATATAACATGTTGTGAGAGAGTATACTAAATATAGTTGAGCTAACCAAGACCAAAATGATGAGTTGGAATATGGGCTTTGAATTTGGGAACCATACCTCTCTTGTACTGGCTAATAGTTTTCCCAAACCATTTATGGTTTCTAGTTTGTGTTTAGTGTGAAAAATGATAGTTTTGTTTACTAGGCTAAATGCTACCATTTCTCACCGCTAAGCATTGGCGAGACAAGAATCAGGCTTGGAACAAGCTTCTATTCAGCTTGCCTCCCTTTGATGCTCGTGTGGTTATTAAACCTAAGGCCCTAACCAAGATTTTTGCCAAGTGTTGTATTTTTAACCAAGTGAAAACCCTAATTATGCCTCAATTTAACAATATACAGAAACTAATGAAATATCTGGTAAAACTGATCAGATAGGTGTAGAGGAGAGGTTCTAGAGATAGAGTACCTAGATTTTGAGGGATACCTGGACTAGGGCGCCCGCTACAATGTCCTGTAAACTTCCAAACAGAAAAACCTTCTGAATAGGGTGTCTGATGCTGTAAAATGGCTTCCAGCTCTCAGAGGAAATCTATCACAACTTTACCTACAATATCCTTTTTCCTATATCTTCTTCTCACTAGAACCTGCAAAACATGATCTACACATACAAAAGAAGGAAATTATTGCAGCTATATAGGAGCTTGCCTCAATCAAGCCCCATCTTCAGTATTTCTACCTCAACAATAGCCAAAGGAAAAGATTTACAGAAGTGTGTATAAACTTAACAATGTGTCTATGCATAAAATCAAACCCTAGATGTCTCAATTAAGGGAAGATCAACAACTTGCTTTGCATCAATAAATACATACAACTTCACCTCAAGGAGATGAAACAAATGAAGACTTGCATGAACAAGAAGGTGAATCAGCAATGTCCATGGAGGATCTCTAAGCTTGTTGTTGGAGGCTTCAACCCTTCTCCCGATCATGCAAAAGGTGTACAAACCTTAGGAAGAGCAAGATAGACTCAAGATCTTGATTCCTAACCTTCATCCATTGTCTCCAAGATAGAAAATAATGAATACTTTGAATAGCTTCAACAAGTCACTGATCTTCAATGGCAATTGCAGCAGAGTTTTGGCATCAAGCTTGCATAAGATTTGTGTGTGATAAAATGAATTGCAAATGTCTTTTTATATCAAACTTTAGGGAATTCAAATTTCGAAGCAACATCTCGATATCGCGTGAAAACTGAGAATTTGAAAAGAGAATCCCGAGGCACTCGGCGAGAACCAACACCCCGCCAAAATTCAAAATCTTGTGAAACCAGGGAGGACTAGGGTGCGAGCGCCCAAGTCCAAGCCCCCAATTTCAGCTCAGATCTACATTTTTGGGGGTCCTAGGGACCCTAATCTCAAACCCCTTTCCAGGTTCTATCAATCAGTTACCTCAAAAAGTGAATAGATTGCTCCTAGACTAAGTCAATCAGGGTTTCGAGAAAGCTGGAAGATAAATGGTTGAGAGACCACCAAGAGTGAGGAGCTAAACTGAGGGAAATTGTACCATTCCATATAGGAGGACAATTTCTGACGTTACATTTAGCCCCCACTTTAGTGGCCATATGACACTACGTGCATATGCAACTAAAGGAAAGTAAATACATCAATCATGAAAATGATACTGTGGAGGAAGCCGAAGCGTTGTTGATGAACAGGAAGAAGCCCCCAATTCTGCAATCTTACCAAACAACAAAGTTAGGAACCGTATCCTGCAAGGGAACACTTGTTACAAAAATCAAAATCAAATCAACCTGCAACCACTACCAATGAGTCAGTATCAAAATGCTAAGGGGGTTGAGTAATGAAACATGGTAAGGGAGGAAATCGAGGGAGATATATGCCCCCCTTGTTTCTGCTTGCTTAGTTTGAAAGTAGAAACAAGGAGATATCATGCATCAATTTCAAGGGAAACGTGTTGTTAGGGTTATTTGCTGGAATAACGCTCAATGCAACACATTGGGTAAGAAAGAGAGCGGAACCAAGATTCTGATGGAACAAACGACACAAAGATCAGAGTTCAATAGCTCACAAAAAGGGCTCCAGAGTGAAAGTGCACACTTTTGCACCTAGTTAGGGATAGGATTTTTCACTCACTTTATGTAAAGGGAGTTGTCACTTATCACTTAACTCATTCTTGATTCTTGTTATTACAGAGAGAGAGAGAGAAGGAGAATAGGAGAACAACCATGCTGAGCTGATGTCCATACCATCCACCACAACTGGAGATGCTCCAAGCCCGAGTGGTGGAGAGATGCTTCGAGGTCGAGGTAGGGTCCTGATTCCATCCTTCTTTTGTCTGTCGTCGTATTTTTCTTTCATGTTTATCAATGTCTGTGCCAAGAGGGGAGAGTGGACAGGGTTCCCAAATAGGGGCGTCGGGTCCACCTAGGGAGCTAGAGTCTCTCTGGGGCACCCTAGTCCCACAAGAGTGCCATTGTCCCCCTGGGGCGTCCTAGTCTTCCTGGGGTGCCGTAGTCCTCAAAGGACACAGGTCCTAAGCATAAGCATTCTATTCAATATTTGATAGCTTATTTTGGTTTCTAGCAGGGATTCTGATATTCTTGCTTTCTCTTTGATCTTGCAGGATGTCCCTGAGATGGGTGAGCACACAGGTGGTCATCTGATGGCACTTCTGCGAGAGCGTGCTAATGCTTTAATAGCCGTAGAGAGAGAGCACTTAAAGATGGTGGGCCTATGGTAGGTGTTTGAGATGCCCACAATTAGATTCTATTGCGTGATGCTTATGGCACTGATGGAGAGATGGGATGCAGATACCTCCATATTCCATTTATCAATTGGCAAGATTAACATCACACTGGAGGATGTATTCAAGATCCTTCGACTGCCGATCCAAGGAGAGATAGTGACGGTTGTTGGACATTGCTTAGAGGAGTATACTCAAGAGAGTTAGTTATACTGATTGGGTTGCACTATGTCACAGGTAGAGCGAGGACACATTTAGCTCCGTTTGCTAGAGCAGGGATGCAGAGATATTCCCTTACTATGGAGGATTATGATTGTCATAGTCACACTAGAGATCGCACCAGATGGATGAGGCACTCACCTTCATGGGGGTCTCATTCATACTATCAGAGCGATGGAGGTGCATCAGACTGTCTACGCATGGGGGCGCAGTATGCCTATGCACCTATATCGCGACTTAGGGCGATATGTCCACTATGAGATGCAGAGTCTGATGGTTTGCATAGTATTATAGATTTAGGCCTTTAAGCACATCAGGTGCACACAACCGATGGGTTATCCCATAGATGCAGCGTTCACACGTCTGCGTGTCTATGCGTACCCACTAATCAGGTGTTGGAGGCACGGTAATCTGTTATACTGGAGAGAGTGGTATTTGATAGATTGCAGCCTAGTGACATCATCTGGAGACCGTATTGTGGCTTCATCAGATGGCCTAGCGAGTAGAGGCAGTTAGCTTGGATGTAAAGGGTTCGGTTGATGGCTAATCGCCTCAATCATGTTGTATCTTGGTTTTACTATGATAGGGTGGCATGACAGTTCAGACAGGTACAGGATGTTCCTATAATTCATCTGAGCTACACACGTGCAGCTCAGAGTGCAGTCAGATCCAATACTGCCTGACGGCCAACTATAGCAGATGTACCACTTAGCGACAACGAGGGTCCTAAGGATGCAGAGCCAATATCAGGCACAGATGATGTCAGGTGTACCTGAGCATACCAGACCTGGTGGCACATAGCACGGCTTGCACCTGAAAGGAAGCTAGGTGTGCAGAAATCGCTTCCTACACTAATCTAATGAGGAGAGATGTATACAAATTCAATTTAATTCTTACAACTATAGTAACATAGAACATCTAACAAAGATACTACAGCAATACACATACACACAGAAAGAAGACAGAAGAGAGAGAGAGAGAGAGAGAGAAGATATACATGGGAAAAACCCTTACGGGTGAAAAACCCCACACTCCAAAACACAGCTCAAATGTATTACAGTAAACAATAACAGATTACAATATAGTTTCAGAGCCAATGCTCTTTCAAAAGTCTTCGAATGTCGAATCTGGAGATATTCCAGCAGCATAACAGTACTTGTACCAAAGTTATCTATCTCCCATCCAAGCACCTGTTTATATAGAGTTTACAAGGCAAATATAGAACCTTCTAGAGATGGGCATCCATCTTGGACTCATGCCTCAAAACCCAGGCCTAAGGACACTTGTCCAACATCCCATCCTGAAGTGGGCACCTGGTCCCAAGATAGGTTACGACAGATGCTCTTACGCACCTTACAGTTGTCATAGAATCTGTCATATACTAACTAAAAATATCATATTCCTCTTACATGTCATAACCGCCCTTGACTTCCCAAAGATGTCTTTCTCTCGTGCAAAGATACTCACCGACACTTGTCATTAATTAAAAATTGTTTAAGGTTTTAGGGGCATTGCCCCCGAGCCCCCACGAGGGTGCTGCCCCTTGACCCTGCCCTGTACCGCGCCAGGGGTGCTACCCCTGGACCCTGTAAGGGGCTACGCCCCTTGACCCTATCTTGGGGGTGCTACCCCCAAACCCCCATTAATTATTCAAGGGGGAAACCGCGGCTGCCAAAGTCACCAAAATTTACCCTGCTGCATGTACACAAGGTGCTGACTATGCCAACTCAACATGGGATAAATAAATACAACATTAGGAATTTGCAAAGTTTGAGACACCTTAATTCCCAATAGCACCTATCTTTCCACCCAAGCATCCTACAGGAGATGCCCGGCCTTGGGTCGGTCATGCTAGTGACATAGGGGTGGAGGACGGTGTCAGCGACTTCACGAGATACTACAATCTCGAGGAGGGTATGGAGGAGGACAAGGATGAGTCCAAGGAGGTCCCATCATAGTATGTCTTCAGAGTGAGATCATGACAGAGCCAGCAGGAGGCAGACACTGATGAGGAGACCAAGTCGAGACCGCGGTCCAAGGCTCATGGTCCTATTCCCGCAGATGATGTGAGGCCTAGTTAGACAGAGTTAGGGGAGAGTAGAAAACCTATGCCCCCAACTACAGATCAGACAGCACATCTCATCACACCATCAGCGATCCGAGATCCATCCTGGCAAGATGGAGGTCCAAGTAAGGTTTGGTTTATTATGTTTTCGTATAGTTTATTATTTATGATTTTTATATGGGAGTCTAACATCTATCTCACTCTCTATTTTATAGTTGGGACAGACACATGACAAGACTTTGTGAGTCGTGTCATAGGAGACATATTACCAATAGATGTCTCAGAGCAGCGGGTGTAGGCAGATCATTTACCATGATCATCTGTTGGGTGGCATGCTAAGATATTTATGCATGTCGCTAGATACAAGACTGCTACAAAGGCCATGTTAGAACAGTCTGCACAAGAGAGAGAAGAGTTTCAAAAGAGAGTTGAGCGCGCTAAGGCTGAACTCAGGGCACAATGAGAGCAGACAGTAGCGGTTCCTACATCAGAGGGAGAGCCAGCTGTTAGTGAGTTCTTTCTACGAGAGGTCCAGCAGGCAAGAGCTGACAGAGACAGTGCTTAGGCTGAGAGAGACCGGTACCAAAGGATGTACTAGGAGGCACGTGAGTAGATAATAGAGATGAGAGGTGAGATCAGGGGGTTACGATCACGAAGTGTCTCTAGGAGTCATTCGTGGTCCGTAACCACTCATGGTCAGGCTTCTGTCACTCACACACCTCGAGGGCCTGAGGGTAGTGGCGATCGAGGTTCTGCTATGTGATTCCTAGACTTTAGGCACTACGACATCCCATTTTGTTTTGAGGGATAGTCATCTCAGTTGTATACATGAAACTGAGATATATGTATATGATGTTTATTTCTTATCTATGTGTAATGGCTTCTGATCTATCACATGTGATTTTTTGTAAAAATGCAACTAGTGATGATGTCTAAATGCTATAATTAATGCTATTGTGATATACTAACAATTCTAAAAGGAACATGTAGTAACAAAACACAACAATTAATTATTTTACACATAACTTTAACTTTCATGCTATATTCAGTTAATACAAAAGTGATCTAAGCAATTATTACTTTGAACATGATACAACAATGATCAATTGAACAAAGATATAACGCTAAATGAATTAAGACAAAATAGTAGTAGCTTGTCGAAATTGAAGCTAATCTATGTACTAAATTAGCTTATAAACATCTAACATTAAATCTTTAAGCATAAAATCTTTTGAGGTGCACTGCATTAATAGGTTCTTTAAGCAGTGTACCTTGTTCATTGGCTAATTTATACACTCCGGATCCAAAGGTTTCAGTGACTATATATGGTCCAAGCCAATTAGGACTGAACTTACCTTTTTCATCCGGTGGTGCATTTACATTACATTGATTTTTATAAAAAACTAAGTCTCCAACATTAAATGAACGTTGTATGACTTGCGCATTATAGGTTCTTTGCACACCTTTTTGATAAGCCTTGAGATGTTCAAGAGCGTTAACATGTCTTTCATCAAGCATCTCAAGTTCCTGTAATCTTTTCTCTCATTCTATGTTATCATCCATGATATCTCTTAGGGAGATTCGCAAAGAAGGAATTTCTAACTCCAAGGGCATTATCACATCTATGCCATAGACAAGATTATACGGTGTGTTACCTACAGCTATTCAAATACTTGTTCTGTAAGCCCATGAGGCAAAGGATAATTGCGTATGCCAATCTTTTTTATGTTTATTAACAGTTTTCCTTAGATTCTATCCAATAACCTTGTTTGAAGCTTCTACTTGGCCATTGGATTGAGGATAATAAGGCGTAGAGAAGCGATGTTGTATATGATATTTTTCATGGAACTTTTTCATATCCTTGTTCTTAAATGGTGTACCATTGTCCGAAACCAAGGAGGAAGGTATTCCAAATCAAGAAATTATGTTATCTTGTATGAATCGACAGATTGCATTAATGGTCATGGATCACAAAGGGACCGCTTTGACCCATTTTGTAAAAAAATCAGTAGTCGTAATGATAAACGTATATCCTTGAGAGGAGGGTAGGGAAATTTTACCTACAAGATCCAAGCCCCAGATAGAAAATGGCCAAGGTGACACCTGTGCATGAAGCTCTTGAGCAGGAGCGTGGATTAGGTGTTTATGTTGTTGACATTACAAGCATCTCTTGACGTAAGCGAAGGAATCTTGTTCCATATGCTGCCAATAATACCCCATACATAACAATTTTTGCACCAACGATTTTCCATTGAAATTCCCTCCACAGGCACCAAAGTGAGCTTCTTCTAAAGCTATTGGAATCTCTGCATTACTTAAACATTGTAGTAAAACACCATTATAACTTCGTTGATACAAGACATTTGATAATATGATGTATCACATTGTTAGTTTGCGTAAACATATTCGAGCATTCTTGGATGTCGAGTCCGGAATGGTTCCATCACGTAAATAGTTGAATAAATAGGAGAACCATTCATCGGTGTATGTGTTACCATAGAGTTATGAATTCGACACTATAGGGCTTTCAATTACCAGTGTCTTAAGATTATGAACGACGAAGGCAAATTCTTCAGGAGAACCATCAGGGGATATAAGGGAAGCTATGCTTGCCATTGCATCCGCATGCTGATTATCTTTCCTAGGAATGGTATCGATCATATATGATTCGAATCATTTTAAAAGAGATAATGCAAACTCACAATACTGAGATAACTTATCATGCTTAGTTTGATATGATCCTGTTATCTGCTTAACAATTAACTGAGAATCTCTGTATATTGTAATATTCTTGATACTAAGAGCCAAAGCTGCATGAAGTCCAGCTATAAGAGCTTCATATTCAGCAATGTTTTTTGTGCATAAGAAATCTAAAGAGTAAGATAAGGGAATCAGCTTTCCCACGGGAGGTATTAATATAACACCAGCTCCGGAGCCAGTTCGACAATTTGATCCATCGAAGTATAACTCCCATTTCTCTTCCGTAGAGATTGTTAGAATCTGTTCATTAGGGAAAGCATCGATGTTTTGTATTGAAAAGGGCGAGGGAGCTTCAGGTAACTGGTTAGCTATCACTTGCCCTTTAATTGATTTTTGTGAAATAAATTTGAGGTCGAATTCTATTAACAGCATAACCCATTTAGCAAGATGACCTGATAAATCTGTTCTTGAGAAGAGATGTTTCAAAGGGTCAAATTTCACCATTATATGCACTTCAGCATTTAAGAGGTAATGTCTAAGCTTCTGAGTGGAAAACACTAAAGCTAGGCAATGCTTCTCTATAACTGTGTATCACACTTCATAATCGAGTAAAGTACGATTGATGTAGTAGACAACACATTCTTTGCCTTCAGTATTATGTTGTGCTAACAAAGCTGCTAGGGCATTGTTAGATGCTGAGATGTATAATAGAAATGGTTTATCAGAAATAGTAGGTTGTAAAATAGGTGGATTAGCTAAGTAATCCTTTAATTCATCAAAATCTTTTTGACATTCATAATTCCATTGAAAATGAGAATCCTTCTTCAGTAGTTGTGTAAAGGGGCAGGTCTTATCCATGAGTTGTGAAAAAAATCAGCGAATGGCTTATATCTTTTCCTACAAACTACGAAGTTGAGATATGTTCTTTGGTATTGGCATATTAACAATCGCATCTATCTTTTTCGTATCAACTTCTATACCTTGATTTGAAATGATAAATCCAAGTAACTTTCCATTATCCACGACAAAAATACACTTACGGGGATTCAATCGCATATTATATTTTTTGTATGCGCTCAAATATTTGTCAAAGATTTGTAACATGATCCTTACGGTGTATAGACTTCGCTAGAATGTCGTCAACATAATCTTCTAGAATATTGTGCATAGAGTCATGAAATATAAGAGTCACTGCACGTTGGTAAGTAGTTCCTGCATTCTTAAGTCCAAACGGCATGACTGCCCAACAAAATGTACCCCAAGGTGTTATAAAGGTTGTTTTATACTGATCAAGGGGATTTATAAGGATTTGATTATATCCTAAAAATCCATCCATAAAAGATAGCAACTCATGTCCGGCTATGGAATCAAAGATCATATTGATATTAGGGAGCAGGAAATCATCTTTCAAAGATGCCAAATTTAAATCTTAGAAATCTGTGCACATTCTTATACGACCATCGGGTTTAGCGACAGAAACAATATTTGAGATCCACGGAGAGTAATCAATAGGCTGAATAAAACTAGCTTGTAAGAGTTTTTCTATTTCGGTTTTAACAAGCAAGGCAATCTTAGGATTCATCTTACGAATCTTTTGTTTGAAAGGTTTAACATCTGGCTTCAACACAATATTTTGTGTTACAATATGAGGATCTATACCAGGCATGTCTGAGTAATTCCAAGCAAACAATTCTGAGAATTCATTCAACAATTTAGTCATTTCTTCTTTTTCTTCCATATCTAAACAATCACCAATGAGGATAATTTTTTCAGGATTATCTTTATCCATGGCAACATCAATAGTCTTTCCATTAAGGAGAGTACTATGGTCAGGGGGATTGTAGGATTGTAATTGTTCTTCAATTTCTTCATTATGCTCTACTGTAGCAGTTATTGTGCTAGTAGTCTTTCCAAAATATGCATCATTGTTTCAACAATAAGGTAGGCCACGTCTGTGGTGATAACGAGGAATGCCATCATAGGCACCTAAGAAATCCATTATCACTTCATCCGCCATAAACATATCTAAAGGAAGTGATCCTGGAGAACAATTGGCGTCAATTATCTCAGGGTATATCAAACTAAGTGTTGATATTTTATTCACATTTAGAGTAGGGTGTTTGCGGGCTTTGGATTCCTTAAAAGGATTATATCCAATACCACTAGAGTAATGTTGTGAAGTGAATTCTATAGGGACTTTGATTCCTTGTTGATTTATGCCACAACCCTTACCTACATAGTCACAATTTTTGTAAAGGATTCGGAATGCTCTGCCATAAAGAGAGACCATTTCTTTAGAGGAAGGTGGAGCTTCATAAGTCTCATAATCAGTAGTATAACTGAGAGTATTGTCCTTATTTGTCAACAAAGAAATCTTATGTTTATCCTTCAAAGCGTGCGATGTGATTGATGCAATATTTGATGTCTCAGGGACAGGGTTTTTAAGTTTATACTCTCCTATGGAGGAGGATGCAAAATCTAATGAACCCTAGTCATCACCAACAAATACCTTTGATTGTTTGGACTCTTGCCTAACATTTTTGGAGGCAAGAGGAGCTAACAACTCAGCTTTCAAATTGTTCAAAATCTTAGGACCAACATGTTTGTGCACTTCCATTTGGAAACAATTATCAGGTTTAGGATCCGAATGGATAGTATGCAATTTTCCTTTAAATATAAACTTAATCAAACTATGTAAAGTAGAAGGAACTTCTCCTAATGCATGTATCCAAGGTCTACCCAGAATCATGTTATAAGATAGAGAACAAGGCATTACATGAATCAAGGTAGGCATCATCACAGGTCCAACTTGTATAGGTAAATTTATAGTGCCCATAGATTGTCGTCCAACATTATCAAAGCCATGGATACTTAATGATTCTAGTTTGATAGCAGATATATCAACTTTAACCTTATGCAATAAATCAATACCACAAACATTAAGGGCTGACCCATCATCAATCATAACTCTCTTAACCAATGTTTTGTTGATTGTAATAAAGATAACCAAAGGATCATACTACTTCTGAACCTCAAGAGATGGTAACTCATGTTGTTGAAACAAAATATATGTTTTCATTGCATGCATACAATGTAGTAAAGCGGCAACATCATTTGGTTTAACAGCAGGAGGAACAATCACCTTTTGTAAAGCTTCTTGTAGCATTCCATGGTAGGTAGGTGAAGTTTTTATAAGTTCCCAAAGAGATATTTTCGCAGGGGTAGCACGGAGTTGTTCTACAAGATCATAGTCTTTACCACCTTTATATGCTAAACGAGGTGCTTGAGGAAGCATAGGTTGAGAACTTGGTAAAGATATCAAAACACTTGTTTGTTGTGCACTCTGTTTATTATTCTGAGTGTTATACGCATGAGCAACCACATTATGATTAGTTTGTGAGTCTTGTTTCGCTATTTGTTTTGCATAATCATAAATGTGATCAGGAGATTGAGAAGAAGATGAAAGACCTTTAACAACAAGCACAGGTTTAGAAGGTGGTTGAACCACATTTCCACATAGAGTGACCACAATTTTTAGTTTTTCAATCTCTTCTTTATGTTTAGGAACATAAATCACATTTACAAATCTTTGAAATAGCGACGGCTTTGAGGTCGTAGTAGAATGTTCAATCGAGATAAAGTCCTCAAGGGCTTCATCTAACATATCGAAGTCATCACAACTAAATGGCTCATCATAAGCATGAAAATATTGCAAAAAATAATCTAACAATTTAACATGCTCTATTTAAACCAAAATTTAAATGCACAATGATGGCCTTTGCAAATGAAATACAATTTTCAACAATAAATGATAATTTCCAACTCTTTTTAGTGAAAAGGTAAACAATGTAACCACTATTCAACATATGCACTTTCACTAAAGAGGTTTTCCAATCCAATTATGCTTTAGAACAGCAAATGGTTTCAAATCTAAAGTTTAAAAGGATGCAAATTCTTTAAAGGTCGGGTTCACCAAAATGTTTAGTGTGAAAAATGACAATTTTGTTTACTAGGCTAAATGCTACCATTTCTCACTGCTAAGCATTGGGGAGACAAGAATCAGGCTTGGAACAAGCTTCTATTTAGTTTGCCTCCCTTTGATGCTCACGTGGTTATGAAACCCAAGGCCCTAATCAAGATTTTTGCCAAGTGTTGTATTTTTAACCAAGTAAAAACCCTAATTATGCCTCAATTTAACAATATACAGAAACTGATGAAATATCTGGTAAAACTGATCACATAGGTGCAGAGGAGAGGTTCCAGAG
The DNA here is from genome assembly GCA_027924645.1 of Cunninghamia lanceolata. Classification (NCBI taxonomy): domain Eukaryota; kingdom Viridiplantae; phylum Streptophyta; class Pinopsida; order Cupressales; family Cupressaceae; genus Cunninghamia; species Cunninghamia lanceolata. The sequence continues at coordinate 2,118,730 of BSBN01001031.1, read as the reverse complement.
ACACAGTACCTAGATTTTGAGGATACCTGGACTAGGGCACCCGCTACAATGTCCTGCAAACTTTCGAACAGAAAAACCTTCTGAACATGGTGTCTGAGGCTGTAAAATGGCTTCCAGATCTCAGAGGAAACACCTGGTTGGACTAGGGTGCCCACTCCAATGTCCCACAAGTTTTGAAATCTAAAAATCTGAAAGTCTTTCACAACTTTACCTGCAATATCCTTCTTCCTGTATCTTCTTCTCGCCAGAACCTGCAAAACACGATCTACACATACAAAAGAAGGAAATTGTTGCGGCTATATAGGAGCTTGCCTCAGTCAAGCCCCATCTTCAGTAATTCTACCTCAACAATAGCCAAAGGAAAAGATTTACAGAAGTGTGTGCAAACCTAACAATGTGTGTATGCATAAAATCAAACCCTAGATGTCTCAATCAAGGGAAGATCAACAACTTGCTTTGCATCAATAAATACATACAACTTCACCTCAAGGAGATGAAACAAATGAAGACTTGCATGGACAAGAAGGCAAATCAGCAATTTCCGCGGAGAATCTCCAAGCTTGTTGTTGGAGGCTTCAACCCTTCTCCCGATCATGAAAAAGGTGTACAAACCCTAGGAAGAGCAAGATAGACTCAAGATCTTGATTCCTAACCTTCATCCATTGTCTCCAAGATAGCAAATAATGAATACTTTGAATAGCTTCAACAAGTCACTAATCTTCAATGGCAATTGCAGTAGAGTTTTGGCATCAAGCTTGCATAAGATTCGTGTGTGATAAAATGAATTGCAAATGTCTTTTTATATCAAGCTTTAGGGAATACAAATTTTGAAGTAACATCTCAATATCGCGTGAAAACTAAGAATTTCAAAATAGAATCCCGAGGCACTCAGCGGGAACTGACACCCACCAAAATTCAAAATCCTGTGAAACCGGGGAGGACTAGGGTGCGGGCGCCCAAGTCCAAGCCCCCAATTTCAGCTCAAATCTGCATTTTTGGTGGTCCTAGGGACCCTAATCTCAAACCCCTTTCCAAGTTCTATCAATTAGTTACCTCAAAAAGTGAATAGATTACTCCTAGACTAAGTCAATCAGGGTTTTAGGAAGGCCAGAAGAGAAAAGGTTGAGAGACCACTAAGAGTGAGGAGATAAACCGAGGGAAATTGTGCCATTCCATACACGAGGACAATTTCTGATGTTACAGTTTGTATGAGTTAATTTGTAGTTACTATAATGCTACCGAAATCACTCCAAATTTGAATGTTAGTGATACTCCTATAAAGGATTGCTTTGAAAATATGTTGTAATCATATTATTTACTAAATAATACATTGGTTTACTTTGGAGTGGGGTTTTTCTCCTGAAAGGTTTTCCCACCTACACCTTGTGTTATGGTATATTGTTTATTTTATGTTTATATGTGTTTCTACTTTCTATAATTGTAAAAATTGAAAATTTGCACAACACTCTCCTTATAATATTAGTGTAGGAAGTGTTTCTATGTACCTTGGTTCCTTTCACTAAATGTATAACTTAGAAGGCTAATGCTTGCACGGCTAGGAATGAAGCAATACTATTCGATCTATATCTTTGTGCAAGGCAGTTATGTGTTATGCTAGCATGCATGTGATTGCACAAGAGCCATAGAGAAAGTAGTGTTGTTAATGGTATTATGCACAAGACTATGCTTAGATTATTTGGTACCATAATTTCAAGCCTCATTCTTGGTCTATGAAATTTTTCTTTTATTTTTTATATTAAAAATAACTATGACTAAAGTTTAATTTAAATTGGATTGTTTCTATGAAAAATGTTGACTAGAATAGGATCATAAAGCAAAAGATAAAACTAATTTCAAATTACTAATAAAGTAACAAGATGTAAACTTTCTATAAGTTCATAATCATCGTAAATTTCACACATAAAATATGTATTGCCAGGACATAACACAATAATAAATTATTTTATTAATCTATAAATTTAATAGTACAATTATTTGGATAAATTACGCATGCTAAATTTTTAGATTTTCACAATAATACAATAAGTACAAATCTTGTTACAATATCATAAACACTCATGGCTAGTCATATTTGTCAACAAATAGTACAACATAATGTATTTCAATACTCAATTATCTCATGTAAAGTTTTATCTATATAGGTAGAATGAATTATATCAATCTAGAAACACATTTATTACATCAAGTTAAAACTATACTTGATTACATGTATCATGACACTATCAATACATATAATAGCATAAATAACTAGAAAACATATATAAATGAATATCATACTCATTTAGGTCTCCATATCACATGATCGCCATATCAATGAGGTCGTGGGATAATCCATGTCTATAAGAACATCTTAAGCTAATTTTGATATCCAAGGAGAGAGGGCATCATTCAAGCAATTTATCTCTAATCACGTATTTAAATGCTCTTGCTCATGCTCCATCTTTTACAAGATTGAACCCTTCCCTTCACAAGCATGGTTATAAAATAATGTCACATAAGGATAGATCCAATAGAGTCTAATGTTAAGGTACTAATGTAGTCAAATCTAAACTCTTAACATAAAAAAATTAGGTAAACTATCATTCACTCATCCTAGCCAAGGATTTTAGGGTTCAAATAGAGTACCAATATAGCTCTGAGATCCCTATAGTTTGGACAAATACAATAACCTTATCCGCCTAACCCAATGTGTAGACACAACTCACTAACACCATATGAGTATAATATAATTCTAAAAAATATGATTAGGGGCACGAACTCACTTCCTATCCTAATTTCTTTTGGTAGATGTGCCCATTAACCCTAGCTCCCAAGGCTTTCCCTTGATCAAACTTTGAAATGTGGTTGGAGTTACCCAAATATGTATAGGGTACTTCTGGACATGTGGGATAAGTGGGGTCCCCTTTACACACTCTACCACCACTATCAATAAGTAACCTATGTCTACCCATACCCAACAACCAACTTAATAATTGTAGGAAATATGTTTGGTGTAGTGCCCCAAGGTTATACCCATGACATTAGTGGATAAAAATTGGATGAACATTTTTTTGCAATACAAAAGTGAAATTAAGAAATCCACACAACTCTCCTACATTCCCAAGATGTCACAACAACAAGTAATGATACACCTGGCATACACACCAATGCACAATTCAATGTGACACAAGCAGAAGACTTAAAAACACCATAGGACAATGCACCATGGTTGGCACAAAAATTGAGACAAGGAGGAGATTCAAGATTTCCAAGTTCACTAAAAAACCATACAACCTCCCTAATAGTCCACCCCTCCGACATCTCAAACAAACAGGAAGCATAAGGTCAAAACTACCAAAGGTTCTGACTTCAAGGAAGGACTTGCAAAAGTTTGGACTTTCCCTTTGGCCTTGTAACTCAACCCTACAAACAAGACTTTCAATTTGGCTTTATTTCCTAAGTTTCAACTAGCACCCAAAACTACCTCAAACTTTAGCATCGGGCTGCAATTCACAACTTGCACCATTTAATTTTCAGCCTCTTGGTTGCAATTACAAATTGTACCTACTTAGGATTCAAAAAATAATAGCATATTACCCTTTTGCAAAGTATGAAGAAACATTGAATCTCAAGCTCAGATTGACTTTAGATTTTAGAAATCATTTATAGTTTTCACGTATGCAAAATGCAAAGGGACTCTAAACCCCAAACCTCTAGCAACCTCATACTTCAAAAACCAATTTAAACTTGCAATATGCCCTCAAGCTCACCCCACTATCATGGGAGATGATCAAATTGAATACAAGTGCACACTCATGCAAATAAAGAGTTCATGGCAACACTCGCACCAATCAAATGCATACAACATCATATGTGGCAACCCATGCCAAATCAAAGCATATGAGATAATATGTGGTACACACCCCAATCAATGCATATATAAATGATCATAATTCATGTCAAATACAAAATATGAATAAAGGTAAGGATAAGGATCCTAGAGATAAGACAAGGAGTGTCAAACCAGTAGCACAACATCCATGTGGAATTTTGAGTAAATCTTCCTCAAACAAAGATACTCAATGACATTCACCAACTTCTAAGAGTTGTGGCATTCTCTATGTGATTGAGTCTGAACCCATATAAGGCATTTCATCATGGCATGCATATCTTTATTAATCATTTTATTAACCCAATGTTTATTACATTATCACTTAATTAAAACTCTCCCCTTCTTTCTCCAGGGATTTCTTTGTATCACGGAAGTAGTTAGAGCCCACTACTTTCCTATTCTATACCTCAATCATAAAAGCCCAACACTCCAAATTCACAATTTGGGCGTGGAACAGAAATTAATGGAACAATTTTCATGATATTATGTCAATAGATTCAAAACTCCAAATCGTCAAGGAGACTAATCTTTCCACAAAAAAACCTTTATTGAAGGCCCTAAATGCAATTTCCATTTATTTTCCATACACTAAAACCATAAAATATCCCAAATCCTCCATTAATGGAGTTGGAGTGCAACCTTAAAATTGTATTTCCTAAATTACAATAAATTTTAAAAATTCAAGAGTTCCCTTTTGCTCCAAAAATACACAACATATTTTTCTAATCAATTTTTCTAATTTTCATAAAATGTGGATTTTGAAAAAAATTGCCATAACTTGGCTACAAAATGCATATTTTTAAAATTTTAAAATACAAAATTTAAACTACAAGTAGAAGCTAAATTATTCTTCAAATAGCAAGGCCATATGCCTTCACCTAATGTGGGCATGAAAAATCATTTCAAATGCATAAAAAGAAGGAAAATACCTTTCCAAAATAAACTTGGAAGAAATGGAATACAAGCCTCTTGAAGCACACAACAAGCACTCCAATCCTCAAGTTGATCTGCTTCTAATGCTCAAGCAATTCCAATCCATCCTCAAGAAAATCCAATCCATTTTATTCAAACAAATGAGAAATCTTTCAAGGAAGGAGGAGAGAGGGTTTTAAACCAAAAATGAAAAGTGAAAAAATAACTCATCTCTTTTCCTTTTATACTTTCTTCTTTATTTATTTTTCTATGTTTTCTTTATTTTCTATTTCAACATTCACTTTTTACAAAATACTTATTCTAAGATAAATAAACCCATAAATTGATTTAATAAAGATAAACAACTAATTTAATTTAAATTGATATTTTCCAAAATACATAAGAGGTCAATCAATTTAAATTAAATTATGTTTTAAAACTAACAATTTCATTTCACTAAATTAAATATTTTATTTCGAAAGAATAATCAATTTCAATTAATTTTCTTCTACCAAAAAGTAAAATAATACGATAGACATTTTTCTACTAAGGTGAAAATAATATCTTTTTCACAAACACAGAAAACATGCATTTTGAAATAAATTTAAATGCAATGCAAAAAATAAAATAAGCAGACACAAAGGAATCATACACACTTTATGGGTTTCCACAATATGTGGACTTCAGAATCACCACTGATTCAGATGTAGGTTTACACATGGATTCACAAGAATCATCTCACACTTGAATTGAGTGAGATAGAGGTTAACACACACATGTTTTACCCAAAGACAACCATCTCCAACATAACCACCATTGGAGAATAACCATGCACCTGCACACTCAGGTTAAACATTAGGTGTACCTACTCCATATAATAGTCGAGGCAACATAATCCACCCAATGTGATATAAATCTTAACATGATATTAAATCCTCACATCTAATTGTAAATCATCTATGACTATAGGAAACAAGATGCATAACCAACCATATTCCATAATGCTAAAATAGATACTCATACAACTATATAGAATATAGTGAAAATAATGAAGCTGAAACACTATAATGATTTAAACATATAAAATGGCACAACATATGCATCCCATAATGCATAGTTAGAAATCTAATGCTAAAAAACAAAACCGCATTGGGAACACATCAATGGTCATACAAAACATCTCCATAAAAATATCCAAAATGCACAATCACAACACCTTAATGTTACAACAGACCTCATCAGAAAGTTCAATGTAATGGCTCATAACACATGAATCACACAATACACTAATAAAGCACTTAATACAACATATAGCATATAAATCAAAAAGCACAAAAATCATACATACTAGTGGGCATTACATCTTCCCTCACTAAAAATAGGCTTACTCTTGGTAGCCTACAAAAAGATAAGGATAAGGTACCCATGGTACATAATCCTTCACAAGCATAATGGATCTCAATAGATCAACCCTCTGTACCATTACAAAGTCTAGGTCTCAAATCTACATCTAATGTCTCCAACGGTGCACAAGGTAGGTGAAAGCCAACTGCTATGCCAAATAACTCCTCTTAGACTGCATCATTGTATACTCCAATTGCCACTACAAGTGAGGACAAGATCTAGCCAAAAGGCCCAATTGACCATAAGAAAAATAAGGTCCTAAAACCTAGGACTTACTACCTTGTAGGATAACTCCTCTATCTCTTTACTAAGTCAAGGAAAAAACATACAACATTGCAAATTCTTTTCTCAATGAGGTTTTCCAATGCAAGGTTACACTCCCTATGGTCTCTCTTAAGATATGACTATGCCCATTATGCTACAACTCAAAAGCTGAGGCAAACCAACTCTTAAAGTCTATAGGAAAAAACTACCTCACTTTCATGCTCACCAAAATCATGCCTCACTTCTAGTCATTGTTGCTCTCCATGAGGTCCTTCCTCATGTTTCTCTCTTGAAAAGAGAGGATTTCTCTAACATGAAATAGCTCCACAACACAAAACTAGGATCAAAATTATGGGTTCTCAGAGGAAAGGATCTAGACAACATCCTCCTCAAATCATAAGCACTCCAACAATCAAAGATTAGCAACCCACTACTCACAAGGAATATATCCAAGGAGGCAACTAACACAAGACATAGGAGCATGACTACTCTCTACACCACTTCAGTGCTCAAATGCTCCAAACCAAAGGGTTAAACAACACAATAAGATCATGAATTCATGATCAACAAGGAAACATGACACTTCCACATGGATCAAACACTAATTAATCATAGAATAGAATACATTGGATAGAAAATTCTTTACACAAGAATTGCATCCCTTATAGCACCATGCCAGGAAACTCTTGTAACATCTAGATTCACAAAGATGGCAACACAACAATAATATGTACACAACTATAATATAATAAATATATAAATAATATGTGCCTATGCATATGCTAATGCACCACCATACCCTACGTTATGTTAGAACATCAGTGTAGGTTACAAATTTTGTATCTAAATGATACAATGTGCACCTTCATGTTACTTAATAACATGGCCTTTGTGTCTAAAAAATATCATCATATAATCTTCTAATTTAAAAACATTAGGAGGCATGGTAATACGACCAGGCCAACAAGAACAAGACAATCAAGAACAAACAAAAATGCTGGACTAAGTCAACACCCAACCACATACTAGCTACTAAAAGCAAGATGAAATCCATACAAAGATCTCAACATATATCATTCTCATGGGAAAATAGGCAAAGAATAACATTTAAGCTCATACAAGAATGCAAATATACATCAATTACTACCATCTAGGCATGACATACACACAAACCAGCAAGCTTACTCACACTAAGAGATCCATATGAATACAAACACATTTCACAACTTCTCAAACACTTCACACAATATTCTCTTAAACTCAACAAAGAATAAAGAATTCATACTACCATAGTTCTTACAACACAAACATCAAGAACTAGTACGTTCTCCACAATCTACTCCCTTATATAATCCATCAGAAGCCCATCATGGACATGATAGAGAATAAAATTACATGATACTTGACCAACAATTAAAACATTCTAGCATAGCTACCACAATAATAAAATAACACCAAGGCGGAAGAAATATCAATTCCAACAATAAGGAATAAAATATGTTCAATTACAACAATAAATCAAGTGTGACCATAAAAGTCACAAGATAAATAGATATCAAAGTTCAGTGGCTAGACTACTCATAAACAAGAATAATAAATCAATGTTGGCCCTTACAAACATTTAAATAATTCATCAATTATGGAAAAAAATATCAAAATCTTAAAGGTACACTTTACATGCACTACGTGACTAATTCTAGCCACAAGCAAAGCAATAAAATGCTATACTACACCTATATTTCTACATCCACCATGAGCAAGAGAGTGTGCTCAAGCAACACCAAGAAAATGAGTCTTCTAAGGCTCCAATAATGACATAAAGAAAGAGATCATTTTCACTTATCCATACTAAGCATAAATCAAGTTGTCGAGCAACTATAAGCTTCATCACATCACAACCACATCAATACACAAGATGATAATTACAAGGTTTTCTATGGCATTGCCTAAGACATCCAAAGAATTTACCTTTCTACACATAAATGGCACTTCGCTCAAACATCACATTCAAGGGAACAACATTGGCAATGCAATGATGCACATAGTCACACACTAGTAATCATTAACCAAACCAAGATCAAGCTAGGAGAAAATTAGGCTCACAAGACAAGATGTCTCAACACATCCTCTCACACATCAAGAGTAATTGACATTTAACACCATACAGGAATTCATCAATCATATGGGTAATACATTAATGCAACATTTTAGATTCAAACATATAGTAGCATAAAAAAGGGAAAGAATTTAGTTGACACTTAAGCCCTTACCCAACATTATATCCTTATTGTAGAGGCTAAAATTAGATTAAACAAGTGTAGGCAAATCATAAACAAAGCCTAGAATCCAATACTAACATCTACCTTCGATTTGAGCAATAATGGAGTTGAAAGCATCAATGCAAAACACAAATAAAGAGCAATATACCTCAATTGTAGATGTGCTCCAATTATCAAAGTGGATGTGCTATGTAATATGGGTTCTCTAAGTGCTTGGATATTGCCTAATTTGAAAACACGTAAGTACTATGAAAATGGATGATGAAATCCTTTGGATAAGCCTCCTTAAATAGACTTTCCCATAGGAGAATGGACGGTTGTGATTGAGGGATGAGAATAAATGGTTGGAATTAAATCTAGAAGGATATTCATTAGCCTTGTGACAAGTGGCATGATGATAGGGCTTATACAAGATGGATGGTGAAGATTTCCTTAATTTGTAGGATGGCATGAGATGTGAACATGTGGAAGCAGGAGAGTGAATTCAAGTGGATGGTGAAGATGGATGGAGAGAAATCAAGGGTCAAGATTGACCCATGTGATATGCTCACACATGTCTGAGAAAGGAGTGGGGGTGAGTGGCAAGGTTGAAGGATGAGGTGGAAGTCAAATATGCTTCCAAATTGGCAAGCTCACACATGTGTGAGCAAGGAGTGGGATGAGTTAGCATGCTCACACAAGTGTCAGAATTAAGGGGGGTTGGGAAACATCTTAAATGATGGATAGTTTAGATCTTGATCCATGTAGATGGATTATATGGTGAGGATTAAAAGGATAAAGATCGAGGATGATTCGGATTTATTAGTCTTAATTAATTAATTAATTGATTAAGTTGGAGGAATTGGGAACTAAGGTTGTTTAATTAGTTGGTTTAATTTAGGGAAGAATGGGAATGATTAATTATCAATTAATTAATTAATTAATTAATTAATTAATTAATCATGGGAAGTGAGGATAATTAATTAAATAATTGCTTATTTAATTAATTTGCAAGAAATTAGTAAGATAGAAATTAGTGGTGAATTTGGGGTGTCTACACTTACAATGCCACAATTTATCTACCACATGATAATAAGCACATTCAAAATTAAATGTGCACATAACAAGAGTGCAAATTGAAACTTCACTCAATGGGGAGATTTACATAAGAAGAAAACCTTAAGCATGCTCTCTACACAACAAGAGAATAACATTGGCATGCTTCACAAGGAATGACAAGTAGTTGGGGAATCTAGTCCACATCAACCCAATGAATCCATCAATACACAATTCCTTATACAAGCCAATGTGCATACCATGCAACAGGGAAAATCACATGTTAGAGTCACAAGATGCAGGATTTACTACATTTATTATCTTTACACAACATTCATCACAATTCCCATGCATATGACCCAGTTACAACCCCTTTTCTTTAACTTTTCAATTAATGTACAATGCAATAACACAACCAAGTTCCCACATGAATCATAGGGAATAATGCAACTTGGGGACATCAGTTATTACCAAATGAACTATTCTAACAATTCAACATCTTTCTTTCATGTAACTACATAATTAATTCACACATAATGGCATGTATTTATAAAATACCAATACAAGATACACTTCATGCAAGCATTTCTAGTCACCATACAAAAAGAAGCAAATAGCGATTCCAAATATGACAAAGTGGGTAAGAAGGTATGCTACTCTCACAACATGGCATACGCGCAACAAGGGTATACAATACAAGGTTCATTTAAACAAGAATTTCCACATCACTTTTCTTTCAAATACCAGACATATAAACAAAACATCATATATTTCACAACCAAATGCATAACTCATAAGAGAGTACACAATGTTCAATTAAAAATTCAAGAACATCGACATTCTTTGTCATACAAAGGTTTGCACAACCTTGTTACAAGAGTGGTTACAATCACACTAACATGACCCCACCAAGGTCACTCAAACATTCATACACACAACAAGGATTATTTCCAAGCATTCAAGACATCAAGAAGGAAAATCACATAAAAGCAACTTCTCAACAAATGCAAAGGTCTAACCGATCTTGTGAAGAATGTATTCCTCAAACATACACATGTTGGGAAACATATCAAGGAGCAATGCATATTAAACACAAAACACAACCACAATAAGACGCCACACATGCTTGAACACATCGAGAAGAAGACACAACCCAGAGCTCCCAATGCTACAACATGAGCTCTGATACCAAGTGTGATGCCCCAAGCTTATTCTTAAAACATTAGTGGTTCCAAAAAAAAATCAATACAAAAGTGACATTAAGAAAGCAACATAACACTCCTACATACCCAAGATGTCACAAAAACAAGTAACAACACAACTGGCATGCACACCAATGCACAATGCAAGGTGACACAAGCAGGAGACTTAAAAACTCTAAGGGACAACACACCATGGTTGGCATAGAAAAAAAATGAGGAGAATCAAGATTTCTAAGGTCACTAAAAAACCCCTACAACATCCTTACTAGGTCACACCTCTAATATTTCAAAGATACAAGAAGCATAAGGTCAAAATTGCCAAAGTTTCAAACTTAAAGGAAGGACTTGCAAAAGTTTAGACTTTCCCTTCAACCTTGCAGGCAAGACTTGCCATTTGGGTTTATTTCCTGAGTTGCAACTACCACCAAACACTACCTCATACTTTAGCATCAAGATGTAATTCACAACCTCCACCCATTCCAGTGTTCGTCTCCAAGTCACAATGTAAACTACATCCGCTCAGGCTTCAAAAAATAATTTCAATTTATCCTCCTACAAAGTGCAAAGAAACTTTGATTCCCAGACTTAGATTGACCTCAAATATTGGAAATCATTTGTAGTTTGCACGTATGTGAAATACAAAGGGAATCTTAACCCCAAACCTCCAACAACCTCAGACTTCAAAAACCAATTACAACTTACAATATGTAATGTGTGACGGTTCTCCAAACTCTAAACTCCCCATACTTTGGGTTTTGGAAGCCAATTGCAATTTACAGTTCGGATTGGTAAACCTAGTTTGCATGTAGTTCAAACTGTAATTTTTATTTTGAAAAATAGAGAGCTAAAAATAACTAAGGCATAAAAATAACAGAGTTCAATTTCTCACTTAACAAGGCATAACTTCCTCAATTTCCATGTTAGAAAATGGTTTGGACCAAACATTCAAGGGATCATAGGATCCAACTTGGACACATGAGGACCTATTAAAGGGCACAGTTCCCAAGGAACAAGGGAAAGAACTATTTTGAAAGAACAAGCATTTAAAACCATACTTACAAAATAGTACAAAAGTATTATAAAACCCTATGCATGTTCGATGCCAACATCAACAAATGCCAAAAGAAAAGATATGAACATCGATATCTATATGGGTGGAATGCAATCTAACACTAAGAAATTCAAAAACATAAATACAACATTATATAATTCAACCCAAATATGATATAATATCATGATTCAACATTACAATCATGCTAACACTCTCACAAGATGAGGTGTACAAAAATACAAAATGATATCAATAGTTTATTGCATTTAAAGAGTCTCATCCCAAACATGGATGGATCATAACCCACATAAGAGAATGAATCGAAGCATAACCATAATTATATTACAATGGTCTCAAGAACCCCATTTATAATATTTATAAATTACAACAAATAAGAGATACAAATGCATAATATACTAAGAGAGTCTAGCACTCTCTCCAATAAGCATACTCCAAGTTCACCTATCCCCAATGGTGGTTTAGTGCCACCCAACCATGTGGTACCCTCAAGCCCACCCCACTATCCTAGGAGACAATTGAATCGAATACAAGCACACTCATACAAACAAGGAGTACAAAACAGCACTCATGTCAATCAAATGCATACATCACATGTGACAACTCATGCCAAATCAAAGCATATGAGATAATATATGCCACACCACTAATCAATGCATATATGAAATATCACAGTTCATGTCAAATATAAAATCTAATCAAAGGTAAGAACAAGGATCCTAGAGATAAGACAAGGAGTGTCAACCCAATAGCACGACAACCATGCAAATTTTTGAGTAAATCTTCCTCAAACGAAGATACTCAATCACATTCACTAACTTCTAAGAGTTGTAGCATGCCTTACGTGAGCGAGTCTGAACCCATATAAGGCATTTCATCATGGCGTGGATATCTTTATTAATCATTTTATTAACCCAATGTTTATTACATTATCACTTAATTAAAACTCTCTCCCGCTTTATCCAATGATCTATTTGTATTGCAAAATCAATGAGAACCCACTTCTTTCCTATTCTATACCTCAATCCTAAAAGTCTAACACTCCAAATTCACAATTTGGGCATGGCACATAAATCAATGCAACAATTTTCATGATATCATGCCAAAAGATGCAAAACTCCAAAACATGAAGGAGACTAATCTTTCCACCAAATAAACCTTTATTTAATAAGGCCTAAAATATATTTTCCATTTATTTTCCATACACTAAAACCATAAAATATCCCAAATCCTCCATTGATGGAGTTGGGATGCAACCCTAAAATTTTATTTCCTAAATTACAATAAATTTCAAAAATTCAAGAGTACCCTTTTGCTCCAAAAATGCACAACAGCATACTTTTCCAATCAATTTTTCTAATTTTATTAAAACATAGATTTTGGAAAATTTTGCCATAACTTGGCTACAAAATGCATATTTTCAACATTTTCAAATACAAAATTTAAACTACAAGTAGAAGCTATATTATTCTTCTAATAACAAGGTCATATGCCTCCATCTAACATGGACATGGAAAATGAAAGTGATTTCATTTCAAATGCATAAAAAGAAGGAAAATACCTTTCCAAAATAAACTTGGAAGCAATGAAGACAAGCCTCTTGAAGTACACAACAAACACTCCAATCCTCAAGTTAATCCACTTCTAATACTCCAACAATTCCAATCCATCCTCAAGTAAATCCATTCCATTTTATTTAAACAAATGAGAAATCTTTCAAGGAAAGAGGAGAGAGGGTTTTGAAAACCAAAAATGAAAAGTGAAGAAATAACTCATCTCTTGTCCTTTTATACTTTCTCCTTTATTTCCTTTTCTCTATTTTCTTTATTTTCTATTTAAACATTCACTTTTTACAAATTACATATTCTAAGATAAATAAACTCATAAATTGATTTAATAAAGATAAACAACTAATTTAATTTAAATTGATATTTTCCAAAAGCCATAGGAGGTCAATCAATTTAAATTATATTATATTTTTAAACTAGTAATTTCATTGCACTAAACTAAATATTTTATTTTGAAAGAATAATCAATTTTAATTCATTTTCTTCTACCAGAAGTGAAATAATGCAATAGATCTTTTTCCACTAAGGTGCAAATAATATCTTTTTTCACAAACATAGAAAATACATATTTCAAAAAAAATTTAAATGCAATGCGAAAGATAAAATAAACACATGCAAAGAACTCATACACACTTTACGGGTTTCCAGAATATGTGGACTCTAGAATCAGCACTAATTCAAATCCAAGTTTACACAGGGATTCACAAGACTCGTCTCACACTCAAACCAAGTGACCTAGAGGTTAACACACATGTTTTACTGAAATATGGCCATCTCCAATATAACCACAAAATTGGGGAATAACCCTATACATGCATAGCCAGGTCAAACATCAAGCATGCCTACTCCATACAATAAATTATATCTAAAGCAACATAATCCACCCAATGTAATATAAATCATAACATGGTATCAAATCCTCACATGTAACTATAAATCATCTACGACTAGCATGATCTAGGAAACAAGATGTATAATAAACCATAATCCATAAGGTTGAAATAGATATACACTACACAAATATATCGAATATAGTGAAAAAAATAAAACTCAAACACTATAATGATCTAAACATATAAAATAGCACAATATATGCATCCCATAATGCATAGTTAGAAATCTAATGCCAAAACAAAACCTCATTGGGAACACACCGATGATCATACAAAACATATCCATAAAAGCATCTATAATGCACAATAAGAACACCTCAATGGTACAACAAACCTCATCGAAAAGATTGGTGCAACGTCTCATAACACATGAATGACACAATACATTGATAAAGCACTTGATACAACATATAGCATATAAATCGAAAAGCACACAAGGCATACATACTAGTGGGCATTACATTCAGTACTAACCTCACTCATGAAAAATAAGAATAACTATGATTCTAAATAACAAACTAAATGACCTATTGGTGCTCCAAACTACATTCTACAATTCTAGAAGACGTACTAAGAACTAATTCTAGGGAAACGAAGTCATGCTAGGAAATTAGATGGGATTTATTATCAAATAGTAAATGGTTTAACCTAACTAACAAGAGTTGACAACTCTTTTACACTTCTATCTATGTTAATCCAAGGAGGTTGTTCCTAAATATTTTTTAGAATAACTAAAGAGAAATGAAAATAATATAATCACACAACTTTGCCATATCTTCGCATAAAGGTAACCCCAAAGATTTATCACTAATACCATTTATATTATCTTATCAATGTTTTAGACCATAAATCTCTATATAGTATATTAATATCAAGTTACAATGCAACTAAAGATGCAAAAAAAATTTAATATCCACAAATGTACAATTACTTATAGTTTCCTACTTCATGTGCAACCTATGAAGACCTAGAATATGCATAACTCTCTAAAGATAGCTAATAAGTGTAGGATCTCAAAATATATGGCATAGGTGAGAATTAATGAGCTTATGCAAACTGGTAGGACATAACTTACATTAATTTACAAAGTTTAGAGGATGTGTTCAATATAAATCATGATCAATTGCTAGAACATAATTGATTTCTTCATCTATTAAACATGACATAAAAAATGAGAAAACACATCTATAAATATGAGCCTAAAAGCTAAATATGAATCAACTCAAAATAGATGGTTGGAATTACATCAAAGATCCCATCATTCTAGCTCTAATTTCATGTAAATGTAATTCTTAGAATCAAGAAACTTCATGTGATAGAACATTCTTAAATCATCTATAATGATCAAATAATTCCATATACTATTAATGAAAATATTTTACATCTACTATAATAGAAGATAAATAAAAAATAGTAACAAATGGGAAAATGTGGTCCCATAGATGAATTTATCACTCTTAAAATTCCCTTCCAAATATGGCAACATTCACACCATGCAGAGGATAACCACTTGCAAACACCTTGTCCTAGCTTACAAACATAGAATTAAACAAGACTTCAAACTTGAACTATAGCATTTGACACTAGATAGTATTGTAATAAGAGGACACAATGTACAAATTTGGCCAAGAGATCCCTTCTCCTAAAGGAAAACTTGTATTTGTAGCAAATAATTTTACCTAGATCTTCCACATATGTTTTCATCTACACCATTACACATGCTCCATACCAAGAATAATGATCAAAGTTTGTTACGTGCATGCCATTCCATTCAATTCATGATAACATAAAATATTTAATTGCACCTAGGCCCCAAAATAAGTAACAAAAATATATATATTCATGCCAAAATATTTGGCTTCACAGGTATAGTTTTCAATTTACCCACATATGTCTAATACTCACATTGGATAACAATATACACATTTTGTTGGAGCCAATGAAATATTTTAGACAATACACAATATCCCATAAATATTTTTGAGTGCCTGCAATTCCCCATGGGCTAACCACTATAAAGTATTTCCTGACATCTAAAATAGACATTCTTAGACACAAAATCCACTTTAGACCATATAGCACACTCGATCAAGACTCATACATCATAGTACCTTCCATAGTGAGCTAGGAAATAATTACTCATGGCCTATTTTGAAGACTAGGAACTTTTGCTATCAACTAATGTTTTTAAACTCCACATTTGATCAAAAGACTAGATGCATCATATTTTTAGATCAATAGTTGTGGTTGATCAAGAGACCATCAAAAGTACCCACTATTTGATCTGTTGATCCACTATAGTTGATTAAAATATGCCATGTGTTCCTCAGATATTCCTCTAAGCATTTCCTTTGATCCATTAAATAGAACCAAAAATCAACAATTGTTATGCATTAACTTTCAAGTTTAGCAAATGCAGTAGATTGCTAGACCACCCAAAGTGCACCCTACTTAATCCATTGATCCACTATAGTTATCCAAATTATGAATATAGCCAAGGATTAACGATCCATATTAACTTGGGAATACTACCAAAGTTGCCAAGAAACATTATTGAATAGATGTAATAGGCCCACCGTAATGCTTGCCACTAGACTCCACATGGCATCATTCTATTTGATACTTCAAAATTAAATCCCTAGAGGTTCCACATAATCATCCTTCAACAAATAGGAAGCAATTATGTCACACCACATGTCCTTTATTCATTCCTTTCATCAACCACTTTATCTTTAACCCTACACACAAGCAATGACTAAGATGCTTTCACTTTCATAATCAACGCCTTCAGTATATTTGTGGATACCAAAGATGTTCATCCCCTTAATCTACCAATCTACATATATTAACAAGATTGCACCATATAGCCTCATTGAAGTCACTCAATCATGCCACTAGAGGGAGCCACTTGTCCATCTACCAATCTATTACAATCAACCAAGTGTTGCCATTTAGTCATGGATTTTGCCTTCGAGAAAGGAACCCACTCCATTATGCTAATTGTACTACTTCATGAATATATGTTACATCGATGGCCCAATTAAACATACCCACATCATCATACTTTTGTAGAATTTGCCTCATTGAATACACCTATACTAATGGAATGTATTCAATAGATTTATAGATGAGTGTTTTACCAACCAAGTTAGTCTATAGATCCACATATGAGGCATCCAGTCACCCAACATAAAGGAATGAATCACTTAAGTGAAAAGAAATCACCATTAGCAAGTCAACACACAAACATAACACAAAAGAATAGACATAATAGATTTCATTAACCTTCATGCAGATTTTGACAAATAATGCCACCATGAAAACATAACTAGGAAAAAAAATCCAAGGAAACAGGTATGAAAACATAAACAAGGCAAGGGATGAGATAACAAACCATGATACAATTTAGTATATAATGCCTTAAACATTTTAGTATTTAAAAGTTCTTTTTTTATTATTTTATTATATAATTTATTTCCCATGTACCCCAAGGATATGTCCTATATATTTTTTGACTTGTTACCTACAAGGAACATTTCAAGGATACGATGATAGGTGGTAAGCATGCCCCTCCCCTAGTACTTGATTCTTAGAAATTTTTGGAAACATTTTTTAAACACCTGATTTTGCGTAGGGGACAACTAGCCATCCCCTACAACCTAACCAACATAACAATAAAATTAAAAATTAAAAACCACAAAATTAAAAAAAAACAAGGATGGGGTCCCCACAAGGACCTTCACACCCCTTTACATCAACCCTAAATCTAAAACAGCCACACTAATAACTTAAGAACAGTCATTTTTCTATTTTCCACATTGTGAAGAAGACAAAGAAAGAGAAGAGAAGAGAATAGTGATGAGAAGGCAAGAGAGCATTAAAATTGTCATTGGAGGTGGGTTTACTATCCATTATTCATTTGCACAAATTATGATGCATTTTTTTATTTTTTTCAAAGTTTCAAACACTTAGGGAGGTTTTCTTATTTGTTTTTGTGTTATGTTTTCTTTTTCCTTTTTTA
This sequence comes from Cunninghamia lanceolata, assembly GCA_027924645.1. Taxonomy (NCBI): domain Eukaryota; kingdom Viridiplantae; phylum Streptophyta; class Pinopsida; order Cupressales; family Cupressaceae; genus Cunninghamia; species Cunninghamia lanceolata. The sequence continues at coordinate 2,100,191 of BSBN01001031.1, read as the reverse complement.
AGAAAAAGTGGCAAAGCCACTAAACTATTAGATTATTATAAAAATAATTACAACCTGGTTCAAAAGGAGCATACCGACAGGAAAGAACCGAGTGAAGAAAACCTCCAGTTGCAGCTCCAAAAAAAAAACCTAATTACATAACATCTTTTGATAAATCTATTTACAATACAATGCTATCCCTTTGAAAATTAGCATGAAAGTAAGGGATAAGGGGGCAAATGCATACAAATATGCCCCAGTACAGCCTTGAGATTAAAGCAAAAGGTTACAATGTCACTGCCAGCTTGCCAAAGCAGAAATCTTACAACAAGATCCAAAAATAGCATAAACAATAGATAGCACGAGCCAAAATACAACCTTCCCTTCTGCTAACACAAAGCCAAAAAACACAAACTGTGAAATCCCAACTTCATCAAAAAACACAAAACCCGTGCAAAATAGAGATACATTGACTAGGGGTCTTCCAGCATCACAAGATTAGCATCTTCCAAAACTGGTGCAGGCGGGGGCGGGGGGGAGGCGGAGGCAAATGAAAGTGAAGCAAGTGATAAACAGCCCTGAACATCTCTCTGGCCGTATCAGTCAAATTGTCACCAATCTCTCTACCGTGGCAATGAAGACCATTCAGAAGAGACATTTTGCAACCCCGTTATAGTCCATAGATGAAAGAAGTGAACAAACAATGAACAACGGGCTTATGGACAATATCTTCCAAATTGAAAAGGCCCCCAATAGGTGCGAAACCTAGATGAATATCATAATCAAACATGGCAGCATTAAAACTATCTACAGGAAATAGAAAATCTTGAACAAACAACTGCCCAATTCTTCTCACCATATTAGCATCCTGAATAAGATCCATGCAATTAGACAAAAAATGAGATATCACCTGTGAGGGATATAGAGCCATGGGCAGAAGAAAGAAACCATGGCCACACACAGATATTGCCCTCTCGATCTCTTCATCATATAGTTTAAAATTTTCACCTAAAGAGGAGACACGAGAAATCCCCAACACAGGTTGTTTCATTTTTTGTGTTATGTTTTCACTTGTAGGTGTGTTTTAAATTTTTAATAAAAAATAATGAGCATCAAAGAGGGTGAAAAGATTCAAATTCAAGAAAGAGTTCATAGATGTACTATTGGGGGTTCTTTTAGGAGTGGGAGTTTTGAGTTCAAGTAACCTATTTGAATGTCATTCTGAGATCCTCAAAAATTATGCAAAGGGCCCATTTAATCCTAAAAACCTTGTTTATAATTTACAACAACCATAAACAATGAAGAAGAAAATCAAGGAAGGGGGGGGGTAGAGTATGGCTATGTCATTTATGCAACAAAGACTAATGTTGTTGGGATGTTTAATATGCAATCACGAGAAGTGGTTGTCTTCTACCACCAAATTTTTCTGTGTATTTCAAACAAATGTTCAAAGATGTTGTTATTGGTCCCTCATTTTCCGCCAAGAAAACATAAGCTACACACCACCCTCCTTGATAGAGAGTATTCTAATGTGAGTGTGGTGATGATGGAAATGAGGCAAACTTGGATAAAGGATGGTTGCTCTGCCATCATGGATGGGTGCATTAATATTAAACATTGGCCACTCATCTATATTATTGATGGGTGCTTTGACACACTTTTGAACTTAGATTAAATAGTAAGTATCCCACCTCTCCTGAAAAGAATCAACCTTCTGAATTAAGATCAATTACCCGAAGGTCTTTATAACTAGGTCTTGGCCATGCAAGATAACTCAACTAGTCATTGTAATGATGTTAAATCAAGGGGCTTGCAAAGCTTAACATATTGTTGGAACTTATTTTTTGGGTCAAATTTTAGTAACCTAAAATCTCCTACAAATTTAACCCAAGAATATAATTGCTTTCATGATTAAAAATTGAAATTATAACAATGAAAGCACACTTACTATCATCAAATATTCAATTTGTTTCCAATGCTATTACTCAAAAATTGTATTCTAATCTAATCCTAATCTAGACCATTTTGTAAATAAAATGCAAAACGTGAGAGAGAGAGAGAAGGATATAGAAAGACCTAAATTAGGATATCCATTTCCATGTAGCATTAAATGAATAGATAGATCTGAAAATAGCCAATCTTTGTTTTTCCATAAATATCACAAATTCACAAAGGACAATGCAATCTTCAATGGAATTTATCAATTGTAAAAAAATCCACATTAAATACTCGTTTAATGGAATAGATTAATAAGATATTTCCACAAATAATTAGAGACACGGTGTCCAGGTTGACCACACAGAGTATTCCACAAGTAGTAAAATACAACTGATATGAAACACACAGATCGATCAAATACCCATAAGATCACATACACAAATAATGGAAATCCATTTAGAGCTTGAAAACCATGTAAGAATACTACTCAGAAAGAAGAGTAGTTGAATAACTTTTACTCATAAAATTCCCTTAGTCTCAACAGTTTTCAAAAACTAATATAATAAATGAAAAGATTACCTATTTATAGACTCAAGCAACATCTCAAGTACAATATCCAATGGTCCAGATCAAAAAATCAACAGTTACAAATGAGATCACATTAATTTCTTTGAACTAGTGGGGCAGATAGAAGATCCCCAATGTCCATCTATTATTGAAGGCACATCCATCGGTGGCAATTTTGCATGGCATAGGTTCACTAACATGTTGTCTTTGTATGAAACACATAGGCACTAATTACCCAAATAAACTTACGTTCATCATAGGAAAGCAAAGATTTTATAAAATAAATAAAAGAAATGATCAGGAAATTCACTTTCATTTAGGTTCATCTACATCTGATGTATCCTCTATTGTGATTTTATCAGCTTCAGCTTCATTTCATCTGTACTCCATGAAGGTTGTAAGGGCTTGATTTATTGAATCCATGTCTAGTCCATCAACAAAGGTAAACCTGAAGTGATTAGTGTCAAACATGCAAGAGACATTATAATGCAAGGAACACCTTTTAGTTGCATCTTTGTTAAACTCCTTTAAAATAGCCTTTAGTTTCATCAACTTGTTGGAGTCAGGATTGAAAGCACAAGGTTGTTGTTGCAAATCCTAAAATATGACATCCTTCAAATGTTTTTTAATGTGTCTACATCATTACTTTCTTCTCCTTCCTTATAATAGTGCCCAATAGTATCATCAATCAACACTTGAATGATTATTAGGACATCTACTATTTTGGTGTTTGCTTCATTAATCTTGTCAATACTGGATTCTAGCATATGAAATCACAATTCAGTTATTTATGCCCATATAGCTAGCTAATTTATATATTCTTTTTTAAAAATTCCCTCTTTAACCAAAACTTTAAAACATATTTTAGACATCATTTCAATTCTTGGTAGGCTTTGGGCATATGTGGCTAGTCTGTCCTAACAATCTTCCATAAGACCTTTTATTTTACTCTCAATCTACTTAAATTTATCATGCAAGCTCATGGCTTCATCAAACACCTTGCATCCATAGTTGAAAAGATCCTCCATCCATTTCTTTATGGGTGTTGTTATACATTTCATTCTATCCAGATTAGTTGCCTCTTATTGGGAGATTACCAAAAGGGGTGGAATAGACCTATATATTGCCTATAAGGGTCTAACCAATTGCTTGATATAGGAGGTAAGCTCAACAATTTACTCCTCCGGCTCTTGTTTTGTTCTTTGGTCTTTGCACGCATATGGAAAACAATAGTGGAGACAATTGTTTACATCCCTTGTTTGCTTCCCTAGGTTCACTTTGGTAGTTTGATAATCAATTGGAAGCATGTTCCTTTCATCTTTGTAGACCATAAGTGTAGCAATTTTTGCAATTCTTGATCCAGAGGCATCTAGGCCATCTAGGCTTATGCAAGATAAACTCTTATCCTTCTTCTTAGATCTAGGAGTTTCCCACATTGCTACTATTGAAGATAAATCTTTTGCTATTGGATTTACAAATTTTTTTTGAATTGTAACATCAAGCCAAGTTGGGACTAAAGTTGCATTAGGAACATTTATAGGAGGGATTTGTTGTTTCTAGGGAAATTTGGAAGCTTCTTCTTTTTGTTGTTCTTCCATTTCTCTTTCCATCTCATCCAGCATTTTATCCCTTTCAATCAATTACTCCATTCTAAGTGGGTTATTCTGACTAAGGTCATTTTTTCTCTTCTTGTGATGGTTCTTTTGCTTTGTCTGTAATGCCTCTAGCATTTGTGCCTTTTTATTGTAGACATTTACTTTGGTTTCCGCTACTGTTATTAGCTATGATACCTTATTTTGATATTGAGGTGATCTCAATGAGTTTTGGTTGACTTTTAGACTTTATCATGACCGCTTATGCTATGACATTATTCGACGATCTTCTAGCGTGTTTTCACTGTTATGCTTATATCATGTATGTATCTGTGATTCTCATGTTGTGGATTATTTGTCGATTGATGTTGATGATTCATGTTTATGAGATGTTTGTGATGCATATGTTTTATCATGCCACATTGGGTATTATATGATGTGCTTTGGCTATATTGCATTGAACAGGTACACCTAATGTTTCCTTTAAGTGTGCAAGTATTATTGTTCACCATCGGTGATTAAATGGAGATGTTGCATTGGGATTCATGTATTGGTTAGCTTTATTTATCCCGCTTGTATCAAGTACAGAATGTATATGTGCAACCCTATGTGTTTTCGGATCCGAATCGATGGCGATTTGGATTTCCTATGTCATGTGCAAACTCGTAACGTGTTGAATGTTTAATGCTCGTGTTTGCATAGTTTTTGTGTTTTATGTTATTATAGGTTTAATGGATTTTTATTAAAATAGGAATATTTAATATTTTGTATGGCGTAATTGTATTGGTGTTTGAAAAAGGAAAATATTCCCCTTAGTTAAAATGCATTTCGAAAAGACATTGGTGATAAAGAATATTATTTATTTAATTTAAATGTTCAAAAGAAATTTATTAAATTAGCTATGTGAAAGAAATTATATGATTTAAATGTTCAAGTCATATTTGAATTGGGAAAATATAGTAAATTCTATTATGTTGGAAAAGAAATAATAAAAATGAATTTTAAATTGAAATTAAAAGGAATTACGGCTTTTTGGCTTCAAAAGGGAAAATGAACTTGTTTTAATTCATTCTATTCTCTCATTTTTTCTCTGTAATTTCTCTCAAACCTCTCTTGCTCGAAAAAAAAAAAGATTTTTGGTGTGCTTGAAGGAAGGATCTCATTGCTAGTTGGAAGGTGGATTTGGATTGGAGTGATCTTGTGGATGCTTGGTGTATGTGTGAGCAAAGATTATCTTCAAACTCTTCTTGTGTGTGGATTTTTAGCTTGTTTTGAAAGGTAAGTTCTTTAACTTTCTCCATGGTTTTAAATCCTTGTTTTCTCTACTTGTCATGCCATCTAGAATGGTTAGTAATGGTTTTGTTTAGTTGATAGACAACACAGATGTTAATTGCAGCTGTAGTTTATTTGTTTGCATGAGTTTATGTTTTGGAAACATGGTAAAAAAAACCATACCAATTTTTTTGTAGAACTACCCATCTCATTTTTATTGAAGACTTGGAGTGTTGTTCACATTACCTATAATGGGTTGTCCATTTTTCCATAGGCCAAGTGGAATGAAAGTTTAAATTTGGCCAAGGTGCCATAAGGAGCTTTAATGGAGAAATTAGGGCCTTATGGTTATTTCATGCATTTTAAAAATATGAAAATTGTATTTTATGCATTTACTTGAATTATTTTGTGGGATGGGTTGTCTCCCAATTGAAATGAAATTTTACATCTTTTAAGAATATGTTGTATTTTTGACAAATGTTGTGACTTTGTCACCTTGGGAACCGTGTCTTGTCCAATTGGTCAAATTGGTGCAATGGGTATTTAGGAAGAGGTCTAGGGGTAAGAGAGGAGTGTCTTTCACCATGCATCGTGATTTGGAGTGGTTATTGGAATTAGCGAGTGCAAGTCTTAAACAAGATTAACATTAAACACATTGGGTAATAAAAACTAATAATAATATCATCTACACCAAACCGCATATCATGGTGCCTTAATACCCAGTTATGGGTTTGGGTGTAAAGAGCATGTCATGGTGAGGAAATACCCACTTGTGCTATGATGAGGTAATACCCTCATCTTTTATACGAGGATGTATGTGCCCTCGTTTTGACACTCCTTGTCCTAGCTGCCTAGGTCTCTCTTCCTTCTTCCACCGTCAGAGTGACTCAACATGTGATGTTTACCATGTGATTGTTTATGCATTGTGATGTTGATCATGCTTATATTGTGTTTTTATGTATACATATGTTGTATGGCATGTGTGTAGGTCTTATCTCCCTTGTTTGGCGTGAGTGTGTTTTCTTCCCATGCGACCATCTCCTTAGTACAGTGGGGTGGGCCTGAGGGCACCACATGGTTGGGTGGCGCTAACCACCATTGTGGACTCATAGGCTCTTCAAGAGTATCTTGGAACCGCGTGCAAGGCGTGGATCCTCTTTCAAGACTATTTTGGTTTTCATGTTGTAATGTATTGAATTGAAAAGCTAATTGTATAATTTAAGGACGTTGGTGTCCTATAGCCTTGTAATTCACTAATGGACATTTTTATGATTTTGTCCTGATGTTGAGGACTTGTAAACCATCCATCTAAGTGGTGGTATTTCATTAATTAGTTTGGTGCTTCAGTGTTGGTGTCAAAGGCACGATGTGGAGACAATATATTCTTTCCTTTTTACGCATTTTAGCAAAAAATGGCATAAAATGAGCAAATCATATTTTGGGCTTAAAAAGAACGAATTGTACCCTAAAATAGTACTTTCACCCCTTTGAGTCAACTTAAACATGCATGTTGGTGACTATGAAATGTGTCCTAGAAATTGACCTCTTTCTAATGTTAGAAAACGTAGTCGAACTTTGTGCAACTTGTTTAGGCAATTTCAGTAAAGTCTTCTGCTGACACCGTTTGATGAGAATAGATGATGTCGATGTCTTGTGAGTGTTATGTCACTCATGTGTGTTGCAAGAGTGCATGTGTAGTGTGTTGACACTTGTAATACCTTTAAACAAAAAAAATTATCTTTGTTTGTGCGCTAATTGAGTTAATGTCTTGGGTGAAAGCTTGGGGCATTACATTGTTTTCATTTTCCTTTTGTTTCAACTCCTCTTTGTTTCTAATCTCTCCTTTATTTACAATTTGACTTCTTACCTTCTCCTCCTTATCCGTCATTCCACTTGTTACTACTTCTACCAAAATTTGGTTCTTAGTTTGTGTTGCCTGCTCATCAAGCTACCTTGTAATCATTTCAATATTTGATAAGGATGGAGAAGAGTTTGGAGGAGAGTAATGGGATGTGTTTGAGGGAGGAATGGCCAAAGAAATTTGTTCTATTATAGGCTCTTTATTTGGGAGTTCAATACTTTGGTTGACCTCGATCTTCTCAATTAGAGGAATATTAATAACAAGATTATTAGGAGGTGGGACAATGGTCCCAAAATAATGACCAAGAGGGAAAGAGGCAATAGGCATTGATGCCTAAGGAATAGGAGTTTGCATAGATGTGGTGTCACAGGTAGTGGAAATAGGAATCTAAGGAGATGTCGGTACTGACTAATGGCATTTTCCTTAGTGGGTTGAGATGGAGATGCAACAACAATTTGTTGTTGAGGACGTGGGTGTTTGATTCTAATCTTCTTTCTCAAAGGAATTTTATTTTCAAATGGTTCATATTCTTGTTCCTCTACCTTCCTCTTTTTAATCTTTTTGTAAACTTCATTTGGTTCTTTGTTGGTTGTCAATCTCTTTTCTTTGGTCTTTTGCACTTCTTCCTCTTGAGTCTTTGGATGACTCCTTTTGAGATGGAGCTTTGTCATCTTTGACCCTTTTTCCCTCATGTTTCTTTGAAACCTCATCATAAGTCAACATAATACCTACAGTTGTAAGCTCATGAATCGTTTTCTTTAACTATTTCTTGCTACATTCAACCACCTCTTTTGAAATGTCATCCAGTGAAATTACTTCTTGTTCTGGCCAATCAACTAGAGGGATGGACTGTTTGAAAATTCCATCACTATTATACACATCATGTAAGACCTTACCATCATCTAATATTCAGTCAAGTACTTTCTCAACTCCATAGGCTTTCATCTGATATGTAGTTTTTCTAGTGTATCTCATGTTTCTCACCTCATGTTCATCACTACAACCTACCTAATAATCTTTCAGATGAGGTAAATGCCTCATATGAGATCCCACACTCTTCTCCATTTTTTCCAAGGGGTCAAAAGATGGCTTGTTATTATGAAAATGAAGATTAAATCTTTGAATTTTAGAATCAAATTCCTTTGCATTCTGAGAAGCAACACATGCATATGCTCCAATCATAATAGGGAACTAAATCCCAGTCATATGTCTTTCTCCCAAATCCTTGTGTGATTCACATAGTTACCTTGTACGTTCCAAGACAATTGTCTTGTCACTGGGATACTTTGGTAATCTATATGGAGGTCCAATGAATCCTCCTACTCTAATATAAGAAAACTTTGGAAACTGGATGAACTAGCTACCATACTAACATACAACCTTAGAGGCCTCTACTGATAATCTTTGGGTTAGGTATCCCTCCATGGTCCTAATCGAATGAAATACAAATGCATCATTAACCCTCTTATAATTTTTCATAGTCTCTTTTAGGGTTAATTGTGGATAAAAATCATAAACTTTGCACTGCCCTAGAGCTATCACAATGGAGCCAATTCTTATCAAGCCAGGGTATATTGCTCTCCTTGCCATTGCATACACCAAATAAGATGCCATAAATAATCTCCTAGTGTCTTTGACTTTAGTTAATTGTTCATGCAAATTATCACATCAGTTTTGCCCAGACAATCATTTCTTTGTTCTCCAAGACAAATTTTATGAATTTGAACATCCAAGAGGCAAAGGTAGGGGCTACAGGCTAACCAATAATAATGTTCAACAGAGTGATCATATCTCCTATCTCTATCTGAAAATCACTCCTTGTCAAAGCTTTTGGGAGTTTTGAGATGGTGCTCCTCTGCTTGATCATCCATCTCTTTATTCATGTCCTTAAAGCAACTGTCAAGATCTTCATTGTATACATCCAAAGCTTGTTGCATATCCAATTGTATAACCATATCATGTTGAGGAAGTTGGAAAATTTTAGTTATTGGATTAGTAGAAATGTCTAATAGATCATGTCCTTGAGGGCTATCAATAAAGGTAAAGAGAAGGAGGATATCAACACCAGAATGACTATGCTGGAGAAGATGTTTATGACGCTGACGAGGTTCACCTCCAAGGTCATGCATAGGTCTGCAACTACCTTGGTTGTGCTGCAGGATTTCAAACTTACCAGGCATGGAATGAAGGAGAAAGAGTTGAAGGAATACAAGGACATGTACCAATTTCTCCTAAGGATTGGGAGCAACTCTTCAACTAGCCTGCGGGGCTTGTCTGTGTTTTGTTTGTTCTGTTTAATGTCTGTCGGCTGTTGGTATGTTGTCTCTAGTTTTTGGCATTGGTTCCTTTTTGTTGTGTTGGTCTTTTGTTGACTCTCTAATGCGCCCTTGAGGCTACTCTGTAATGGGTTCGGCACCCTGGTTTTGTCGCTTATCTTATCAAAAATAATTCTTCTTCTTCCTACATCATAATATTTTGCACATGACATGACCAATTCTGGAGATTGAACTGATATTGGGAAGCCAGCAATCTATGCAATCCCATTGTTAACCATTATTTGAGATATGTTGGTTGGAGCATTCCCATACATTCTTTGTTTGAAGTTTTCTAGATCCACATGACCTAAGTCGGTGTCATTTACTGCATCTAAGATTAAATTAATCTTTAAAGGGGGAGTGGCCCCTTAGAACTCGCACTTCATCTACCTAGCCTTGGAAGTCATAAATTACACCTGCAAAAATCAAAAAATGCATAAGCACAAGGAATTAGGCATGGAAAATTTTGTGTCATGTATTTCTTGTTCTATATGGATTTGTAGGGTTTATCAAGATATCAAGACTTTGGACAATAGGTCTTATTGGAAGAAGTCCTAAAGGAACCCATAACTAACAATCTTTTAAGATTTGACGAACTAGACAACTGAAGAAATGTGGGGTCCATATGAATTTTGGGATCTTAAAATAAAATTCATAAATCCCCAAGTGGAAGATAGCTCCTTAATAAGTCTCTCAAAGAAATTTAACCCAAAATGCATAAATCATCGAGACTTCAAGCTAAAAGTCAAAAATGCACTAGTCCCTAAAAATTTTCCAACTCCACAAACTAATTTTAAACAAAGTGAAATGAAGGTTAAGATTTTGATTTCATTATCAAGGCATTTTGCATGATCCATCCGGACTTCGAGATTTTAGACTAAAGTTAGAAATCCACGAGTCCAAGATAAATCCACAAATTCAATTTCGAAAAAAAGTTTTCCATGAATTCATAATTTAAACAATAAAACTTTTTTGTAGAATCTTGATGGTCATCCAAACATAGGGCCAAAATTTTAAATTTTAAAAAATTAAAAGCCCTACTTTCTTGCCCTAACATATTGATTTTCAAATTTTGAATGTTTATAAAAAAAACTAGGGTTCTTTCAAGGAGGAACTTCATTTCAAAAAATATGAACCATAACTGCTCATGAAAATTCTTCATAAATTGGTTTGACAAGTAGATTTCTCACTCAAAGTAACAAAATGGCTGGAGAAAACTTACTAGTTTGATCACTAGATGATTTGGAATAGATTTTAGTTGCATACGACCCTTCCTGGTAACTCTAATCACAAAGAACACAACACAAAGCTTTCTATCACTTCACACAAAAAGTAGTTTTATATTAGATTCATCGACGAATTTAAAAAGCAGAATTACAAGAAGATGTGAGCAGATGTAAAACAAAATTACAATGAAGAATTTAATGCAATAGCTTTCCATATACTAGTAGACTTATGAGAAGATCTGAAGAAATTATAATCAGACTTTATAGGCTGATTTAAAGGAGATTTATGAGCAAAATTACAATTAGATTTAATACAGATCTATTATCAAATGTGAGGCAGAATTACAAGTAGATTTATTGCAGATCTATGAGTAGACTTAGAGCAAAAATATAAGTAAAAGAAATGCAAGCAGATTTGTGAATGAGTGCAAGTGGAGAAATGAAGATATAAGATAAATATAGATATCATTCAAGGAGGAGAAATCAATGAAAGATAAATCAATCATGGAGCATGCATGAATGAGAATATATGGAGATTTGAGGAGAGTATATGGAGATTTGTGAAGGAAAGTATATATGTTGAAATAAGAAGGCAATTATGGAATGAATAAAAAGAAGATTTTTACAAAGGAGATTGAATTGACCAGCATCTATTGAAGAAGCAACATTCAGAAGGTGGAACCTAGTTTTGTTGGAGATCAGTGCCTACCAAAAGAAGAGATTGATATCTCTTGCTAAGTTGGTGCTTAGCAGTGGGGATTGGTGCCTCTAGTGGGTTGGTGCCTACAAAGATTAACAGGGAGTGGTGTCTCCTATAGGTTGGTGCCTACAAAGTTTGTAAGAGAATTTTATATAAGCAATCATTTGTCGTGGTTTTCTCTCGAAAAGGTTTCCACGTAAATCTTGTGTTCTTAATTTTTAGATCTTGTATGTTTATGGTTGTTGTGGTTGATTAAGTTTTAAAAAGAAAAAGATAGACTTATACTGATTCACCCCCGCTCTCTCTCAGTATAAATGTGCTCATCAGTTTGCAGATATGTTTGCTCCTTCATCTCACCTATTGTGTGGATTATAGATATGCTCATATAGACCCCTAGCCTTGAAGAGATTTATGAGACATTTGACAACATGCTTAGGAAGATGAAACAGTCCATTCATTGCAGGGATCCTAATTTGAGATTTGATGAGGAGCATATTAGACCCATTGTGATGCGACGATGGAACACTATGAACACCCCACTTCATATGACAATCTATACTCTAAATTCCAAATAATGTGTAGCAAGGCCTCGGATAGTGCTTCCATCTCATGATGAAGAGGTTGAATTAAATAAAACCAATATAGTACTAGGTAGACAAGGGAAGTCACATTCCTATTTACTAGCACATTGACAACTAACGTCATTCAATTAAGAAATCATAACTTGGATTCTAACCCAATCACATAAACAAACGAATCAGTGACAATTACCTATGGTTATGAATTTGGTATGTGTGGAACTCATTGGCTCTATGCCGTTGTTGTTACTAAGTTATGGCCTTCATCCTCTCACATGATGCCCTCTTAGTCAAGAATGTATACTCAACTAAACACAGAAAAGTACAAATGATTAGTAATCATTACAATTTAATCACAATTTATAATCATAATAAATTGATACAATTATAATTTTAACATCATCGCATAATAAATTCCAAATAGACATTCAATGATAATGGTGAATTATTAAATCATTAATTGTTTATAAATTCAATCATAATAATTATATCATAAAGTAATTAAATAATAAGAATTCAAATCCATGTGATGCTACAATTAATATTCCTAGTGCCCATCAATTTTATTCACTGGTGTAAAGTGATGAGGCCTTGGCCTCCTTTTCTATGTACCTTTCTTGAATAATATTAAAATGAGTTAGAATTTCACCACCCATTTGCATGTAATTGTGTCCCATTAATACTCCCTTGATCCATAATTACAATCTTCTATGTGTGCAAACTTCTTGTTAGTCCTTAGATTATCTTATTAGCCTTCTTTGAGCTAAACAAAGTTGTAGATAAACTAGGGTTTGTTTTGAATCACAGAGACTAAGAGATGGGTGTACCAAGTACAAGAAGATGGATAGGTTCAAAGTGTGTAAGCACTCAAACTTCAAAAATTAAGGATTAATATGAACAAAGCCTTTTAATGATCAAAACGTCAAGGATCAAGGATATAATATCAATATAAATACATAATTAACCTCTAATATTCTTAAAGCAGCAAAGCAATATTAAACCATAAAAGAGATTAAATAGAGATTTATTTATTTTCCAACATTATACATGTTACAAATGCATGAAAACCTAATAAAACATTCCCATCAGTTATTACTAATATTCTAAAAAAATAGTTTCAAAAATAAAAATCAAAATAGCCAAGCCTAAGGTTGGTGCTACCTTTGATTCCATCATCTAAAAATAACAGCCTCAAGAAAATGATAAAAATTGTCAAGAATCCAAATTAAAACGAGTAGATATTATCAAACATTATTGATTAGCATCCCATCTCTATATGCTTTAACACCTTTTTTAAGGGTCAATACAATTGTGATATCTTCCATGACTTCCAGTATACAAATCAATATTCATTTATTTATTTTAAAAACGCACTTGTTTGTAATTTCTTTTCAGTGCAACCTTTTTCAGCTAGAAAGAATGTTGACTGATGTCATCTTAAAAATAGTTGAGTATTTTATCTTTGAGATTGTCCACCAACAGTTACTTATGCCTACCAAAACATTCAAACAACAAAAAATGAAGTGGACAAAACTATTAATTTAGTAAAAATTATAAATAACTACCGAACATCAGATATTACAGTTATAATCACCCCGACCAATGATATAAAGAATTTGCAGAATTCCCTTCCATGACTTATGACCATCCCAGTATTATCAAAAATAACCAAGCTTTAAAATGGTTATCAAATTTGTAACATGGTACATAAATCTAATATAAAAATTTGAAAGCATGTGTAAACAAAAACTTTATAAACACTTCAATGAGCTTGAGCTTTCTATTTATGATAGAGTTGAATTTTACAAACACTGCAATCAGCTTTCAATTTATTATATAAGTACCAAGGATTTGAAGGTATAAGTATGTATAGACTGGATTACACTTCAATTTTAAGGAAAATGACAATTTAAAAAAATCCAATCCTTTATCAAAAATCAACTAGATAAAGCTAGGATAACTATTTAAGATTTAGTAGTTAAAAAATGAATAGGATAAGCTACCCATGGATTTGTAGGTGTTCTCTTTGATGTTATTTCATTTATGTGACTCTCTCTAAATAAAAATGTGTGATTATATGTATTTATGCTTCAATTGAAAGGAGTACAAGTAGCAGATCAAATTTTAAATTGTCATAACCATGACAAGACCTTTCAACCAGTCATATAGCAATTTCGTTAAGCTTCTTTTATTACCGTAACTTATGGAGCTAAAGAATAGTTAAATATCATTGTTTTATTATGCCACAAACAAAGTCCTCAATAGTTATCATTAATAAAAAGGAACACACTAATAATCCTTCAAATTATAAAATAAAGTGCTATTTTTTCATTTTTAAAGTGAAAGTAAAAAATAAACAAACCTACCTTCAAATTGAGTCCTTCGAAACTAGAATTAGAATTTATAAAGGTTCCTTTTCTTCGAAAGGAAAAATATCATTTTAAAGTCTCAAATAGAATGCGTCGAAGTAATGACCATTCAAATTAATATAAGCATTTTAAAATATCAATTATGAGGAGTTGTAGCTATCATAACCCTTTAAATCAAATACCTAGTGCCCATCAATTTTGATCACCGATGCAAGTAATGAGACGCTAGACTCATTTTCTATGCAACTGTTTCTTGCATAAAATAAAAATCTTTTAGGATTCCACCACCAATTTGCATGAAACTGTCGTGCCACTAAAAGTTCTCTTCCATGACTTATGACCATCCCAATATTATCAACAATTACCAAGCTTAAAGATGGTCCTATGAAATTAAAGGGTTCCTTGTAAATTAACTAAACAAACTAGGGAAAGCTTTTGTGATGGAATAGGTGTAAGCAATTTGATTATCTTAAGCCAAAGTGTTCAAATTTTAGGAGGGTTAGCCTGTAGCCAAGCAGTACCAGTTAATCTTATGTGAATTATTTCTACCCAGAGAATTGTGAGCTGTTTACTGTTATCATAAAGTGCATGAACTCATAAGCGACAGTATTAAAGTTGTACCGTGGCAGATAAATTTAATCCAAAAGTTTGAAAGGATGTGAAGAGGCAAACAAAAACTTTATAAACACTGTAATGAGCTTCTATTTATGATATAGGTACCAAGGAAGAACCCAGTTGGCTATGATAGCACAAGAGGCTACCAGATTTTTATCTGCAGAATATCCAGGACTTACAGTTTAAAAACAATATTGAAATGTAGCGTCCCAGATTCTACACTTTCAAGTGCACTAGAAAAACAAAATACTTACACTTGGAAATCACCAATTGATATAAAAGTTAAAACTCCATTGCCAGGTCAAACTTGAATCTCTTATAAAATTCTGCCAGAATAACAATCAACCTGTTACTATTCAATTAGCTCAAGATACCTTCCAACTAATCTGTACACTCTGCATTAGACAATAATGGGTTCTAACAATCTTAATATCATCCTCTGCTTACCACATCTAACTATATGGGGCTTAATTTGCTCGGAACTCCAAGAATAGACTCAACTCTTGAAGTAACATGTCATGAGTTCCATACAATGGTTTATTTTTGCTTAGCCAATCCCTTTCTGCAACTGAAACACCAGCATTACGAGTCCCACCTAGAAGCATCTCATCTCTGAACACACTTACAATTTGATAGATTGCCGTGCGAAGCACATCACCCATTGCATAAGCCTTTTTATGTAAAGTAGACTTCTTTTTCAAAGCAAGGCCCTGTTTTTTCCCTGTTTCAATAGTTCCACCTCTCGCTGGTAAATTCCACCTGATGTTTGCAGAACTTGTCAAACGCATAGATTGGATGTTGCTTCGTTTGCCTAGGTACACCTCAACAATGAGCAAGCATGATAATAATGTAGAAACAACTACACTATTACAACCACTCAGTTGAGCAACTCCAAATCTGTCTTCTTCATGTGAGCAGGATGTTAAAGATGCTACAGTTCTTGCACACCATGAACAAAGCTGCGAATACAAAAGATGTTTGATAAAATCAAGCCACAATTAACAAATTGAAGTCACTATATGAAAAAATGTTCGAGAACCATAAGCAAAGTTGTTTCTTCCTTTCACCTTTGAGTGAAAATTAAAAGTAAAAACAAAAAAGAAAATGACAAAGACTTCTATCATCCTCCAAGAACCACATTTCACTGTTTAACTTTAAAAAATTACATGGTTCTCATAGTTTAAATTGCAAAGTCTATTTGATATTTATGTAGGAGAAAAAATTATATGATAAATCAAAGTGCAATTAGACACAGATAAGCTCTTGATTGGAGCAACCATACCAGGTATGCATTTACATGTTTGGGAAATATGCGAAGCCATGACATGAAAACATCAGAGAAAGCTTCCTAATCCTAATAAAGTGCTCACTTCTTTATAGTTGTTACAGAAGGCCTTCCTAATCCTGATATATATGTATCTATATGTGATTTTATATATCTGCACATATAGATACATATAAATAAACATATGCAACACATGACTACCACAACAATGGAGCCTTCTTATTTCTAGAAGGGAAATATAAATAAAGGGAGATTACAACTAAACCCTCAAGGTAAGAATTGGTATGGCAAATGCCAACAATTCCTATATATGTGTCATTTGACCTTCATCAACAAAAATTCGTTGGAAAGTAGAATCACCAACTCATGGCCAGCGCTCCATAGGGACATTATAACCCTGCCCTCAGGAGGCATATGAGTCCACCTGTCGTTTCAGGGATGTGGGGCTGGGTACAATATATTTTGGTAGTTAATATTGTAATATTGGTAGTTCATTATGTATTTATTATAATATTATATTTATTATATTAATAATATACATACAATAAATAATATAATATTATATTATAATATTTATAATATGTATATTATTAATATATTATGATAATATATATATATAGATATATCTATATAGTACTGAACCCAAAAAGGAACCCAACCCCAAAATCTTTTTTGGCTGAATCCACGAACCGAATCTGCAAACCCGAACCAGGATCCGAACCAGAACTGGCAACTTAGTGTTTTTTAACACAAATAAAATAAAAATATTTTTAATATTTAAAATAAAATAAAAATTAAAAAGTATCTTTAAATACTTGGAGGGAAATTTAGGACCAATGGCCCAATTAGAAAAGGTATATCAAAGAGACACCTATCTTCATTTTATCATATCATTCAAGTTATCATTTGCATACAATTTTCAGATTTGAGTAGTTTGTTCAATCTAGGGCATCCAAAGACGAAAACCCTTGGTTTGTTTGGGGTTTGAAAGGACAAAAACCCTCTTGAATTCCACATTTAAGCTCAAGGATGAAAACCCTTATTTCCAGGCTTGAGTGATTCCAAGGGAATCACTATTGTGCTGATTCGTGGAGGATTTGGAGTTTGATACAATGTCGTTACAGTGCCGCTACAGTGTTTTATGCAAGTAAATATCATCATTCTATCACCAAAGCATATTTCAAGGTTTATATATTGAGTTTCAGGTTTTTGGTGGATTTTTGGACATCACTTGGAGCTGGATCTGAGTTACCTTAGCTGCGTGCCACCTTTGGAGGAACTACATCAGTCATTTTGTATTAGATCAGTCACATCAGCTGCTGGTTTACCTTGTTCCAATCATCCAGAGCATATCAGCAATAATTAGTGGCTGTTATCAGCAGTTTTTGGTGTTTCCAAGTCAGCGTTGCATATTCTCATAGAGTTCGTGGCAGTTTGGGGCTGTCTTGGTGGTGATTTGAAGAAGTCCAACACAGAAAAATTCCTATGGCCGATCCATCTTGACGGAATTCATAGCATGTTTGATGTGTATTATGGTGTCTAGGGTTTGAGAGGAGGTGCCACCATACTGGAGGAAATCACAGCCACTTGTAAGGGATTAAATCTGCTATTCTTTGATAGTAAGGTTTGCTGTTATTTTAATCTATCCAGTCATCAGACAACCGCATCCCTCTACATCATGATTGCTGGTTATTACAGGCTTCTATGAGTTTTATTTATTAATTTGAATTGAACGAGGTCTGAGTGGGTAGTTTGAGGTCTATTGACAAGTTGTGGACAGTCATTCACTGCTGTGTCAAGTAATTTCAGATCATATACCAGCGACCTATCTCTTGTGGCCAGCTAAGTTATCATCCACACAAAGGTGTAGAATTGATCATTCATTGCTGCAACAGATCATATAGCAGTGACTTGTCTTCTTGTGGTCAGCAGAGTTCATTAGTATGTGAGTAGAATTGTAATTGTACTTCTGAAATTTAGCTTGTGTTGGACAGTATGTTCAGATTGGAGCTCTCTTGAAAGACATGTAATCAAAGTGGTGAATACAATATTTATATTTGGTTGTTCATGAAACCTCAGTTTGTACTGTTCATAACCAGCATTATTGTTAGTCTCAGTTTGATGTCTGTTTGCATATTTTGGTTCCAATTACTCTGAAAATACAAAAAAAAATATAAAATCCAAAAATTCCATATTTGGGACATTACACTTAAGCTACATTATGCAACTAATTAATTTATAGTAATCAATTAGTTAAATTATTAATTAATTAATTAGGCAATATATCAATCAACTAAGTAATTTTTTCATTAATTACTTAGGATATTTCTTTTTTTTCGTTTGCACTTGTTTTCCTTTTCTCCTTTTCCGTTAACTGTTTTTTAAGTTTTGTGTTGATTAATAAAGTAATTAACTAATCAAAAAGTTAACTGATTGTCAATCAGTTAATTTTTTTACTAGTTAATTATCTACTTAATGAGAATTTATTTTTTGTTTCTTCTTTCCTTTCTTTTCTCTTTGTTTTTTTTCTCTTGGTCGGCCACCTCCCCAAAATTCTCTCCCTACCACTCCCCATTATTCTAGTATTGTGAATATCTATTTATGGAACTCTTGACGCTTCTGGTAAACCGATTGACGCACCCACAACCAATATGTAAAAATAGGAAGCTCTAAGTGTTTCAAGCTCAAAGCAACCTCCAGATTTGGTCCGGCTCTCCTATTTTAGTGCTCTCTAAATTGTTACAATGAAAAGGGAGGAGAAAAATACAATAAATGCTAAAGTAAAAGGGCTGATGCACCAAAATAGTATGTGGTCATTCCCCCTAGAACAAGATATGTACAAACTAACTATAAATCTGAATATTCAACAAGGTAGACAATAAATTACTTACGCTAAAGGCATTAAATCATCCACATAAAAATCAATATTGAGAGTGGAATGATAAAAGCCACAAAATCTTTTATTAAATGTTTTTTATTATACACAGTAGCAAAATTGTTCGAAGGTCAAAAGAGATGCTGAAATAAGAAAAACAGCCATCTAGACAAGAAGGTTCATAATGGAAGTAATCCCCACGAAGCAGAGATGCTTTGCTTATCTATTTACATTACATATGTGCCGTCAAAAGGGCCTCCAAAATCTATTTGGATCATACTCATCATCAATGCTCCACGAAACAAAAGGCACACGGATCCTAAAATATTGATGCCAAAATCTTTAAAATGAGCTTTTAGTCATTGGCATAGCCTTTTATCCACAAAGAATTTTCCGTTCCTCTTAGCCCCTTTTGATTTATGAGGTCCATGCCTCTCTTTGTAATATTTTAAGCGTAGCTTTAGCTTATATTTTATGCTCCCTATTTCAAATTAGAGATATACCTCTCAAGGCTTATATAAGCAAACATAAAATAACAATAGCATAAAGGCAAAATATTTAGCTTTTAATTCCGCCTTTGTACGAGATTAAAATATTGTTTCTGCAGGAGAATATCCTAAGGCGGAAAAGTACCATAACTAGAGAAAATGAGCATTTAATTTTACTTCAACAACCCAAAGGGTTTCATTCTACTCAATCATTGGCTTCTTCCCAGCATTCGCCAAGGACACACATCCCTCTTTTCTAGGTCATTTTAAGGACTTCAAAACGGAGACAAAACACCCCGCTCCCATTCCCCCCCCAAAAAAAACAAGAATTTTGAGGAACATTCATTGAGATGTCCCCATTTTTAAATAGCATTTGGGGCAGCCTGCCATCCCTCAAATGTCTTGAGGAGATGAAGTCCCCAGTCTTCACCTAATTTTTTAAGTTAAAAAAACAAAAGCCCAAATCAAGAAAACAGAACACCTAAATCTGTTCATGGAGAGCCCATGAAGCCCCCACAACCTAAAGAAACACCCTAAATCACCCAAAACCCCACCAAACATTTACAGTTTATGATTTTACATTTTGCACTTTCCATATTTAGTTTTGGCATTGCTATTTTGTCATTTATGATTTTCAGCTGCTTTGTACTTTGTAAGTTTCATTGCTATGAATAGAATTTAAAGACTATATTATGTCATTATGATTATCAGATCAATGGAGTGTCATTGCAAATTCAACATATTGATGCAATGATATTGCACAAGTGCATCTGCAATATCAGTGCCACACAAACAGCATCAGTAATGGGAAGTCCTGCAAGAATGAGACTTTGAAGTGCAAAACAACCTCCGAGATTGAAAGGCTGATTCATTGCCGATTCAGCACTAACCTAATTCTGGCAGGGGAAAAGAGAAGAACATAAAACCAGAAAGACAAAATAAAAAACAATGTGCCAGAATAGATGCAGCCTGAGTTGGCCTGTTGGTGAAAAACTTGCCCTCTTGAAAGAGAGGTCACAAGTTCAAATCCTGCAGGGGGTAGGGTATGTATGCCTCATATTAGAAGCACAGTTAGGTGCCTCCTGCATACTGGGAGTATGAGGTAGTCTCAT
Organism: Cunninghamia lanceolata; assembly: GCA_027924645.1. NCBI lineage: Eukaryota > Viridiplantae > Streptophyta > Pinopsida > Cupressales > Cupressaceae > Cunninghamia > Cunninghamia lanceolata. Next base: position 2,079,419 of record BSBN01001031.1, on the reverse strand, counting down.
ATGTTATAAGTCACCTGTGGACACAAAATCAGGTTGCCGACATCGTAGACTATAAAAGGATCCATTTGCACAACAATTGCAGGTAACAAGATTCAATAGTTAAAAGAATGAAATAGACACAGTTGCAGCAGTATATAAGACAAGAAAACAATATTTGGTCAATTATATGCCTACAAAAGATTAGCAGGGATCCAGACACCTGAACCAAGGCTAGCGTGAACATACAAATGAAAAGCAGAGAAAGAAAACTCAACACACAAGGCTTCAACAAGCACAAGTCTACAGAGGTCATCCCTCCTTTATCCCTGAGAAAGCTTGTTACTTATATATTAGAGAAGAAGCAGAGAGTAAAAAAGAAGGGGAAATTAAATCCTCACCAGCTCTACCTGCTGAACTCCAGTTTGAAATAGAAATCAAAATGCCAGCAATTAATGGTGCCATGGCTGCAAATGAATGAATGTCATAACACCATTGGGATCAACGTGCCATCAACCTTGTAAATCCTATGATATGGTTTCCACTATTCTTGGAGAGTTCCAAGATTCTTGGAGATAGGGTATTAATTTTGTAACTTTATTCACAAGGGGTGAAGGTTCAACAAACAATGGTTATTATTTAATTACTAACACCAGTAATAGTACCAATGTATCATTTACTATGGTATTTATTTTTTTATGATAACAATAACAATCTACAGTAAATAGTAACGGTAATAATGTGAGTTTTACCTTGGGAAGGTAACAGCTAAAAGTGGGACGTCTAAGTCTATTATGGCTTATGATATGGTGTAAGAGCATCTGTTATTATTAGTCTTTACATGTTGTAAGGAATCAATTAATTTTGAGACCGTCTATCGATAGCAAATTATGACAACCTATAAGAGGTTTTTGATTGAGGCTATTTTTGGCCTGTTTAAGAAATTCCCAAAGGTGGGCATTAGATTTCCCAAGTTGAGTGCAATTCTCCATGTACTCATCAATAATGCTTGTAATGTATATTAAATAGAAGCATATTGTGTGGGGTTTTGACCAGGGAAGAGTAGAGAAAGAACAGTGTTGAATAGAACACTCAAAGAGGAAGTTGCAACTGCAAGATTGAGATGTGTTAAGATTGTTCATAGGTACACATGTTGTTGTCAGATTGGAGGCAATGAGGAGATCGGGAAGTAATTTGTAATCTTGTTTTCAAACTTAATACAAGGTTGTCTTCTCTTCTGTGTGGAATTTTTTCCCGCAAGGGTTTCTCCACAGTAAATTCTGTGTTATGTAATGAATTATGGTATTTTCTGATTTTTTCTTATTTGCTGATTTAAATCCATTAAATCTCTTCATAGTATTTCAAAGATTAAGCAAACTTAATTTCAAATTTGCATACAATTTTCAGATTTTTATTTTGTAGTAGTCAAAGTCTTGTATCTCATCAATTGAGCAAATTGGTTTTGAGATTGAAAATTCCCAACAACTACTCCATTATTATTGTGTTGGCTATTACCATTGGTTTGAAGTGAAACAATTAATATCCATGAAGCAGCCTCCTTCAATGAAATTGTCACTTGTCTACAAGGTCACTTTGTTTCTAACAATGCCAAAACCCTCGTTTAATATCTTCCCATGGGCTTTTCCTTTTATTTTCCCGCGAGCTCTTTGTTTTAAATTAAATAAGGTGAAGCCTTACATTTAATTCAAGGGCTCATTTGACTAGTTATGGGCTCTTTATTTGTTTTATATTGATAAGGCAAGGCTTTAATATACAGCTGCTAGCACAGGGGCTTTATTTTTACTTTCAAGTTTCTTCATGTTTCTCAACCATTGAGATGGCACCATGTAGCTCTTGGGACCCTCTCATGCCATCCTCCAACCAATGGTGCTAACTTACCTCTAAGAGCTCTTGCAAACACTTTGAAAGAAGTGGGAGCCATTAGATATGCATTGATCTATAGTGGATGAGTGTTCTTAACTTTCATTTGACTCCAAAGCTTACTATTACCTCATGCAAGCTTTATACTCTTTATTCAACCTAGGTAAAGATTTTGGCTTTAAAATGCAAGCTCTATGTTAATATGGCAAAGCCTTTTATATTTATGCCTAGCCTGCAAACCTTTTGCTACAGCCTTAGCTAATACATTAAAACCATGGCTTTATTTTATCTCCACCTTTGATTTAACATACCATGTGTGGGTCCCACACTTTGCTAAGTCAACAATATTGACCAATCATGCTATTTTGTTCTAACTCCTCCCTTTAAAACTCTTCAGAAGTGTGGGGGCTATTACATTTAAGAAATTAACAATGGCTGAGTGTCCCTTCTCTTAAACAATGGTCACGATCTCTTATTCTTTTAAAACAAAGTCCAAGTCTACACTTTGGCCTGCAGGCTGCTCCTTTAGTGACCTTCAAATTTGATTCAACATTGTTAGAACATAATGTTATTGAGGGTCATACCCTTCTAACATTTATATAATGTTCTAATATAAGGTTATAAAACTTTATGTTATAAAACATATACCATTTAATACTTAATAATCTAATAACTATTAGATTATTAATTATTTACATATGGTTGCTTTAAATGGGTGTGACTAATACCCCTTAGGTAATATGCCACCCCTTCTCCTTTATTTAAGGGGATTCTCTCTCATTTGAGAGTGTGAATTTGGAGTTTTATAGTGAATTATATTACTATGCACATGAGATATTATTGGCCATATGGAAGTATGTAAAGGAGTATATCCCTAGGTTCAATCTATTCTTTAATTGACTATATTTTGTAAGTGTTTTAATAAAATGATGCTTTATGGGGTTTTTTACTCAAAAGGGTTTTCCCCATGTATATCTTATGCACATTCTATTTATTTTATATTTTGTTTATAAAGATTAGTATCCTGAAATCCTAATTTCTAATATGGTATCAGAGCACGTTAGGCTATACTAATCATTTTTATAGGTTATACTAAAAAACATGTAAAAATTGATGGGAAACCTCTTTATGTTTAATCAACACCTATGCAAGACCATTGTGCATGATATCTGCTGTGTCTTTTCTATTGTTTTAAAATCAAGCAGGTTAGGAAATACTACTCTTTCTTATAGGTGATATCTAAGAGATTTTTCATACTAATTTTTTCTAACATACTCATGAAATTTCCCCTAATGGCTTCTTCTCTTTGTGTGGTGTTAAGTTGCAAGGTAAGGTTGTCATTTATTTTGTCCCTTATCCTTGACTATGTCTATCATTATCTTTTTTGTTAGTCCTATAAATTATGTTTCTTCATTCAACAACTAAAGATTTATATCATCAAATGATTTAAAATTACCAATAAATAACAATGAATCTTATTAATCATGTCTTTCTAAAAGCTATATGATTCAATAATCAAATACTTTCATATCATGGTCTATTTAATAGATGAAAATCTTTAGAAAAAGCCTAGGGTTGTGACTTTAGAAGGGTGAAATGTGAGCCCTTAAATCCAAATGTTTTAAGTTTTTAAAAACCCTTAATTCAAATGAGAACATAATTTTGTCACATCCTTAAGTAGCAAGGCCTTTTTTTAAATAATGGTCACGATCCTCACATTAATATATAAGTGTCACCTTCATTATTTAAGAAAACACATAATTTTTATATTGTAAAAATTACATATATTAAAATTCTAAAAATTTCTTTATGAAATAGTTTCTTTCTTGATATGGTCGAAAGAAAGTCGCAATGCTTAGTTTAATGGTCGCAATAATTAGTTTAATGGTCACATCACAACCTTTCGATCACTTTTTAATTCCTAACATGGTCATTTTTTATAGGTCATTCTTCCGTCTTTTTTGGTTAATTCCTTCGATCATCTTTTTTAATTCTTGGTAGCCATCACATTTATAAAAGAGTATTCATTTTTTTTTTCCTTAAGAGATTCGAATCATTTATAAGGTAGGTAATTTTTTTTAAGTGAGTTTTCCATTAAGTAAAAAGTAAAACTAACGTAAGTATACTTTCTAACTAAAAAAATTCCAAATAAGTTTTTTTTTTTTAATAATAATAATAAAACTAAAACTAATAAAATATAAAATTAAGACTATAGAAGTGAGGGTCTATGAAAGTTTTTTTTCGTTGTCTTTTTTATGAAGAATAATGTGTGGTTAGTTACATAGGAAATGCATAGTTCAATGAAGATTTCAAAGATCGGAAAATAGTCTTTTATAATTTGAACATAGGATTATAAGTTGTAGATTTATTCCATAGTTTTTGGAGTGGATGTATATTTTCTTTAGTAAATATTTTAGCATCTTTTCCAATGCCATACATTTTTTAGTACATGCTAATTTTTAGAGAGGTCGATTAGAGCTTGTTGGAGTAAATGAGTTTTTACCATTTACCTTGCTTAAGTTTTACTTAGGCATCCAACATTATTAGATATTAGTTTTTTAGTTATTTATCGTTTCGGTAGTTGGGCGGTTGGTTGCCTCCACCCACTCATTCCTTGCCTTTATAAGCAAGGTTCTGGACAATATTTTTGCATCTCATATCTCAATTCATTTTTCATCCTTTTGGTGAAATAGTTGCGTGCTTCTCTCGCATTGTGAAGGTGTTAATTAGCAGGTTGTGCTCCTGAGAGGTGGCCTACTCCAACATGGTATCAGAGCGGACTTCCTGCGTCTCCTTCCAATTCTGAGAGTTTTCATCAGAGGTAATTGAGATAGATTCTGGGAATATTGTATTGTTTCTCCACATACTAAAAATTTCTGTGAAGGGAGCCCACAAAGCTGCAAAAATTTGAAGCTGCGAAAATTTCTTTGTCAAAAATATTGTACGAGATCCTGTACACGCACTCCAAGCTCTATGGAATGCATTCGAAACTCTTTGGATTGAATTTGCACCTTTCCCATTATATATTATAGCCGACTATCTCTGTTTTTTATTTACAATGGCTTCTGCTAATAAATAGAATTGGCAGAGGGGCTGAAGCAGGCGTAGCTGATCCAGTTGGAGTGCCCCACGAAGCGCCTGGTGGTAAGGTCCGCAGAAGGATACCCTAAATTTGGTTGAGAAATTCATCTCAAAAATTAAGTCCAGATTGGTTATTGCACCTCAAAATTCTGTCATCAAGATCGTTGACAAGGACGTCAGCCCATCCTCTTTGATGTCTCAACATAGATCGATTTGAAGTTGTGAAAGACAGCGGCTCTGGGAATTTCGGTGTGGCCAGGCTCATGCGGGACAAGAAAACCAAGGAACTCATCGTGAAATACATCTGAGCAGACTTTAGCACATTCTAAAGTTTTTCCAAAAAATATTTAGGGTTCCCATTCAGTTTTGCGTAATGTCATTGAAGGTGGGCCCGTGCTCACTTTTTTTTTGGCATTTGGAAGAAACATTTATCCCACATTGGAGGTGCAGAGTTGTCTTTGGCTATTAATATAGCCTATTCGCCCACTCCTCTATCGTGCTCAAGGCTCACGAGGTTGTGGTTGGTCTCTCTCTCGCATGGATTGGTGACTTGTGTGTTCGTGGAGATCTGCGTGCCCGTGCTCAGTGTAATTTTACGCCCCCTTCCTTGTGGTCATATGGAGTGACCAGATGCCTGCCTTATTAAGACCCCTAATGCTTCCAATGTGCCTTTTAAAGGCCTTTTTTCATTTTTGCATATCTTTTGCAAACGGAGGTCATTTTTCGAGTTCCAGATATCGACGAAAAGCTCTTTTCGTCACCTTCACAATGGTTGAGGTATTTCTCACATATTTTGTTGTTTGATGGTGTTTTTAACACGTTGAAGTTCGATATTAGTTTTGCTCAATTCTTGTGAACAAAGGGGTTGGTTGTTTATACTGTGAAGAATTATTTGTTGCATTCTCTTGTTTCATCCTGGATTTGCCTAAAGTAGAACTTCTAACTACAACAAATTATCTTAAGTGGAAATCTAATATGGAGATTTTGTTGTTGAAGTTGAAGTTGCAAAGGATTAGTTTTGACCAAGATCTCGAACCCACAAGTGCTGTAGAAAAAAGGAAATGGTTTGATCAAAGAGATGAAGCTCTTGGTACTCTCATTATATCCATTTCTCTTGATTTGAGATATCATGTGTTATATTGTAAGCATCCTAATGATATTTGGACTACCTTAGAGAATCTTTTTGGTAAGCCTGATAAGATGAGGAAATTTCATTTGGAAAATGAACTAATGAATCTAGATCCTAGACATTTTGACAATATCCAAGACTTTTTCACCAAGCTTAATTCTCTCAAATTGCAGTTGTCTGAATGTGGGGTAAAAAAGGATGATGAGCAATTGATTCTTTCTACTCTCTAAATTAGGTCCTAATTATTCTGCATTTTATGCTACCATGGATGCTCTAGGTAGTGCACACAAAATGCCTTCTCTTGATGGTTTTGCAATGCAACTCACAAGGGAACAAGCAAAGTTGGCACAAATGGGCACATTGACGCCTACGAGGGCTCAAGCACTTCTTGAAAAAGATCCTAAGGCTTCAAGTGGCAAGGACAAGAAACAAAATAAAGATTCTAAGTCTAAAGAGAAAGTTAAGGATCCTCCTTCACAACCTACTCCTGAGACCAAGACCTCTTCTAAAGAGGAACCATCACAAAAGAAGAAGATCAAATGTGCTTATTGCAAGAAATCCGGACATGATGAGCATAGGTGTTATACTAAGAAGATTGATGAGCTTACTCACCTTCTTCAAAAGAACACCCTGTTGCCCTCATCAGAGTCTTCTTCTCCTCCTTCCGCATCACATTCGGCAGCATCTTCATCTACACAGTCAGGGAATGCAGGATTTGCTAATGGGATGAAAGGTAAAGCACTCTTGGCTTCCACTATTCCTGAAAATGGGAGATGGCTTCTTGATTCAAGTGCATCTCATCATATGGCATCTTCTTTGGATATGTTCTCTTCTTTTGAGCCTTGTAGTTCATCTAATATTTTGATGGGTAACAATACTTACATGAAGGTATGTGGGAAAGGTTCTATTGATATGGGTGAAGGATCTTTTAATGATGTTCTTTGTGTATCGTCCTTGACCACTAATCTCCTTTCAGTTTATCAAATTACTCATGGTGCACAAGGTAAGACAGTTGAGTTCACTCCTGATCATGTATACATTAGAGACATGGAGACAAGAGAGATCATTGCTATAAGTGTGGTGGATGATGCATCTCGCTTGTATTCTTTTTCTCATTTTGCTCCTGATGATGATATTCCTTTGGCTGATGTTCATACCCTTCCATCAAGGGTGAATCATGTTTGTGAGAAGTTTGGTCACTTGAACCTTGGTGTTCTTGAGACTAGTGCTGAGCTTCCTCCCCCTCTGTCTCCTGCTTCTTCAGGTTTGGGTCCTACTCTTGCGCAAGTTGATCATAGTTTTTCAGATCTTGCTTTATTGGATGAGTATTTGGCAGGTATCTCAAACTTGTTTGTAGAGTCTCATCTTGCAGATTTGGGAGACATATTTGAGGGGATTTCTCTCCTATTTGATGACAGTTCCAGCATGGTTGTTGATACACCTACATCTTCTTTGGAGATTGACATTGATGAGTTTTCTCCTTCACTTGATATATTACATTTCTTGGTTGTTTTTTATCATGATTATGTGGTGGATTATTCATGCTTGGAGACTCCTACTCGGTCTTTAGAGACTTCTATTTGGAGACTTCCCTTGTCCTTCCTTCAGTTGGACACATAGTAGCTTCTTCATCATTCGGTGGACTTGTTTCTTCCTAAGGGGAGAGGTGTTGCTTGTAGGCATTGGATCATCTTTTGTTTCCAGGCATACTTCATCAGCATTGGAGCTTCTTTATTATGGGAGGGATATAATGTCTCTCTTTTTCCTTCCTATGGGGGGATCATTGATTGTATATACATGATGTATGTAGTCCTTGGGGAGTATTAGTGAGTCCTCCATGCATCATCTTGTTTTATTCTCTCTTTTGGAGAGGAGTTTTTTCCCACAGGGTTTTCTCATTTTCTCCGTTTTGTGAGAGATTGCATTGCATTTTGCATTGTACATGGCTACCTAACATGGTTGTGTAGTTGGGACCCATATTGCATCTTGGTCGTATTGCATAATAATCTCCCTAAGTTGCACTTAAGGAGGGGTGTTGGAGTAAATGAGTTTTTACCATTTACCTTGCTTAAGTTTTACTTAGACATCCAACATTATTAGATATTAGTTTTTTAGTTATTTATCGTTTCGGTAGTTGGACGGTTGGTTGCCTCCACCTGATCATTCCTTGCCTTTATAAGCAAGGTTATGTACAATATTTTTGCATCTCATGTCTCAATTCATTTTTCATCCTTTTGGTGTAATAGCCGCGTGCTTCTCTTGCATTGTGAAGGTGTTAATTAACAGGTTGTGCTCCTGGGAGGTGGCCTACTCCAACAGAGCTTAAGAGGATAATTTTTTTAAGAGGACTACTTGTAAAAGGAGGAAAACTATCATGTTTCTAGAGTGAAGGAGTAATTTGTATATGGCATTTATAAACTTAGATATGAAATTATTTTAGGAGGCATTTTTTTTAATTGAACATCCTATTATTACATAAGCTTTACAAACATACTTCAAAACTTTTAACATATTGATGGGGTTTTTGAGATTCTATTGCTATATATGGTTGTTAGAGCTTAGAAAGTCAAAGAGGAGATTGGAAGACACATAGGCACATTCCCATCTCAAATTAGCCTTTTTGCTTAGAGATGGTATACTACTTGAAAGGCACTAGATCTTGACATTGGTTCCCCTTTAGAGCAAGGGAGAATGTGGACATTCCTTGAGTTTGTACTGGAGGATGCAGAGTATGTCTTGGTCTACTAATGAAGTTTTGTACCTATAGATAGAAAATGTCTCTATTTGTACATGGCATATTGTTGTGGATGTAGAGTATGTTTCAATTTATAGTTGGATGTGTTACTATGGATGCAGAGTATGTATAGATGCATGGATGGAGTGTTGAATTGTGATACTGGTATGTTTTTGATTCACATGCAAACTGGTGTTCTTGTGGATAATTGATTGCATAGTTGCAAAACTTGCCGAGTATTCGACGAGTTTTTAAAAACTCGCGAGTTTTTTTGCCTAGCGGGTTTTTCCCGCAAGAACTCGCCATATCTACTCGCCAAGTTTTGGCGAGTTTTCACCAAAAACTCGGCGAGTCCGTGAAAAAAACTCGACCGTAAAAAAAAAAAGAGATCCGCGGCAGCTAAAAAGGCATTTTCATTTTATTTTTTCACTCCTAAGTTGCTCTCCTTCACCAAAAACACCCTCCCAAGCTTTTAGCAGGTATTTGCAGCGATTTAGTATCAAGTAAACAAGATTTGAAGAGGATTTTAATCAAATTTCAAAGGCAAATTGGATTTCCGGGTAGGTTTTTTTATTTTTCCTTCTTTCTTTTTTTAAAAATTTTTCTTCATTTTTGTTGCATTTAAGTTTTAAAAAGATCATGAATGTAGCATAAATAGATTTATATTGATCAAAACAAGTTTTATATTCATCAAACAAGATTCATCCCCCTTTTTTCTGATTTTTTCATTGTTTTCACATTTTTTTCAAACCCTGGTTATTTTTTTTATTTGAATCCCTTTTTTTTTTTAAGAAAATATTTAAAATCTTAGATTAGTTTAAATTTTTAGTAATTTAAAGTAATTTTCGGATTTTTTCATTGTTTTCACATTTTTTTCAAACCCTAGTTTTTCTTTTTCAATCCATTTTTTTAACAAAATGTTTAGAATTTTACATTAGTTTAAATTTTTACTAATTTAAAATAATCTATATTGATTTAATCTAATTTAGTTGTTTTTTTAATTTTCTATTGAAAAACTAACAAGTTGTGCTTTCACTCTGTATGTGTAGGTTAATTTATAATGGCAAATAGAGAAGCTTCTGGTTCCAATTCAGCCTCAGGCCCTGCCCCATCCATGTCGTCATCATCATTTGTAGGCACTCGTCCTGCAGGAGCTAGAGAACATGCTTGGAAATATGCCTATCAAGGATCGTACCATGGCTCAGTTTATTGCATTAAATGCGAAAAAATATTTCATTGAGGCATAAACTACCTCAAATACCATCTTGCAGGCATCAATCATCGTGATGCCAAGGCTTGTCCTAACACCACTGAAGAAATAAAAAGACAAATGAATGCCATATTGCAGCCGCATAAGAAAAAAATTACAAAGGGAGAGGGCAAAGGCAGTCATGCAAGCATCCATAGCTTCTTCTCAAGGTGCTCCAATCAACCTTGAGTCGGATGATGATGCACTCCAGGGCATAGTGGGCTCTCTTCATGGTCCATGTGTCTGAAGCAAACCCACCACCACCACGAGCCCTTCATCTACTTCTAGTAGACCACCAAGATCAGCACCTACACGCATGGTACATGATTGTTTTGTGCCTAGAAACACACCTGGAGCACAACCTTCCTTAGAGGCAACTGGGTGGAATAGGGAGGTGCAAGAGCAGGCAAACATTGCTTGTGCTGATTTTTGGTATTTCAACAACATCCCTTTCAATGTTACAAATTTTCCTTATTGGCAGAATTTGGTTACTACATTGACAATTGCAAGAAAAGGCTACAAGGCGCCTTCTCGCACAGACTTGAGTAGGAGGTTAGTTAATTTAATTTTTTTGATAAATTTATGTTCTCTAATTTATAGAAATTTATGATGAATTTAAGCTATCTTTTGTTTACAAATTAAAATTGTGTACTTAATTTCACTTTGTACTTGTAGGTTGCTTACGAATGCAAGTGATAGAGCAAGGGCAGTGGTAGAAGAACAAAGAAATGAATGCAAAAAATATGGCTGCACTATTCTTTCCGATGGGTGGACGAATAGTAAAAACCGCACCATCATCAATTTTTTGGTAGCTTGCAAAAATGAAGTGGTGTTTTTGAAATCAGTGGATGCCTCCAACATAGTGAAAAATGTAGAAAATTTGGCTAAAATGTTGGAGCAAGTTTGCATGGAGGTTGGAATTGAAAATGTTGTGCAAATAATTACTAACAATGCAGCAACATATGTGGCAGCTGGTAGAATTCTCCAAAATAGACACGACATTTTTTTGGTCACCTTGTGCAACACGTCCTTGACCTTTTTTGGAGGACATAGGCAAACTTGATTGGGTCACACCGATTGTAGAGGATGCAAGGAGGATCACAAAATTTATCCACAATCACCCTTGGGTTCTTCACTTGATGAGGGATCACACCCAAGGGAAAGAGTTGGTGAGATCCGATGTGACAAGGTTTGCAACGATTTTCTTAACATTACAAAACATTCTTGGTTCATTGACGGCTTTGAAACAAATGTTGGTGAGTCCAACATGGGTAGACTCAACTTATTCGAAGAAGCCGAAAGGAGAGGGGGTTGCATGCATAGTCTTCAACAACCTATTTGCACAAAGAGCTACGGAGATTGTGAAGGTAACTTCAAAACTTCGAATTTAAATTCATATTGAATATTTATTTATTTTTAATATGCCTTTCATTGTAAGTTTATAACTTTAATCTTTTTGCATTTTTATATTGTAGTTGTTGGAGCCCTTGGTTAGAGTTCTCCACTTGGTAGATGGGGATAAAACCTCAATGGGGTATCTTTATGAGGCCATGAATAGGGCCAAGGAGGCTATAAGAAATTATTATAAGGGGGACAGCCTCATATTTGATCCCATATGGGAGATTATTGATAGGAGGTGGAACAATCAACTCCACCAACCCATCCATGCAGCAGGGTACTTCTTGAATCCCCGTTGCTTCCGTTCAGGCACCTTCTCAGATCCTAGTGGAGAGGTTATGGAGGGCCTCACTACTTGCATTTAGAAGATTACACCCCAGGCTGAGGTGGCAGACCTCATTGTTGATGAATTGCAAAATTACAGGGAAAAAAGGGGTAGGCTCTTTTCTTCAGACCTGGCTAAGGGAGCAATAAACAATCAGTCACCAAGTATAAAATTTCAAATTTACAAGTTACAACTATTGATAATTTGATAAAATATGTTTTGAACTTTTGACTTTCCTTTCTAAGTTTCTAACTCTTCAATATTTTTTTTGTAGAGGTTTGGTGGACAAATTGGGGTGGAAATACCCCAAATCTCCAAAGATTTGCCCTCTGTGTCTTATGCCAACCTTGTAGTGCATCCAACTGTGAGCGCAATTGGAGCTTATTTGAGGCCATCCACATGAAGAAGAGGAACAAACTAGCTTAGAAACATCTCAATGACCTTGTCTATGTGCAATATAATCTTCGGTTGCACACAAGAAAGGTAGAGGAAATATCAGGTGATCCAATTGATTTAGATGAGATAGATCCTTACAATGATTGGACAGGGCGGGATGAGCAGCCTTCATTGTTTTTCGAGGATGATATCTATGATTTGGAGAAACAGGCAATGGAGGAGGGGGGTGGATTGGGATTCTCATTGGATGACATTGACGATGAGGTGACTAAGGAGGAGACATTGCCACCAGCATCTACATCCAGGATGGAGGTTGAGCCACAACGTGTCATGCCGAGGATGGAGGAGCCACAACAGTGTCCTAGGACTAGACCCTCTAGTTCTACCTCTTCCCTAGTTTTCACTAGACATGGGAAGAGGAAAATGTAAATCTGTAAAATATATTAATGTAGTATTTACTTTCAGTTTTACAAAAACAATTTGCTATTTTCATTTTGTTTCAGACTATCGGTATCAACGCATTCTACATGAGGATGTCATTTTGTACCCAATTTGCTTTCAAATCAATCAAATACAACTAGACTCAGCTTGTTTCTTTTATGTACTCATTTATTGACTCATTGGATGTATCTTATCATTGAATTTTGCAAAAAAAAATGTGTTTTTTATGAAATTTAAGCAACTTTTTAAGTTTTCGAGTTTTTTGCCGAGTTTTTGCCGAGTCGTGTTTTTTGGGCTTGGTGAGTTTTTCAGTTTGGCGAGTTTTTCAACTATGATTGACTGCTCTTCATTGTGCCCTGCAAATATGCTTATATTGCTCAAAGTTGAAATCATATATTTTTTTGTCACCTCCAAGTGACTCACTTTTATGAGTTTTTTAATATCAAACCATGCATTTGTATACATTATTATACAAAAATGTAAATGTTGCAGTCTCTTCTCTCAAGGGAAGAAACCTAAAACAAGTTTTTGTATGTCCCCTTTGAATATTTATAATAATTCTTTCTATGGCCATGGACAATATGATATTTAGAGGCAATTTGATGATACAATTGAGTTTTGACTCAATGGGCTTCCTTTGTCCACTGAAAGTAGAGTTTATTGGCTAACCTCCTAGAAGGTAACATTAAAACATGTCATTTTTCAAAGCCAAGATATTAGAGATCTCCTTAATCTAATTCATCATGACCTTGGAATGTTTTTGTTAAACATCTAATTAACCATCTTTGATTCTTCTTTAAATTAAAAAGAATGGTTTTCTTAACAAGTAGTTAAAATGGCATGTTTGGTGGTTTAATTGGATTATAGAACTATTTTAAGGTGGAAATAGAAAGATCTAGCACATACATCATAGAGGCTATAAATGGAAATCCTTCTGTCACTAAAGCTATGAAAATTGAAGAACTAACTTCATTGATTATAAACCTAAAACAAATCTTATGAGCTACCAAAGCTAAATGAACCAGACTCCATCATGTTCTATGTTTGAACGTTTCTATATATTGAAACTAACTTTAGAAAAATATACTACTATAGACAACAATAGTTGATAAATCCTTGATATTGTTGATTTTTTTTTTTTTTGGAAAAAAATATGCAACCAAAACCTAAAAACATCACCATATTATTATTTTGATGTTAAAGAGAATCATCACCTCTAAAATCAAAAGATGTCATATAATTGGCATTGTCATACATATAAGATAGTGTCATATGTAAGCTACAATTTTATATAAATCATCTTTTATATTAAATAATTTGATAAAAACCTTGGATAAGTTTGCATGACTAGGGAATTGATAACATTTGATATTAGTTATTTGAATATTGTTATAATCAAGAAACAATATTATCCTATATGTCATGAAGAAGAGAGATCCATTAACGGGAAAACTACAAGCTAAAAAGGTATGTCCAAATGGATAAAGACATCCAAGATGACATTTTGATACAATATATAAGCATTTTTCATAACTATCTAAAGAGGTCAATATTTTCTCTAAAAACTATAAATTTTTTGGGTATATAAGCACCTACTTGTAATGGGTGGTTGTCGCCCTAATACACTGTCTGAGGAGCAAGCTTGGAAAGGATAGCTCACCCATTGCTTTATTTTTTTATGGATCATTACTATCTATTTAATGACTATTTATTTTCCTTGTAGAAACATGGCAAATTATACATACTTATAAAAATCCCATATGGTCTCCTTAATAAGATTGTTAGATCATTTTAAAGTATTGTCATAGCATATTATATGTTGACTTATTTAATTATGGGCTTTTATTATTTTTGCATCAAAAATAAATTTTATTGATTATTATATTACTAACTATGTTGGTAACCCTATTGATAGGACATATACTTCAATCTATGTCTTAAAAATATGGTGCAGTTGCTATCACATGGATGGAGTAATATTTAAACAACTATCTTCTATAGCTCTTTAATCAAAAGTTGACTTCAAAGTCACTATAAAAGAATCAATGTGCTCAGGAGATTATTAGAAATAATTTTCATCTAGGTGCTATTTCAGGTCCCACCTTATTATATGTTAAAGCTATTTACTCTCACTCAAGACTCCTATTTCTAGAAATAAACCACATTTGAAGTTCATGGGCACAGCCTTCAAACGAAAGTCCTTCCATAGTAATATTATTCTTCAATTTTGTAAGATTGATTATAAGATGGCAGGTATGCTATGTCAAGAAGATTTGGGCTAGGATCCTAGCAATCATAAGAAATTATATATGCAATATGTAATGAACCTGGAGGGGGGTTGGTTTGAGGAGTTCTGGGCTCCAACGAAAACATTGTAAGACCTCGCATCATTTTTTAAAACACAGGGTTATAAATTATGACAAGATGACTTTAATGTAGTTCGGAATACATGCTCTTCATTTTGGCATATATTTGTGTCTCTACTTATCACTGTCAAAGAAGACCTACGTTACTGGGGTACTTCATTTTCTCTTTTATAAAAATTGACATGTGATGTTCCCTATTAATATTAAGGGGGAGTGTTATATAAGGTTATAAAACCTTAAGTTATAAAGCATATACCATTTAATAATTAACAATCTAATAACTATTAGATTATTAATTATTTACAAATGGTTGCTTTGAATGGGTGCGACTAATACCCCTTCAGGTAATATGCCACCCCTTCTCCTTTATTTAAGGAGGTCCTCTCTCATTTGAGAGTGTGTGAATTTGGAGTTTTATAGTGGATTGTATTACTATGCACATGAGGTATTATTAGCCATATGGAAGTATGTAGAGGAGTATATCCCCAGGTTCAATCTATTCTTTAATAGACTATATTTTGTAAGTGTTTTAAAAAAATGATGTTTTATGGGGTTTTTACCCGAAAGGGCTTTCCCCATGTATATCTTGTGTAATGTGTTAAATTTATGCTTGTATAATGCACATTCTATTTATTCTATATTTTGTTTATAATGATTAGTATCATAAGATCCTACTTTCTAACAAACATTGAATGAAGCATAGTTTACAGACTCCGCAAGTACTCGCCATTTTTTGTGTTGGCGAGTAAACTCGACGACTCCAAGCAAAAAACTCGCCAGATACAACAAAAATATGATAAGAGGTTAAAACACAACAAAAACGCAGTAAAAAAACGAGGATTTTTTCCTTATAAAAACAAGGATGCCCCTCACTTGTTCATTTAGCAATCTTACATGCATTTGAGCAATTTGCAAGGATTTTTAAACGAATTTGAAGGGCAAATTGGAGGAATTTGAAGGGTAGATTAGTATTTCTTTTTGTTTTGTTTCTTTTTTTTCCAAGCATGTAAATTCATTCTAGCTGCTAGAATCTAACATGTACATTGTAAACAATTCATAATTTTGTAATATTTACGATTTCACTTGCAATAAATTCAAATTAATGAGAATTTTATTATTCATTTATACTAATTTTTTAAATGGAATGGCTGTTTTTTCTATAAACGAAGTATTTTGCTGATTCATACTCTTTTTTTTTTTAATATAATCACTAGGTTATACTAAATTTATGCTGATTTATACTAATTTTATATTGATGTTTTGAATTAAATCACTATTTTTCTCTTTCAACATTTTTTTTGTATTTAAAAATTAAATATGTTGTACTTTGTAAGTTAGATACAATGGCAAATGGAGAACCCTTTGGCTCAAGATCAAGTTCCAAGTTCCCACTCCGCATCAGGCTCAGGGTCAAGCTCAACCCACTCGATAGCAATTGCTAGAACTCGTCCACATAGAGCAAAAGACCCCACTTGGAAATATGCCATACAAGGACCAACACCGAGGGCAATCATTTGCATAAGATGCCAAAACCAGTATTATGGAGACATCAATCACCTCAAATACCATCTTGCAGGTATTACTCATCGTGATGCCAAGGCCTATAACAATACCACAGAAGAGATTAAACGAGAGATGAATGCACACCTTGCGTTGACGAAAGAGATAAAGCTGAAGGGGGAGAAGACAAAAGCAACCATAGCAGCATCCATAGCTAGTGCTCATGCTCCTCATATGCAAGCAGAAACAGATGAAGCTATGACATTTCAACGCATAGTGGGCTTCGCTCGTGGTCCACGAATACGAACCACATCCACCTCATCTACTTTGAGTAAAGCTCCTACACGAACACATGTTTGACAATTCATCCTTTGGATTGAGTGATGTTATATATTATACTAATCTTTCTTTGGGGATGGTTTTGATGACAACAATTGCTCCCCGCATTTCAGTTGTTGGTGCTTTCATGGATGGGCTACAAGGTATTACCAAAGAAGTCACAAATTGCCATGATGTGCATGTTGATTTGGATGGCACTTGGAGTCATGTTGTGCACCTCTCTAGGCATGTTAGAGATCATTCTTGGTTGGGTACCCATGCTTGGGATCCTCAACAAGGATTGATGAAGTTAATTGGGAATGGAAGGGAGGACTTTTGGAGGTATAAGGATGAAAATTTCAGAATTAACGATGTTCCTTTGTTTACCAGCGATTTGGTGATTCCATTTGCTTATCTACAAATCGATTGGAGAGAGATTTTAAAGATTGGAGTAATAAACGAATTGTTACTTTTGGGATTGTTACTTGGCAAAGAATGGATCAGAATTCCAGTGTTGAGCTTGTTTTTGGGTTGCAGGTTAGTCACTTCACTTTTTGGTTTGCTCTCATTCAAGGGAGTTTGGCACTTTCTTATTTGTCAAGGAAGTAATAGATTTCAATTGGAGATTGCTTGGAGGTGTTTCCCAACCACTTTTGAGTTATTTCGGTGCAACACAATGCTTTTCACGCATGCTCATACTTGGAAAATTCGTTGGTGTTGTAGTTGTCCTTGGTGTAGAGCACTAAAATCAGATTGTACCTCATTGATTTCGATTTTGGGCAGCAGTCATTATTGTTTACTTTGAACCTTCCTAATTCAAAAAGTTCATCTTATGAAGGTTTGTGATGTAAACTTTGATAGTTTACTCTCACTGTGGGTTCAGGACAGCAAGTTTTCGCATGCTATGATTCATCTTACAAAGGGTCTTGGAGTTGTAACCGTAAGTGTTAGCACTGTTGTTCATTCTCCGATCAGCCTACACATGACTTCAGCGCTTGACCCGCAACTGTGTTGGTTTGTCTTTTCAGATCAGCAGTGGAGTATTTGGTGGTTGGAGTTGGTGGATGGAGGTGATTTGATTATAGGAGATGACTCTTTGGTTATTTCCATACTCATACCTCCTATATTTTCAGTTGGATATCAGAATGATTACCGCTGCCCTTACATTTCCAAATTGGTTATGGTAATATTCTTTCGTGAGAAGATTGATTTCGATCTTTGGCATGCTTTAGGGCAAATGGTTATGGGAGTTTTTCCAAACACAATTCCTCTATTTATTGCTTCCACCCTGGTCATGGTCAGTGACAAGCACTGCAAATACTTAATGAGGATAGCGTGCATATCATTAGATGATGCCTTATTGATTGCAGTGGTTTAGGTGTGTTGATGTGTTCGGAACCTTTTTTTCGACACTTGGAGATTAAGTGTTGATGATATGAGTACAGCTGATGACAGTAGAGGCATTTCCTGGTTGGCAGATTTCAGAATGACGATAGTGATTGGTCCACTTCTTATTTGGGAGAGTTTGGTTTTGGGGTTGAGCAAACTATTCTCCCTGTTGCCCAGGGTCATGTTTGATACAGGGATGGCAGTTATGGACCTTATCGGGATGCTTCAACAGGAGATGTCTCATGGTCTGGGTTTCAGCCCTTACTGGTGTTTCAGTTTGGGGTCTGGAGATGATTACTTTTGGGAGATGCAAGAGAGGAGAGTGTTGTTGTGGCACGATGTTTTTTACAGCTTTTATCAAAGTGGCGCAGCGTCAGCGTGGTGGTTCTATTATGAGAATAACTTGGGACCCTGGGATCTTTTTTGATTTCAGTTTTGATCAAGCTGATGACTATGGGGTTGTATTGGCATTGCTTGAGGACAAGCAATCTTTCGGAAGGGCAGACTGTAATGTCCCCATTTTTAGGTTCTCTAGCAATGCAGTTGTCGTTGACTTTCTGGGTTTGTGTCAACTTGTTCTGAGGGGTAAATTGATGTTACCAGTGAGCTCTGATGATTTAGAGGAGTCATATGATGCTTTCAGATGTTATTTCTGACTTCATATTTGGGCTCCAAGAATCATGGAGGGAGTGCCTATTTTTAGTAAGTCACCAAGTCGGGTTTGTTTATCATCTTTCATCATCGGGATCACTCTTGTGCAATCAAATTTCAATTCCAATGCTTTTTGACAATTTTTGCAACTCGGGTGTAATATTGGTTATAATTTAATTATTTTACTAAGGTTGCTTAATTTAATCAAAATAATTTAGAGGGCACTTTAGCATTATAGCTCATTGGAAAGAGAATAAAAAGTTATAAATCATGGACGCATAATATTGGAACCTTGCGAATCAAATATCATCATTATTTTGATAAAAGGGTCTTTAGAGAAAAAAGAGCTTTTAATTAAAAAGTGAATTAAAAAATAAAAACTTTTGGAAAGGTAGGGGAAAAAAGTATAAAAAGGCATTTGAGGGGCTCATTTGGATTATGCAGTTTATTCTATTTCTCTGATTGAAACCCTTGTGGTTCTAGAGATCGAACCCAGTTCATCTCAACCTTCTTGAGGACGAAAACCCTCTTGGAGATATTCAACTGCGGTGGCGAAAGATCCTCCCAGGTTGATTGCTGGTAAACTTATTTAGAGTTTACGCATTGCAGGTTTGGCATTGTTTGGAGTTTCAAAGGAAGTATTTATTTGCAAGCCAAATTGGAGGATTTTATTGGTGATCTCATTTCATGGATTGCATTAAGCTGATTGGTGTTTACCGCAATATGGTGTGTTTCACAGAATATGAAGTAAACATAATTAAGTAGTATAGTGCATAACACAGAGCATGAAATTATAACAGCATTGCACAGAATAAAGCATTGTTCCCATTCATTGAATATATCAGTATTACACTACAATGTTACAATGCTGTGGGGTCGCTCCGACTACAAAGTATTAAGCCAATATATAACTTGGCCAAGGTTGGTTGAGATACCAACCGTAGGCAACGACTCTATAACTATCCAACCGTCGGGGTTAATTCCCGATAACACTCCTAACATAACAACACTAATTAATTATTTACTTGGCTGACTACGGCCAACTACAATTATGACCGACTACATCATCCCCCCCACAAAATTAGTCGTCTTCCAGACGACAGAAAACCATCAAGTGACATTAAGTAAGCTTTTGCCGACAACAATGTTGAAGTAGGAGCTATGTAAAAGTAGAACCAACACATTTGGAACACCTGCCAGTAGACCAACCAACCAAGGGACCCAATCTGATAGCACACTAAATGCTGTGAATGTTGCACCCCATTGCTCACTGGATCAAGATAGTACTAATTTGATGGGGGTTTGGGGGCAACGCCCCCAACGGGGCCGAGGGGCAGCGCCCCTCGCGGGGGTTTGGGGGCAGCGCCCCCAACGGGGTCGAGGGGCAGCGCCCCCGCCGCCAAGCCCAAAATAACACCTTCAAAACCATTCGGACCTTCATTGCGCACATCATTTTTCTAACAAAATCGAACACTCATCTGCAATCCAAAAACTCATATAATCGGCTGAGAACAAGAATTAGTACGGCGGAATCCACTTCAGGCAGGGAAAAAAATATTGAAAATTGTGGGGACGGGCCTTGGTCGTACGCCGTACGATCTGGTCGTACGATGTACGACTTGGCCGTACGACCTGGTCGTACGACGTACATCGTACGGCTTGGTCGTACGTCATACGGCCTGGTCGTACGTCATACGGCCTGGCCGTACGTCGTACTCTTTTTTTTTAATTTTTCAAAATTTTTCCGACATTTTTTTTTCGTCTTTTCCAATTTTTTATCCCTGTCAACTTGAACCGGATTTTTCTATTTTTCTCCGACGGGGTCCACGTTCGATCTATAACTCCGACTTTAGAACTTTCTTGTCGCGTAATCTGTCTCGTAACATTTTTCCCTTTTCTAGAATTTCGTTGTGGGGGTGATTTGCCAGTACGACAAGTAGCCATATCCTCCAAATTAAATATTTTAACTTCATTCTTCGTACCTTTATTGATTTTGTAATCGTCGGTAGGATCGGGTGCCTTTATTGGGACCGAAACTGTTGTCTTCAAAAAAATTAAACTATCTGACTTTTGAACATCATTTTTTCTCTGTTGATTGTCACCGATCGCCAAAACATTGCAAGTCGACGGAAATACTCTATAGTCCTTATTCCTTCTGTATGGTCTATTTTTGGCCGATATTTTCAATGTTGTCTTCCCGTCGTTAGTTTCATCATCCCTAATCACCTTGCTTGTCAATGACTCTTCGTACCTAATCACCTTGTCTAGTTCAAATGTATGTGCAAGTGTATCATCTATCTTGGCATTACCCTCTGTATATTCTTTCTGTGCCTCTCCTGGTCGATTTGTCTGTTTTGGTCAACATGTCTCTGCCACTAGTTGCTCTGTTACTTCTGACTGATTATTACCTTCCTCCCCTTTGTCACTCATTACCGGTTCCCTCTTACCAAGTGGTCGAGTGTTTGTCAATCCATCTAGTGCTTCATTTATCAACAATGTTTCACTGGGCCCAATATTGCCGATATTGCCGAGTGGTTCACTAGTCGCCCGAGAGCATTCGCCACTTTCTCTTATTGAAATCATGTTACACTCTGGCTTGAAGAACTCATAGTCTTCCATTTGCCAGTGGAAGAGCCCACTAAAGGAATTAGTTTCATCCTCAGAACATTCTTGCAGTTTTAATACTCCTTCCTCATCAGGTTCTATTGGTCCTCTGCCAACTGACTCCCCTCCGTCTGAATCAGAATCTGATGCCAACTCTTCACTTACAACCTGTGTTCTCAAATCTATGACGATCTTCTTACCTTTGTTCTCTATTGACAATGTGTTTCTTTTCCAGTTATGGTTGGCCTTGGCGGCTATCAGCCACCCTCGGCCGAGTAATGCGTTGTACAACGCATTTTGTGCTGTTATGACTACGAAGTTTAATCGAAAAAGTTGGGTGCCAATCCTTACTTTCTGAGCCATTAGCACTCCCAACGCTTTAATTCCGTGTTGGTCTGCTCCCACTAACTGGAAATTTTGCGGCCATAGTGTAGGTTTCCCCAAGCACTTCCACGTATCTTCTGTCAGAACATTCACTCCCGATCCCCCGTCGATTATTGTGTTTGTTAGATGATATCCACCGATTTCCATGTGTATGACGGCTGGGTTCTTGCCACTGTTTACTGCCAACAGTCTCGGGTCGATGACTTGTTCTCCCTCGAGCGGTGGCTCCACTATGATGTCTTCCTCCTTTGTTTGCCTGTTTGGTTCCCCTTCCATCACCTTCGAGATTGCCATTCTTAATTGCGGCATGCTCTGTAAAAGATCCGCTATCTTAACCGATACAGTGGTTTGTAGCACCTGGTTCACGATGCTCTTTTCTGACTCTGGTCGTACGGTAGTTGTTTCTCTGTTCTTTTCTTCTGTTTCCATTGCCATCTCTACTTCCTTCCTAGCCTCCTGAAGTCTCTCCTTCTCGGTCCGGGGATCTGGATACATCGCTTTTTTTCCTTGTGCTCGGGTAACCGCTAGGATCTCTTCATCCTTCTCCTTGAAACTGATCATATTCACCCCTTTTTGCTTCGGGCAATCTTTTTCTTCGTGATCTCCAGGCCCGCACCACTTGCATAATGCATTTATTGTGTTCTGATTGTTGTTCGGGCATTCTCTTGCAAAGTGTCCCCACTCGTTGCATTGCCGGCACTGTATCATAGGTCGCCCCTTGCTGTCATACTGCAATCTATTTCTCGGACTTCTATTGCTTTGGTAACCTCCAGGGGATGCATGGCTATTGTACTGGGGCTTTGGTGGTGTGTTCGGTGGGGTTGACGGTTCTCCTTGAGTGAACAGTATTTGCGTACCCCTTGCTTTCAGATTGTATGGGCATTCCTTGATGGAATGTCCCATCACTTGGCAAATATCACAAAACAATTTTTTCGGACAATTTGTCTTTGTATGACCTTCCCCCTTGCAATCTGTACACCACAGTTCTCTGGCTTCCCTCATACTCTCCTTGTCGGCCTTCAGTTCTTTCATCATTCTCATGTCCTTCCTGAGTGCCTGCACGGTCTTAGACTCACTGTCGCTGTTGTCATCCGTACTCTCCTCGTCGTCCGTCTTCCTTTTCCCTCGAAAGGATAGTTTATTTTCACTTTATATCCATCGCTCGATTGTAGGCTTCATTGTATGATGACGGAGGCACGACTTTCATTTTCTTTCTCAGCGATGGACGCAACCCTTCGATGAACCATCGCTTCTTCAGCCCGTCGGCCGGCTGAGTCTCCAGTTTTCCCAACAATTCTTTCAGTCTCCGGTTGTAGGTTCGCACATTCTCGTGCTTCCCTTGCTTTGTACTGTAGATCTCCGCTACAATTTCACTGTCATCCTTCAGAAGTTTGAATTCGTCTTGGAATGCCTTCTTAAGTAATCTCCATGATGCCCTGTGTGCTTGGGCCAACTCTGTGTACCAGTTGATGGCACTATCTCTCAGTGTCGCTGGAAATGCTTTCAGCCAGTAGTCCACATCATCTTGCCCATTGGCTATCCAAATTGTCTCACACGTCTTACAATGTCGTACTGGATCTAACCCATCCCCCGTAAATTTTGGCAGCTTCTGCCTCTCGGCTGGCGGAGTCACCATCCTTCCCCGATGCCCTCCTTGTGCGTTGGACCTAACTGGATTGGTTCTCTCGCAACGTCCCGATGCGTCACTTGCACTCTCAGCCACGTTCGAGTCTTCCCTGCGTCCTCTGTCAGCATCCTCTACACCTTGAGTCTCCTCGGGTTCGTTCTAATACTCCCTCTGCCCTGGGTCTTAGGCTCAGATCTTCCAACTCTCGGCCCTTCGTCGTCCGATATGGATAACTCTCCGATGCGGCATATGCCTTTCTCAGTTGTACGGCGTGCGACGGCGATCAGCGTCACGTTCCTCCTCTTGTTTCAGACGTTCTTCATACCTTCTGAGAATTTGTTGCCGTCGCACTTCCCTGTCTCTCTCTTCTCGAAGATCTTGAAAGGCTATCAGGTTCCTTGCCAGAAGTCGAGGAATGCAGTTCACAAGGTTATCCACTTCGCTATTGACACGCAGGTTCTCTGAAATAACCTCCTCTGGAACCTCTCTGCGGATAGATTCGTCTCGCACGTATTGTCCGACTGATAATAACCACAGTTTGACTAATTCCTGAGTTACTTCATCTTCTCAACTTCTGGGTTCATTCTCTTCTCTATCGCTTCCCTCGCGCTCTTCCTGAATTTCTTGTATTATTTCTTCTACGTGCTTTCTGTCTTGTACTTCCTCGTCGGTGTCAATTGGTTGCCCCATTACGCTGCCATTTTCTTGATGCTAGATACACCCGACGGCTTGTTCGGACGATGTCACTTGTCTGATGGTATCGGACGTCTCAACTTGTCATCTCCTTGTCACCCGATGGCATCAGACGACTCCACTTGTCATCGACTTGTCACCCTCGACCCGTTTTCAAACTGGCAACGGCGCCAAATGTTTACCGCAATATGGTGTGTTTCACAGAATATGAAGTAAACAGAATTAAGTAGTATAGTGCATAACACAGAGCATGAAATTATAACAGCATTGCACAAAATAAAGCATTGTTCCCATTCATTGAATATATCAATATTACACTACAATGTTACAATGCTGTGGGGTCGCCCCGACTACAAAGTATTAAGCCAATATATAACTTGGCCAAGGTTGGTTGAGATACCAACCGTTGGCAACGACTCTATAACTATCCCACCGTCAGGGTTAATTCCCGATAACACTCCTAACATAACAACACTAATTAATTATTTACTTGGCCGACTACGGCCAACTACAATTATGACCAACTACAATTGGAAGCATTTATAGGTTGTCGCGGGTAAGCTATTCATTGTTGATATCAGATTTCTTTCTATGATAATTTGATATATATAAAAGAGATAATGGTGACCGATTTTCAAGTGATTTAGAGCAGATTTGGAGGAGTTTCTATAGGGTTTGATATTGCTTACTAAGGAACGTGGGAGTTGGGTAGCAAATCGCTCCCCTTCTTGAATGATTTGGAGCTTGGATTTTATGGTGCAGCCATTGAAGCATTGCTTAGTTAGTTTGAAGTTGGTATTGGGCAGATTTGGTCAGCTGAGTTAGAGATTGTACTTCCAGCCGATACTCAGATTTTGTTACAGCAGTTCTGGGATTTATGACAGCAGTTTATATGTACTTGGGAACTACATATTTTCATTTTAGGTGAGTTCATTTGATATTGTACTCCCATTATTAATGACTGAACTTTGTAACAGCGAGCTATTCTATCACAAATCAATATATTGTTGCTGGATTCAAGGTCAGATTGTGCTTAATTATTATTTCTATTTCATGCAAAGTGTTTGATATAATGTCTATGTTGTTTATCTGCAAATTTGAGATGTTTCTTGTGTACTTTCAACTCCCAACTGCATATTGAATTATCCCAAACACAAATACATTGAAATGCATTAGAAACTACACCAAAACAACAAACAGGAAAGTGTTTGATGGAATGCCTGCTTACTGGAAGTCAGATATATTTGGGAGCGTTGGAAAAAAAAAAATTGTTCCAAACTGGGGTGGGACACTACAGGCAATCATCATAAATTCATCGTAGTTGGCAGCTAGCAATTGTATCAGGATTCCGCATGATGCGATTTTGTACTCAATTTGTATTCAAATGAATCAAATCTACTAGAAAACACTTTTGTACTCATTTATGGACTCCTTGGATACATTTTGTTTTTAAATTTTGCAAAACAATTGTGTTTTTACAGAAATTTAAGTAATTTTTATAGTTGCCAAATTTTTTGTCGAGTTGCAAATTTTGGGTCTGTCAAGTTTTTGCCAAGTATGCGAACTATGGAATTAAGCCTATCAAATAGGCTAGCCACAGGCTTCATTTCCCAGTGGGGTGTTTATATTTGAAGGTGATATCATAGTCATTCCTACTTCTAAGATACAGCCATCTTTTCTGCCCACATTGCATGTGGCTTTGCATCTTCTCCATAATTACTTTCCATATCACCGTACTCGTTTTCTACTTTGCCAAAATTATATGACCATCCAAATTCACATAAAGCCTTCCCTGCCTACTAAGCAACCTTCACAAACCTGACCTGATCAAAACAGTCTTCAAAGTAATAATTGTCTTATTTAGGTTCATGCATAAAGTGAAATGTAGCATTTTGAAGACGTGTTAAGAAAAGTTATGCAAGCTTTCGGAATCGAAAGATGTGATGCAGTAACATAGTCAATGCCCATTTGCTCCTTCAGTGAGGCAGAATTGCATCCAAAGATTTGAAATCTGAACTTTCCAGAATATGTAAGAAATGGTTGGGAGATCCTTTGTGAACAAAGGCTGATTTAATGTCATCACCCTTGAGGTCATCAAAGAACATTTAGAAAACAAAATTTGCAAGCTCAAAGAAACAAGAAAGCTAGAAGCCTAGAACCATTAGCCTACAGGCCTTACAAACCTAATTATGCATTGGAGTGCAATTTTCACACTACAGTTCTGGCGACTCACAAGGAATAATTAGCCTGTTGAAGATGAATAAACCCAAAAGCATGTAGCCTTAATCCATTGGGCATGGATTCAAGCAGAGAAGAAGAAGAAGAAATACAACACCCTTCCAATCTAAACTGAAAAAACACCTACACTCTGCCATGGCTGCTCCACTACCTCTCTTCCTGTTGCAAGCATTTGTTTGCAAAAACAAACGACTCTAAGTTGCAGCAACTTGTTTCCAAAATCAAAAGCCTTATGCTGCCAGCAACCTACTAAAACAAACCCATCCACAGGCATGGAGAAGTAGCTGCCTCTCTTGATCAGAATACACCACAATATCAATTTTGAAACAGCAATCAGCCAGACAAATTGTAAGAAGAAAAATAGCAAAAATTTATACTTTTTCACTTCCCTGTGCTCTGCTGACTGAATCCTTAGTTTGCTCTGCCATTGATTGTGATTGGAATGCCGATTTGCACCAGGCAGGGGATTGGAAGTAAGTTTTAAGAGCTGAAGCTCTTGCTCATGCTTCCGATTAAGCATGTATAGCGGCTTAGCACTGTTGATTGCATACTCCTGCGGTTTTTTGTTCTCATTGCTTCAGGAATGCCAGTATTTGGCTTGAAGTGGACTGCACTTCCCAAAGTGTCTTGAATCTCAATGGAATACCACTGTGGTTGCAAAATATTTGTCCCAAAAATGAGGCTTCTTAGTCCTGCAATCAGACCCTGCACACATTTGTTCACCCTCTTCTAAAAGAAGACTATATCCCTCCCTCAAAATGAAAAATAGATCCATCTTTTTTGTATCGCAGTCCCCTCTTCAATATCCTCAGAAAGGGGTTTTAAGTCAAGGCCAGAACCTTGTGCTAAAACCATCTTTTCATCAACAAGGAGAACGTAACTCTCTCGGAAGATAGAAAACAGGTCCTTGCTGTGCTCTCCTTCATAGAGGTAGATGTCCCTCTGATACATACTGCTAAAATCATCATCAAACTCTGAAGATTTCTCAAGAATTGCCTGCCAAATTAGCTCTTCTGTATGAGGCAAAAACTTCTCATCTGAACTCACATCTTCTACATAACAAGGATGAACCTGCTCTGCTACAAAAACTTAAGGTACAGCTGCAATATCTTCTCTTTACTTCGGCAAAAAATGTTATTGTTTGCACACTCATCTCCTATGAGGAAAACTTGATTTTCTACCACATGATGATGATTTTCTATTCTAGGGCATGTTGAAGCTTGTGAAGAACATGCATTTGACTAAGTCCAGTTTACTGGGGCAATTTGAGGACCAAAGTAATTTTCCTGATAAGACCTTGATAAATTTGATAAATTTGGGATAACAAGCTGCCTTTTGAAAGCTATGAACTCATTAGAAAATTCATAAACGGGACTCTTCATTTCCACCATTCATTGGAATCAAAGGACTCAGTGGGAGCTGAGGGGTGTGGATCAAAATTTGCATTTGTTCACACTACATAGCTTGGAGGTCACAAGCTTGAGAGAGTAAAGAGATTGCAAGAATGGGAGCTATTTTTCCAGCTTGTATAAGCCTTTCCTCAGCAGATATAGCTATACTACAAGCTTCTAGAAGGGTTCTACCACCTAACAATTGAATCATTACAGCAATTTCAGGATCAAAAGCTTTTAGAAATTTAGACGATAAAGAAAAACCAAATCTGGTAGAGGACGGATATCAGTCCTTTTGAATCTGAACTTGAAAGCAGGTATGGGCTCCATGGAAGCTCTCTTTACTGTCATAAGATGCTAGATCAATGACAAGTTGTCCACCCCTTCCTTGAATTGATCATGAAACAAAGTTCCAAGCTGATCCCAGCCTGTAAAGGAAGAAGGTGCCAAGCCTCTAAATCAATCCAATGCTCTTCCCTTGATAGATGAAGCCAACAATCTGAGAGCCACATCCGAAGCTACAAAATTGTGTATTGTATTGCTACATATGAAATGAGGTCAATGGGAGACACATAGCCATCTCCATTAAAATCAGGCGGTGCTCTTAAAGCTGATTCGAGAATGGCATTCCCTTGTTGTAGCTGCAACAGTCCAACAAAATTCCAAGCCATAAAAGGCAAATTTCTAGGACTGGCCATCACATTTTAGGCTGAAAATGATTGAATTGAAGGTCATGCATGATCTTTTCAAACAGAGAAATGGAATATTGCAACCAGTATAGTCACCAAGTGGATGGTGTATGCTCCTCAGAGCAGATTTTTTTATGATTCTCCACCAAAATCACATAATTTAGAACTAAAATTTTGTTTTGTGGAACAAAACCGAAGGCTGAAGCCTTGGATTCTATCCCACTGGATGTGCCAAAAGCTATTGATGCTTAGATATTTGCACGAATGCATTTTCAATATCAGTGTCACACAGAGAGCATTAGCAATGGGAAGTCCTTCAAGAATGAGACTTTGTAGTGCAGGAGAACCTCCAGAATCAAAAGGTCGGGTCCTTGCCTATTCTAGCACTAACCTAATTATAACAAGGAAAAAGAGAAGAAAAACATAAAAACAAAAAACAAACTGAAAGGTGATGCATCAAAATAGAAGACCTTCCATTTGCACAAAGATTGCAAGCGAGATTCAATAGTCAACAGAATGAAATAGACACAGTTGCAGCAACATAAAAGACCAGAAAAACAATATTTGCATGATTATAGCAAGAATCCAGACACGTGAGCCAAGCCCACCCTGAACATACAAATGAAAAGCAGAAAAAGAAAACTCAGCATACAAAGCTTCAGCAAGCACAAGTCTATAGAGATCCATCCCCCCTTTATCTTTAAGAAATCTTATTACATATATAAGATAAGCAGAGAAGTAGAAAAGAGGGGGAAATTAAATGCTGACCAACTAACCTTGCTGAACTCCTGCCTGAAATAGAATTCAAAATGCCAGAAATTAATGGTGCCATGACTGCAAATGACTGAATGTTGTAACTGCTCCATTACTGTTGTGTTGGCTATGACCATTAGTTTGAAGTGGAGCAATTAATATGCAGGAAACCGCCTCCTTCAATGAAACTGTCACTTGTCTGCGGTCGCTTTGTTTTTAACAATGCCAGAACCCTAGTTTAGTATGTTTGCATCAGCTTTTTCTTTTATTTTCCCGGGAGCTCTTTGTTTTAAATTAAATAAGGTGAAGCCTTATATTTAATTTGAGGGCCTTATATTTAATTTGAGGGCTCATTTGACAAGCGACGGGCTTTTGATTTGTTTTATATTTATAAGGCAAGGTTTTAATATACAACTACTAGCCCGTGAGCTTTATTTTTACTTGCAAGTTTCTTTATGTTTCCCAACCATTGAGATGGCACCATGTAGCTCGTGGTACCGTCTCATGCCATCCTCCAGCCAATGGTGCTAACTTACCTCTGACAGCTCTTGGAAACACTGAAAAAAGCAGGAGCCATTAGATATGCATTGACCTACAGTGGCTGAAAGCTCTTGGATTTGATTTGACTCCAAAGCTTACTATTACCTCGCACGGACTTTATATTCTTTATTCAACTTGGGTGAAGACTTCAGCTTTAACATGTGGGCACTTTTTTTAATATAGCAAAGCCTTTTATATTTATGCCTAACCTGCAGGCCTTTTGCTATAGCCTTAGCTAATACATTAAAACCACAACTTTATTTTATCTCCACCTTTGATTTAACATACCATGGGCAGGTCCCACACTTTGCTAAGGCAACAATACTGACCAATTGCACTAGTTTGCTCTGGCACCTCCCTTTTAAACTCTTCAAAAGTGTGGGGGGCATTAGATTTTAAAAAATTAATGATGGCGAAGTGTCTCATCTCTTGAAAAAAGGCAGCAGGCTCTTATTCTTTTTAAACAAAGCCCAAGTCTGCACTTTGGCCCGCAGGCTCCTCCCTCTAGCGACCTTCAAATTTGATTCTCAACATTGAATGAAGCCTATCAAATATCCTAGCCTTGGGCTTCATTTCGCGGTGGAGCGTTTATATTTGAATATAATATCATCGCCATTCCTACTCCTAAGATAGGGCCATCTTTGCTGCCCACATTGCATATGGCTTTGCATCTTCTCCATTATTACTTTCCATATCACCATACTCATTTTCTATCTATGCCCAAATCCCAAATTCACATAAAGCCTTCCATGCTGACAAAGCAACTTTCACAAACTTGACCAGATCAAAATGGTCTTCAAAGTAGTAATTGCTTTCTTTAGCTTCATGCCCATTCCAATACAACTAAATGGCAATCACATCTATTCATCCTTCCTTAGCTTTGTATAGTGAAATGTAACATCTTGAGGACATGTTAACGAAAGTTATGCAAACTTCTGGAATGTAAAGATGTGATACAGTAATATAGTCAATGCCCATTTGTTCCTTCAGTGAAGCAAAATCGCATCAAAGATTTGAAATCTGAACTTTCCAGAATATGCAGGAATTGGCTGGGAGAACAAGGGCCAGTTTAGCATCATCACCCTTAAGGCCTTCAAAGAAGATTTTGAAGACAAAAGCTGTGAGCTCCAAGAAACAAGAAAGCTAGAACCATTAGCCTGCAGGCCTCGCAAACCTGATTATGCATTGGAGTGCACGTTTTGCACTACACAACACATTATATATAGTTTTTTTTTAAGTCAGCTTCTTTTAGTTTACTTAAAAGTCTGTTTTTTTTTGGTATTTTAAAATTTTTACAAATATATATATATAGTCAACCCCCTCCTGCCAACCCCACATTCCCTACCATCCCAAAAATCAAACCAATAAAAAAACTTGCCATCCCTAGAACTTCAAGAAACACTGCTTCCTTTACCCCTGAAGATGGATCCAAAAGTAAGATTCAAAGTGTCAACAAAATCACAAATGCAGTTGATTCCAGAAATCTTAGACAATAAATTCAAACACTTTAAGTATCTAGTTGACATCATCAAAAGCAATCCACATCAATTTACTTTCAACAAGGTTAACATTTATAAAACTTGTTACAACTTCCAAGGATACTAAAATATATCCATTTTGAGCGCATATGCACATTATCTTAGAAAGTCCTATTTATTAACAGAACCAAAAATAGACAACGGTTTCTAGAATTTAGTCAGGAAGTACCTGCAAATCATTGAATGCTTCTTTGACATTCTCATGTACTGGGTAATCTGTTGGTGAACGCATCTGATGAGATAGTAAATCTGCTGTCTTATCCACAGAAGTGCCATCTAAACCTTCACTTAGCCTTGTTACCATTTGTTCCAAAGGTCTTAAACATGCAGATATGATTCTCTTATATGTCTCCCCAGTCTCTTCAAAGAAGGCAGCTCGACGCCAACTATCCACATTATTTTCACATACCATGCAGAGATCAAGGTAAGCAAGATAGTGAGGCAATGATCTTTCACTATTCTCTTCCAATGCCACAAGCAATTGCTCAGTTGGATTTGTTTCTGCGGCAGCTGAACCGTGAGGTGGGGCAAATACACACCGTCTGGTATGCACCACCTAGAAACATTAAAATAAAGAAATGAAATTACAAAAAAGATTGAAGCCTTGGTATAAATTTATTTTCATTATGGTCTTTGATATTATCAACCTGCTCAAAATACTGCTCCCAAAAACAACGAGAATAAAATTACAAGGAAAGCAACTCTATGTAACTAAAAGCATAAAACGCTTACAGGGCTTATTAGGTGAACTTAAAAGAGCAAACCTGAATTAGATGATGAATCAACTCCCAGCAAAAGACAATGGGATATGCCCCCAGGAAAAATACAAACTGCAAATACAAAAACCCATTTCCACTTCCATTAAAATGAAGCCTGCTGTGCATGAAAAATATTAATATTGTAGCACAAGGAAGTGCTGCAAGCGATAGCTCTAGTGCTTTTTTTGCTGCTGAGGGGATTCCCATCTTCAGACTGAAGAACAGAGGGCGCTGTCAAAACAAATCAAATCTCAATTAATCAACTAGGAGAGACCTCCTAAGGCAGTCCACTAAATCCATCAATAAGTATCAGCAACCAATGGGAAGTAATCTAAAATTGACAAAAAATGCACTAGAAGTAAAGAACGCCATGTTCCAAATATCTATTATTGCAATGGTTAGAAAATTTATTGTCATAGAATTACAGTTAAAAATAGAGCAACAAGAACTAACAAAAATGTGTGTTGGTAAACTCAAATAGTTTAGCTATACATTACATCAAAATTCAAGTTTAGACATTCATTCAATGTATCAAATTTAATATTCAGTGTTCAATGTTAATTGATTCAAGTATAGCAGCAATAAAAAATAGAATTTTTATTGTTTTCATTACGACAAAAGTCCCGAAAGCTAAAAAATCTGCCCAACAATAGCCATAGCAGTAAGATCGTAGATATATAAAAAATAATAAATATAGTACTAAATGCAGCTCTGCCTCACTTGGGCTATCCATATCAAAATCGGCCTCCAACTCTAAGTCACTCTCTATATCAAGTTGTGACTCATCCAATGAGACCCCAACCAATTTTGTACAATACGTACAAAATTGAATACAGAGTTGAGAACACAGTTGATAATTGTTAATGAAATGTCAATTGTCAAATCATAAATGTTAAAGATAAATCAAAATGGTTTCTGTCATAGTAGAATTAATTAGAATCATGATTGACATGGCAAACCAAATGTATAAATGGAATTCAATTATTCAGGATTTAATCAGAAGAAACTCCAGACAAAAACACTACTTTTCCATCCCGTGCAGCCCAAAACAATTTTTATCTTTTGCTTTTTGAAACCAGAACAGGTGTTTGGGGGAAGCAGCCCCCAATGAGGTCCAAGGGCAGCATTCCTCACGTGTTTGCGGTCACAATACAAGGTGAGTCGAAAGGCAAAGCCCACATCATCAATCCCCAATTAAGACCTTCAAGGCCACATGGACATTCATGGCGCATATCATCTTTCATAATTTTTCCACTTTTAACCAAGCTGCAAAGCCTTCAAAAATTCCTTAATGCTTCAATTAAGGTTTCATAAGGGGCATGACAGGGCTTGTGGGCCCACCATACTCTTTTCTTAATGGTTTCCTTAAATGACTTACCTTTAATCAAAAATTTAGGGACATCTAACCATCCCCAAGATAGTCAAGGGATATCACAGGCATTCCCAACCATACAAGAAATGGTCAAACATCCCCAGAATGGCAAGCCTCGGAGGCTGATGTTTCTGGGGCACATCCCCAGTTTTCCCATGGCCGAGGGGCAGCCAAGGACATCCCTTGCCATTCCACTGTCCTGGGGACGCCAAGGAGGATATATCTGCAAATGAATCTCTTGAGCAAGACTATAATGTGGCAACTCCCAGCCATCTGGTGGATTGCACAAATGAGTTGGCTAAAGCAGTTGATATATAATAATCATGGTAATTAATTAATAATCAGAAGAACAATGTTCAATCTGGTCCAACAAGCCCCAAAGGTAATCCCCAAATGAAATAATAATGTGTACAAGTAACAGAAAGGGAGAAGCCTCAAGGCATCCAACAATTTGGAGATCCATATCACAGACCAAATTCCTTTGGTTATAACTGCAAACAAAAGTATTTGATTTGGCTACACAAGAACTCATCAACAAACCCCTGATAGAGAGGTTTATCGGGGCTTAGCCAAACATAAAAGAGCTGAAACAATGGATAGGAGCAAAGTGGCAATTCTATGCCAGGCCTTCAATAAAAATTCTAGAAGAGGGGTTCCTTTCAATTACTTTTCAAATATCAGAAGATAAGGAGAATACTTTTTGGGGAAGTCCCTTGTTCTTTGAGAATGCACAATTATAATATATCAGGCATTGGTCTCCTCTCTTCAACCCTAAAGAAGAATTGATAAAGTAAGGCACCTTTATGGATTAGATTATATTAATTAACCCTGTAGTATTGGGAAGACAAGTTGATAATATCTTGTTGCAAATTGCTATCCACATTCGTTAATTTGTTTGTCTCACTGAAACTGTGAAGAGTAAATAGTTATCTGCTAAAGCCAAAATGTGTGTAACACTTGATCTATCAAAAGTTCAAAACCAATCCCAAAGGTAATTGGAATCAGTTCATCTTCTAGTATCTAGCAGCAAAATCTGGTTTATGAGTGTCTCCCATTCACCAAATTCTTCTCTTGCCAAAAACTTCAACATATTCAAAAGCAGTGCCCTAAAATTCCAATCTGTTATGTCCTCTTTTTCCGAGTCAGTTCCAACATGTTTGGAGCATTCCAATATGTTGGTGTTGGAAATAAGCCACACCCGAACCGACGATGGACTGGTCCAAGAGGGGCCAGTAGCTCAGTGGTAGAGCACTCCAACAGTGTGGCTTAAGGGGGGGTGTTGGAAATAAGCCACACCTCTCATGTGCTTGGGGCTCCTAGCCTGGGCCTGGCTCTAATACCATGTTGAGACATGGACCAGCTAGGACTCGAACCTAGGACCTTCCATTCGCTACTAGAGTGCTCTACCACTGAGCTACTGGCCCCTCTTGGACCAGTCCATCGTTGATCCGGGCGTGGCTTATTTCCAACACCAACACCCCCCCCTTAAGCCACACGAGAGGTCACGGGTTCGAATCCCCCCGGGTAACGCTGGGGGGAGTTTGTTGGCAGATGGTCAGCGCTCCCCGTGGGATTTGTGACATGGACTAACCGCCTCCCATGGATTCATTAACTCTGGCGCTTGTATAGGAAATTGACAGGTCGACCTTTTGGTTTAACGGCAATCGTGGGCCAACAAGTGGTATCAGAGCCAAGCTAGGAGCCCCAAGCACCCGCAGTGTGGCTTAAGGGGGGGTGTTGGAAATAAGCCACACCCGGACCGACGATGGGCTGGCCACAAGGGGCCAGTAGCTCAGTGGTAGAGCACCCCAGTAGCGAATGGAAGGTCCTAGATTCGAGTCCTAGCTGATCCATGTCTCAACACAATATTCTTGGAGTCCTCAAACCTTGGAGAGCACCATTTTCAATGGTTTTGTATTTCCTACTTTGCTTTAGTCTTTAGTTTTTGTTGAAATAATTTAATTAGTTCAATTTGGTATTTTTCGTAGTTTAGTGTGGGAACGAGAAATAAATTAAAATAAGGATTAAAGTCGGTCATATTATTATTTATCAAAGCTTTGTAAAAAAACCATTTTATTATTATTATTCACGCTGCCTAAATTGGACAAATAAAGTCTTTTGTAATGTTAAGTTGATTCTTACTAGTTGGGTGAGAAATTACAAAAGATAATTAGAAATTAGGTTCATTAGGACAAAAAGTAAATATCTATACTCCACGGGGACGCGTTCCCTGCCCCAGACCCCCCCCGGTACCGTACTCGAGACGTTTTGGGGATGCGGGGACGGGTAAGAAACGTCCCCTACCCATACCCCTTCCCCCGGGACGTCCCTTAAAAATCGGGGACTTCAAGGGACGCTTAGCCGTCCCCGGGACAGCCAAGACGTCTCATGACCGTCTCGGGGACAGCTAACCGTCCCCTACGGCCCAGCAACATGTTGGGCGCAATTTTAACAAAAAAAACACATTTTTTAAAAGAAAAAAAGGGATGGACATGAAGAGGACTTGAAAGTTTCACTGGATGATTTGCTGTTATGGTAACCGACCCCTTCATGCTTGAAGATATTAAATGTGTTTAGTTTGAATATGATAAATTTTGAACTACACTAAATTGTATATAGAGTGAAGTTTACTTATGGTTATATTTAACGCAGTCTGTGTGGAGGGAAAAGTTGTGTACTTTCAAAGTAGTTATAAATGCTGCTAAAGATTTTGCTGTTCAGAATTATTTGCATCAATCATGTTCTGTATATCTATTTCAGATGTGTATCTAAATTACAGTGATAACTTTACCATACTAGAACTCATAAAACCTCTATTTCCCCGCTTGATTTGCAATAAGCATTTATTGCATAAACTACACTGAACTTTGAAACACACATTCAAAACTAAAAAACTTACAGTTCTGTAGTTATGTACTCAATCCTCTTGCTAACATTGGCCTTTGATTCGATAGAGAACAGAATAAAAAGGGATGTGACAAGTTGAAAACTAAGTTTAAATGTAATGTTATTGTTATGTATTCATTTTTTAAGGTTCTATAATGTCTATAATGAATGCCTTATCAATGTTTATCATATAAGTATTTGAAATTTCCCTATATTTAAAAAAATTCTTATTTTTTAGTAGCTGTCCCCTGTCGTCCCCCCGTCCCCGCCCATCCCCATCCCCGAAACTTGGGGGAGCATAGGCAAATATTATTATTTTATTTCCCTCTTGTGCCTATAAAAGGAGGATGAGAGCTCATTTGAAGGATTGCATCTTTTTTACAAACTTATTATCTGAATTTGAGCTTTGTACCCAACTTCTTGTTAGAAGGACGAAAACCGTAAAGGCTGCCCTAAGGATGAAAACTCTGAAGGTATATGGGATTGAGGACAAAAACCCTCCGTTCCTAGTGAGAAATTTCATTGCAGAGATTTCCAATGAGCTGATTGCATTGCAATTTTAGTTGGTGTTATTGGTGTGAAGTTTTTATTCAGTTGTATGGTGTGATTTATATATTTAGAAAATGCAAAAAAATATCGTGTGTTGTTCTAGATTTTTGTATTGTGTAAATTTATCTATTGTGTGCGAGTTTCCAAATTTGAGTTAATATCCATAGTCATTTGCTTGCAAATAGTAATATTGTTTAATGAGAAGCTGCAACACTAATAGGCTGCACATCTCTCTATGCAAGCCGTACCAATATTTGAAGGTTTCTATTACACAAAATCTGATCCGTACCATCTTCTTACTCAGCCACCTAGCATAAAGTGAGATTATTGAGTTTTTGGTCGCATTATACCTTAATTCCATGTGGGTTGTCATCATAAGTTGTCGTACAAGACTAGCAAAAGAGCCATGTGAATTAGAAGGGTGAATTGCACCATTTTGAAGGAAAAGCAAGGGTCATACCATGTCATATGGGAGTCGTACACCTTGGGACTGCTCCTAATGTGGTTCAGTTGTATTAACAACTCAATATCAAGATTTTAATCAGTATTTCAGAGTCAAACAGCAGCAAGGAAGGTCAGAAGATCATCATTCAGTTGGAGATTTTATTATTAATAAATAGCTGATAATAATCAGCTAAAATCTGTTATTTGGCTTAACATTCAAGTGAGTTTCAAGTTGCAAATCTGAAGATAAATTAAAAAGAGTTTCAACTATTATTCATTGTAATATCTCTGCGGTCTACTGCCAAATTGAAGTGTTTAACTTTGTAATAATCTGGAAGGTCATCCGTCGTATTCATTTTAATTCTTGCTTTGCATTGTAATCATGGATTGGATGGCATAGCCGCCAAGCGATTGCATTTCATTATCCGTCAATTTGGCCTTGATCTAGATCGGCTTATAGTCTATCATTTTGCATTGACCCGATCTGTGGTTGTAATCAGCCAGTTTGGCTTGAGATATATGCATACTTGTTCGCCGAAGAGGTGTTGATCTAGTCGGCTATGCCACCTGTATGCTCTAGTCGGCTTTGCCACCTTTTTATTTTCTAAACATTGCATCCTTCTTGAAAGTGTTTCCGAACACCGTATGCTCACACCTTGTCCACATCGGGATCTGGGTGATCAAAAAGTGCAAGGGTTTGCATTTGCATCTTTCTATATTTTAAAAATTTCAAAAAAAATTAGTTGGGGTTATCACACAATCTCAAGCCCTTGAATCAGGCTTAAACTTGCTCCTGTAGCAAAACCAACTTCTTTTAAAAATGTATGGACACCTAAGACCTCAAGCAAGGAGCAATAGGAATGATTCAAATGGAGAAAGAATGCTTTTAAACATAAAGGAATTCCTTAAGTTCAAATTCATGTGGCTACAAGATCCACACTCTCAAGAAATTTTAAAATAATGGTGGAATATCCTAGTTATATGCTTTGAGTGTGGAATATTTTTAAAAAAGCTAAAAGATGTAAAGGATGAGGTCAAGAAATAGAATAACCAAAGGTTTGGTAACATTTTTTCAGAATAAGGAGAGTGTTGCAAAGAAGCTGAAGGCTGTCAAAAGGGATATTGCAAAGGGTGAATGGATTGAGGAGTTAGCAGCTGCAGAAATTGCTTGATGACTGAATTCCAAAATGTCCTCAAAATGAAAGAAATCCACTAGAAACAAAAAAAACTAGGGTCAAATGGCCTAAACAAGGAGATCAAAACACTAAAATTTTCCACCTCTCAAAAGTAATTCAAAGAAATAAAAATGTAATAGATAAATAGATGACACTAAGAAGGCTTAAGAAAGGAAATGAAGAACAGAGAAGATGATCTCTTTCTACAACAAACTATTAACAGAAGACTACCTTGATAGAGAAAAAGCTCAAGAGATGTTGAGTTATATTCCAGGCTTAATTTCTGCTGAGAAAAATGAAATTTTAATGAGGGCCGTAACAGAGGAAGAGGTCAAGCTGGCATGTTTCAGCCTAAGGGTGGATAGGTGATGCAGGAGCATCCTGGGCCTACAAGCAATCTTGCATCAACAAAAAAAAATTCCTTTCTATTTATTTGTGTTCTTAGTTCTTTGCAGTCATTTTAGTTTGCCGCAGTTGGATTTTCCAGACATAATCATATGTTTGAGCTCTCAAGCCAGTAGATGAGATTAGTTGTACAGTAACACATATGCATCAAATCATCATGAGATTTTTGTCCAGAGCATGTTCACATGTCCATTTTGTATTTCATGTTTATTTGTATGAGGTGGTTTGCCAAATCAGCTCAAGGAGGTTTATGAGATGTGTGCCATGATTTTGAACTTTGCATCCAGGATAATGACATGAGAGGCCTTATTGGTCCCAAGGTGGTTCACGTTCAAAGCCGCATTGAGTTTAGAGATATATTTCTTGCCACATCATAAAAGGTGGCCATGTACATGTTTCAAAGCATCGTGTCCAATTCCAAGACAAACTTCACAAAGAGATCATTTAATATTGGTCCCATGATGCTTATCCTAAGTGCATGGGAGATTGGACTACATTTTGATCAGTGCAAATCTACTACATCACACCTTCACTATAAAAGTTGGCAGTTCATTTGAGGAAGGACAGCAGAAGGCAGCAAGAGATTCGAGGAC
Organism: Cunninghamia lanceolata; assembly: GCA_027924645.1. Taxonomy (NCBI): domain Eukaryota; kingdom Viridiplantae; phylum Streptophyta; class Pinopsida; order Cupressales; family Cupressaceae; genus Cunninghamia; species Cunninghamia lanceolata. The sequence goes on along the minus strand of BSBN01001031.1, from coordinate 2,039,946 downwards.
CAAGTTATTCCCAAAAGATCAGGGCAGAGCTATGATAGCTAGATTAATATGAGGAAGCTCATGTTTAGAGTAGCAATCATGTTTAGTGCTTGCTTTGCATTCTAATCTAAGACTGAGGTCTAGTCTAATTGTAAGCCCTAGCAGCAGAAACTATTGATGTAATTTTGATTGTAGAATTAGTAACATATTGATGCCAATTCATTTCATATGATTGGGTCAATAATTGAGCTTCAATGTGCATTGATTGTGAGTGATTGTGTTAAGGCTGCATGGTTGGATAGTCCTTCATTGGACCCTCCATCCATGACTACATCAGTAGAACTCTAAAACCCAATGGATTCCAAGCAGGTTTCTTTTGCAAATGTTGGAAGATCATTTGCCATGGATGTTGCTGCTGCAATATAAGAAAGCAAGAAAAAAGAAAATAAGGAAAGAATGAAACACCATCTTTCAAACATGACTAAGGCATATTAAAGAGTTGACTGGAAACTTTTAGACATTGTACTTAAAAAAATTGGATCTATGAAAAATGTCAAATTGGATTCTCAGTTTTGATTAATGAAGCACTTGTGGACTTCTTTAAGGTTTCAAGGGACTGATGCAGGGCAACCCATTCTCCCCTTATCTAGTCATCATATTAGCAGAGGCCCTTGGCAGAATAATAAAAAAGGTCGTCAGCTTAGAAGAGCTAAAAGGCATTCTGGTATCATCCAATCTCCCACCAGTGTCGAGACAACCATTTTGGATGATACACTCTTAACTGGAGAACCCTGTGAAAGTGAAGCAGGAACCTTGAAAAGAACTCTGGACATGTATGAAATTATTGCTGGTAAAAGGATGAATGCACATAAATTAAGGACCTAATTTCTAGATGTGTACAAAAGACACAAATAAAGAATAAAGTATATCCTTGGTTTTGAAATTGGGACTCTTCCCAAGTTCAGATCTGGGAATGCCACTTATTGTAGGTAAACGCTCTAAAGAGTTCTGGAATGTACTGATAGATAGAAATCAGTCTGAACTATCAGCATGGAAAGGTAAATGGCTTACTGTAATGTCCCCTTTTGAGCCATTATTGCAAAATGACTTAGATATTTGGAAAATTGGAAATAACTATTTTTCCTTGGCAAAACGGAGTTGGATTATGACTTGGAGTATTTTTGTGATAATTATGGTGAAGTCAAAATTAATAAAATAATTTGCCTTGGATTGGATCGACCCACTTGGAGGATGGAAAGTGGGAAAAGAAAGAGAAATTAATAATAATATCATTGTGTATTTGTCATTTGATATTAGAGATTTTCTCTTTGGCTGCAATGGAAGTTGAGCTACGAAATCAAGGACGAAAACCCTTGCATTTCAAGGTGAGTTGGACGAAAACCTAGCTCAACAATTGGAGATTTCGTGACGAGGATCTATTTGTGCTTCATTGTTGATTGTTGGTGAAGAGGAGCAGAATTGCATAATCAGATTTGCATATAAGACTTGAAGGCTCCATCATTTGGCGGGTTTCATTGCAAATTGGCTAGGGTTTTACCCTAGGAGTTGAGCGCCACCTTCTAGGATTGGAGCGCCTTGGTTTTATGAGGCGATTTTGGTAATTGTTGGCTGTTAGTGTTTGAAGGAATTCTCAGATTGTGTACAGCAGCAGATCAGACCTGATCGCCCATGTTTGTGGAGTGATTTTGGTGCAAGGATTCATCATTTGTTTTGCCCTATCTTGGAACGCCATCACTTGGAGGTACTTTGGAGGGTTGTTTTGGCTTCTTTGGCATCATTTGTCATCATTTCCAGAGCAGCAAACCCTAGCAGACCTGTGTGCCACATTTGGAGAAGCTTCCTTGTGTGTTGGAAGACCATTGCACTAGGGTTTCAAGCCCTAACTTGAGCGCCACGCTTGGGAGGACTATTTCCACATTCGGAGGTCAATTTTACATGTAATTGGTATTTATAAACCCTAGGGTTTATAGCAGATTTATAGCTGGGCATGTTTGGCTTGTTTGCCCATGATATTTTGATGTAATTGCAAACTTCATAATTCTGATTTATAACAGCAGACATCTGATTCAGTTTTACAGTCATTGTGGTTGTAATTTGGTCTGGATTCATTGTGTAATTCAACTATGTTGTTGGCAATCATATTGGCATAGTTTATATGATGTTTTGGCATGTTTATTTGGCTGTTATAAGTGTTGGTATAAGTCTGATTTAGAAATCAGAACTTCAGAAAATTAGCGTTTCAGCAGAAAATCAGAAATAAGGTTAAATTTCAGAACCTTAAAATCAGAAAATTCAGTTAATATCCTATAAGGGTTCTTACACTTACACTGATTAGAAGGACTCAGCTTATTCATGTTTCTACACAATCGATCCCAACATGTATGATGTCTCTTTTCAAGCCCAGGAAAAATCTTAGGAGGGATTAACTCAACTACAGAGAAATTTTTTGTTGAATGGAACTGAGAACAAAAAGATGATTTGCTTGATTTGCAACCATAAGAACTAGCGAGGACTACATCTGAGGATTGTTGGGCTTGTGAATAAGGCTCTGGGTGCTAAATTGCCATAGCAAATATAAGAAGAAAATGGGTGACTTTAAAGAATGATAATGCAATACAAAAATTTGCATTCCCACCAGGGACCATCAAGAATTTTCACCCAATCTCTCCCATCAAGAGGATCCACAATATGGAACTATATCAAATCATGCAGACATCTTATTCTTTGGCTTCTAAGATGGCATGTGAAAAATGGGAGATTGGCAAAGTTTTGACAGGATGCTTGGATTGACAGTGAACCATTACATTAATTCAATCCAGTGATATGCAGAATTTAGTTGAATATGCTCATAATCAATGGGGTTCCTCAGTAGGTGATTATATAACAAAACAACTAGAAGACAGATTCAAACATAGGAAAAAAAAACTGCATTGCTTGGACAACAATAATAAGGTACTTGTGGAAAGCCCCCATCTAAATCCTAATTATCATTTTATCTTGTCCAGCAATGAAGATAATATTTTGATGTGGGAAGGGTGGTTGGACAACAATAATAAGGCACTTGTGGAAAGCCCCCATCTAAATCCTAATTATTGTGTTATCTTGTCCAGCAATGAAGATAATATTTTGATGTGGGAAGGGTATCCCTTGAGAATAGTCAATGTAAGAGCCGCATATTATCATATTCCCTATAATCCCTTCTCATATTATCATATTCCCTATAAAGTATAATCCCTCCCTTCCTCCTCCTACCCATCCTAGATCCCTAGCATCTATATCCTAATCCCCTTTCCATATCCCCCACCATTCTTTAATTTTCAATTCCCATGACAGATAATAATTTTGGGCACCCTACAATTCAATCATTCAATACGGCCCATTTTAATGATCTTTATGATAGGTCATTTGGTGTGTCAAGACCCACATTTAGTGTCAATTTTTGGGAGAGATGTGATAGTGAGACAGAGGATCTAGCATTTGCATGGAAACTATATTACTGCTCCACAGGTCTGCATGCTCAGGTCTGGGTCCGATTGAGCCTAGTCCAAATTCCAGGTCAGTCTAATTGTGGAAATGCAAAAGGGGGAGAAATGGACAGATTCATCTTGGCGAACTCAAGCAACCTCCAAAACAAACCCATAGGAAAAACACCGCATTTTTTTTTTTCATTTTTTGACTTTTAGTTTGATAGGAAAGCAAAAAAAATGTGAGCCCTAACCCTAAAAGTGTCATCTAAACCATTTGAAACACTAAAACAAACTCATTTTCCTCATTGTGAATGCAAAAGACAAAAGCTATTCATTCTTGCTTGTCATTACATGAATAGAGCTGATGATTGATAATTCAAGGTTGGGGAGCAATTGGATTGCTATTCTTATGCATGTGCAAGAGCCTATTGGTTGCCAAGGAGATCATAGAGAGCTATTTTTGGAAAAGCAGTAAATTGTTTTGGTTATTTTTCTTCATTTTTCTTCTAACTCTATGGGCTGACTGCTTCAAAACAAACCCAGATCCTCTGCTATGGAAGTACATTGAAATGATACAATAGGTTCCAAATGGTGGGGGATATGTTTGGGTTTGCAATGAGTGTGATATGAGGTATACAAGCTCATACAATCAAGTGAAAACCCATTTGTGTGGCATTGGAATGGGCATCAAAGCTTGCCCACGATATAATGGTGGTGTAGCCATGCCATCATCTCAAGTGACAGAAAATATTAGAGAGCACAAACAAGCAAATAAAGCAGCTAGCCATAGAACAAATCATCCTTTGGCTTGTTGTGATGCCCCTCTTTGCTTCCTCCCCTTGATGGAGAACAAAGGTATGTGATGGCCAGTATGAAGAATGAAATACAGAAAATGACTGCTCTAAATTTGCGAACCCTTAACTGACTCAATGGAGGGATAGTTGATGTTATTCAGAGAGGAAAATCAATTGGATTAGAGGTGGAGTATGCATTCAAGTGATTCTTTGATTGAAGGAAAACAACTACTGCCCCCAATTATCATGCCTTTAACGTCAATTACAAGTAGTGAGAAATTCAACTGATCAATAGTGGATGGACAGAGTTCACACATTGGGATTGTTGAGATGGATTTTGTAAGAAGTATAAAGATGGAGATTGTTGTCTTTATAGGCACGTAAAATCCTGTTATAAATTAATGGAGATATGTTCGCTTAATATCTTCCCATCCAAGGGCAGATGATATGCTCAGCAAATGACATATACAAAGGCAAGAAGGTGCATGATAATATGTTTTCTGTATTGTGGTCCTGATGAGTTTATATTATCAGTGAGATTTGTCACCAAAAAAATTTCCAGGTCTAGGGTCCCTAACCCTAGATATCTTTAACAAAATAAAATCATAATTTGGCTGATATTTGTTTGTAACATATTCATTTTTATATTGCTTGTCTTCATTTTTTTATGTTTTAACTGACTTCATATTTATTGTTTTCATATTTCATTTTATATTTTTATGCATATATATGCTGCATCCAATATCTAGGTATCTTTAAAAAAATGTATTTGTATCTTAAGGTTTTGAAATTTAATTGTATCCATAGCAAAAAAATTCTGTATCAATCTCAAGGAATCTTGAGAAATCGCCCTTGAAATTTTTCCGCATCCATGTCTATGCAACTCTGTATATTCCTCAGTTGGTGTCTTATCCACTTGGTGGTTTGCTGAATAGACAATACATTGTGTTGTACCCATATGAATATGAAAATTTTCATATTGTGTCAAGTTGTAAGCCATAATTCAATCATTTCTCATTTGTAAAGCCATAATTCAATCGTTTCTCATTTGTAAAGCCATAATTCAATCATTTCTCATTTGTAAGCCCTTGTTCTCTGTACTTGTCAATGTTATTATCATCAATTGAAAATAACACCTTTGCAAGGCCATGGGAGGAGGATTTTGAGAACGTCAAACAAGGTCAATAAGACAAATTTGGATATGAGAAAAGGATGTGAAGTGTCAAGGTAGAGAAATATTCATTAGGGTTTGTAAGACACATCTTGACAAAGAATATATATATATATATATTTTTTGGAGATATTAAGCTAGGAAAGGTTGCACAAGTAGTTTGAAGCATGCCAAAGACAGAATGTCATACTCAAAAGTCAAAAAACATTCAAAAATGACATCCAAGTGCTTGGGCACACCCCATGGAGAGCAAATGTAATCTTTGGAAAGAAAATCACTCAAGTGTGAAAAGTGTATGCACTTTTCAATGTCAATGATGAATTAGATCACTTAAATCATTGAACATGCACTTTTTCACTTACAGGGCAAATGCCAATGAAGAATTAGAATGAAAAAGTGACACTTATGTGGCTATGGTTGCTCAAGATGGCTTAAGTGTCAAATGTCAATTGAAATCAGAACTAAAAAGTGCACCATGAGCCCTAACCAATGATGAATTAGATCACTTAAGTCACTTAACATGCACTTTTTCACTTTAAGGGCAAATGTCAATGAAGAATTAAAACAAATAAGTGACACTTAAGTGACTAGGGGCACTCAGGATGACTTAAGTGTCAAAGTCAGTTAAATATTTTAAGGCAAAAGTGCATTATAACCCCAGGCACACACCCAAGCTACTTGATGTCAACGTCACTTGAAAATTAAAACATAAGTGCATCCACGTGAAAAAGGGTGCCCAAAATCACATAAGGGTCAAAAGTCAAAGTGAAAACATAGCATAAAGTGCACTCAAACTCCCAAGCACACCCCTAGACACTTAATTGTCAATTTGTCAATAATAAAACATGTCCAAAATTGCACCAAGATTCTCAAGCCTGCACCCAAGAAGTTAGATGTTAAGTTGTCAACTTAAAAACATAAGAAAGTGTATCGTCAAGTTCCCTAGCACACATCCAATGAGTCAGGTGCCAAAGTGAACTTGAAAACATAAGATAAAATGCATAAGGAAGCCAAAAGTGCACCTTAGCACACTCTATCTCATAAAGTACTGGTCTTTTGTCATTTTCACATTATCAACAAGCATTCTCAAAGGGAGGACGCCATTGAAGAGGATTTAGAAGCAGTTTACAGCATAAAACAGCAGGTTTGCTCAAGATCTTTTCAATATTTTCAAAGATCAACACTTCATGTATCTCCTTCAAGCATTCTTGGCAGGTATTCTTCCAGATTTTTCTGATTCCGAAGGTTATTGTGCCAGTTTTTGGTAGATTTGCAGCAGTCTTCACAGTGAATTCTTCATCCTTTGCTAGCACAAAACAATAAAACCTTCGTACCTAGGGTTTTCGATCATTCATAACAGCAGCAGGTTCTTTGAGACTATTTACAAGCTTCCGATAATTATCACTTGCTTGTAACAATGACTAGGGTTTCCAGACAAGGTGATAACCATCAATTTTGCATGTCAACAAGAATTGTTAGGACTTCTAGAAGCAGGTTTTGCAAGGTTTGAAGGCAGATTTCAGTCAATTCAGCAAGGTTTACAGGACAAAGTCAGTCAACGCTTTGACTAGGGTTTCAAGCTCCTTTTTGTACCTCTTAAGTCTCAAACAGCAGATTTTGCAGCCCTTCATAACGGCAAGTTTTTGGTCCTTCAAAACAACAGTTTCAAGGATAAATATAGCAATTTTCAGTCATCCAAAGCAGGGTTTTCGGTGTGCATAACAACAGTTTTCACTTCCTAGACAACAGCAGTTTACGTTTCCTAATAAGTAATAACAGTAGAAGTTTCAGTCCGAAAACAGCAGAAGTTTTGATCAAAGAGCAGAGGATAGGACAATAGGCTTTCAAGTTCTCTTCTACATGTTCCAAGTTTCCAAAACAGAATAGTCGAAGTCTTAGTATAAAAGAACATGAGTTTTCAGTCACAAGGAATGCTGTTTTCATCCTAAAAGAACAAATTTTTGATTATACAAATCAAGGACAGCAAAGGTTCAAAACAAAAGACAAGATGCAATATCAATTTCAACCCATGGAATCACCTCCCAAACTTGTGTCCAAATAACCTTGGACACCATCTTGGGACATGTGAATGTCCAAGAATTAGACTTGGGAGAACACATTCAGAAAGGTAATTGTTGAGCATTAATGCTCACCATTCAAAAGCTTACAGTTCACCATGGACAAAAGACACCACAGCAATGCAGGCTCATTCTGCAGATTGTTAGGCAAAGATTAAAGGCTCTGGGACAATGGCGAAAAATTGCAGAAAGGGCGTTGCCCTAAAATCGATAAATCTTTCCATCTGAGAAATATTTCATCAGGCTCACTAGAGTCGTGGGAGGTTAATATAGTTGGCGGAAATATTATTTTAATATTCCCGTGAAGTGCAAAGGGAGAAATGACTTGAAGGTAAAATGCTAGATCAATGGCCCATGGGGTTTTAAAATGTTTTCAAAAGAGAGCTTTTAGAAAATCCCCCACTATTGGCCTGTGAGCTTCAAGTCATTCAAGCCCACCACAAAAGCAAAGAAAGGAAATATTATTTTATTTCCCGCAGCATAAACCCTGTAAATATAAGAGAAATATTTTGTGTTTTAAGGTTAAGTCCACACCATTGGAGCAAAGCCCGATCAACGGCTCACGAGACATAATGAAAGATTAAAAGGTTAAAGGCACAAAAGGCCCTGTCATTGGTCCCGTTGTGATGTAATCACACATCGCCCCATTGCAAATGGGGACCCCCTCTTTGTTTTTGCTTTCTCGCTTCGTTTTGCTCTAGGTTTAGTTTTCCTCTGAGCTTGTATGATTTTGATAGTGTTGTGTATGCAAGTCTCAACAGTTTCTTGCCAAGAGGTCTATATGCCTTCATCCTGATGCATGTCACTCAGACCCTGAAAATGACTATGTCTGATATCCTGAAAATCTTGAAAAAATGACTAAGTCTGAAATCTGGTGGATCCTCAGAAATCTACAATCTGCATGCTAAATCCTATGGATCCAGGACCTATCTCAAACATCCTGGAAGTATATTGATAAATATTTAAAGTATAAGAAACTCAATATCTGACTTAAACATATTTTCAATATACTTCCATTCGGGAAATCCAAAATTTGACTAAGGCAAGAAATCCAAGGGTATTGTCCAAACCCGCCCAGACTGGGCGGCCTCACAAGGTCCTCTTGGACAGTGTCTTCACCATCAAGAGAGCTTGTCCAGACAACACCTTCAAACCCGCCCAGGGAAAGTTAGGATGTTTTCACGAGCTTTTGCTGACTGAAGGAAGTTAGGGAGTGATGATGGAGTCTAAAACTAAGATTTTGATGAAACTTCCATGCCTCACCTCCAAACCCGCCCAGACTGGGCGGCCTTGGCATGAGGTCATGGACTCAACCTCCTGCACATGCATTTGTCCAAACAGAACCATCAAATCCGCCCAAGCAAAAATGGTTAAGTTTTCAAGGTTTTCTTGCACAAGACACTAGGATATGATGAAATTCCAATGAAAGTTTGCAAGACTGGGCGGCCTTGGCATGAGGTCATGGACTCAACCTCCTGCACATGCATTTGTCCAAACAGAACCATCAAATCCGCCCAAGCAAAAATGGTTAAGTTTTCAAGGTTTTCTTGCACAAGACACTAGGATATGATGAAATTCCAATGAAAGTTTGCAAGTTAGATAGAATCAAGGGCATTTCAAGCAAAGTTCCATGGGTCACCTCCAAACCCGCCCTTCCTAGGCGGCCTTAAGCTGCATTCAAGGACTGTGTCTTGTTCCAGGTGACACTCTCCAGACAACACTCTTAAACCCGCCCTAGGAATAAATTGCCAAGTTTGTAGTGTTTTGAGCTCCAAGTACTTAGAAGATGATGAAACTACAAGGAGAGTCCATTTGGAAGAGTTTGGGTGTATTTTAAAGGAGAATCCATGCATCACCTCCCAAACCGCCCCAACCTGGGCGGCCTCATAAGGGAGTGATGGACAATGTCTTCACCAGGAGGATCTCTCTAGACACTGCCCTCAAAACCACCTTAGAAGAAAAATGGTTAAGTATTGAGGTTTTCATGCACAAAGCACTGAGATATGATGATTAGTAAGCAAGGTTTATGAGTTTGAGTGAAGTCGAGGTTCATTCCAAGTGTCACTCCTCAACCCGCCTTGCCTAGGCGGCTTTGGCATGAAGTCATGGATGATGTCCTTATCTCCACCAGGTGACACTCTCCATACAACACTCTCAGGACCGCTCAGGGATGTAGGTGGCATAATTTGCAAGTTTACTTGATGAGAATGACGAAGATGACACCAAGCATTACTTAAACTCCTCCCAACAAGGATGAATCAATTGGAAAGAATGATAAAAGATCACTAAGCCTGATGTCCTGAAATCCTGAAAAAATGACTAAGTCTGAAATCTGGTGGATCCTCAGAAATCTAGAATCTGCATGTTAAATCCTATGGATCCAGCACCTATCTCAAACACCCTGGAAGTATATTGATAAATATTTAAAGTATAAGAAACTCAATATCTGACTTATACTTAAACATATTTTCAATATACTTCCATTCAGGACATTTCTGATATGGCGACAAGACTTGCATTCCAAGCACACCTTCTAAACCCGCCCTACCTAGGCGGCCTTGGCATGGGGTCTTGGATTCAAGGTTGTGATCATGCACTTTCTCCATACACTGCCTCCCAATCCGCCTTAGGGAGAGAATTTTCAAAGTTTAGAAGAGATTTTGAGTGAGTTCAAAACAAAATCCAAGGGTGGTATCCCAACCCGCCCAGCTTGGGCGGCCTCAAGGTGCATTCATGGACTTTGCCTTGTTTCAGGAGACTTTGTCCAGACAGTACTTCCAAACCCGCCCTAGGAGAGATTATGCAAATTTTGAAGTGTTTCAACACAAAACATAAAAGGTGATGAAGTTTGAATGGAAAACTTGAAGGTTTGAAAACACCAAGTTACTTCTAAGATGAAATCCAAGGGTTACCCCTAAACCCGCCCTTCCTGGGCAGCCTCAAGAGGTCCTTGTGGACTATGTCACGTGACACATGAAGTAATCCAAACACTTGCTTCAAAACCGCCCAGGGTGAAGAACAATGCAATTTGCAAGATTAGTATGATCAAGATGATATCAAAAGGAAAGGAGATAGTCAAGTTTAAGGCATGAAAAGTTTCTAAGTGTTGAAAATCCACAACCTACTCTCAAATCCGCCCTACTTGGGCGGCCTAAAGAGGTTAGCTTGGAGTTTTGATGTCAAAGCAATGTAGCTACCCCATCTTGGCTCTCTAATCCATCATGATGCTTCACATCCTTGAGAGGATCATTCAAAAGAAGGAAAGTTTGAAAATTTGACTAAGTCTTAAGAAAGAAGGAGAGAGACATCTTCATGAGGAGAGGAATCAACCTTAAGTGAAGAAATCCTTATACCTCTTCCAAACCCGCCCATGCTAGGCGGCCTTGAGCTCCATGCTTGGACAACTCCACCTGCTGCACATGACACTCTCCAAACACCATCATCAAACCCGCTCAAGGAGGAAGACCTATCAAGTTTGCAATATTTTGAGTTGAAGTGCAAAGAAATCATGAAGATTTGATGAAAGTTCATAAGTTGGAAGGTATTTTAAGGTAAAGTCCAAAGGTCACCTCTAATCCCGCCCTTCCTAGGCGGTTTTCACCATGACAAGTGGACATCATCACCCAACATCCAAGTTGTGTCTTTCAACTTCATGAGCATCTCAAGATTTCACTAAGTGTTGGAGTTGATAGAAAAGCCTTATCAAATGAAGGGAATGAATCTCAAATGAGGTGAAAATCCTTACTAGCCTCCCAATCCCACCCATGCTAGGCGGCCTTGAGCCCTTCATCTGGATGATGTCGCCTCTTCCACAACATACTCTCCATACACACCCTCCAAACCCGCCTTGTCAAGTGACTCCCACCATCATGCATGTCTTCCACACCATTCACTCCATGCACTCACTCTAAATCCGCCCATGCTTCAAGAATTATGTAGCATACAAAGGAGGATAAACTCTCAATGAAACAAGTGAAGAGCTCTTAAGTTGTCAAAACCAAGCTAAAAATGCTTAAGTGATGAAAATTCCTTACACCTCTTCCAATCCCGCCCATGCTAGGCGGTCTTGAGCACTTTACCTGGACAATGTCATGTCATTCACAAGACACTCTCTGGATGACACCCCTAAACCCGCCCAGCCTGGGCGGATTTCACACCTTGACATGGAATTCACATCAAATAATCCATACTGTCCCTCTAAACCCGCCTAGGCACTTAGGCATGGATTTCATGCGAAAGGATATGTTTTGAAATGTCATTTTTTAATTCCACATGCATAAGTTGAATGTATTTCGTTATTGAAAATCCTTCATATCAAGTCTTAATTTGATGTGTTTCTTCTTGTAGGTGATGGAGGATCCAAGGAGGTGAATAGCGAGAGCTCATACATGAGAAGTTTGGAAGGCTGAGGAACGTTGCCCAAGTTCATCATCACCACATGGAGGAGAGCTCCTGCATCAAGTTCATTTTACTTTGAAGACTTCGTAGACATCAATGCCATGCGAAAGGGAGCTAGTCTAAGATGATCAAGGTTACAAGTGTAGTTCATCATCAAGAGCATCATCCGTTCGAGGCGAGGATCAGTGGAAGGTTGTCACTTCACCATGCATACCTTGAAGGAGGTCATCATCCAGAAGCTCACATATCAAGTGCCAGACAAGAAGAACTCTCATCAGGCACTAGTCTACTCCATGAGTCCATGCAACTGTCCAGAGGCATGATCCTGCACAAGCATAACATCACAGGATGAGAGATGAGCATGATCATCAAAGCGATCCATGAGTTACATCAAGACAACAAGAAGCAAATATTCTAACTAAAGTGAACATGTGGAGAATCACACTAGTTCATTCAAAGATGCTGAGGTGGCACGTACACATCATCAAGCCAATCGCCTTCTGCCATGTAAGAGGGCCCACCATAAAGATGCTCCAGAGATGCTTATCACATTGGGAAACGTGCCTTCATTGCCTCTTTCATGTTTTAAAAATAGCAAATTTTGTAACAAACTGCCTTGTTGTCTCAATCTCAGCCGTTGATTGCTAAATCAATCTTGGCCCTTCATGTAATTCTTGGGCTCTATATAAGGCTCACTTCTCTCATTTGTAAAGGACATGATTATTAGAATTAGAAGATCATTAGAGGAACAAGAGATATAGAGAGGAGATTAGGAGTAGGGTTGCTGTAGGAGAGTAGAATAGCAAGTAGAGTAGAGGAAACTCTTCGATGTCATTGAAGAGATATTGTGAAATTGTTGTAAAAACACTTCCTGGATCAATACAAGCTCATTGTTGATTTTTCATGGTGATTTGTGTGATTGTGGGATGTTGGCATGGTTTCAAATTCTCGCGGATGATTGAGAAATGTTTCCAAGTAGAGTTAGATTAGAAGTTCATTGATGTGATGCCCATATGTTAAGATATTTGATGAATTCCTTTGTGTTCATACTTTTTGTGACTTGTGGCTTGCAATTCACAGTGCAAAGTTAGTCTGAACCTTCATGTGCTTTAGTTCGGTTGTGAAAATTGTTCAAGCTACGCCAGCTGTGGGTGTTTGGATGAATGCTTCGCAATTTGAAAATCTTTGAGTTACCTTAGAAGATTGCACCGAACTTTGTGTAGTTGTTGGTCCTCATGGCGAAGCGGAGTTGGGTTATAAGAGGAATTTGTCTATCTTGACATCATCCATCACTTCATTGTCCTTAGATTAGCTTTCTCAACCCTTGTCTTTTGCATTTTCTTTCATAGACAGTTAGAAGTTCCATTTCACAAGGAAAGAAGTACATGTTTGAGTGGAGTAAGGAGCACATTCAACATAAGTCCCTTTGTGATTACCAACATGATCACATCAACAACTGAGTCTATCCATCGCAAAACACGAATCAAGAACCTTGGAGTTGTCTTGATTGATCACATTGTTTAGCATTCGAGAGACTTTGTTCAAGAGAGGATAGAATACTTAGTATTTTATTCTGAGTTTGCATGTGCAAGAAAAACACATCAACAGGTCCGAAAGGATGACGTGGCACATTAAATATTATTTTAATGTGTGGGAACATTTGCAAGAACCATTGAAACCGTCAAAAAATCCCATCGTGCTCCATATTGCACCTGCCACCGTCCACAAAGAGATGCAAGATTTGTCGTTGTCCCGCTATCATCCACAACAAAAATCGAGTCAAAAGACCCACTTTGCAAAGTGTCGGGAATTTGTCTACTTCCGTGAGCAAAGGCCATGAACAGAAAAAGGATTTAAAATGAGACACGATGGCTGTGGCTGTTAGTCCCCTTCAGCACGTTATCAAGTGGTCATACGCTATCAACTTTTCCATTATTTTCTTCGATGTCCTAGAAACTTTTATGGTAGGTGAATTTGAAATATCAATGAGCAGAAAATGGAGGTAAAGGGAAACTAGGAAATATTAAATTCATTTTTAATATTTCAAATGAAATCAAATGTGGAGAAGAAAGGGAATCTGTAAATGTGTTATGTGAATGCGTTCGCTCATGAAATGAATGCAAAAGGGAAATGTGTGAGAAAATGAAGGCATGCAAAATGAAAGTAGAAATATTAAAGTCATTTTAATATTGCAAATGAAAAGCTAAAGTGTGAAAAGGAAAGAGGAAGAAGGCAAGGCATGTAAAAATGGAAGTGAATTTGATTCACACACAAGTAAATCAAAAAAGGGATTTATTTACAAAGTGAAATCAAATATCAAAAGGGTGATTATTATTCACAATCAATTCACGAGAAGGTGAAAATGCAAGGAGGAAATAATATTTGTCAATAATATTTCTCAAGGTAGTTTTACATGGGTAAAATGATTTCACAAAAGTGAATGGTTGAGAGGGGAAATATTAGAACTATAGTTTTAATGTTTTAACTCTTCTAAGGTGAAACATTATTTATTTCATTGTGCCTTCACAAATGTTGCAAGAAAGCTCATGCAGGCCAAAGAAGAGAAACAGGAAACCATCAAATCATAGGGTGGTTGTAGAATTGAATGCTCCTACTACAACTAGCAAAATTCAAACTTCAGATTCAAAACTCAAACAGCTATAGCTATCTTCTTCCCCCTCTTTTCCTTTCTCTATTTTCCTTCCTCTCTCTTCCTATTTTGTTATAAATACCCCAGAGAAAGAGTTGTAAAGGGCTAAAACATTTTACAACAGGTTGTACTGTTGTGGTGCTCATGTCCCTGGAAGAAATTGTGCATATCACTGAATTGTTGAGCTTGGGATGTGTATTCTTCTACCTCTCCCCATCTGTTGCCTAGTTCCAAGCGAGCTTCATTGTATGTTTCCAGAGGAGTTACGTTCATGTAATGGTTGATTGATCAATGAACTTAATAAGAAGCAAACTGTTATCTAAATGGTTTCCAGTCTTGTCTTTGTTCATCTTTAACTGTTATGTGCATGCTTCTTTCTGTTGATTATTGCAAGGTGAGCTATTAAACTCTAATCAGTCAGTGCGTGGGTGTCTATTCTCGGCTTATAGCCTTTTTATGCTTTCTGTATTTCAATTTTAGCATTTCACTCTTTCATCCTTTTCCCCGTGATGTTAGAGTTAGCTTAGAATAGACAGGGAGTCGGCCTTTGATCTGGAGATTGGCTTGCAAGTCACTCATTGGCCTACAACCCTTTCCATTGTTGGTGGTTTGTGTGTGTTGTGTTGGCTTCTAGAAACGTGGCTCATCTAGACCTTCATCAACTGTTTCTGTCATGCCCAATGGGAGCTGAATTCAACAGGCTTAGGCTTGCATTTCAATTTGATCCCATAAACATGTTGTGATTTTGGTGGAAAATTGCAAAAATATTAGCTCTAAGAGCATGCATCCTCCACCTGGCAACTCCATTGTGTGCAAGATTCCATTTCCCTATCCTTGCAAACCATGTCCATGTATGTCCATCTGAATATTCAGCCCAATGCCATGACTCATCCAAGGAATCATCCTGCATGGAACTCTAATGGTCCTTTGTTGCTGCCACAACAGAGAGGCATCATTCCACAATCAATCTTGAAGACTCTATCTCAATTTTGTGGAGATGGCTCAGTGTTACCAGTTGATCACATGCAAGATGTGCTCAATTTATGTGAAATCCATTGTATTGCAGCTGAGGAGATTTCTCTAAAGCTCTTGGTCATTTCTCTCAAAGGCAAAGCACTTCAATGGTTTGGAAACTTAACACCCTCAACCAATGCAAGTTGGGTTCAATTTGGAGATATATTTGTGAGAGATTCAAGGAGAAAGCTGATTGTGCAAGTTTGATTCAGCATCTCACTACAATAAAGAGAGCTCTGACAGAATCTATCGACAACTTCAACACAAGGTTCAACAAGACATAGGAGAGGATACCGGTTGACACACGTTCTCCTCCAAGTTTTGCTTTTCTCTACTTTCTAAGAGCATTAGATTCTGATTTGGCTTATATGATTAAGATGCTAGGTGGTCAAACTCTCATACTCTCCCTCAAGCCTATAATATTGTCATTCAACCTGAGCAAGACCTTGTTATTATTGGAAAGCTTCCTCCCATACTTGCAACCTTTTTATTGCAGCCATCTTATGCATCTTCTCAAGCTGTCCAACATGATCCTATACAAATTTGCAGCCCACCCACCTCCCCACTCACTCAGATTTATGATCCTAATGAGATGGTTATAATGAAAGAACTATGTTTTCAAATTTCTAATGACTTGATGGTTCTTAAATAACAATTTGCAACTAAAAATCTCCCTGTACAGCCCATTCCTTCAATACAAAAGCCTGATTTTCAAAGCCGCACTCGTTCTCAGCCTATCCCTACTCACTCCTATCAACCTATTGCACACTTCCCACAAGTTTCATTCAATCCTACAATTGAAAACCAGCATGCTATGATGCAAGAATAAATGCTCATGATGAATGAGGAATGTGCAAATATGAGCATTCAATGTGCAGGTGGAAGGAAGGAGGATGTTGCTGCTGTTCAATCAAATGTTGCAGCAGAGTACGAGTATCTTGTGCATTCAAATGATGCAGATTTGAAGATGCCTCTCGGCCTTGTTGAGTTGCTTCTCTCAGGCATTTCTCGAGTCAGAAGAGAGGAAAGCATGTCCTACAAAGCACAAGAGACATTGTCAAGATTCATTGGAGATGATTGCAGCAGTGTACATAAAGAGGATCAGCAAGAAGACCTATTTTCCATCTTGGAAAAGGGATACACATTCCTTCATGAGGGGGATATCTCTTTGATGCAAGGTGAGAGCTCTAATTTGAAGCATGTTTCACATGAACAAGTAAAGGTTGCTGCTGTGCATACAATGGTCTAGCCTGAAAATATGCCTCTGAATATTTTTGAGGATGAGGAATGTTTAAATCATGTAGAGGAAGATTCATTAACTCCCACAGAGGGGGAAACATGGCAGCATAACCTCAATGAGCCCCTAGAAGATGACATTATCAGCTTGTTTGAGAAGTTACCATGTTGTGAAGATAAAGAATGTAGTGCCATCAATGGACAAGAGCATGAGAAAGATATATTTGATATCCTTAGTATATGTGCTATTAGTTGAGAAGGATGAAGAGTACAAGACAGCTCCCTGTGTTGATTTGAAGCCCAAATTTGAAAACATTGAAGCGGAGGCAGATAGTGAGCTCTCTAGCATGGAGAGCATGAGTTTGTCCACCATTGATGAACAAGAGTATGTTTTCCTCTTTGAGGAAGACAATCATACACATGGCAAACCGGACTTTTGCAGCAGCATGAAGTCACTCCTTGAGAGTGAAATCATCAATCCTCACACCTGCAGGCCCTGCCGGATCAAAATTCAAAACAATCTTGGGTAACGCAATGGTATTCAAACCAAATTTTGGCAATCCCCAAGATGGCACAGATGGCAGTCAGCAAGAACAAGTTGCAATCAATGATACCAAGTCATCCACCACGCTTGGAGATATACATGAGCGAGTGCTTTTCCGCTCTAGTGATCCTGCCCAACCACCGCATAGCACCAATCAGCATGCACATCATGAGGAGCATCAAGACAAACCGAGAAGCCAAGAGGCAAAACGGCGGAGCACAAAAAGGAACAAATTTCTATTGTCCTACCTCATGAATTATGTGTCGTTAATTGCCATATGTCGGTTGTTTGCATGGTATAAAATGTTTAAAAGTGGTAGTTACTTTGCCATGTCAGTCAATGGCTTTGTTTTGCTGGCTTCCATATGTAAATTGTAGTGTAGTTTTCAGTTTTAGGTTGATTTGTTGCATTCACAACAGCAGCATGTTTTTGGTCTTTCAATAATATTCGCAACAAACAAAAGTGTATCAGCCCTTGGCAGCATTGTATTTCAGTTTTGATTTTTAAGGGTCAGCAATGTTCAGTTTTTGTTTTTTTTTGGCCCGACTCCAATGCCCAATGGATTAAGATGTGGCATGGAGGCATAATTTTCTGGGTCCATTCTTCCCGGCATGCAAGAAAGCCTCAATGAGTCACCAATAAGTGTTGAGCGTTGATTCTCAAAATTCAAAAGCTTCTAGTTCACCATGGACAAAAGATGCCACAGCAATGCAGGCTCATTTTGCAAATTGTCAAGCAAAGATTAAAGGCTCTGGGGCAATGGCAAAAAGGCCATTGGGCTAAAATTGATAAATCTTTCCATCCAGGAAATATTTCATAAGGCTCTAATGTGTAAATCAAATGTGCAAAAATGGAGGCTCCCACTCTGTTTGAACGGCCCAATCAACGGCCCACGGGAGTTGTGGGAGGTTTATATAGTTGGCGGAAAATTATTTTAGAATCCCTATGAAGTGCAACAAAAGAAATGGATTGAAGGCAAAAGATTAATCCCCATCCATTCATCTTGCTAGATCAACGGCCCACGGGGTTTTAAAATCTTTTCAAAAGAGAGTTTTTAGAAAACTCCCTACTAATGGCCCATGAGCTCCAAGGCATCCAAGCCCACCACAAAAGCAAAGGAAATGATATTTTATTTCCCGCAGCATAAAGCCAGTAAATATAAAGTGAAATACCTTTGTGTTTTAAGATTAAGTCCACACCATCAAATCAAGCCTGATCAACAGCCCGTGAGACTTCGTGAAAGATTAAAAGGTTAAAAGCACAAAAGGCCCCATCATTGGCCTGAAAGGATGACATGGCACATTAAATATTATTTTAATGTGTGGGGACATTTGTAGGAACTAGTGAAACCTTCAAAAAATCCCGGCAATCTCTAGATTGTACCTGCAAAAGTACACAAACAGATGCAAGATCCGTCATTGCCCCACTATCGTCTGCAACAAAAATCAAGTCCAAAGACCCACTGTGCAAAGTGCCAAATCAAATCAAAGTTTTTTGTTTCCGTGAGCAAAGGCCATGAAGAGCAAAAGGATTTAAAATTTAATTGAAATTCATGACTTTAGTATTGTTGGTATGGCCGGTGAATTTGAAATATCAATGAGCAAGAAATGGAGGTAAAGAGAAACTAGGAAATATTAAATTCATTTTTAATATTTCAAATGAAATCAAGAATGAAGAGACGAAAGGGAATCTGTGAATGTGTTAGGTGAAAGCATTCACTCATGAAATGAATTCAAAAGAGAAATGTGCGGGAAAATGAAGGCAAGCAAAATCAAAGTGGAAATATTAGAGTCATTTTAATATTGCAAATGAAAAGCTAAACTACGAAAAGGAAAGAGGAAGAAGGCAAGGTTTGTAAAAACGGAAGTGAATCTAATTCACACACAGGTAAATCAAAAAGGGGATTTATTTCCAAAGAGAAATCAACTATCAAAAGGTGGATTATTATTCACAATCTATTTCACAAGAAGGTGAAAATGCAAGGAGGAAATAATATTTGTCAATAATATTTCTCAAGGTAGTTTTACGCAAGTAAAATGATTTCAGGAAAGTGAATGGTTGAGAGGGGAAATATTAAAACTATTGTTTTAAAGTTTTAATTCTTCTAAAAGGTGAATCATTATTTATTTCATTTTGCATTCACAAATGTTGCACGAGAAAGCTCAAGAGGCCAAAGAAGAGAAATAGGAACAATCAAATCACAGGGTGGTTAAAAAAATGAATGCCCCTGCTACAACTGGCAAAATTCAAACTTTAGATTCAAAATTGAAATAGCTACACCCATCTTCTTTCCCCCTCTTTGCCTTCTTCTATTTTCCCTCTTTTCTCTCTTCCTATTCTGTTATAAATACCCCAAAGAAAGAGTTGTAAAGGCCTAGAACATTTTACAACAGGTTGTACTGTTGTGATGCTCCAGTCCCCAGGGGAATTGTGTATGTTACTGAGTTGTTAAGCATGGGAAGTGTATTCTCCTGCTGCCCCCCATTTGCTACCTAGCTCTAGGGGAGCCTCATTATATGTTTCCAAAAGAGTCGTGTTCATGTAATGGTTGATTGATCAATGAACTTAATAAGAAGCAAGTCGTTATCTAAATGGTTTCCAGTCTTGTCATTGCTCACCTTCAATTGTTACGTGCATGTTTCTTTCTGTTGATTATTGCAAGGTGAGTTGTTAAGCTCTAATCAATTAGTGGATATGTGCTTGAACCTTGGGTTATGGCCTTTTTATGCTTTCTGTATTTCAGTTTTAGCACTTCCCTCTTTCTCCCTTTTCCCCGATGTTAGAGTTGGTTTAAAATAGGCAGGGAGCCAGCCCTTGACTCGGAGATCAGCTTGCAAGTCATTCCTTGGCCTACAACCCTTTTCATTGGTGGCGGTTCGTGTGTGGCGCGTGACTCACTGACATGGGGGTCGTTTAGACCTTCATCAACAATAATAAAATGGAAAAAAAAAAATGGGAAGACAGTCTTGTAGAGGCAGCCTCTTTTCCAATTTCAGTGCAAAGTCGAGTTTGTTGTTGCATGTGTCAATCATTACAACCAAATGACGAGAGAGATTGGCTCATTGAATGGCCAAGTTACTTGCAAACTTCATCCTGATTCTATCCAGAGTGTTTTCAGTTTGCCCTTGTATGAAGAAACTTAAGAGACGAGTGGAACACAAAGACCCTTGAATGCCAAAAGCATGTAAACAAACATTGGTAAAAGAGAACAAGAAGTGAGTCTCGAAAGCATTTAGGAGAGAGTTCAAGGAAGGGCTCACCATTATGATCACTCTTCTCAATCAAGTGGCAGGACAAACATGTAAACAAAACATGTAAAGAATCATTGGCTAAAAGAAAGCAAGAAGCGAGTCCCAAAAGCATTTAGAAGGAATGAGCTCAAGGAATTCACCATTATGATCACTCTTCTCAATAGAGCAATGGGACAAGTGGTAGCAAGAATATTCAAGCCATGGATGTTTTACATCATGAGTGCAATTTGCAATGGCAAAATCTACTTGGATTGGGCCATCTTGATTAGTAAGTGTAGTCATAGACAATTTGGTTGATTTTGAGCGCAATCGCAAGTTTCACATGTCATCTTATTTGTTCTATGCATTTGCAAAGATGAAATCTTATACAAGAATATCAAGAGAGGGGTCATTTAATATCATGTGCATTTATAAGCATTTACCACAATTGGAATATAGTTAACCATTGAAACATTATTGAAGGGTGAATGATGTCTTTTTGATGCATTCAATCACAAAGATGGATGAGGAATCATATGCCCATTTTTCATAGTAGACCAGGGCTACTATTTTAGAGTAGGCTGATTGGTTCAACCAATTCCCAACTTTCAGCTATATCAAAGTGTTGGGTTTCTCATCCTTTCTGTACGTGATTCTCCAGTACCCCAATGATCACATGGTTCTACTGGAGTTTTGTAGACAAGTGGACAAAATACATTTTCAGGTATAAGCATAAAAAGGCAATAAGTTTCCCCATTCAGCTTGCTTTCTATAAATTTAAGAATGGTCTTCACACAACAGATGTAGGTATAGAGATAGGCTAAATTTAACCTAAATTTTTCTATGAAAAGCGCATTTATGATCCTAGAGGCATCCTATATGAGCTGTTGGGGGGCCATTTTCATCATATATAGAGTATACAAGGTTTTTGGGCAAACTACAGAGATAAGTATAAGGTGAAAAGGAAAAATTATAGTCAACTGACTATAAAGCAAATGATTGATTTCATCCTTGAAGGAGTGCCTAAAGACATTTCAAACTCAAATTCAAAGGTTTTGTCTCCTCACTTCATGCCTTAAGAGTACTTCTATACCCGACAGGGTGAAATCGGTCACATACATACAACTAAGATGTGTTGTAGAAGCACAAAGCTCACAAAAAGTGCAAAATTCAACAAGATCATCACAACATCTTCAAAAGAAAGTTGTACCCTCTTCTTCTTTGAAATGTCTCGTACTTAGGGCATTATACAATATAATTATAAAGAAATCGTTTTCATGATTTAAAATAAAGATTTAAATCATTTTAGATATGAAGGCCGACTCTCCTTGAATAAAGGGGTCGACTCCCAAATATAGCCGACCTCTTAATAGAGGAGCACTAAAGAATACAAGGGATATATTAATCATAAGGTGAGCGTTGATTATATAATATAAAATGAGGTGCGATTTTCCTAAGAGGAATTGGTAAAGAGAATAAAAAGAACACAGCGATGGATATATGGTGACAGCGTGTGCATATGACAAGAGTGTAACAATTATTATGGAAGAGCGATTAAGAAGAGTAAAATGGGTGCAATGAAGAATATATATTGGTTTATGATTGTTATCAAGTGAAGGCGATTTATATTGAAGATAAGAGCAACGACTGTGTTTGTTAGAGGCAGCGATTTCTATATGAGATAGACAGTGATTACTATTTAAAGAGTATGTGGTTTAAAAACTAATGAGCAGCGCTTTGTATAATAAAGAGAAACAATTTAAGAGGGGATGCGATTACTTGTAAAGGAAACAAAAGCAATGGTATGAAGAGTTGCATTTTGAAACGGTGCATTCTTTCATGAGTAGTTGCTGTTCATATACATATATAATATCATTTGTGGTATGAAGGGAGGGGAGGAAGAAGAGGAATAGATATATATTTCAGCAGAGTTAAATCTGCAAGAATAGATCAGCAGTGATACCAATATATGCAATAATTGATAACAGCAGAGAATTAATTACTGCAGCCATTCTATCATGCTAAAACTCTATCATCCTCTCATTCTATTAATCTATTATTCTATCATTCTAATATTCGATTATTATATCACTGTTTCTCCTATCATTATATCATTCTATTTATTATATTATTCTTCATTTCTACTTTCCAGTCATTCTATAATTCTATCATCCGAATTATTCTATCCTTCTATGATTCTATCATTCTATTGCTCTATGATTCTATTATTGAATCAATCAAACCAGCGAATATCTGAGGTATCAATCAGCAATCAAAGAAAGCTATCTTCATTGGAAGGAAGTCATACAAGAATCAAGTAAAAGGAAATATATATATATTGACTATACAACAAGATTTAACAACAAAGAAGGACATATTACAAATCTTGAACCAAACTTGAAATCCATCAAGAGGTACTTATAACCCGATGAGTCATCACATTTGATATGAATGTGAAATGCATATTAGGGGACAAGCAGTAGCCCTAGTCCCTTCATCAAGTAGTCCACCCCAAGTTGGATGGATGGGTTTTCTGTCACTTGTGGGCCAAGTGGGTGATTATTCGGGATGGATGTAACTGCCCTTGGGCTTGGTAGGAGGTGTACATGGCTCCCGACACCCTATATGCTTTCTCATAGTGTTTCATTATGTGATTGACCAATGGGAATAACCCTGAAATGATTATATGTCTGCTCTGTGAATTACGTGTATGCTCCGTGTATGGTGTGTATACTTTGTGCTTGTTAATATATGTATTGAATTAAAATATTGATTATGCTATGATGATTTGATCTCATTATTTATGTTATCAAGTATTGATCTCATTAATAATTATGTTATGATAGATGAACTTAATATGAATAATAGATAAATTTGATATGAATAATGCTATGAACTGATTATTATCTTATTTTTTGATCTTTAATATTTCTAATGTCCCTTTCTAGTGATTATTATTGGATGCATGTAAAGAAACCAGGAATAGCCTAAAAGGGGACATTACATTCTTCTTTGCACATGATAGCCAAATCAGCAATAGAGATCAAGAGGAAGAAGAGAGTCAGGAACCTCAAGCTACTAGCAATTTAGGTACAACTCAGAGTTTCCCCAAGCTAATGTCGATTGTCAAGAAGAGCACAAAATCTCCTCATCGTCATCAATTAAGTACAAAACTTGAGATTGTATCATCTATTCTGGTCTCCACTTCTTCTCCTCTTGTTTCTCTTCCTAAGAATCCCTCTATTCATTCCCCATCAGCCATACTATTGATGGCCTAAATATCTTTTCAAAACAAATGCATCGCGCATGGTCATCAAACATGGAAAGCCTCATAGATGTGGGACAAGTCTGTGAGTCAATCTCTAGGGTTATAAGGCCGACTCGTTATCTATTCTAACTTAAGCCTAATTGCTAAGGAGAAAAGGGAAAGAGATGTAAAAAAGCAAATGACATAAAATGAAGGGCTCATGCGAAATAGATTTCCTCTTATAATCAGAACAAAGCTTTACAACACACGGTGCAATAGTCAACAAAAATAATAGTAATCAAACACGTGCATCAAACAAATTGATACACACAATTAAGAGTTAGAATTTTGAGAATAACAGCATCCTAAATTAATGCTTATGATAGTATTGAACAGCCACATTTAATGTAATATCACTAACTCTGAACACATACATGGAAGTAACCCTATTTGATTATAAAAAGAAGTGAGAAAGTGTTTTACACACAAGACTCCATAGCCCATCTATATAAAACAGGATCTAAACTAATGAGGGCACGCAAGCCACTATATATAGAGAATATCAACCCACAAAAGAGATTCCCCCCCCAAACATTTGAAATTCAAAATGTGACTGGCGGGAAGAAAGACCCATCTACAAATCCAACACCTTGAATGCCCTTGTAGGTAGCTGGAGTACCTTAGGATGGGTAAAAGGTACCCGCGGCTATTAAGTTTTAGCTCCCTACTCGAGACACACCAATATTGGGTAGGTGAACTTGCTAGGCTACGGTAGTGTAGGGGGAGTAGTAGCTGGGCAAGAATGTTGCATGGTACTCGTGGGTTGGAATTTGAAATGTATTACCCAAGACTCCCACTCAACGTGTACCCTGCATGTGGAACTAGTTTGGAATGTTGAGAAGAGGCCATTGACACCAAAATTGAGTTGTTGAGTGTCATCGTAGTTGAGATACACCAAGGGGTAGCCTCACGCCTTGCAGACCACCAAATTAGATCCATCATGGCAAGATCGAATGGTTTGCACTAATCTCAAGGAAATGTATGCTTCCTTTCCCTTTGAACTCTCAGGAGCAAGCCACATGGCACCTATTAGGGAGTCACATGAACAAAACAAAACAATAGAACAAAATTCATAAAACACATGCATCAAACAAATTCATACACACAATTAAGAGTAAAAATTTCGAGAATAATAGTCTCTTAGATTAATGCTTATGATAGTATTAAACAGCCACATATAATGTAATATCACTATCTCTAGACACAAACACAGAGTTTCCCCTGATTGATTATAAAAGAAGTGAGGAAGTCTTTGACACACAAGACTCCATTGCTCATCTATATAAAACATGATCTAAACTAAAGAGGGCATGCAAGCCACTATGTATAGAGAATACCCAACCCACAAAAGAAATTGTCCCCCGAATTTTGAAATTCAAAATCTATGACCCGTAGGAAGAAAGGCCCATCTACGAATCCAACACCTTGAATGCCTCTATAGGTAGCTAGAGTACCTTGGGATGGGTGAACAATACCCGGCCATTAAGTTTTAGCTCCCTACCCTACACACACTAATATTGGGTAGATGAACTTGCTAGGCTATGAGAGTGTAGGAGGAGTAGTAGTCGGGCATGAATGTTGCATGGTACCCATGGGATGGAATTTGAAATGTATGAGCCAAGACTCCCGCTCAATGTGTACCCTGCATGTAGAATTGCTTTGGAATGTTGAGAAGAGGATGTGGACATCAAACTCGAATTACCGGGCACTATTGTAGCTAAGAAACACCAAGAAGTAGCCTCACACCTTGCGAACCGTTGAATTAGATCCATCATGGTGAGATCAAATGATTTGCACTGCTCCAACGAAAAAGTATTCTTCCTTTTCTCTTGAACTCCAAGGAGCATGCCACATGGCCCCTATTAGAGAGTCACGAACATTTTTTTCCTCCAAGATGCCATAGTGAACCCAAAGGGACCCAAAGCGCCTGGGCACCAAAAACAATAAAAAGTCTAATTTTTTTACATTTTTTAAACAAAAAAAAACACCTAAAAGCACTAATTCGCCCTAAGGTGAGGGCATAACACTTTTTTTCACTCATTTCACAAACACAAAAGACCAAAACAACATTTTTTCCTCCAAGCTGCCATCGTTGGGTTTTGAAGGTTTCTTCATTTTTCTTCAAAGGTGAGGGCTACAAGAGAGTTAAACCTACGTCAACAAGGGACAAATAGCTGCACAAAGAAGATTTAACCATCAAAGGTGAGTGAATCTTCAATTTTTTTCAAGTTTTGGATAAATTTTTTGAAGATTTTTCAAATATTTTTCAAGTTTTTTTTCAAAGTTTTGAATTTTTTTTTAACTTTTTATCCATAATAAGGGGTTATAATGTCGATGTGTTTTTAAGTTTAAGTTGTAGGGTTGTAAATTTTTAATTTTTTTGTTGTATGTTCGCACAGAATGGTTGGTAGTTCCAATTCAGTTGCCCAAAATGCCGAGAGTTCATTTAAATTTGATGTAGCATCACCTCTTTGGCAATATACAACAATGATTGAACAACTTCCTAGTGGTGAGGGTTATCATTGGCATTATAGCCAATGTAAAACTGAGTATAAGAGCTCATACAATCGAGTGAAATTTCACTTCTGTGCTATTCCCAACTTGGGAATAAAAGCTTGTCCTAGGCCGAATAAAAAAGGGTTGCCAAAGCAACAAATAATGCGGTACATTAAAGAACAAGAAGATGCCAACATGGTAAGATCAAAGGAAAAAGCACATCCTCTTACCAAGAAAAGCTTGCAGAAGCCTCCTAGTGGCTTATCACAACTAATTGGCCCACATCCTTTCATGCCATTGCCACCATCTTCGCAAGAAGAGAATGTTTTGCGTAAAAGAGGCCCATTGGAAAAGGCCTTCAAGAATGAAGCGAGGGAGGTTGCAAATGAGAGCATTGCTCATTGCATTTATGACAATGGGCTTCCTTTCAACCTTGTTAGATCACCATATTGGCAAGATATGGTGACAACCATTGCCAATGCACCTACTGATTATGTTAGTCCTAGGTGTGAAAAGGTGCGAACCACCTTATTAGCGAAGGAGAAAGCTTCAATAGAGGCATCATTGAGAGTAATCAAGGATACATGGCCAAAAAAAAGGTGTGTCCATCATTTCTGATGGATGGAAAGATTTCAAAAATATACCATTGATCAATGTCATTGCAGATTCCCCTAAAGGGGCGATGTTTTTGAAGGCAGTGGATTGTGAAGGGCAATTGAAGGATGCAACTTTCATTTCCAACATCCTCATAGAATCCATTGAAATGGTGGGTCCCGAAAATGTTGTCCAAGTCATAATAGACAACGCTAAAAATTGTAAGGCAGTTGATACTATAGTGGAGAGTAGGTATGGGCATATTTTTTGGACACCATGTGTTGTCCACTCACTCAATTTGATATTGCAAAAGATTAGCACAAAGATTGAGTGGGTCCAAGCAATCTACACGGAGGTTGAGGAGATTCAAATGTTTGTGACTAATCATCATATGTCACAAGGCATCTGTAGGACCTTCTCCAACTTGGAGTTGTTGAAGGGAATTTAAATTTTATTTTTTAGTATGTTTTTTAATTTTTTAAATGTTGATATGTGATGTCATATGCTTTCTAATATTTTAATTTGTATTTTTTTACACCATGTTAGGTTGTCGAAACTCAATTTGCATCACACACAATCATCTTAAGACGACTTCTGAAGGTGTGAGATGCATTGAGTGCTATGATCATCAACAGTCTTTAAAGTGTATGGAGGCAATCAAGTACAAAGAGCCCATAAAGTCAAAGCATTGATCCTAGATGATGAGTGGTGGGTTCGTGTGGAATATGTTTTGAGTTTCACTGAGCCCATCATTAACATGATTAGGTATGCTGATACAAACTACCCATGTTTGGCTGAAATTTATGATCGCATGGACTCCATGGTTGAAAAAATAAGGACCACCATAGAAGCCAAGGAGCATGACCCAACAGAAACATTTTTCAAAAGAGTACAAAGGATTATTATTGACCGTTGGAACAAGATGACCATGCCCTTGCATCTCCTAGCATTTGCTTTGTCCCCAAAGTATTATAGCAAAGAGATACTTTCCTTGCCTAGGAGGGTGGCACCACATAGGGATGAAGAGGTTGTCATTGGCTACAAGACTGAATTTGGAAGAATATTTATAGATGTAGATATACAAAGTGTTGTCTTGAGTGAGTTTGACCACTTCAAATCTTCAAAGAATCATGATGTTTGCGGACAAGTACAAAAAAGATGCTCATGAATGGTGGTACATACATGGCCAAGGCTCTATTTCCCTGCAGCCTCTTGCAATAAAAATTCATCTCTCGAGTATGGATCTTTTTATTTTTTAATTTTCTCGTTTTTCATTCATTTCCATATCTCATAATTTCATAATTTATAATTTATAATTTATGTTTTGTAATTGTAAATGTTGTATGCAAATTCAACAGGTTGCAAGTTCTTCTTCAGCTGAGTGGAATTGGAGTACATATTCCTTCATCCACTCAGTTAAGTGCAACTAATTGGGTGCAAAAAAAGCGAAGGATTTGGTCTTTGTGCACTCCAACCTTCGTCTCTTGTCACATAAGACACTTGAATACAATGAGGCGGTGACAAAGAATAGGGATCAAATTTTGAGTGTGCCGACTTAGACAATACAGTTGCACAGATTGTCAAAATCTCTATAGATGAGGTAGCTTCTGCACATGACACAGCTAGTGGGAGTGCCACTACAACTGATTGTGGTTCAAATGAAATTGAACCAAATGTTGACATTGATGCTCTAGATGAAGAGCAATATGAAGAATATTGAATATTGATTGTAATTTTGAATTTTCGTTGTGTATTAACATTTGGCAAATCACTGAATTATGAATTTATGAGTATTTTCATTTTTGCAAGTTATGAGGTATTTAAATATTTTGCTTATTGGCAATTATGAGTATCAATGTTTTTATATTTTATAATTTTGTAATACATGCATGCATACATACATATATAGGCAAGCTGCTACCAAGGGGAGTAGCTCCCTTTTATATTAGATTTCAAAAAGTCCCTCAAAGAGGGATACAGAAGAGTTTACAGAATTAAGATGATTGGAGGAAGAGTAGTCCCTGCTTCAATTCCTCCAACCTCTCAAGCTGATTACCTATAAGCAAATTCGGGTGTTCCACAACAAGCTTTTGAAACGGGGCAAACTTTCGAAGGGCGATGCCTTCGATGAACAGCTCAATGCACTTGCGCAAATTCCCATTAGTCTTCAAAGCCTCCGGGTTGAAGACGTCGCCACAGGCCCGCAATGTATGTTTTCGATCGTAGTTTAATATTGTCACTCGGCCTTTTTTCACCCAGTGCTCTTTTAAAAAATAGTTGGTCGCGATCTTGCCAATCATTTTCCTGCCTGTGAGATATACGTAGAGGCCCAAGATATCGCCCACCAAGACATGATCATGGATGTTCGTCGGCAAGCCTTTGCACCCCAAGCACTTCCATAATCACTATCTCCATCACCAAGTTTTTGATGGAGAAGATCCGTTTTAGCTGCGCCAAAACCTCCTTGTCTCTACAAGTGCACTCAACGCCTTCAATTACCACCAAGTCAGCCATCTTGTGAATAAGGCATCACAATAAAGCAATATATATCATGTTCTTCGTCCTGCAAGAGAAAGGATGCGGGACGAAGAAGCAACATCTGCAAATTGAAGTGACTAACTGCCACTACGACCATTGTCGAAAGGAGCCTATTCCAAATCATCATTCACGATTTGAATCAAGCCAACCCAACAACTCACCTGATTTGACACAATAATCTCCTCGAATTGATCACACCCTTTGTTTGCCAGCAAATTGGCCACCTTGTTCGACTACGTATAAATATGCTATATAGAGAAATCTTTTAATTGATCCAGAATGGAGATGATCTTTTCAAGTTTCTTACGCAGTTTCCAGTTGGTTGTGCTTCGCACCTGAATCGCCTTCCTGCAAAGCGTCGAGTCACCTTCAATGTCTATACAATCTATTTCTTTCTCTGTGCATAGCTTAATCCCTTGGAACAAGGTTTTGAATTCGGCCTCATTGTTAGTACTAATCGACATTCGTTTGGAGACTACCCATATGAGGACTATCGCTTCGTCCCTGATGATACAACCACTTCTAGCGATCTCAGGATTGCCTCAAGAGGCCCAGTTGAAATTCAACTCCATCCTACCACACGGAGGGGTCGTTGAATGCACATTTGTCTACAACACATCATTCTTCCCAGAATACCCGATAGGGGCCTTGTGCATCTTCCATTTTCCACAAATCTTATCATCCCAAGAATTGAATGTCTTTGGGGCCGAGGAGATGATTCTTGTATTCAAAAATTCACAAATACCAATCTCAATCCTAATTTTAACCTCTTGCACCGATAGGGATTTTTCATTGAAAAGCATGCAATTCCTCTCCTTCCATAAATGCCAAATCACCATCGAAGGGCTTCCCAACCAAATCCCGCCCCAAGTAGAGTTCTCATAGAGATGCGGCCAACTGAGGAAAAGATTCTCTAGTTTGCAAGGCAAAGAACCACTCCATCCAAGCATCTCAGTGAGTCAGGTCCAACATTCGTGGGCAAAAGGACATGCGAGGAGAAGGTGATCTGCTGATTCCTCGTTAGAAAAGCGAAGGGGGCACCTAGAAGGCTCAGAAATGCCTATTGAGTTAAGCCTGTCTCCAGCGAGGATACGCTTATGAAGTGTCGTCCAGGTAAAGGCACCCGCCTTCGAAAGGACCTTTCCCCCCAACACAGGTCCGCAAGCCAAGATGAAGCTTCATCCAATTGTTCTTGAATGTTATAACCAATTTTGACTATCTTCCAAATTTAGCCCCTGTCCAAATGATTGTCTTCACCGCCTTGCAAGGAAACGGACCTGCCATTAAGTATATCTCTAGGAGTTTGTCTTTAGCCCTTTGAGGAATGGCAGCTCTTTTGAAATCCTTCCAATGTCAGTTTGAAGCACCTTCCCTTGACTCTATGTAATCTACCACCTTATCGTCCCAAATATCTTCCATGATTTTGCAACATCCATGCAATTCAGAAATGGAGTCCAGAGGAATCTCCCCATTCCACGAGTCCAACCAGAAGCAAGCGAAGCGCCCATTGTAGATGTTCTAAGAGAGATGATCCGTCATCAGTGATCTAGAAGAAAGCATGAAGTGCCATATTTGCAAACCACCAGGCGGGTTGGCAATAGTGAGGATATGGCTAAGATCCTCGTAGTCTCTTCTGTAGCACTTGGCTCCAAAGAGCAAAAGGGTTCTCAAACATTCTCCAAACCAATTTGGCCACCAAAGCTTTGTTATGCCTCATTATACACTTTATTCTTGCACCCCCATCAAGTTTACATCTTCAAGCTAGATCCCAATTGACAAGAGGAATTCTTTTTTGTTCGTTGGAGCCTTCCCATGAGAATTTTTCATCAATCCATTCAGATCTTGAGTTTTGCATTTGGTTAGTTGGATGCAAGACATAAGATAGATGGGAATAACAGATAAAACAACCTTGATCATTACTATTCTTCCAATGAGTGATAACCATCTACCTTTCCAAACCTCTACCTTAGCCATGCAAGCACCAATGATATCATTCCATAGGGAGGTGCGTGCCATCCCCTTAAAGAGAGTAACCCCCAAATATTTGCTTGGGATGGATTCAATGCGAAAACCAAGGAGGTTGGCAATCCTTCATTGGATCGGACGCCTAACATTAAAAAAGATCTTGATTTGTTGCCATTAATGAGTTGCCCCGACACCTGTGCATAAGAATCTAAAGTACTCTTCATTACTTTTGTCTCCTTCAATTTGGCAACACCATATAAAATGGTATCATCAGTGAATTGTTGATGGGTAATCGGAGGAAGGCCTCTGGCCGCCTGCACACCCATCGAGTCACCGCTCTCGGCTTTTTTGGATATCAACCTCCCCAGAGCATCTGCTATCAGAACAAAGAGGAAGGGGAAGATGGGGTCTCCCTGCCTCAAACCATTAGTAGACTCGAAGAATCCACATGGGGAACCATTGACTAGAATAGAATATCTAACAAAGGAGATGTAACCAAAAATCCAATCCAACCAATTTTGACAAAAGCCAAATTTTATAAGGGTGCGCATAAGGAAAAGCCAACTTACCCAATCATACGCCTTACTAATATCAAGTTTGATCGCCATACTTTTTTTCAATGACGACGAGATGGAGTGGATGACTTCATGAGCGATCACGATCCAATCAGTTATGGAGCGTCCAAGGGTGAAGCCGCTTTGCTCTAGAGAAATGACTTTTGGG
Organism: Cunninghamia lanceolata; assembly: GCA_027924645.1. Lineage (NCBI taxonomy): Eukaryota > Viridiplantae > Streptophyta > Pinopsida > Cupressales > Cupressaceae > Cunninghamia > Cunninghamia lanceolata. Next base: position 2,007,741 of record BSBN01001031.1, on the reverse strand, counting down.
AGCAAGATCTTCAACCGATTAGCCATTACCTTGGAAATAATTTTGTAGATTGTGTTGCAGAGCGAAATAGGCCAGAAATCCACGAAAGAGGAGCAATCAGGTTTCTTTGATATAAGGGCAATATTGGTGTTGTTAAAGTCTTTTAGAATCTTCTTTGATTTCCTTGAGTCTTCCACCACCGCCCAAACATCCTTGCCTATGATATCCAAGAAAGATTGATAGAAGTTGGTCAGAAAGCCATCGAGACCTGGAGATTTATCAAGGTGCAATTGGAACACCGCTTTTTTGACCTCCTCCTTGAAACTAGGTCCAAGAGCATCTTGTTATCTTCCGGAGTCACCATAGACGAGATATTGCCAATGAGAGAATCAGCAACTAGAAGATTGCGAAAGAAAGAGACAGCCTCTCCCTAGATGTCCTCAGTATTCAATAAAGTTCTCCCATCTTCTGTGGTGATGGAAGCTAATATGTTTCTACTCCTGCGCACTTTGACCTAATTATGGAAGAATTTTGAATTCAAATCACCCTCAGCCAGTGAAACTTCCCATGACTTTGTCTGCCAATATATTTCTTCCCTAGCCAATATTTCAAAATATTGGGCTAGAAGTTCCTTCTCCTTAAAGAAATCATTTTGGAACATAACTTGGGATATTACCACCTCATTCAAAGCCTTCAGGTCCTGTTCAATTATGTTTTTTTTCCTCGAAAATGTTTTTGAAAGAGGATAGATTCCATTCCTTCAACCAAGCTTTGATGAATACCAGTTTTTTATTAAAACAAAACATTTTAGTGTCCCTAGGAACATTGGCTTCATTCCACCATTTTCGAATCAAACTGGGCAACTCATTGTTCCTCAACCACATCTGCTCAAACTTGAACGACAACTTGGGGGCAGACTATCTTCCGTCAAAGTTAACATGATGGGCAAGTGATCCAAGCCCGACAGAGGAATAATGGACGATTCTAACACAATGTTTGAGGGCAGCCAAAGTCAAACCTCATTATGCAAGAATCTATCAAGGTGCTCGGCTATGTTAGTGAAACCTAATTTCCTGTTAGTCCAAGTGAATAAGCCTTCAGAATAGAGTCAATGAGAGCCATCCTCATTACAAAATTTTGAAAATGAATCTGGGATTGTGAAGGGCGGGAAGCGCCACCATGTTTTTCGTTGGAGGAAAGAATAGCATTGAAGTCTACCCCAAGGATAATTTTGTCATCCAATTGAGTCTATAGGAAACTTGAGATTTCCTCCCAAACTTTAAGTTTATCCTCCGTCTTCGTGGGTGCATAAACATTGAGAAGAAGGAGAACACAATCGAAATGCAGGCTCCTAACCCACCCAGCCAACCAATTAATTGATGAGGGCACAAAATCAATTGATATTCTACTTGCACTCCACAACATACCAAGGCCACCAACAGACCCCTCTGTTGGCTCGAAATGGCCAACCCAAGCAAAGGAGTGTCCTAAAAATAGCTTTGCCTCATCAAATCGAAGTTTGGATTCTTGAATCATAATTATCTCTGCCCTCATATTATTGAGTTGGCGCTTAATCAAGCGCCTTTTGTCAAGGGAGTTTTAGCCCCTAACATTCCATGAAGCAATCTTCATTGCTCTAAGGGAGGGGTTTCCTCTCTTAGATCTCAGAAGGTAGTTGTTAATTGATGATTGCCCCTTCGTCATGGCCAATTCCTCCTGTTTTTGTTTGTTTGTTTTCCTCCCACGTTTCCTTTCAAAACTGATCTTCGCCTTTGAAATCCGCAAAGCAGATTGTCCTATCCTTCTGAGATCAATGGAGCTAAAATCGTCCATATCCTCCTTGTCGAAATCAAACCTTCCTCTTCGCTATCCTCCTTTGGGTTTTCCCCTTCAATAAGCTTTGGATTGAATAATACCAATGCTTTTTCCGCTTCTGGGACATCAACCTGCAGAGGCCTAGCATTCACAAAATTCTTCTCCTCCTCAAGGGGCTCAGCCAAGTTTGTTCCCTTAACCACCCATTTCTTAATTGTCATGGCCTTTCATGGACATCCCTCCTCATTATGGACACGGCTGCAACACTTGAGACAAAAGAACTTGGGAACTTCCACCTCAACCTTCTACTTCCAACATCTATCCCCTGATAGGAGAGATATTTCATTTGAGAATTTCGAGATCAATAATATCCTGAAGCGGGCATAAATTTGAGAATTGCCTTCCACAATCTCAGTATCAACACAATCTAGCAACCCCAAGGATTCTCCGATCTATTTGAATCTATCCTTTGTCTAGTACTCCAGGGGTATGTTGTAAAGCCTGATCCAATTAAGGCCATCATGAGGATCGTATGATGTTGGATCGAAGTTGGGGTTCCACCTCCAGGCGAAGATCGAAGTTTCACCTAAGCACCAAATCCCTTTATTAATAATCTCCTCGCATAGGGGCTTGGACATGAAGATTGCCACAAAAAAACCTTTTGGAAGAAAGTATACCTTTTCAGTTTTCCATTCCTACTCGATCCATTTAGAGACATGCTCTCTAGTGAAGAGTTTCCCCATGAAGCTCTCGATCACTGCTTGGTTGTGCATCACTTCCTCTTCTAGGTCGCCATTCAAATTAATTTCCAAGGCATGCAAGCCTTCTCCATTAACCATACCACCTTCCTACAGATTTTCACACAATGGTTTTTTGCGAGCCATTATATATATATATATATATATAGCCAAACCCGTACCCGTACCCAAGGGGAAAAAATTCAGTACCGCCATACCCGATACCCATACCCATACCAGGACCTGCAACTTAGGATAATTGTAACTTTGAATGCAATTTTCTTATTCAATTTGCTAATTCGTATATGTGCTGTCCTAAATCCAATTCAAATGTGTAATTATCTTCTTCTAGTTTCTGATTTTAGCTAGAAGCCTAGAACAAGTGAGTGTGTCTTCGCTTTCTCTAGATTAGAATTTCTACATTACATATTAAATCAAAAAGCCTCTTGTCTTGTGCAGAAGTGCTGGTTAGCCTTGTGCCCACGCCTGAAACGTGAAAACAACAAGACAGGTTTACTTTCAGTTTAATTGTTTTGCATGATAAAAGAAATCTGGCTAGTTCCAAGTATTATTGTAATTTTGTGTAAGAAAGTTTATCATTCCCTTCACTCTTCAAAAGGGAGCTTCCACTACAAACTCAAAGAAAGGTTCTACCTTACATGTTGTTCTATATTGTGTTGTACCAAAAGGTTCAAATTAAAATGCTAACATATCGCTTCTATCATTCTTAGAGATTTAGATTGCACCAAAATCATATACTGCAGTTGTGGTGGAAAGAATATAGAAAAAAGGATTGATCTCTCAATAATTCAAATTAGTGTTCATGAGTGAAAATGTGTATTTCAATTTTCAATACATTAGGTAGTAATATCCCGGATGGAATATTTTATATTATTTGCCCAATTTTAATTCACTCAACAATTTTCAAGAGTTAGCTCCACGAACAAAACTAAATATTATTAATTGCTATACAGATGCAAATACTGAAATTATGTATGCAGCAGTCAATAAATGACAATAATATCAGTACTCGGCCCTGCAGAAGTGGCTACAATTGAATTCCTTTATTCACAAAGTAATTTTGACTCAAACAGGTCAGCTTAGGTCCAGATTGCAGCTTCTATGGACAGATACAGACTTGAATACCCCAGCCGGCAGCTAATGAATCTTTGTCAGCAGATATACATGAATCGCAGACATACAGGTAGCACCAAATATACATGAATCGCAGATATCAATCTTCCCTAAAGACATAATATGCATATTGAATATGACTTGCTGTTGTGAATGGCAGATATCTAATATGCATATCAAATATAAATAGCTGATATGAATCGCAGATATGAATCACAGCTGTCTAATACACATGAATCGCATATCTCAACCATGAACAGCATACAAGGACAGCATTGACCAGCATTAGCTCTGAACTGTCACAAATTTACGCCCAGAAACAATCCGCTACACTCAATATTGCATGCCCTGCAAATCCCTACCAGTCGACCTGCTATTTCCAGATATTGGCGCTTATACTAGCCACCTATTATGTCAATAATGGCGCTGTGAGAGCCGCCCCAGACTATTCAAATATGGCACTATAGAATCAACACAGTTATAGCTATTAAAACCACTCACAATAATTCAATAGTGGCGCTATGCAAGCAGCCCTGAATTATGAAAGATAATCTTCAATATATATTCAACAAAGATTTTACCATGAATTTGATTTGCCTATCAAATTGAAGCTCTTACGTAATCTCTGGGTGAGATTACCCCAAATCTGAATTGGGGGGTTCATCAACTAATCCAATGATGGAACTTAGGGGGTTTTCATTCTCTAATTCCAGACCTAGAGGGTTTTCGTTCTCTAATTCCAGACCTAGAGGGCTTTCGTCCTCAGGTTAATTGAACCAAAGTCCAATGCTCCATCAAGGAGTAGAAATCAGAAAATAGAATTATTCATCAATGCATGCCTCCTTCTCCTTGCTTGGTCTCTCTTAAATAGAATTTTCCTCCAAAAGATATAACTCTTCAGTTTTCCTTCATGACCCTTGAGAGGAATTATTATTTAAAATAAACTTTAATTATAAGAGATCTTTATTAATATTTTTAACTTAACTTTATATAATTTCATAATATTTATGGCCCTCTTAATTGTATGATGGGCGCTTGGGTTTTTCTTGGTTTAATTTCAAAGAGGGGACATTACATTAGGACAAATTGTGCTTTTACTTTACAGGTACTGATGAGTATTTGAGTATTGTAGCCCATTATGAAAGGGCAATATTGTGACTCTTGCTGTATTTATAATGGTGCTGTAAGGGCTACTTTATAATTTCAAAGCAGCTTTAGTCACCCAAAGCAGACTTATGAATACCTCGGCCAAAAAAACCATCCATATTCAGATGACATGAAGTTGGAAATGCCTCAATAAACGGGTGAGAAAGAATTGGCCCAAAAGCACTAAAGAAAATGTTGGTGGAATATTGATTATTATCAATAATTGGGAATTCCTCCTCGTAAATTCAACACTTATTGGTACATAATTTGAAGATGGCAGCCCAAATCCAATATTGTGTGTTCTTTTTGCAGAATTGTCTAGACGACTTCCAATTAACATTGAGAGGGATCTGAAGTGTTTGTAATTCTGTCTCTTCCTCTCAAAGATTTCTTGTAACTCTTGGGGCCATGTTACCCATTTTGTGACATTGATAAGGGGTTCCTTTCATGTGGTAATTGTCTGTTATTATACATGGTTGCATCAGTCAAGTAATCTTATGTGAGTTGGAGTATAATTGGGAAGGTTAGAGAGAAATAGCATTGCTGTATGGATCTTTTAACATCCATTTGAATTTGTAAGGAGTGCATAAAGGCCTCAATAAGGCAACAAATCTCTGTAAATCAGCAAGGAGATAGTGGCTTGAGGAGATGATTTCTTATTGTTCTAAAATTTTCTCTCACATTGGGTTTCTCCAGGCCAGAAGTTGTGTCCTGCTCCATTTTCATGCTTGCTTGTGCTCTCTAATTGCTGTTACAATCTTTCTTATGAATGTTTACACTAAATAACAATAAAATGAAGAGATTAGGACTGTTCTACGCATATTTTACATTATAATTGGCAACTATTCCAGTCATATTGTGATTGGAATATATAAGATTTGTGTTGATTAAACAAATATTGGAATATCCACACTGTTTACAGATCAACCATTTTGGCATTTTTTGAGATTAATCTATCTTGTCCCTTCATTTCGTTAGCTGGTTTTCTTAACTAAGCAGTAGCCATCTAGTACTTATGGATACAAGAACATTAATTCAATGCTAGTTAGGCAGGTAATTTGACTAAGTCAGCCTTAATCCAACAGTGTGTACTGTTTTCCCAAAATTATCTAGAACAAGAATTTCAAATATTACTTCCTTTTTCCTCTATTCCACTCAACTAGTCTTCCTTATGTATATATTGGAATATAGCAGCATTACAGCCAAATAATTGAATGTGCACTTAATTTATAAAGGAGTTCATCTTGTAGTGTTGCCAATTTAATCCTCTGGACTCCAGATCAATGGAAATGGCGATGGATTATCATAATGTGTGTTGGAAACTTGTTGGTGTTGTCATTGATGTCAACTCCTAGCAGATGGTTCACTTGGTTTCCAAGTGCTTTTGAGAAAATTTGATAAAAAAGAGTGTAGTGTGACAGAGGTACTCTCAATGTTATGCTCCGCATTTATTCCTAATTGAAGATATGATTGTGTGGTTTGGAAGTATTGATCAGAGGTGTTCAAAGGTGTTTTATCCAGAGTTTTAGGTTCTAGATCGTGCAGAAGTAGAAGATGTCTGGGAGAAATGAGAATGCTCTGCATTTCTCCACATTGAGCTTTCTTGCCTTGCGGATCTGGGAGAGTGCTTATATTATCTGTATCCACTTTCCTTTGAAGTTTCCAGTGTTGGGATGCTCCGCAAGTTTAGTTCTTGTGTTGGTGATCAGTAACAGTGTGTCCTGATGTGCATAATGAAGACATTCTTTGATTCAGACGGTTGTGGCAGTGTGGTAGAAGTTTATGATGATGATAAGTATTCTGGGAAGGTATGTGAATGCTTTGGAGTGTCTCTCTCTGGTCCGCATGATGTTCTTGGACTTGGAGAAGCGTGGATATGGTCATTAGCTCATGTTTGGCCGACCTCGCTTACTAGCGCCATTTGTAGAGGTACCTTGTGGATTGTGGATGTGATGAGCAGCTTGGTGATACAGATTTGAGTCCTAGTTAACCCTTGATATGGTCCACTTACACTTCTTTCCACCGCGGAAGTGTTTAGTGCCGACCTAATTGGTGTTGCACGTTTGAAGTGCACACGCCTCATTAGGACCGACCTAATTGAGATAGGTCTTGGTTGTAGATGGTATAAATGCAAGATGAAGTTGAGTGGAGCAACGTGGAGAAGAAAAATGCGAAAATGAATCAAGGGCAATGAGTTGTGTGCAAGCTTAAATGCTTATGACTCCAGAATGCAATGAGCAGAAGGTGTATACATTTCAGTGTGCCAAAAGTTGCTAGAGGCAGTGAGCCAAAGGTTGCGGATGGCAAGGAGTGGTAGTGGTGGATCTCTCCTGTTGCCTTGAGATAGTGAATCTCTCTGTAACAATCTTTTTCTTTCTTCTCTCTTCTGGGCAATGAGCCTTTCTCTGGCAGTGAGCCTATTGATTTTGGTGTTGTTATTCATATATATGTGAGCTAATCCTCACCGTGGTTTTTTCCTTATTGGGTTTTCCACGTAAATATGGTGTTCTTATGTGTTTGGATGTGTTTGCATTGTTGCTTCATACGTTAACATCCTGTTAATGCATATTAAGAGGTTTATGATTGAAATTGCTTTGAGGATTTAGAGTTTTAACATACAAATGATTCACCCTCGCCCCCGCTCAGTTGTCCTGTGCATTCTACCAATGTGTTTCTGTGCCTTTATTTGTTATCCACAGTGTGTATTGTTTTCCCAAAATTATCCAGAACAGGACTTTCAAACATCACTTCTGTTTTCCTCTCTTCCAGTCGACTATTCCTCCTCCTGTATATATTGGAATATAACAGCATTTTAGCCAAATAAATAAACGTTCACTTAATTTATAAAGGAGTTCATCTTATAGCATTGCCAATTTAATCCTCTGGACTCCAGATCAATGGAGATGGCGATGGATTATCATAACGTGATTCTGTGGCTTTATTTGTTATATCGCGAATAATTCTTGGAAATATATCTGTCTTGTTATTTGCAGATATGTGCATGTGGTGCTAAGCCTGAAAAAAATTGCTTGGTCAGAATATTTGCTATTTGAATTCATCCGATGATTCTTGATATTGGCCTCGTTATTGTGCACAGAATTTGGACAATTATCTAATAAACCGTCATATGAGTTCAGCAATCATGGAGTGGGGAGAAACAGAAAAAATTTAAATTAACAGAAAAAATTTAAATTAACAGAAAAAATCCCAAAATTTAGGAAATTTAGGGTTTCAAAAGAGGGGGTAAGATTCTCTGTTTACTTTTCAAAAGAAGTGGCACTTGAAAACAAGGCAAAGAGCAGCAGACCTGGATGATTGGAAAAGAGAGAACCCAACGGCGTTTATAAATATAATGAAGGCCATAGACGAAGCCAAGGGCTGCTCCGCGGAGGGCCACGTCAAAAGGGCTCATAAGACCTGCGGCTACAGACAAGAGCGCCAGCAACCCCACAAACGCCGTTATAAACACGAAGAGCGCCCAGTCCGCCGATGTCTGAGCCCTCCGCCGCAGACGCAGAGCCCCCTCCCTCCTTCCCCAACCCGCTCCGATGGCCGCCCCCATTAAACCCACCGCTATCTCCAACACGCCCGCCGCTGCCTTCTCTTCAGGAGACGTAACGATATAATGGGCAAGCAAAAGAAGTGCCATACTCATCTGGAAGACACAGAAGCGGAGAAGCCCTATGCCAAACGATGAGAAGGTTGGCCCCTCCGCGGAGAATGTGAGGCCAAGCACCGCGTTCCATGCCGTCCATATGACCGTGGTGAGAACCTGCTGCCATACCAGGCACCCTATCCATCGTTTCCGCACTTCTGCCATTACAGCCTCAGAGGATCACAAACAAAAGGCGGGATTTCCAAGTTTGAGTATGAATGATGAGAGTATACATGTTTTGGTTTAAATATTTTGAAAAGGAACTTGTACACATTAGCCTTTCATTGGCACCCTCCACGCTTCCCCTCTCTAGGGGAGAGAACCCCATAGTGGTGCCCCTGACTTTCGAGGTTCATGTGGACTTGTACATGCAATGGAGGCAATTTTTTTTGCTCGGCCACGCATGCAATGAGGTGAACAGTTTAAAAGTTTTGTTTTGAGGGGTGTGACTAATCATACACATGGAGGAGGACAACGAGTAGACACCCCTTTTTTTCCCCTCAAATTTATGGTTGACCAAAGATGGCGCACGTGGACCCCCGGTGGTAGATCATCATGAACCGAGGACATGTTCCCAACAACATGTTTGCACCATCATATTTACACGTTCAATCAAACACACTCACATTTATCTAGCGGCATTCCACACAACTCCCACACCTTCACATTTAGTAACTTTGCTTCCATGCATGCATGTATGGGATGGCACCTAGATAGGAGTGATGTCGCCTTCAATGCTACAGTATGCAACATTAAACATAAAATAACACTTCACTACCAAGCTTCTTCTTCCCCAGAACTTGTTGCATTTCTCACCTATAGTTATTCACTTCAACTCTCATTTGCCAATGACTTCGAAGGGATTCAGTGGAGAGGTTATGGGCGTCTACATGAAGAGCATGTCAAGAAGATGTGAAGGTCTGTTTGGTGGTCGTGTTGGATGCCCTCATCCGTCTAGCTTGGAGTGGAAGGTGAGGTCTTCATACCTCACTAAGGCAATGAGCCCGTTGGTTTTTTTATTATTTAGTCATTTCATCTATGTCGTGTATTATTTAGGCTAATGTATATTTCTTGTTTGTTGTTTGAGAAGCCATTTCTTAATTTTGTCCCTCCGTCTAGTGTAAATGGAAGGTGAGGTCATCATACTGAACTAAGATAGTGACCCACCTATTTTTTGTGGTTTTATGTTCATTTCTTCTTTGTCTTGTGTTATTTACGCCAGCAATTATTAGTTCTTGGTGTTTGAGAAGGTGTTACTTCATTTCACTCCTTTGTCTTGTTGTAAATGGAAGGTGAGGTCATCATACCTCACTAAGGCAATGACCCACCTAGTTTTTTTTTTTAAATTGCTCATTTTTCTCTATCGTGTATTTTTTAGGCCATTGTTTATTTGTTGTTTATTATTTGAAAAGGCATTTCTTCATTTCACTCCTCCATCTGGCTATAAATGGAAGTTGAGGTTGTCATACCCCAGTAAGGCAATGACCCACCTAGTTTTTTAGTTTTTTTTTGCTCCTTTCTTCTTTGTCGTGTATTCTTTATCCTATTGCTTATTTGTTGCTTATTGTTTTAGAAGGCATTTCTTCATTTCACTCCTCTGTATGGTTGGAAATAGAAGTTGAGGTCATCATACCTCGCTAAGGCAATGACCCACCTAGTTTATTGTTTTATTACTCATTTCTTCTTTGTCATGTTTTGTTTTAGCCAATGTTTATTTGTTGTTTAGTGTTTGAGAAAGCATTTTTTCATTTCACTCCTCTGTGTGGTTGTAAATGGAATGTTAGGTCATCATCCTTACTAAGGCAATGACCCACTAGAATTTTGTTCTTTGATTTGTTTCTTCTCTATTGTGTATTGTTTATTTGGATGTTAATTCCAGGGTTTAGGGTTTAGGGGGCTTAATAGTGGTGCACCCTAACTTTCAGGTTGACATGGCCTTCTACTTGTCACAATGCCTTGTTTCTACTCTATCATATATTATTTTGGCAACTATTAAATTCTTGTTTAGTGTTTGAGAAGGCATTTCTTCATTTCACTCCTCTACGTGGTTATAAATGGAAGGTGGGAAGGTGGGAAGGTGGGATTGTTATACCTAACCAAGGCAATAACCCACCTAGTTTTTGGGTTTTATTTTGATTCACTTGTGATTATCTTGAAAGCCACAATAATGGTTGCTACAATGTTCACTTGAATGCTTAAGGCTCTTTATTTCATTAACTTTTTACTGAAAAGATTCTAAATATTCTAAAATTCAAAATTGATGTTAAAGGGTGTTTGTTCAAATTGTTTGATGCTTTTTGGAATGATGATAGTTGTTAATCTATTCCATTAGCTTGTACCTAAATTGAATGGTTGTTTCATTTGCATTTACATGAAAATATGTCTAGTGTGTAATATTTTTATTTTTTTCTTGGGCTAATTTCTTGTACTAAATGCAAAATGAAATGTCACCAAGAACAAGATTTATATGAAATTGTTGCTTCAATTTTGTTATGTTTATAGACACAATTGTATGGCTCTCTTCTATGTTCTGTAACATATTAATTACTTATGGAAATTTAAATCTTCTGTTCGAACATCACTGTGACCTCTCAAATTTAAGTTATAAATTTAAATATTCAATTCTTTCAATTGGTAATTTATATTGACGCATTTTGTCAAAACGGGTAATCAAAATTTTGATTGTTCATGAAAAAAATTGTAAACTTGGATTCAATGTTGATTATCTCAAAAGCCTAATAATGGTTGCTACATTGGATTGAATTACCTAACTTTACATTGCACATTCATGGTGTTAGCAAGGTTGGAAACCATTTCTGTCAACACCATTTCTGTTGTTAGCAAGTTTGGAAACCATTTCTGGTAACACCATTTGTGGTGTTAGCATGGTTGGTAACCATTTCTGGTATTGGCAAGGTTGGAAACCATTTATGGTAACACCATTTGTGGTGTTGGCAGGGTTGGAAGCTATCTTGCAATCTCAAACCCTGCATTCTCTAAAATGTCAAACCATTATAGTTTCATAAATATATTTTATCTTTGTTGCTCATTATATGTAAATGTGAACCTGTTGTTCCTTCTTTATTTTTGTTGTTCAATACGTGTGTAAATATGTATGTAATGAAAGTTGTTTTTAGAAGAGACCCAACAAATGCCTTTTAACTGCAATTCAATGACGATAATTACTTTCTACAAATGCTTCTCAATTTGTCAAAACATTCTTGCTAGCTAATTATGGAATATGATTCTACGATACTATCTTCATTTGTAAATTTATTTTTTCTAATTATAGAATTATTAACTATCATACTATCTTCATTTGTAAAGTTATAATACTTAAATGTTGTATTCCACTTCTAATTTCGTACCTAGCAATTTCATTGAATACTTTTTATAGCCCTAGAGATGATTATGGGGATTACATTTACTTCGACATCTAAACCATATCTAGATTCTAAAGACAGGGAATTGGGAATTTGACTCTAAAAGTAATAAATGTTTGAAACCATCATCACTCTCCTCACATTTCCTAACAATGTGGATCGTCTTCATTATCTTCAAAGCCCAACAATGGCTACTACATTCATCAACTGATGGTTTTAAATCTTTTCATTTGTTTTTGGTTTGTAAATCTTCTTAATTGGAGAATAGTACATCTCCAAGAACATAAAATGAATGGAATTCTACCCTCCATATGGTTGTGTTTATGAACATAATTGTATTTGCTAATTTTAATCTTCTCTTTAACCATTACTTAAAACAATCTCTCTATGCAAGCCTCCAAATTTTGTCCACTTAATCCCTTCAAATCCATGAAACAAGCATAGTGGAAGTGAACAACTACATGTTGAAAACACAACAAGAATTGGGGAATAAGATGGTTGATGGTGAAGCGATGTTTCATTTTAATGTTGCATATTGCACCATTGTGTTGGAGCCTATGTCCAGTTTTCTATTTTTATGAGCTCATGGTTGAATTTTCAACCTAATATGTGAAAGTGTCATCTCAATTTGAGTCCCCTTTGGTGTCATAACTTGCCTAAACTAGGTCAAGAGCAAAAGTTTTGTGTATACATTGGCCCATATTGAGAGTCCTAAGCCTGTAAAGTGTTAATATTCACATAAAAGGTCCCCTAAAATGATCTGGTAAAGTCAAATTTTGTTTGTCTAAAAATAGTAACTTGCTATTTTTAGAAAGTTTGCATTTGAGCACGTATGGACCTAAAAATTTAACCAGAGCTCCGAAATTGTAAAGTCAGCCTATGGTAAAAAAATTAGCTAAAGATCACTTGCAGATAATGAGATATTAAAGTTTCAAGGCCCCAAAATTCTATAAAAATATTAAATTTAAATTTTGGACCTTTAAATGATCAAATGAGGCTCTAAAAATTACTGAAGAATTCTAATTCCGGACCTTTCGTTGTTTAGAGCACTTCAAGCTCTTTGGTTTAAAAAAAAGGGCTCAATCGAGTACTTGGATCAAACATTATTGCTCCCGGAAGTTCAGCTATTTTTCAAATATTCCTGAGAATGGGATTCAAATGCCCAAAAAGGCAAAATCAAAAGGAGGGAAATAAAATTCAAAATTTGAATACCATCAAAGGAGAGAAAAGGACAACTAGACTTATTTGGGTGCCCAATTTCATGGGTTTGAGTATAAATATGTGTTTGTTTTTTTTTTCATTTTGTAAAGGGTGAGTAGAAAAACAGGGATTTTGGAGAGAAAGTTGTTTGTAAGAAAAACTCTGTGTAATCTTTTATGAGGGTAATGGGTGTTTGATCTTGTTGCGGCATGAATATTGTAATGGATTTGCTTTGAAATAAAGATATGAGTGATGGCTCTTTTATTTCAATTGTCTCCTTCATGATATTGCATGTTCTTAGAAAGAAGTAGCTTTTCAAGGAAAACAAAGAATTTTTGCATGCATATTTGTTGTAGGATTCGCATGTTTAATTAGTTCATCTTCAAGGGAGGTGGTAAATCTTTTCAAGCATTATGGGGTGTGTAGTATTTGTGAAGGATTATTAACTTGTAGAATCAAGTTTAAAGGTTACCTTCGTGGGTTTAAATTACTGTAAGGTAGTGATATTGTTGTTAAACCCCAGAGATTAAATTTTCCTATAATATCATGTTGTAGCCATTTTAGACTTTGTGATCCCAAGGAGCATGCACCGATCTCTTCATTATTCCATCCACTTGCATACTCATAATGAAGAAATCATACATTGGGCATTGTACATTAGTAGTTTAGGGTTTTATCCATCATGCATAGGTTTAGTGTTTCAAATTCATAATATTTCTAGTGAAAAATGTCATTATTGCACCTATAAAAAATCTATGTACGGTATTGTAGTGTTCATGTCCAGTCATTGAGTATGTAGGGAAGGTTGACATTGTGAAGTCATTTTCAAACCCTTGTCATACATGCATGAACAAATCATCTATTTTTTCTGAAGTATCTATTTTAGGTATACCCACCTAGGTTTAGTAGAGCCTAAAGTGTAGGAGAGACTATCTATCTCTCATTCGTTGGCCATCTTCTAAGTGAATTTGAAAATAGGGATTCATAGCCCCTTAGAAGGATCTGAAAGCGGGTTAGAGAATCAACATATTGAAAGTAGCATCACTTCATATCTAGATGCCATCCTATACACGCATGCACACAAGTAGGCTTACTAAATGTAGAGGCATGGGAGTTGAGTGTGGAGTGGTGATGAATAAATGTATGTTTGATTGAAACGTGTAAATTTGTTTGGTGTGAACATGTCAATGGGAACACGTCCTTAATTCATGATGATCTACCACTGAGGGTCCATGTGCACCACCTTCAGTCAACTCTAAATTTGAGGGGAAAATAGGAGTGTCTACTTGTCATCCTCCTAGATGCATATGATTAGTTAGATACCCCTCAAAATAAAAATTTTAAACTATCCACCTCACTACATGCGTGGTTGAGTAAAAAAAAATTGCCACCATCCCATGTACAAGTCCATGTGAAATGGACACAGCGAAATGAAGAAATGCCTTCTCAAGTAGTAAACAACAAAGAAATAGTGGCCTAAACAATACACAACAGAGAAAAAATAAACAAAAAGACTAGGTGGGTCATTGCCTTGGCGAGGTATGATGACCTCACCTTCCATTTACAACCACACAAAGGAGTGAAACGAAGAAACGCCTTCTCAAACACTAAACAAATATAAAGGCCATGTGAATCTCAAAAGTTAGGGTGCACCACTATCACGCCCCCTCACCTGTGATTGTATACAAACAAGTTTTTTGTTGTACGTTTGGGATTCACAATTGCCTTGCATCATTATCAATTTTTTTGTTGTAATTAGAAAAAATATTCCATTGAGGAATGGTAGATACAAAACTAAAATTATATTGTTTGTATTCACTACACATTTCAAAATAAGAGGCTCTCTTTGTATTCGCTACACATTTCCAAACAAGAGTTGCTTTTCTTCAGATTGATTGGATATATTAGCATACTTGTAAACTAAATTATACAAACCAGATGATCAGAAAGTTGGCTCTGAGAAGAACGAGGGTTACAGAGTTACCCTCCATGTTCTCTCTTGAAGCCACATACATTCTTCCCAGAATTGACACACATTTGTTCTTCTTCATGTCTTTGTGCTTGCATGCCAGCCTGGGTCATAAGTTTATTTTTACTGTATATTCTATAGTTTTTATTAGCTTGTTCTGGTTTTCCCTAAAGAGTAGTTTTAATTTTTTTAATTTTTTATTTTGAGAGGGCTCCTTTCCCACTCTCTGTGTAGGCTGACATTGGGGGAGTTAATGTGTGCACTCCCTGAAGCCAAAGGTGGCAAGGCCGAACTGAGCGTTAATGGCTCAGCCAGCGGAAATTAATGATCGTCCCGTCGATAAGCCAAAAGGCCGAAAATCTCAGGAAAATGAAGAGTTGAGAAGAACATTTTGTGAGGTTGCAGGTGCAGACAATGCCTTGCCTACACCCAAAGAGGTGAGCTTCAAGTTTCGCAAGGGAGATGCAGATAACAGAGCCCTCAGTGGACTCTTCGATGGAGGAGATGGTGAAAAAACATTTGGAAACAAAGAAATGGGTATGGATTCATCCCTTCCTTTAGGTATCACTTTGGTTCCTAACAAAGAAATGGTTAATGTAGTGAATAGAGAGGAAGGTAGATTGAGTAATATTGATGTCTTCGTTGTTTGTTTAAACATGGATAAACTTCTGTCTAGAGCTTTTTTTAATGGTTGGATAGCCTCTGTCTAGGGGAAGAAAATGGAGGTGCATGTTAACTTTTGTAGGATGATACAAAAGGGTCTTTTGTTATTTTTTTCAAAACTCGTGCAATGCAAAAAAAATTCCTTGAAAGAGGCTTATGGAATAATGGCCAAATAGTGTTTAAGGCCCAGGCTTGGACCGCTGATATCTCAAGAGAAGAAATTTTGTTTTGTGCGGTTTCGCGGTGGTTTGAGATTAAAAATCTCCTTGAACAACTCTGGCACTTTATCCCTTAAATTTTGTGTCATCTGGGGGAGATTCTCTGGATTGAGGATGCAAGAATTACACTCCCTCATTTGGATGCCAGGGTCCTTATGTCTCTTAAATCGAGTTCTTTTATTTTGGATTGGATAGAAGTTGATGGTCTTGGAAGGAATATCAGATGTAAACTAGTTGCGCTTAGCGGCCTAAACTCATGTTTTCTATGTAAGTCTGATGGGCTCCAAAGAAAATGTGTCCCATACTCACTAGAAATAGGGGGCCTGATAATTCTTAGGCCATCCCTAAAATGTCAAAAAAGGGGATATGGCTGCAAACTCTCGTCTAAATTCTGAACCTGTGAAAGAAGCGCCTTCTGAAAGAAAAACTGACCCTCTTGGGTCGACTCCTTAGATAAACCTTGTTGAGGATGGCTTAGAAGTAGAGAGAGGTTTTGACTTAGTAGGATTTCAGAGAAAGCTTGGTAAGCTTAGCCTGGAGGAGGGGAAGTGGCAAGTGCTCAGGTTTTGGGGGACGAAAAACCCTCCTTAGCATCTGTAGATGGAAGCACCTCTAGGTTCCCTGTAGTTGGTGGTGAGGATTTTGTTTGCTCCTCTATGGAGGTCACGACTGTGATTTGCCCCGGTGGCATCCTCCAGTTCCAAATGCCGCTACCCCTCTTCAATCTAGCGGTGCTTGTACACCTGAACCTACTAAAGTCTTAGCAGTAATTGAACCAGTTGTACACTTTGAGCCCTGTGGGCCAGTAGAGTTCTCAAGAACAGAAATTGAGCCAAAAATCAAAGGTGTGCCCAATATTAAAAAACGTGCAAGAATTGGCCTCGAAAAAATTAAATCAGCTAGGAAAGATGTAAAAGATAAAGACACAAAAGATGTTGTCTCAATTAAATTGGGGGACAAAACATTTTCAACTGAAAAATGGGGTATCAAACTTTGAGCCCCCTAGCACAATGTTAGCAGATGAAGGCCTGTCCAATGCTTTTAGAAATGAGGAGAGCTTGAAAAACCTAATTACCTCCCTAATTCCTCCAAAAGCAAAGGAAAGAAAAAAGAGGAAATATGTGAGGAAGAATTCCACTAATAACAAAACAGAGAACAAGAAAGAAGAGAAAGTGCCTGAGTGCTTCAATAAGCTTTGTAAAAAAAGAAAGATAAACCCCCCAGTTGTTGATCAACCATGAATATTTGCTCTTGGAACATTAGGGGATTTGAAACCCTAGACAAAAAATACTTAGTAAGAGACTTTTGCAATAAGAGGAAAAATTTAAACCTCCTAATGCTCCAGGAGCTGAAAGCCACATGATTTACTCTAGAGAATAACTTAAGGTTTATATGGAAAGATGCAGATTGTTTTCTCACTGATCATGAAAGAGGCAAGGGTGGAATTGTAATTCTGGTAGATAAATTATGGTCTAAATATGTCACCCAAAAGGGCTTCTCCCCATGCAATAGATGTCTATGGTTGATTTTTAGTAAAGAAGGAATTGTGTTTGGAGTATGCTCTGTGTATGTACCAAATGATTATCTAGGTAGAGTTGATCTTTGGAAAGATGGAGGAGAATTTACAAAAGATCCCCTGGATAATAGGGGGGATTTTAACATGACAGAGCTTGGGGAGGACAAAAAGGGGGGCCTTAAATGGGGTTGGAAGGGGAATGAGGCCTTCTTCTAGTCTAAATTTAAAAGATCCCTTAGCCTGTTTGACCCCTTAGAAGATAAAAAGAGTGGCAGCGAAGGTATCTGGTTCTCTTGGTGTAACAGTCAAGAGGGGAAAAATAGAATTTACTCAAGGTTAGATAGATTTTATGCCTCTGAAGATAGCTTCTACTTTTTAAACAAAAAAATACAAACTGTGTGGAAGTTATTCCTTCAACCCTTTCTGACCACCATCCGATAGAAGCATTCATAAGGCAAAAAGACCAGCAACCGGGAAATAGAATAAAAAAAGATAACTTTTTTCAAGTTGAAATGTTCTCTGCTTCTTGATTCAGACTATTTAGATGGAATAGTCTCCCTGAGAGTGATCACCAAAGCTTTGCATGCTAACTCCTCTAGGAGAATCTATTGGAATGCCCTTATTAGGAACTATGAAGTTTTATTTCAAACGGTAGGTAAGAAATATGCAAAAGGCAAAAGGAAAGAAGAAGCTAACTTGCAAAGCACATACTTGAGATGTGAAAAATACCTGCAATTGGACTTAGAAAATGGTGCAGCCTTAAAACAGTTAGGGGAAGCTAAGCATGAGTTAAGAAAATATCAAACCTTAAGAGACCAAGGAACCAGAATTAGAGCTAAACTAAATTGGCTAGCTGAGGGTGACAAAGGTACTAAATATTTTTTCAATCTCTTAAAATCAAATAATGCAAGAGAAGATATTGGGTATGTAGTGGAAGATAATGTGTGTTATAAAAGCAATGAAGAAATCAAGGAGATCTTTAGATACTTCTATCATAAATTGTTCACAGCTAAAGATAAATTTGATGACTACAGAGAGGCACAAGCATTATGTAAGCCCATATGTCCCAAAAAGATAACAGAAGAAATGAGCAATAACTTAAAAAAAAAGCCATCACAAAAGAGGAAATCTCCATGGCTATCAAAACTATAGAATCTGGTAAATCCTCGGGCTTTAATGGGATTCCTATGGAGTTATATAAAGCCAATGAAAAATAGGTAGTTGAGGATCTATTTGAAGTTTATAATGAAGCCATATCTTTAGGTACATTAGGGGAAGAGATAAATAGAGGAGTAATTAAACTCCTGCCAAAGGATGGAGACAAAACAAACATGAGGAACTAGAGACCAATAACCTTGCTCAATGTTTCCTACAAAATTATTGCTAAAATCTTGGCTATTAGACTGATTGACATATTGCCAAGCATTATCAATCCTACTCAAACAAGCTTCATTAAAGGAAGGTATATCTTGGAAAATCTTATCACAAGCTGGGATGCTATGGACTGGGCAAAGAAAAGTGGGCTAAAAGCAGGGATTCTTCTGCTAGATTGTGAGAAAGCTTACGACATAATTGAATGGTCTTTCATTTTTACAATGCTTGATGCTTTGGGCTTTCCAAATGAATATTATAATATGGTCATAATATTATTCAAGGATGCTTCTGTACACATTTATATTAATGGATCTCTCTCTAACCCTTTCAATCTGGAAAGATCTATTAGGTAGGGTTGCCGCCTTGCCCTTGCATTGTTTGCCATATATTCTGAAGCCCTTTTCTATGTTTTGAGAACTAAATTATTGAATGAAGAATTACAAGTTATTCTTCTTCCCAATAAGGATTCATTGCTGAATATACAATTTGCAAACAACACTGCCTTATTCCCTATATTGGAAGAGGGAAATCTAAAAAAATTTGAGAAAAGATTGATGGTCTTCTGCAAAGCTGCAGGGGCTAAAAGTTTGCATGCAAAATCAATGTTGCTTAGCTGGGATGACTCCCCTCCGCAATGGCTGAATGGATACCACTGGCAGTGGGGTGGTGCTAATAAAATTGTAAGATTCTTGGGCATCCCCTTTTCAGTTTGCCCTTCTCTGAAGGAGATGTGGGATTGGATGTACAATAAAATTTTCAAAAAGCTGGGAATGTGGGATAAATAATGCTTAACTTTGACAGGAAGAGTTCAAGTTTGCCAAAAAAAATTGGTTGCTTATCCTATATATTATGCCTGATCATGGATGTTTGTGAGTTACCAGATCAATATTATTCAGAAGAGAATCAAAGAGTTTCTTTGGTCATATGGGAAAGGGAATAGGAAAAAACATGCAGTCGCATGGGATTGGTGTTGTTAAAGCAAGAAATCTGGGGGTCTTGGATTAAAGGACCTAAAGATCCAAGGTGCCACTTTGGTGGTAAAATGGATAATTAGATCTTTTGAAGGTTTTAAACCCTAGAAAATCCTTATCTGCAATAATCTAAAAAACTTTGTTCCCCTCAAGGCCAAGGACTGGTCTGGGTTGTGCCTATTAGACATTGTGCTAGGAGATTTTAAAGTTAGGCCTTCTGGTTCTGTAGTGTTTGCATCCATTTGGAAGGCCTGAGAGGCCATCAAACCCTTTATTAAAAACAATAATGCTATTGAATATAACAATAAATGCATTACCAGATCAAGGTCTATCTGGTGGAACTTGAAACATAATGATAAAGCTCTGGCCCAGGTTCAGGGTTGCTCAGCTAAAAAGTGGTTTAAAATGGGGATTCAATCCTTTGAAGACGTTATACAAGAAGGTTTAGTAAAAAGTTGGATTCAAATCAGACAGTATTTTAACATCCTAGAAACACAAAAAAGAACCTTCTCTATGCTTGACAAAGTTTTGCAAGGACTGTTCCAACAAAACTACTTTGTAAAATGCATTTCTTGGGAGGATGTTAAATGGAAAGATGGCACAAAGTTTGATAAAATGACACCAAATAAGCTGTATAATTTGATGAGTGGTAATGGGGATATTGGTGCACACATTAACTTGTCCTGGAAAGTCATGCTTGACCAGAAAGAGCTAAATAAAACCCTATCTGTTGTTTGGTCAAAAATCCTAGAACCTAAAAAAAATTGTTTCAGATGGTTACTGTTATTAAATAGGTTGGCATTAGGGTCCAAATCTTCTCTGTGTCTATACTGTGGTCTCCCTAAAAATTGTGAACACATTTTCTTTGACTGTGTCTTTGCTAAAAAAGTGTGGTATCTTTTCTTCATGGTTTTAAAAAGTTTTCAATCCGAGCTAACTGGTAATAGAACTAGTATCTTGTGTGGTTTTTTGAATAATGTTGTTACTAATACCAATGATCTTTGGCTGATGTCTACTACTGAGCTTCTGTGGTCTTTGTGGAAGGTTAGGAATGAATGTGTGTATCAAGGAAGGGATATAATGCATATTGATTCTCTAGTTAGACTCACTTGTTGGCCTATCTCTCAACAGGCTACAAGTACTTTCAGGATTCCCACGGAGAGATTCATGAAGATATAATTGGATGAAGGGGAAGCAACAGTGTATAGATATGACATAAGGACAACCAAATTCTAGCCCCGTGACTATATAATGAGAGCTCCAGCCCACCAGGAGGAGTTCATAGAGTAGCAAAACATGATCAATGAGCAGGAAAAGACAAAGTATAACATACATGAAGATGTGATTGCTTGGGAGAGTGTCTGTCGGAACTTTGAGAACACTGAACAGGGAGGTCCATCTAGAAATATTTAGTACAGAGGTGACAGGAATCAGGTTCCTCTAGGAAACACCATGGACTAGGCTCAAATTAGAAAGACAATTGGTAATAGTGCTGACCAGTGTTAAAAAGAGGAAGAAGAAACCAATGATGAAGGTAACAAACAATACAAATGCAAGGATATAATTTTGATATATAGTTTGTAATATAAAACTTTAACTTGTTGCTCCTTGGTATTGCTAAAAGATGTATTTTGAAGTGACTTTGTGGCTTCCTTAGCCACTATTGTATATTTCTCTTATTAGTAATAGATATGCAAGTTAAAAAAAAATTTATAGAAACTATAATAGATATGTTACAATCGATAGAAAAATCTCAAAACATGCCTCCCTAGACTATAATATAAAATTTGTTTATGTACAATCATTATAGTCCAAAAACTACAAAACCCATTTTACTGAAACCATGGGGAAAAGACAATAAACTTGATGTCATTGAACTTGGTGTTTCTTGGTTGCTTGACAAAGTTATTCCACCCATGTTCTCTTCCTTGTTGGTGAAATTAGAGTGTTATGTATATGAGATGGGATGACACCTGCATAATTCATTGTAGTGGAATATCGAGGGACATGAATGTTCATCATCTTCCTAAAAAATGAATGTTGTTTAGGTAAAGGGTTCAATGGATTGCTTAAATGCCTCTACATGTCTAAAGCCCTCTTTGCCAACTCAAGTTATTTCCCCTTCTTTCTTGCTCCCTTTGGATCCTCTTTTGCTCCTTTTTTTGTTCATTTTCTTACCTTTGTAAAATTTTCTATTGTTTTATTGCTTGTCGTTGAAGGTCTCTATCTAATTTTTCTTGCTCCTTCCTTTCTCTTCCAACAATTCTTGATGTCTTTCTCTCCTCTATTTGTTCTCTTTCTAACTTTTAGCTCTGTAGACACCTAAAAGTGTCATCGGGTCGTAAAACCCTAATTTCCTCCACAATCCATTGATTTTCCCTAATTTGCCTCTATGGTTAAATAATTGATTTGAATTAATTAATTATTTAATCATTCATACCCTAATGTCCCCTTCACTTGATTTATTCAAACAAATAAATCAATCCCATCACTTAATCCCCTTTCACATGATTAAATAAATTGGACAAATTTATTTAATTTAAATCCCATTTCCCACCTCCCTATTTCTTCCAATTCAAAATTCAATTTTGTCCTCTAGTGATGAGAAAACCCTAATCATCCTCCGCCCTTGATTTGGCTCCCAAGTCAACATGCAATTTGAGCCCTCCATTCAAATTGGCTCTTCTATAAAACACCTCATTCAACCTCATTTTGCTCCCTTATGTTCAATCCCTTATGCTCTTAGAGACTCAAAAATTAGTTGTAATCTCCAACATCTTGCCATTCTTCATTTGAGCTTCTCAAGATTGTGCAAAATTTGCAAATCTGAGAAAAAACATGGAAGATTGAGGAGGACAATAGAAGCTAGTCAATGTTAGCTTAGATTTTTACTGATTTTCGTGTTTATTTGACTGCTTCCTAAGCTTGCTGGCATTCTATTGTAGTTAGGGTTTGATTGTTTGTTGTTTCTTACATTAAACCTAGTTTTTCCCTAACACAAACTGGTGAACCCAACATGAAAGGATTTCTAATCCACCACTTTTGTTGAGTTTTGGTGGTTAACTTGCGCCAATGGCTTCCTGGTCTCAAACGGACCTCACCGTTGAGTCCGGGAGGCCGTTTCAACGAAAAACAAGTGTGAATTTGTCAGATTTGGTCACTGATTTTTTTTTTGTTTTCGCCATGTCACAGGTTGTACCGTACTGTACCATACAATACCATATGAAACCATACGTCCTACAGATAGGTCTTTGGCTACTTCTTTGGTCTATTATTTGCATTCGTGGTTAATACCTTTTCTGGTTGCAGGAATATGTTTTTTTTGAGGTCGTAGGTGAAATTTTTGTGTAGCAGGTTTAAATTTTTAACTACATTGACTCCTCGTTATTGTGGGTATATGTGTTTTCAACTTTTCTTTTTGCATATTTGGTGGGTTATAGGTCTACATCGATTTTAATGGTCGCTACCCTAACTCCTCCGGTCGCTGACCCTTTCTGCTCACATTCCCGCCGATTGAAACCCCTTCTCACTGCTCATAAGACCATCGACTTACTTTGTTTGACCCAGTCGCCTTCCTCAAGCGTGGACCCTTTGTCGACTTGCACATTCCCGATGGTGACATTTTCTAACCGTCATCTCTGATCGCTGCTTTCCTCTGCCAATAAAACCATAGTCGACACCTTGGAAATCCCTATACCGCCTTACAATTTATTTTGTGATGCTCGTTGGGGTGCCTTTCCACCGCCCTTCAAAACGTCGACCAAAACCCTAAGGCTCCACCATACACCGATGTCACAGTCCCCATTTCTCCCAACCTCCCACCTTTGCTGATTCTCATCCTAACCCTAATGCCCTTTCATCACCATTCAAAGTCATCTGTCAACAAAAACAAAAAAAACTTAAACCCTAAGTCGACTATCTCTCTGCTTCCAACCTTTCCCTGTGGATTCTTCCCGCCATCTCAGGACTTACAAAACCCTTGCGGTCACCATTAAAACCCTGGTTGCTGCCATCCATGCACAGACTTGTGTAACAGCCACCACCATCTTTATTGGGGTCTAAGCCCTCTCAAATAAATAGTTAGGTTAACAAAGGGCAGCACATTAAACTCACTTGGTTTTTTATTTTATTTTATTTTACTTTATTTCTTTTAGTCTGCCCCTGGTCATATGGGTGACTAGGGGCACCGCTAGGCATTAACCCCTCCAAACTAACTACCCAGGTTGGCCGCCAGCCACATAACCCTTTGCATGTGACCACTCAGTCTAAACCGTCGGTGTTTAATGTTGACTACCAGTTTGACTACTTTTGCCTCCACATGCCAAAGTAGGCAGTTTTTTTCAAACTCACACAACTTTTGCATATAATGACGAAATCGCATGAAACAAGTTGTGTTGCAGAGAAGACTCGCCTAATTTCACTGTGGATTAGTCAATTTTAGGTAATGATGCCATTTTATCAGGTATATTTTTGGTCAAAGTCAACCCTTAGTTAAAACTTCAAACGTCCATATCTCATGCAAATTTGCTCAGAGTTTGGCGATTTTTTTTTTAAATTGCATGGAATTTCGTCAATTTTTTGATTCTGCTATTAGTTTTTTTGTCACTAATCATATTTTTTAGATTTTTAGTAGATTCCATTTTTTTACCATTTTGACTCTAAGGTTTGCAAAATGAGGCGTTCACTCAGTATTTCGTGCTTTTTGCATTGTCATAACAATTTGCTACTACTAATGTCTGATTTGCAGCACGTAGCATTCACTGGTCAAAGAAATCAATTTGAAACTACTAATACATTTGATGCAAGGTTCCTTTCATTTTCATGTGCATGTGCTTTTTTATCATATGAACACTTGGTTTTAGTGCACTAAAATGAACTTAATTTTGTTGTTTTAACACATATTCTTGGGGGCTTAAAATGAATCAGTGTTTGCTTTGTTTGGTGATTGTGTTGAAGTTTTGAGATGTGTATGCTCTTCCCTCGCACATTATGTGATCTTGAGAATCAAAAGCATCTCTCAACACTTTCATTATCACACCACACATTTGATTTCTAAAGGTCAATGAACATGTGCGAGTGTGAGCAAGTTGCATGTGTATGCTCTCTCCTTGCGTCTTAGTATGAGCCTGGAGATCAAAAACATGTACTTGTCTTGCTTTTGTTTCCATTTAGAGTGGACCTTCTCTTGAGACACATCCGCAAGGAGAACTCATTTGCGACCCCAAGCAATACGTTCATCCAATCCGCTATACAAATTAGGATAAGGCGAAAGCCAAGTCCAAACTGGTATGAGCGCTCACCATACAGTGCTAGCTCGAAAGGAGGCATACCTTTGTGTATATTAAAACTCCTAGTAGGGTTAGTTAGAGCCTTTAGTGGCTTGCTAGATGCTTGTGGGGTGCCGGTTCCCCGGATATTCACTACGAACCATTGTTTTGAGGGGGTCAGATGATAGATCCCTGGAGTCATCCCACACTCTCATGGTTTAAAGCAGAGATAGCAGGGTACCTTAAGATCTGTGCATCTTTAGGACTTGGAACTTGGTGTGCCTGAGAAGTGAGTGCACTGTAAGGGGGATCCCATGCCACCAAGTTTTTGGAGCTATCCACTTTAAATAGGCACGGCTGGAGAAATCCAAGTGGGAACTCAACAAGTATTGTCCTTTCCTAGCCTATGATTGTGCATGTTTACAAGTGTTTGCAAAACATCACGAGTCACCAAAAAACAACCAATCTGACTGCCAAATGTCTTCTATGATTGATGTGTGTGCTTGCCTAATCATCACCCTAGACATTCTTTTCATCCATTCATCCCAAGTCATCATACCTTATCACATTCATACCATATCCTTATCATTCAACCTTCGTATCCTAGTCACCCCCCTAAGCCAATCAATTTCATCCTAATCATTACACTTCAACATAATCATTATCCTAATCATCATCCTTGTCACCCTGCATATCCTTATCATTATCCTAATCATTATCTTAATCCATCCTAATCACCTAACAACATCATTACACTTTATCATCCTCATTCCAAGTCACTTCCATTTCACCTTAATTCTACCTAGTCATTATCCTTGTCCTTCCTCAAACATCCTAATCATCCCATTCCTCATCATTCAACCACATCCCTAATCCCATTATCCTTACACATCATCACATCATATCCAAACAACATCAATCCTAATCATTCCTAATCACATTCTTGTCATATCTTATTTGTTCCACCTCATCCCAATCATATCCTAGTCATTATTCCTAGTCACCTTCACTCATAATCAAAACCCTAATCATCCTAGTCATCACCCTAATCACTCCAAGTCACCCAATATTGTCATTCCACATCATTTGACCTCATCTTAATCACCATCTTAATTATCCTTACTAATCAATCCAACTCATCATAACCATATCCTAATCATCATTTCTAATCACTACACCTCACCCTAATCACTACGCTTCATCCTAATCGTCATCCTAATCATACCTTAATCATATCCTAATCACACCCTAACCATTTCCAACTCATCCTAATCACCTCTTTTGTCTAATCACCATCATCCAAGTCATCCTTGTCAAATCCTAATCGCTTCTTTCATCTAATCACCATCATCCAAGTCATCCTTATCAAACCCTAATCACCTCTTTCATCTAATCACCTCATCATAATCAATCCTAACCATCACTCCTAATCATTACACATTTTCATGCATAATCCGATCACCATCATCCTAATCATCCAATCAACACCATCCTACTCATTCTCTAAAGTCATCTAATCCCATCTCTACACACAATCATGTTCATTCATAATCCAATCAACTTCTTCCTAATCCATCCAAGTCATCTAATCTCATCACTACACAACATCATTTTCATTCTAGTCTAATTGATCACATCCTAATCATATCCTAACTGTTCATTTCAATCCAATCAAATTCATCCAAATCATTCCCCATCTTAATATAGCATAACCATAGGGAAACCTTTGAGCATCTACTCTCCCTATCGAATCTGATTGTGACCGTGTCAAAACCTTATAGACCTACATATTCAATTTCATTCCACTACATATTCAATTTCATTCAGCCTTTGACATCTATAGAGGACCCTAAACATTATTCTTCCTAAGGTTGAAACATAGGGAGAAACTATTGAAGCTTGACTATATCACAAGTACAAATCTATGGACCAAGAGACCTTGACATATTTTTCAAATCAATCACAATTTTGGCTTAATAATCCAAGGCTAGTTTAAGTCCATCCTTCCAAGTGAATTTTGAAACTCATGGGTTCACCTTAATCAATCATTTCTTACACACCTCAAGGTCTCAATAAATCCAATTTATACTTTGACAAGGTCATTAGTAGACGAGAGTACCCTCTTGGAGCTAGAATTTTTGAAGACTAATATCATTAGCCTCTATCATAATCTGGGCCTCATCACCTTGCCTTGACATCCCCACATCGTCCCAAAATTCATAAGTAGAGACATGGTTGCAAAACGAAGAGAAAAGGGAGTAGATCCTCTTAGTCATCCTTATGGTAGACACATAAACACAACATTCTCACCAAAACAATCATCCTTGTCCTAATCATCATTTCTAGTCATTCCACATCATCCTTGTCATTTAATCAACATCATTTTAATCATATCCCAATCAATTTTCATCCTAATCATCATTCTTGTCATTCAACATCATCATAATCACATCCTCTTCATCATTCAATCTTCACATCCTAATCACACTTTCTAATCACATTATTCAATCAAATTCATCCTAATCACCTCACCCCTAATCATACCCTAATCATCCCTAGTCACCTATCTAATCATCCAATCAATCTCACACTCTATCACATTCCTAGTCATTCCATCTCATCATTCATCCTAGTTAAGCATATGTCAACATGGTCCTGATCGCACAAGATGACATACAACAATATGAAGACATGTGTCATGCCATGACAATCCTAGAGAACAAGGTTCCAACACCCCAAGCCTATTCACAAGATTATCCAAGTCCACCTTAGCAACAAGACAAAGTGCCTTTAAATTCTCATGCCACCTTTGACAAGGGGAACATAAGTTTACCTCATCCATCCTTTAAGTACATTCTACCACCGCACTCTAATTCTACGTCAACTCCACGTCTTGGAATCAAACATTACAAAAGCAATCCCAAACCCACCAGTTCATCCAACCCTTTTGACACTCCATCTAGTCAAAATCCAAACCTTAAGCCAACACCTTCCATCCCTCTTATCCCTCCACCATGAGACTTAGCCACTTCACCTAATCGCCATCCTAAGCCTTCAACTTCCATCACCCATCTACCTACCAAGGATGTGGTCCAGTGACTACTAGCATAGAATAGACCATCCCCATGTCAATCACCCATTCATGAGCCTATCAAAGAGCCTTCAAATGCTACCTCTAATCCTTCAACCCCATCATGTGGTCCATAAACCATCAAGCCTCTACAAGAGTTATCCAATTCCATTCCACCTCCATTCGAGGAAGTCAAGAGCATTATCCTAAGCAGGAGGAAACATTAGTCTCTTATTCCAATCAAGATCAAACCCCTTCCATTCCACCTATCCATAACACACTTAATCCTTTTCATTATCAAGCTCCCATTTATGATCAAGATCCCCTCTATGATCAAGAAGGCCATGATGACCCTCTTAGCCGCCTCTATGCATTCCATGGTCAAGAGCTTGCAAGCTCACCCATCCATGCTCCAACCACATCCACTTCCCATGATGATACATGTGCCTCCCAAGCATACATAGAAGATCAAACAAATAACTTGGATCTCAACAAGCATAATGATAATCAAGCTCCTAACGATCCTTCCACCTCCACCACCAACTCAATTGCAAATCTACTATCATATTCTATCAGTTTATCCACTTTCATTCATGAGTGTTCTTCCTTAGGACAACAGCAACCTTTGTCCACCACTTCCTCTTCTTCATCCAATAAGGAACTCGTGTCTAGTTCCCAAACTACACCTAGCCCCATTATCCATCGCATGCTCCAAAACATGAACTACCAAGGCAAAGGCCTAGGCCTTCATGAATAAGGAATTTTGGAGCCAATCCATGTCAATGTCCCCCCTCGCTCATATGGCCTTGGAAACACACCCCAAGAAAAATAATCTAACGATGTTGGTACTGCCTCCACACTTCCTACATCTACCACTTTCCATCACACATCCCATCATGTTCCCAAAACATATGTCGTCATTCCACCTCCATCATCCTACTAGTGTCAAAAGCATGTGACCATACACCTCACCCCATCCAATTTACCTCCACTTCTTCCAACTCCGCATATCCCTCCATCCACTTTGCCACCATTGCTTCCAACACCTAATATCCCAATCATTCATAAAAACCCTAAAAATCCTAATCGTGACCAACGAAAGCACATATTGTGCAAACATAAAGCTTCCACTCATTCCATCCACCCCATGGGATTCAAAAATAAATATTTGGATGCCTCCTCACATAAAGCCAAAAATCCCAAGGGTCCTAATGCCTTAGGAAACAAATCCAAAAATTCAAAGCAAAATACATCCAAAAATCCATCCAAGCCCATACGTCCAAAAGCAAAGTCCAAAACTAAAATGGTATGGGTCCCTAAACAAAATTACAAGTCAAATGAGGCATCCACCTCTCAGAAATCCCAACCATCCACTTCCATTCAAAAATGCCATTCCATTCAAAAATATTACATTCCAAAAATCCCACAAGTCAAGCAAAAGTCATAAAAATACTAAGTCTATGTGGGTACCTAAGTCACTACGTCATCCATCTCCTAAGCAAACATCGACGTTGCTTCCTACACCACCATCCAATCAAAAGCTTCCATATTTAACACGGTGTGTGCAACCGTTGGTCATGATCCCATTCCATTCAGCAACATTCCCACATACCATCACCCCATCATTCAACTATTATCTTACACATCTTCCCCATCACCTCCCTATGGTCCATGCTTTTGCATAAGACATTCATCCATCTTTGCATAAGCCCTACATAATCCACATCATAATCCACTTTCATTCCCTACATAATCCACATCATCATCTGCTATCGTTCCCTCCATAATCCACTATCCACCTAATCCATCTCACTTTCATGCAATCCCCTTACCAACATCGATGAGCACAATAACGACTTGACATGGTCCATGCGATGACATCATTCTCTAATGGGACTATCACCCCTCATGGAACTAGACACTTGAGTCCCTCTCGTCCATATCCACCTATCCTAGTCAAAAAGTCAAAAAAGTTTTTAAAAAAAAAGTAAAGAGAAATCCCTTCGTCCAATGGTGAAAACCTGGTAAACAAGCGCCTTGGATAAGTACCATGATGAAAACCTGGCAAACAGGCATCATGTGTAGATTGATCTTCTATGCCACCTACTCTTGGGGGCACCTTGTCTCATCCAACATATCACTTTCATCATACTATTTCCATCCCATACATGCCTATCACATTGCATCCATTCATTCTCCCTTCTTCCTTTTGATCTTGATAATGATTGGGGGCAAAATGTTGACACATGCTTTGGTTATCTCTTGATATACCTCATCCTTTCCAAATCCATTATCCTATCATCATCCTATTTTCATAAGCCTTGCCATGTCAAATCCTAAGTATTCCACCTACAATGGGGCATGTTATTCCTATGTGACATAGCCTTTGGAGATCACATCCTTGCCCTCTTACACATACATCCATTCCATTCATTATCGCCCATCCATTCATCCAATCCTACACCATTCTTGCACCTAGACTTGGTTTCCCCTTGTCATTGGTATCTAGCACAAAGGCTACCCAAAATGTTCATTCGATGCCATCCAAACACATGCCAAAAATACAAAAAAATAGAAATATTCCAAAAAAACCATAGAAAAATCACAACATTCAAAAACCTAAAAAAATCACAACATTCAAAAATCCAAAAAATCAAAACATGCCAAAATCCAAAAAATCAAAATATTCCAAAAAACCAAAACATTCAAATATTCCTGAAATCCAAACAAATCAAAATATTCCCCAAAAATTCAAAAAAATCAAATATCCTACAAAAATCCAAGCAATAAAATCAATCAACTCATCATATCAATCCACCAAACCATTCAATCTATTCATTCAAACCAATTCAATTCATCACATCACTCCAACTAAATCAATTCTTCAATTACTTCTTCAAATCATTCAATTCATCAACTAAATCACTCAATCAAATCTCTCAATCAATCCATTCAATCACATCATCACATAATTCATACTAAATCACTTCTTCAAATCATTCAATTCCTCAACTAAATCACTCAATCAAATCTCTCAATCAATCCATTCAATCACATCATCACATCATTCCAACTAAATCACTTCTTCAAATCATTCAATTCCTCAACTAAATCACTCAATCAATCCATTCAATCACGTCATCATATCAATCAAATCCATTCTTCAAATCATCCACCATCTGCACAGTCGAACTACGTCACCTCTGAGCTTTCACATAGGCAAGGCCATCTTTGATGAGCCCCTGAGGCATTAGGTCAGTCCCATAGGGCATGTCCTATCAACTATCATAATAAGTCATCCTTTGACGAGATGGACACTTTGATTAGACCAACACAATCAATCTTTCCAACAAATGTGCACTCAAACCAATCCCAAACATCAAACAAGACAAGCTATCCAATCAGTCAAATCAATTAATCACCTCGTGGTAATCATATGTCATTATCATCCATTCTTATCAACTATCACATATCTTACACATAATGGGGCATCGTCGAAACCAGGATTCTGTTCCTTATACGACATGCATCATTTATCAAACATCATCAATCAAACCCTGGTGTTTCTCGCATGACCAACAACACTAGTGTCAATCAATCAATCACTTGCCGTAGATAGGTAGGGGCATTGTCAAAACCAAACCAGGCATCTTATACAACATGCTTCTTTCCTGAAACCAGGTCTCCTTCTTCATCCAATCACAATCAATCAAGCACATATCACTTGGAAAAAGTTCCAACTGGCTGTTGGTCTAGTCTGTCTTATTTTACTAGATTATTTTGCAGTCTCGTTCTTATGCTTCTGAAGGCAGTCCCTAAGTGATGAAGAGAAGCAAGGATAGGGTGAGACCTTTTTCTTTGATTGCCGCTTGCAGTTTGTCTTGGCAAAATGACTGGGGCAACTTGGTGCCTTGCGTGTGATCGGGATTCCATTGGGTGTGAATCAAAGACATCCTATGCATTGGAAAGAATAACTACTTCCTTGCATAAGGACTTGCACACCTTAGTTATCTCATCACATGTTCTGACAAGGTATCACAGTTACTAGTCTGAGTTAGGCATTCCTTGTCTGTCATGTGCCTGTTTCGCAAGGGACCACACTTTCCACTTTGGCCTTTGTTATGCCATTATGATTGTCGTCCTTTGACATAATAAGTTCTATGATGATAAGCAGAAAAAAAATGCAAGTGAGAAGTTTAAAATTCTATCAAAGCAAGATCTCATTTCCCTTCTTCTAGCCAATCTTTCACTCTTCCACCTTCTCTCTTGCATCTTCATTCCTCCACCTTCATTGCAGCTTAACGTATCATCCATTTCTTCTATCCATTTTCCTATCTTCCTTCCTTGACCAATCCCTTTCATTTTTTAGAGTCTACCCGTGTTTGTCCAACCCGCCTATCCTCTTGAGGGGGTATCATTGTCCTATCTTTCCATCATCATCCTTTTGCTCTATCCATTTCCTTAGCTTCTTTGAAATGATGTTACTCAACATAAATCTCATCATCTCAAAGAGGGGCAAAATGTAGACACCTAAAAGTGTCCTCGGGTCGCAAAACCCTAATTTCCTCCACAATTCACTAATTTTCCCTAATTTGCCTCTATGGTTAAATAATTGATTCGAATTAATTAATTATTTAATCATTCATACCCTAATGTCCCCTTCACTTGATTTATTCAAACAAATAAATTAACCCCATCACTTAATCCCCTTTCACATGATTAAATAAATTGGACAAATTTATTTAATTTAAATCCCATTTCCCACCTCCCTATTTCTTCCAATTTAAAATTCAATTTTGTCCTCTAGTAATGAGAAAACCCTAATCATCCTCCACCCTTGATTTGGATCCCAAGTCAACATGCAATCTAAGCCCTCCATTCAAATTGGCTCTTCTATAAAACACCTCATTCAGTCTCATTTTGCTCCCTTATATTCAATCCCTTATGCTCTTAGAGACTCAAAAATCTGTTGTAATCTCCAACATCTTGCCATTCTTCATTTGATCTTCTCAAGATTGTGTAAAATCTACAAATCTGAGAAAAAAACATGGAAGATTGAGGAGGACAATAGAAGTTAGTCAATGTTAGCTTAGATTTTTACCAGTTTTCATGTTTATTTGATTACTTTCTAAGCTTGCTTGCATTCTATTGCAGTTAGGGTTTGATTGTTTGTTGTTTCTTACATTAAACCTAGTTTTTACCTAACACAAGCTCTTCAATTTCTTTCTCCCTTTGCTCTTGCTCCATCAAAAGGTTCATGTAATCATCTACTGTTAGGAGTTGAGATTGTCAGCTCAATCCAATTCCATTGTCCCCTACATTCCTCAATGTTTCCTTGATAATGAGAACATGCAATTTAAGGAATTGGCTAATGTTTGAGTTAGTTTGGGCACTCAATGACTGATCCAATTTTGCATGACTACCATGTTGACCCTCGCTAGAATTTCCTCCATTATACTGAGTTTCCCCCAAGTCTATACCATTATCTCCACCATCCCAACCTCCATAATCAACATAGTAATGTACTATCTCAGACACATTTAATGTCGGTGGTAGAGATGGAAAGGAAAGCATGCCTTCTTCTTTGTGGGAATGTACGTTAATTCTCAAATTCATAGCTCCCTCCATTACCATGATGGTTGTCTTGGTTGAGTGGGAAGACTAAGTCCATCTTCTTGCTGATCATGTTGAGTTTCATCCATCCCAACATAGACTTCACCCTCTAAAGAAGTACTTTCAGTTGCATCACTACATTCCTCTACCACTAGTTGAAGTGTTTCAAGAAGTAATTTCTCCCTTGCAAGGTCTAATAGCAGGTTGTTTGTCACTTCTACTTCTAAGACATCAACTCCTAAAAGACTGAGAATGTTATGCACTATAGAAGTGTCATCATGCACACTAAACTAAAATGTGTCACTAGGATACATGTCCTCCATAAGTGCTTTAGGATTAAGTGGCCATATTCCTATCCTCTTAAATCCTACTTTTATGTTTGCAACAATTAATGCTTTTTGAAATGTTTTGCTACCAAGTACTGTCAATTTTGCCCTCTAATTTCTATATTTGAAAATTGGCTAGCCATGTTGCTCTTTCAAATTTGAAATATGATTTGAATGTAGATAACATGTTGATGTCAAGTGGCTGAAGTTTGTGTGAAGTGTGAGCTAGTAGGGTTAGCAAGACAATCCCTATTGACCTTGCATCTTGGATTGTTGTTACAATGACATGGTTTTCATGCCCATACAAAATTAGCAAGTGCCTATTGGCTAGTGAAACACCACCTAGAATGGATCTTGCAAAGTGATGCAACCAATTGAGGAACAATTCTTTTGTCATCCATGTGTGGGGTTGGGCAACCATGTATGCACCTGGTTCACAACCAACAATATATTTTTTAGTTGCTTTTTACCCTTGAGCAAATAAAAACCTAGTATGCTTTGTCTAATAACATTCACACAACATAATATAGTAATTCATTCTCTAATCTTTAGTATGATGTACAATATACTTCAACTACCTCTTTTTGCTAACACCCGCATGGTTACATTTCTCCCCGCTTGGCATGGTTACATTTGTCAGTCTAATCACAATTACATATTATGTGAGGACCATATGGATTAACATCATAAGCTTTTGACAGTGTCATGTAGAATGTGGACATAACCACAAGATTCAGGTTTAGTGTTTTGTCTCTATTGAGGCCTTCTACTATCCTCAATATAAGTTTAGGATGACTCCTTTTAAAACATGTCCACCATGATTTACTAGGGAGCCCATCCTTAAATGGGTTTGGCCATGTTTGATAGATTTGTGCAACTTCCACCTTGAGATTGATAATCTTGAGCCCGTGGTCAACTACAACCATCTCTTTACACCGTTTCACAATCATTTCCTCTTCCACTCCACTCAAGACTATAGGGAGACCTTTCTTTGAAGTGGAAGTTAGACCACCTAGCCTATTTCTCAGTGTGCTGGTAGGAGTTCTCCAATTTTTTTAATACCCCTTGTTAAGATTTTGTTATCCTTGACATCTTGAAGAGATCCTTCCATATCATGTTTGGTCCACTCTCTTTGCACTAAAATCTTCTTGGTTCTTACACCTACATTGACTTGAACAACTACCTCAACTTCTTGCACAATGATCTCGTTAATCTCTTCAATTTATTCATATGGTGGGAATTGTATGCCTCTTTTATGTGGAAGGAGTGTTGTCCTTAGTCTGTTTATGCCATATCTAGTCCACGACTTTGTTCTTCATATGCAAAGATTTAAAAGCCACATAATCATCATCATTAACTATTAGAAATATAATTGGCACATATTCAACATCATTCCAAAAAGCATTGACTATTGGAACAAACACCCTTCAACATTATTTTTAAATTTTAGAATCTTTTCAGTAGAAAATTAGCAAAAAAAACACCTTTCAACACCAGTTTTGAATTTTAAAATCTTTTCAGTAGAAAGTTAATGAAACAAAGAGCTTCAAGCATTCAACTGGACATTGTAGCAACCATTATTTTGTCTTTCAAGATAATCACAAGCGAATCCAACTTTAGTGTGATTATTATAGATAGTCAAGCTATTGATTAGGGGAGAGGGTCAGAGAGTGGTGCATCCTAACTTGAGGGAAAAACATGGCCTTGTACATTCCATGGAGGCAAAAAAAATTGTTATCCATGCATGGAATGAGGTGGACAATTTAAAAAATTTGTTCACTTGTCTATTCAGCCAAGGCCTAATGAAACTCTAGTTTTCACATAGTGAGTGAAGAGATAGACTAATATTTAGTTTAAATAGTTTGAAGATAACTGACAATGAAAACTATTATATAATATCTCTCACAAACAATAAAACTTTTAGTTACCATTCAAGTAGTATTTTAATACAAAAAACATGAATATATGACTATCGATTGGAAATGTAGTTTGTAACTTGAGTTTGATAGTTCACAGTGATGGTTGAATAGAAGATTGGCTAGGGTGAATACATGACTACAAATGCAATAAATAGTTAATATCTGTTGGCAAGAGACACTATATGGATTCATGAATGTTGTCATTGATGGCAAGAAAGTTCATCCCACACATCCGCAGGACATGGTATGTCTCTACCGGAAGTCAGAGTGAAGAATGTTGTGGTCTGATAAACAAGAACAGAGTAGTCAGTAAGGTCCGACAGACAGGTCCGGATCTCTCAGAAGAAGTATCTTGGTGAAGTGCAGATTTGGGGAAGTCAAGAGGAGTATCTTGACTGATAGATTCCAAGGTTTGAGCCTCCGGTGTGAAAAGGATAAAGAGATATGAATATTTGAGTGTCAGGTTCTCATGTGACAGTGTGAACAGAGGAAGAACTGACTGGCAGAACATCAGACATTATTTCGGATGTGTTACTGATGTTGGTGAAGGTTATGAAGGCATGAATTATGTTTAGCCGACATGATTAATGATTTCCACAAGTATATCATTGATCCGCATTACTTGGTGTGCAAGGATTCAGACGACAGATCAAAGTTTGTGAACAGATTGACTATTCCGGGTGCCGACTAGAAAGGTGATGAAATCACTTGTGCGGATATATATACACGATGGATTTAGTTGTGAGATGCGTTGTGATTGTTTGTGATGTGTGAATAAAAGCAGAGTAGAGCAGAAGCAGTAAGGAAGGTCCGGTATGTGAAAGTAAAGCAGCATAAGAGAAGAGGAAAGATGAAGTGCAGCAGATCAGTATACTGAGCCTAATCGGAACTAAACTCCAGCATATGTGGATGCTACCAATCAGTTCAAGTATTGTATTACACTCTTTATAAATTGTAGACAGTGTGTCTCTTGTACGCAGTGTGCCTCTTGTGAGCAGTGTGCTCAGGCAGTGAGCCCTAATTAGCAAGTGCCATTTTTGTTCTTCTATTCTTCTAACAGAGAATACAATCTTGGGTTAATCACCCCATGGTTTTCTCCCTTAACAGGGTTTCCACGTCAAAAATATTGTGTCATATGTATTTCCATTTCATAGTTATGTTTGCTTATTTGGATTAATGCTGCATTGATTATTAAGAAAGTTAAGAAAGAAGAAAAAGTAGGATAACTGATTCACCCCCCTCTCAGTTATCAACAATTGGTATCAGAGCTAAGTTCCTCCTAACAGAGTCTAACAGCTTGAGGAAGATCTAGGAATTCAAATGGATGCATATGGTTTAAGGGAGCAACTCAAGACTGCCCTTGATGATCTTGAATAGTCAAACTCTGAAGTCAATGAATTAAAGGAAAGACTCAAACAGGCTGATGATTTCATGAGAGAACTAAAAGACAAATTAAGTCTCTCTATGAAAAAGAGAAAGGAGCTGCTTCAACAATTGGCAAGACAAAGTGAAGCAAATGATGCAAATGAAGAGCTGAATGAGAAAACCAAGTTATGTGAAAAGTTATCAAAAGAAATCATTATGGTAAGACATGAAATGGAATTAGGAGTTATGAAGTTTACCCAAGAAGTTGAAGAGAAAAGAAAAACTGAAGATAATCTAAGACAATCCCTCTAAGAGAAATCAGAAGATTGTCACAAGATGGATAGAATTATCAGACATCTTGAATCTGATCTTGAAGATGCTAAAGATAATGAAGAAAAACTTGATGATCAAATTGTCTCTCTCAAAAGGGATCTTCAAACAGCAAATGAATATAAAGAGAAATTCAAGATAAGTTCTGCTCAACTTGAAGTTCTTCTTGGAAGTCAAAAGAGGGTAGATGACAAGTGTGGTTTGGGATATGAGAAAGGAGAAAGCTCTGGATCCGGTCAGAAGAATTTTGGATTAGAAAATCTAAGGAACAGGCCTAGAAGCTCTCCAGTAAGACAACCTAATGCTCAAAGATATCCATCCTTCAATGGATATTGCCACAACTGCAATAACTTTGGTCATAAAGCTAATCAGTGCAGAAAGAGAATGAATCAGACTAATTCATCCTTCTCCGGACAGTGTTTTAACTGCAAAAGGTATGGTCACAAATCTCATGAATGCAAAAATATGCAAATGAACAAATCATTCAATGGTAGATGCTTTACATGCAATAGAATAGGTCATATGGCTAATCAATGCAGATCAAGAGGATATCAATCAAATATGCAAAGAAATATTGTTTTCCAAATTTGCAATAGATCCGGTCATATTGCAAAATTCTGTAGAAGCAAGATTCAGGACAAAAGAGGTCCGGTATATCATAATCAGAATCAAGATAAGGGAAAACAAAAAGTGAATGCAGATGAAGTTCAAAGTCAGATGAACAAGATTTGGGTGAAGAAAAGTACAGAGAATGTAGAGGATGGATCTGCACCAGACTCTGGTGCTGATATTCCTTCCAAAAACTAAAAAGTGAGCTCTGGCTCAGGGGGAGACACAAAGAAAACCTTGTTCCCCCAACCAGTCAATTGGTGCCGGAACTGGCACAAGAAGAGTTGAGGATTGAAGGGTTTATAAGGGAAACATCTAAACAAACTATGGTAAAGATTTGGAAGATCCACATGATGTTTAAAGATCAGGATTGAACCGGTTCTTCAAGTCATCCAAATAAGGCCAACCGGAATAACTTAGGTCAAGCATTTATTGCAACCTGACATTAGGGTTTGAGGAGTAATATAAGGGTTTCTCATTAATCACTTGTTCATTCTGCATTCAAGAAGAAATGAAAAGTGAAGCCCTGCAACAAAATTCCTCAAGTTCATCGAAGATCATTTGCAGAAGTCAATTCATCCAGAAATCGATCCGGCCAACTCCGTGAAACCGAAAGGCACAAAAGGTATTCTCCGTTATCAAATATCTCTCTCTAAATCCTTGAATGATGGATACTCCAAATATTGTAAAAATCTCTGATAGGCCTCGCCCCAAATTTAAGAAACATCCATACAAATCTTTGGAAGTAGATCCCCTAGGAGCATTTTCTGGTGTTCTGCATGGCGTATTACATACAGAAGATATTAGGGTTTACATACATGCGAGTATTGAAGAATTTGGGGAATCAAAGTTAGTAGATATCTATCACAAACAGTTGTTAGATGATTCTTTTGAGATTAAACCTCAGTATAAAGCCATCCGGGATAAGCATTTTGCATAGTGCATTCATTTCCCCTGTTTTGAAGAAGATGAATGGGTCCGATATGTGTTGAGTAGAGTACATGACAATTTCCTATGGTTGAATAAACCATTTAAGATCACCAAAGATGCAATTAGGGCAGTAACCAGTCTGCACTCATCTGGTGGAATACCTGTTCTCAAGTCTATCAAGAATCAGATAGTAAGTGATGCAACCAAATCAAAATTTG
Source organism: Cunninghamia lanceolata (assembly GCA_027924645.1). NCBI lineage: Eukaryota > Viridiplantae > Streptophyta > Pinopsida > Cupressales > Cupressaceae > Cunninghamia > Cunninghamia lanceolata. Next base: position 1,968,334 of record BSBN01001031.1, on the reverse strand, counting down.
ACAAGAGAGCTATGACAATTAAAGGCATCACTGAACCAGACGTCAAATTTGCTTCCATGATAATTGGTTACAAGATTTATCACTCTAGTAGGGAAAATTCTGTACTGGGAACTGCAGTCTACACTGCCTATCAAATGCTAAAAGAAAATGCTGACTATGATCTGTGTGAACTTCTTCTCAGCCAACTATTGGAAAATCTGCAAAAGATCAAGAAGGATAAGAAGAACTCCTTCAAGTATAGTGGCTTGATACTCTGCCTATTCTTCTATTACATGAATGAGCTTCCCAGATCCAATAGCTGGGTATGGCAGAATGACAGACCGGTTGCCATCCAAATCAGAGACTATTTGCATGGGCTTGGAGATGCTAAAGCAAGAAATACAGCCCTGTGGGGATATTTCAAGAATTTTCAGAACATGATGCATACAAGAGAAAGGATTCCCCAGTCTCTTGTTGAGAAATACAAAGACATAGTTTGTTTTATGGTAGAGACTGACTAGTGCCTAATGGAGGCAGTAGAACCAAGAACTGTATGGATCATGCCCACGGGATATGAAGTTGATGAACAAATTGTGGAGCTGCATGTTCAACACATGCTAAGTCAGCCAAAGGATCCAAAGGCAGAAAGGTTTGGAACCCTTGAGGAGCTGAGTGTAAAAATTCATGTGGAACTCAGAGAACCAGAAATCAAAAGGAAGGTGAGAAAAGAAGTAGAAAACTTTGCCCAAGGCCTTGGCATCTCGAAGGAGGCACTTGATGCCCACAGGAAAAAGATGGAAAGGGGTGAGGAAGAGAAGAAGAAGAAGGCAGAAAAGAAAAACGAGGAAAGTGCTCCGGTAAAACCCTCCACCTGGACCAGATCATCAAAAAGATTTGCACCTACCACTGCCAAAGGCTCAAGAACATCAGAACCGGAAGCACAATCATCCGGCAAAGGAGAGAAGAGAACAAAGACAAAAGCTACAAGAGCTTATGTCAGTCAAAGGGATGAAGAGGAGACTGAATCTGATGAAGAAATCAGGAAAACGAAGAAACAAAAGAAATCATTCGGTGAACACTCTACCAATCAAGGAGAAGAAGAGAAGGAAGAGGAATTTGTTGAAAAACCCACTCTATCCTTAGATGTTGTTGTGAAAGCAGTCACTGTGGATGGGAACCTGCAACCCTTAACAGAATTCTATGATGAATATAATGAAGCAGACAAAAAGATTCTGGAGGAAGCCACAGTTAAGTTTTTGAACACTTAAAATAAAGCTTTTATTGAAATTATCTCTCTAATTCCCAAAAGCTTAGAGAAAAGGCTTGAAATGAGGAAGAACAATGCTCGAGCAAAAGATCTAGAAATTTGGGAACAGATAGCAATTCAGCTATAGCCTTCAATCGATCCCAAGACAATAAATATGGTATTCAAAGATTGTAAGGATGAGTTCAGGAGCAAAGCCAGGATGAATCAGCTAATGCTTGGTGAAATCGACAAAGTGGCAAAAGAGACTGAAGAGATCCTCCGAATTGCTTTTAAGAAATTCAACATTCCAGTTATAGAGGACTTGGGTACTGACCCCTCAACCACAAGTGTTGCAGAAGAGGTAATGGACTCCAGTGCAGAAACAGCTAAGGACTTGGAATCCTCTGCTCTGGAAGAGGTGGTCCATGAACAGACTAACATCTCTCCTCCGGTTTCCCTTGCTGACTCCGGATCAAAAGGAGAAGAAAGAGTAAAGGAGAAAGAAGCAGAGGTGAGGGAAAGGAAGATGAGAGCACCAAGGTTGCAGAAGGAGAGAAGACCTCAATAGAGAAGACCACAACTGCTAGTGGTAAGAATGTAGAAGGAGAAAAAGCTCCAAGGGACAGCCCTAAGAATGCAGAAGAGAAGAAACATCTGTCTCCAGCAAGAGACACTGCAAAAACTGTCCAAGACTTCCTGAACAAAGAAACAATGGAGATTGATGAACCGAAGCTTCTACAAGGACCATTTAATTTTGACTCTCTATCTCCGGTGCAAACAATGAAGATAGCTTCATTTGCAAATGCGAATGCCAAAGAGAAACTACTGAAATCTCACATGGAAGACTGTGATCTTATAGAGGTAGCATCCAGAGTTTTGGAAAAGATCATGCCATCTTTTCAGAAGGATCCCACAGCCTCCTCTTCCGGTAATCTCAAAACTCTAGTCAGTAGTGTTAGTACACATTTTGATTCTCTAGAGAAGTCAGTTGAAGAAAAGGTCCGTAAGGAGTTTTTGGATAAGAGATTCTCAACGGTACAAGGGTTGATCATTAATGATAGGAGAAATATGAATATTGGGATAAAGAGCTTAGAAAACACTCTTAAAGATGGCAGAGAAGTATACAAATTTTGTATTTCCTGGTCCAAAGCAACAATAGAGATTGAGAAGAAAATAAAAGAGCAAGAGGATAAACTACTATGTTTGTCTCAAAGTTTTGATCCTCTCTCATCCTCCATAGTGAATCAAGAGTGTCAGACTATTGCAATCACAAATGCAATAAAGAATTTTGAGAAGGAAAGGAAGAACATAATTAGCCGGATGGGTGAACTTAGAAGGATCATTATCCCTAAGTTAGAGGCCATGCATGAGGCCATAAGTGATGCTCAGACTACCGCCCAGACAAATGATCCGACAGATCTTAAGAGGGCAGAAGCTTTTGCGTTCCTTTTGAGTGGTCACATCTCAATTTTGGACAGGATGAAGCAGAGTTGGGCTGCAGAACTCGTCCAATTGAAGACATCTTTTGCAGACATTCTTCAGTTTATGTGAGTATGGTATATGCGGCTAAGTATAGTTAAATTTTTGAAAATTTTGGTATGCAGATCCTACCCTTTGCCATTGATGTCAAAGGGGGAGTGAAGAGCAGTGAAAAATGAGGAATCCAACTCAGGGGGAGTTCCAAAAAATGTATATAAAAATAGAGCATCAGCCAAGGGGGAGCATAGTGTAAACACTTAGTCATTTTTTCACTAAGTGTTGCCATCAATGCCAAAGGGGGAGATTGTTGGCAAGAGACACTATATGGATTCATGAATGTTGTCATTGATGGCAACAAAGTTTATCCCACACATCCGTAGGACATGGTATGTCTCTATTGGAAGTCAAAGTGAAGAATTTTGTGGTCCGATAAACAAGAATAGAGCAGTCAGTAAGGTCCGACAGACAGGTCCAGATCTCTCAGAAGAAGTATCTTGGTGAAGTTCGGATTTGGGGAAGTCAAGAGGAGTCTCTTGACTGATAGATTCCAAGGTTTGAGCCTCCGATGTGAAAAGGATAAAGAGATATGAATATTTGAGTGTTGGGTTCTCATGTGACAGTGTGAACAGAGGAAGAACTGATTGGCAGAACATCAGACATTATTCCGGATGTGTTACTGATGTTGGTGAAGGTTATGAAGGCATGAATTATGTTTAGCTGCCATGATTAATGATTTCCACAAGTATATCATTGATCTGCATTACTTGGTGTGCAAGGATTCAGTCGACAGATCAAAGTTTGTGAAAAGATTGACTATTCCGGGTGCCGACTAGAAAGGTGATGAAATCACTTGTGTGGATATATATACATGATGGATTTAGTTGTGAGATGCATTGTGGTTGTTTGTGATGTGCGAATAAAAGCAAAGCAGAGCAGAAGCAGTAAGGAAGGTTCGGTATGTGAAAGGAAAGCAACATAAGAGAAGAGGAAAGATGAAGTGCAGCAGATCAATATACTGAGCCTAACTGGAACTGAACTCCAGCATATGTGGATGCTACCAATTAGTTCAAGTATTGTATTACACTCTTTATAAATTGTAGACAGTGTGTCTCTTGTACGCAGTGTGCCTCTTGTGAGCAGTGTGCTCGGGCAGTGAGCCCTAATTGACAAGTGCCATTTTTGTTCTTCTATTCTTCTAACAGAGAATACAATCTTGGGTTAATCACCCCGTGGTTTTCTCCCTTAACAGGGTTTCCACGTCAAAAATATTGTGTCATGTGTATTTCCATTTCATAGTTATGTTTGCTTATTTGGATTAATGCTGCATTGATTATTAAGAAAGTTAAGAAAGAAGAAAAAGTAGGATAACTGATTCACCCCCCCTCTCAGTTATCAACAATATCTTCACTAGTACTTCTATGGTTGTCTACTCGGTTTCATTTTCTTGTTTGATATTTGTTAAAGTTTGAACAAATAGAGTTGCATAATTTGTTATCATATTTGGTATTCTACGAGATATCTATTATACTTGTTTGATGTTTACTAAAAAATGAATAGATAATCTAAACTTATAGTTATATAGCAGTTACAGTATTTATATCATATGTAAATAATCTAATCTTACACTATAGACATCATTACATTATATAAAGAAATATAATTTCAATTTAAAGCATTTAGAAGCAAATATGAATAAGAAATGAAGGAAATGTAAGTCAAAAGGAAATAAATGAGTAATATAAAGTGAACTTATAGTTGATAAAGTTCTCTCCAATATAACATAAAATTACAATGGTAGATAGTAGACTCCCAATAATATAGAAACTCAAGATGATTATGTATAGTAGATAACAAAGTGCAAAAACTATAGTATAATTTGAACAACCACTTGATGATTATGTATGGTAGATAGCACAGTGCAAAAAGTATAGTATAATTTGAAGTCCATAGGAAATTTTTGTATGGGCTATAAAAAAATTTTAGTAGAGAAAAGGATGTATATTGTAGCGATGTCAGAAATGAATTGTTGTTGATCTCTACACTTTCATTTGATTGGATGATATTGAATTGCTAGGATTTAATCATTTAAGATTGAAGAATCAACTGATGGATTTGATGGATTTTAAATTTTTTTAATTACGGTCATAAGTTTGATTGCTTAATTTATTTTTTGGTCTAAGTTTTTAATTCTTGTCCTCTTGTTTTGATAGCTTGATTAGTGAACCTTATAGCTTTGATGTAATGCTTACAGACACTCATGGTGGAAATGACCAATTGTTGGGTAAAAGTGACTTGAAGATGTTATGTTTAGGAGGAGATATAGGATATTGAAGTTTGTTTGATGGGAGACTTGATAATCCATTTTGTTATTAAAGGATTATATATTTGTATTGCATTCTTTTTTATGGGTAACAACTTTATATGTATTTGGGACAATTAATATCCAACTCTTTTAAACTTATATATGTATTTGAAAAAAATAATATGCAACTCTTTTAAACTTTCATATGTATTTGGGACGATTAATATGAATCTTTTTTATATATAGACTTCATATTGGAATATGAGATCTCAAATCTTTAGACACAAAATGTGTACAATTTATGTTAGTTTAGAATATCAATAATTAGATCTGTATGTGTCATCTATCTGCCACCTATCTTGATAGAACATTAACTATTTAATAAACATTTTAAATTTGAACATTGATTGCATCCATTGACTACAAAATATGATCCTTACACATCTTTTTTCTGGTGGAGTAAAGAATGGACTTTAATAATACTTTTTAAAAACTTGGCTTTGGATTATATTACTACTAGGTCCCATTTGGTCAACTTCTATACCAAGTATAAGACCCTGCACCACTATGGGGCCCTCTCCCTTACTCAAAGTGATGTAGAGTGCACAATGAAACAGTGCTAGCGAACTCTTATAAACCTTAGCCAATGTGCTGATACACCAACTTAGTACATGCTTGGTGTGACTTACTAATACTAGTGGTAATACTCTGATTCACCGTTACGACCGGTCACCATTTGTATCCGCCGAAATGTACATTCTCCACATACATTCACAACATGCTTTTCGATATGCATTCGCAACATACATTCGAAACTTACGCCGATGCTAGTGTCTTCGGTGGGACTCTTGTCATCGGTGAACACTCATACATTTAGGCTGATGCGCTTTGTCACCTCGATCTAAATCTTGGGCCACGACTTCCGTTCAACGCCCTGAACTCCTCTTCGGCCAGATTGCCCTTAATGCTCTGAAAGGGAAACAGTTCACCGATGGTCTTTGTCTCACCGACAATGTCTCAACTCCTCTGATCCAAACCCTAGCACATGGATATGCTAGGTGATCTACTGTGCACACCCAAATTTGGTTCTCTGCGCCGCCGAATCATGAAATAAAATAGAAAACAAACAAATATTATACAACGAAGCCATTCCACTGATTTTGACAGAAATCTTATTAGTGGAATGCTTCATATCGACATATTGCAGCAATGGGAAAACACAGAGGAATAGAAATCTACAGCTATGCAATTTGTATTTACAGAGAATGGAAAACAAATTGAAAACACAGAAAATAGTTTGATTTCTCCTTAACATAATGCACGTTTACATTCAATCTCCTCTTCGATCTGATTACAATGAAAAATGATATCTCTACACTTGGTTCAATCCTCTGGGTTTATAAACTCACCCTAAGTAGTACCAAACCCATTCCAAGCGGCTGGGAAAAACTAACTATCTCCAAGCGGCTGGGAAACACTACTGCCTATTTTTGGCATTATTGCTATTTTTAGCATTATGTGATTACAATTGACAAATGTCACTTGGGACTTACAAAAATGAACCTAGATTTATTCCACTCAGACTCACACATGGCACTAGGCCTTACAATTGGTCACTTAGACCTTATACAACACCAAAACATCAAAATGAACATGAAATTACTTAAAGTATCTCGGTGCCCCTGCACCACAAAGTTTCTCTAGGCATTATTTGTTTGCATACTTGGAACTATCCACACCAACAAATTTACCTTACATTTTTCACTTAATTTTTTTTTAAAAAATTGGGGGTTAGGTTAGTGATTTTTCAATTAAAATATCCCTTATTTGTGAGAATGGAAACTCAAAGATCTACAATAATGATATTAAAAAATAAAAATAAAATCTAGCTTTAAATGTTCTTTAGATTGACTTGGTTGTTAATTATGGTTATATTAAATTTTTAAATTGATGATCTATTACTAAGAGGAAAACAAGTTACAATATAGATGTGTCAAGGAGACCACATCAACCCCAACTAGGCTAAATGATAAGTTTAACCAAAATAATGCCATTCCAAGTCATGGTGGAGCATCACAACAAAAAATGGAGTATCACAATACAAAATAGACCTGAACAATATAAATCTTGTTACAAAAGATGTCTATTAGGTCTACACTAGTAGACCATACAAGTACAAATTTATCAAAACATCGTGATGATTAAAAAAGACATTGTTATCATATTAGCTTGTATAATAGAGTTCATCATACTAGTATTCTCCTCATTTATCATAGCTACAAGAATCATCAAAAAAGTCTTCAACACAATCTTCTTGCAGTCTTTAATCAAATCATCACACAGTCTTCAAAAACACTTGTTTTAGGATCAATACCATCATTTTGTTTGAGGTTAAGGATCAAGATCATGCTCAAGAACAACACTATAAACAACATCTTTATTTTCAATTGGATCTTTATTAATACTTTCTCTGTATGAATAAATTTGGAAAGTGTTAAGTGGAGGAGAGATGTTTCCTCTGTTTCCACTATTATCAAGGTTTTGATTCTCAAACTCAAGATCTTTCACAACTACGTCTTTAGCCAATTCATAATTATGCAGTTTATAATACTGATTTTGAAAGTCTAAATACTCTATAGAATTTCTTATCTTTATCAAATCACGAGGCCAGAAATCTACATACTTAATGTCAGACTTGTATATAAGAGTTGAGCCCTTGTCAACAATCTTCATGAATCTATCAGTGGGGATCTCCAGAGTCATGGTAACTTGTTCAACAATTTTAATAAGAGTGAGTCTATCAAAAGACTCTGCATGATGCCTTCTCTTGTTCTAGAAAATATCCTCATTTCTCCTTTTCCAGATGAACCACAAAATTTCAATCGAAAGAGCAATCCAGAAAGAAGTAAGCTTAACATTTAAACCTTTAACTTAACCACCAAGAATTTCTTGCCAGGACAGATTATTCCTAGTATCCCACCCAAGAATGTTTCTCATAAATAAAGACCAGGTGGATTTATCAAAAGCACAATAACAAAAAAAAGATCAAAGTCTTTAGGTGTGTTACAAATAGAAAAAATGTCATTAAAAGAATCAAGACATTTCAAATTAGTACCAACAACAAGTTTCTTAAGAAACATAAGCCATTTAAAGTAACATCTTTTAGGTTCAATAAACTTGGACCAATAGGCTTTAAGAGTATCAAACTGTGCTTTATCATCTAGACTAAGGTTCCACATAGAATTGACATAATTTAAAACCTCTTGAGAGTTAGTCAGAAGCCTATATAGATTAGTAGCATTCATCTTCATGAGCTCTATACCATTTTCCACTGGAAATTATCTAGACATTCAGTATTGTATTTCAACTTGACAAGAAACTGCACATTGAAAAGAGCTTTTTTCAAAGTAGAATAAGTTCTTCTATGGGAATAAGGTAGATCAAATTCAATGCTCAATTGCTACCAAGCTTCCATTAAGTTATCCTTAAAGATACTCTGAAAATTAGAAATGCCTTTATTGTTCCAAGTTTTAGTAGAGCACCTTTGAAATAAGGCTAAGGGTTTATTATTCCAAAACAAATTCCACCATATGGATCTAAAGCTATAGAAATCACCTCCAATTCTATTAAAATCCTCTTTTCCAATAATAAGATTCCTTACAGACTCTTGTGCCCTCCAAATAATATTAAAAATGGTAGACCCTAAAGGTTTAACTAAAAACTTCCCAAAAAGGAAGTCATGAGGATGTAGATTGTTCCACGACTTGGTTTTTTTGGGGGTAGCATCTTGGATATTTTTTTCTAGCAAAAATTTTACATGGCTCATTGCCATCAAAATATTTTATAATCTATTTTGTGGTGAGCCAAATTCTTAAGACCAATACCACCTTTATATTTATCAAGATAGCACCAATCCCACTTAACTGCATGCCTTTTATTCTTTCCCTTACCATCAGACCAAAGGAAATCTTTGATCAACTTTTAGGTATTCTCACTTTGATAGATAGATAAAAGCCACACAGAAGCATAGTATATGGAGTATGAAGACAATTTTTTGACAAACTTGTATCCTACTAACAAGAGAAAGATAATTATTACTCCAATTCCTTATCATTTTTCAATATTAGTGTAAATCCAATCCCACATGTTCTTAAGGATTCCTTGATAGTAAATGGGATCCCCAAATATCTCACCTATTTAGAAGGTCCATCCCACTACCAAGAGTAACTTTTGAACCAGTCAAGAGGTTCTTCCTTCTAGCTTAAAAGCATAGATTTTCTTTCAGAGATTTTTGCCCCTGAGGCATGATAAAAAAATCTTTAGCCTATTAGTCATGTTTTAAAAAAAATCTTCCTCCAACACTGGAAATAGATTAGTGTCATCTGCAAACTGAATGTTCAACAAGTTATCATTATTTGGAAGAGAAACACATTTCACCATGGTCCCAAAATAATTAGCTCTTAAAATATAATGGAGAGTCTCAAACATAATCATAAAAAGTGCAGGTGCAAGGGGGCAACCTTGTCTTATAGATCTTTCAAGCAAAAAAGGTTCAGTTAACAAGCCATTGATATTAGTTTGAGTAAATGCATCTTGAAACAACACTAAATGACCATCTTACAGAACTCTTTAGGGAACCCAAAAGCCTCTAACATTGTTAAGATAAATGACCACTCCACTCTATCATAATATTTTTCAAAATCAAGTAGCATGATCCTAACATTATGATTGGATTTATTTGCCCATTCTAGCGCTTCCCAACTAGTGATCAAATTTTCAAGTATATATCTATCTTTAATAAATCATGTTTGAGTATTATTGATAATCTTGGGAAGAATATCAATGAGCCTAAGAGCCAAAACTTTAGCAAGAATTTTATGGGAGACATTCAAAAGAGTAATTGGTCTCTAATTCTTCATATTAGTTTTACCCCTTTCCTTTGGAAGAAGATTGATGATTCCCCTATTAATTTTATTTCCCAATGAGCCTTTGAGAATAACTTCTTTTTAAAGCTCAAACAAATCCTAAACAATATAGCTAATATTAGCTTTGTATAACTCCATAGGAAGTCCATCAACACTAGGGGACTTTCCATTTTTAAAGAAAAGGATAGCATTAGCAATTTCTTCTTTGCTATTTTTTCCCCTTAAATTAGCAGCTATATCCTCATTGATCTTCTTGGGGATAACTTTCTTACAAGCCTCCTAAGCTTGCTTTCAAGTGTTGTTATCATCATTGGTAGAGAAAATATTTTTTAAAAGGTTCTAAAACCTCTTTGATATCATCATTAGTGCTAAATTGAATATCATTATCAATTATGGGACCAATAGACTCCATATTATTCTTGATTTTCAACAATTTGAAAAAAATATTTTGACCCTCTATCTCCCTCCTTATTCCAATTTAGCTTGGCTTTGATTCTAGCTCCTTGGGCTTTCTTTATTTGTAGGCATCTAAGATTGTGATTAACATCACCAAGATGATCAATTTGGGTTTGATTGCTAGCCTCTTTCTACAATTCCTCCTCAATTTAAAAAAAATCCTCTTGAAGAAAATATTCATATCTTCTACTCCCAATGTCATACTTTCTCCCAATAGTTTGGAATAAGGTTTTATAGCTATTCACAAGGTTTTTCCAAAAAGAATGGTAGATTTCTTAGGAAAAAGCATCTTATTTATTTTCCTTGAGGTAGTGATTCCATCCAAACAATCTTTGCGTTTTAATAATTCAGTGTTCAATTTAAACAAGTTTCTTTTTCTGATAACATTGAGACTATTTGAATCTTTTATCACAATCTTTGATTCATTAGGGTGATGATTAGAAAGTGTATAGGGAAGGACTTGAATACAATTAGAATCATATTTATTCTCAAAGAAATATATATTTTCTTGAACATAGAATCTATCAAGCCTTCAGTAGATTCTTTTTCCATCTTGTTGACTATTACACCAAGTAAACCAAATACTTTTGCTAACCTTCTTGTTGTTTTCTAATGGATCAAAAAATTCAACAATCTTTTCATTCTCATCCAAAAGTGTTGCTTGTTCCCTTTCCACGCCATTGGAATCCCACCACTATTATCTTCTTTTTGCTCCACCATATTAAAATCACCTCCAAACACCTAGTGGACTTTAGGAAGTTCTGAAGCTATCCATTTCCATATCTCTATCCTTTCTTTGTAATCATTAGGAGCATAAATTGAACAAATAGCAAAATTGGTATTGTTCCTTTCAATAATGACCCAAACACTTTTTTGCAAGGAGAACATCTAGAATCAGATACATGTTTAGCCCACTTTTGGTTAATTAGGATGGTAGTGCCTCCTTTCCCTTTATTGTGATTAGAAGTGAAGAATACTATTTCTTCCAAGCAAATATTAAAGTATTATCCAACTGGAACCTAATAGCTTTTACTTCTTGCAACAACAAACAATCCAAATCCTTCTTACTATTACACAAGGCTCTGAGAACATATGTTCTATCAGGGGATTCAAGACCCCTGATATTTCAACTTATACAGCTTAAATTCATTTAGGAGGGGGAGTTATGGGGTCTCAGATTCTTATATAGCTTGTCAAAGCATTTAGGGATTTTTTCCTCTTTCCCTTTTTTGCCAGGCTTTTGAGAACTGTCTCCCCTACTTACTTATTTTCTTTTCTTCTTTTCTTCTCCTTTAATATTAATATCCATATCAACTACTTGATCAATTGTTTCCTCCTAAAATGGATGATTTATACAACCCATATTTTTATTAGGTTTATCTTTTCCAAGCTCCTCAACTGAAACCATTTCATTTAAACATTCAAAGTCTACTAAATTAGCACCATTGGGGGGGTCCTAGGGTTTGGAGGCATAGGCATCTTTGTTTGCAAGGATTTTCTCCTTAAGATCTTGTCCAAGACAAGTTCTTGGGCATTTTTCTTGTGGTTACTTTTTGGAGGCTCAAAGACAAGCTCCTTAGAGTTATTTTTTTCCAAATGTGGAGGCATCATTCCCTTCTATGTTTCTGTTAGTTTTATAATCTTCTTTTTCAATTTCTTCTTCAATAATCATTTCAATATCCCCATCATTAGTAGTAGGGATAGGAGACACCTCCTTAGGAATTTTCATGGGGTTCTCACTTTTTTTTTTTCTATTTTGTTCCTAGTAGAAAAATTATTCTTTTTAAATTTGGCAATTATAGGGTAGTACTTTCTTTGATGCCCATCCTTTTTGCAAAGAAAGCAAGCATTTAGAACCCCACAACCTTGAACATCACATTTGTGCAAGTTCTTGTCAAGTTGGAATAAAATAGCTCTAGGGATTTGAATCCCCATGTTTAAAGAAAGAAAAACTCTTGTATTCATACGAGGTAGAGTTGATCTAGTATCTTTGACTTGTAAAACTTTTTCTATTGGTTTGAGCAATTGGGGCAAATAGGCCCACATTTGAGCTGTCACATTTTTTATAATCATCCATCTGGGGATTGAACAAAGCATAATTTCTTCATGTGTTGTATTAGGTGACCTTGACTTTGATTTAAACATAGATTTACCTATATTCCAAAATTCCTTTTCTAAGACCCTCTTCTGCATATTGTGGTTTTTCAAAAAAATGACAAAAAGGACCTTTTAAATCACGTGACAAAAAGAAATATAGATCCCTATTTTTTTCCCCCAAACATTTAACAACCAATTATCAAAGAATTTCCTTGAAGGAAGGTTATCAATATCCATACAAGCAAGAAATACTACAACATTTTTAGTTTGTCTTCTTTTTTAATAGCCTTGATCATTTCCTCATTAAGATTAACTTGAAGTATCCTTGGAAAGAGAAGGCCCTTACCATTTTCCTAACCTCTAGGATTGCAACATGCTCCAAGTTTGGTGGTTTCTCCACTGTCAACTTTGATTTTGACCTCAAACTTGGCATCTTTTGATGGTCTATGCACTTTCTACATTTAGAATGTCTTTATAAGACTTCTTCTCCACTGCACTATTCATCCCTTCCCTTTCCTCTGCAACGTGTTCTCCACATACCATTATTCCTTCTCAAGTGGGCATTTACTACCATCTACACCCAGCCTCAACCGACTCCCAAGAGGCACAAAGAAATAATTAATTCACTCGAACCCCTGACTCATACAACAATAAACCACCAATTTAAAAAGGGTAGAAATAAAAATAAAATTAAAAAACCACAATTCAAAGTCAAAATCATAAACAAAAACACAAGTTGGGTTTTCAAGTAACACTTAAGCAAATTGACCCCAAAATCAAATTTCAAACATTTTAAAAACCAAGAGAGATTGGACAAGTTACACCAACAACAATGAAGGTCACTAATTGGAGTCAATTTCGGCATGGAAAGGAGCAACATACAAGTTGATAATGGAGGGTGATTTTTAATCTCTCTCAATCAGCCTCAAAGCTCCTCTCCTCTCCCCCATGTCCTCTATTAATTGGCTTTTTCAAAAATACATAATTATACACCTTGATTATGTCTAATACAGATATATAGGTAGTTTGGGTAAATGAAGGAGGTTCCCAAATTTAAGTTTTCATATGTGGTCATTGTGTTGACTCTAATAACTTAATATCATCTTCAACTTCAACTAAAAACTAAAAATTGATATTAAAATAAATTTAATACTTAGATGAAATCCTATATGGATTTTAATTGTCTCCCTAAGCCTTTAGGCTAAATTTTAAGGTAGGATACAATCCATTTTACCTTATATTCTCCTAATTGACAAAGACCTCGATGCACTTCTGGTAGGGAACTACAACCTTTCAGTGAGTGAGTCAATATCTGTTCGGTCTCAATGAGTCAAGTCTTTGGCCAGAGCATCATTTTCCTATCTAGTATAGATGGAAGAGTTTGTTAGGCTATTTTTATTTGCCTGAGTATCGAGTAACATAAATTATATAATCAAGAGTTTATAATTTCCCTTTTTAAGTGTATTAATTGGGTTGATTATATATTAGGTTTTAATTAAATTCCAAGTGTGTCATTACATGTTTTAACTTCCTATGGGGGTACTAGTGACCATTCATCTTTCCTAAGCAAGTAGAATGTTAGTTCTTGATGGTGATAGTTATTATTTAATATGAATTCATGATCTAGATTGTAGTGACCAGCCATCTTAGACTGTAGTGACCACCCATCTTCCAACATAGATCCTCCTTAGGAAAGCAAAGTGTTTCTTTTAAAATTTAGGGTAGATCAAAAAAGAGAGATTCCCTAGGGTGGGATGGAATAGAGCATAGAGCTAGGTCTTCTGGGTAGAGAGAGGGAAGAGGCAAGTGAGTGGCAACCTCTCTTTGGTAGGTAATGTTGTTTCTTAGTGAGGAAGCACAGAGAGGGATAAAATATAGAGAAGGGGAGGCTGATTTGAGAAGTATATTGTGCATGAGAAAAGAGGTAAGGGAAATAAATAGTCTTATGGTTTATTGTTGAACTACATAATCTAAGGCTCATGTGGGCTTTTTTGTAAGCCTATTATAGGCAAATTTTGTAATTTAATGCAAGTAGTTACTCCCATGGATTCCATTAGCTGTGTGCATATGTTAATGATTGTTAGACTACTAGGTTTAGGTTGTCCTTAATTGGACACCCTTTCTTAGACTATATCAATTGATATTAGAGAAAGGCTTTCCTTGCGAAGTGGTGTCTAGTGAGGCTTTAAAAAATTATTATAGGTGTGAGAGGAAGTCTTGTAATTGCAAAATGATATGAGAGACATTAGTTTTTATTGGAGAAGGATTTAAATGTTATGAGTTTTTGTTTTCCATATTTTTGTGGATGTGGGTAGAAAATAGTGAGAGGAAATGGTGTCAAAGAGGGCATATCTTGTATGAGAGTGTGTTCAAGTGTCTTCCAACAAAAGAGTGGTAGGTAAATTGTGTAGGAACATCCTCAACTAAGTGGATAATGGGTAGAGGGGTTTTTGAGAGTCTACATCCTTGAGTGAAAGAGTTAGGTAGAGGGCATGCGAAAATTAGTTTAAGGAAACTAGTTTTGGGTTGAAATGTGTGTCTTTGGGATTAGGGTGTGTGAGATTATGTGTGATGTATTTTAGACAAAAGAATGGAGTAGTCTTGAGGAGGCCTATAAGATTCACTCATAGAGAGGAGAGAAGGGGATTATTGAAGAGAGCTCTTGAAGAATTGAACATGTTAAAGGTAAGGATATATGCTCTCAAGGGGAAGGAAGTTGGTATTAGTAAGAGGAGATAAGAGAAAAAGGTAGTAGTAGAAGATATGGAGGTATGAGTTGTTGATACAAAAGAAAGAAGTGTTGAAATAGAAGTACCTTTGGAGGATGAAGTGGATTAAAGAACTGAAATGGTGCTCTATGACTATCCACATGGATACATCATACTTGGTAATATTCATAGTAAGCTGGCATCGTGTATGATTAGATTATAGTTGCATGAATCTTGGTATTCCTTAGGTTAGTTAGATAGTTAGATGGTTGGTACTCCCATGAGAACATCTATATGCATCACTTTGTTTGAATGAGCCAAGGTTAGGAGGTTAGATACTTGTATAGGGTAAAAGGATAGCATTAGATTGTACATTGTTGGTATGAAACTTTAGAGCGATTTTAGATGTATGTTGTAGATTGAGACTCTATTAAGATCTTATTGTATTGAATATTTGTTGATTTTGAATAAAATAACTATGAATGTCTTTTTGTCATGGGTTTTTTCTCGAAAGAGTTTCCCACATAAATCTTGAGTCTTGTATATAATCTTATGGATGCACACTATTCCATTTACTTCTATACTTGTTAGATAGATTTTGCAAGTGTTGATTATTTTCTTGTTATGTCAAAAAATGTCCCCTTGGGGGCTTTTCCCTCTTAAGGTTTAGCTCTCGAGTCCTTTAGAATGCATTTAGGTCATCTTGCATGTTAATGGTGACTCCCGATGAGAAAACCCCGAAGTTTCATGGCAAATGGGACTTAGAGGATGTGCTTAACATAAATCCTATCTAAAATAAGGGGGGAGGACTTGGGTGCTCACACCCTAGTCCTACCTTATTTTGGGTCAGGACCTATTTTTAGGTGTTAGTTTTGTGACAGTTATTAGGTCCTATGCCGACATCTCAAGTTTGAATTACGAAATTCTTAGCGGGAATGTTTATAGTTGCATATATAAGCATGATTAGTGATTCATTTGCAAACTAGATGGAAATTAGAAGAACATTGTGATTTTGATTCAAGGCATTCATTACGTTGCAGAGCAGTATTTGTGTTGTTATTGTGTTTGTGATTGTAGATTTGACTCTATCTCCTCATGGCATGAAGAGCATCTTCCTTCCATGAGATCTACACTACAAGGTGATATCAATTATGTTTTCTATCATTTATCATTTAGATTTTGCCTCTATCCCGTAGGGATACGCATTCTTTATTTGACAACGGTGTTCAGAAGACTTGAATGTCTCTCTAGAGCTTGACTGAGGCAAGCCTATAAACACCACAACCCCCAACCCACTTTTCTATGATTGTAGGTTACAAGTTGCGGAAGTGAAAGAAGTGGAGTTGCAGGAGAGCAGTGCAGACTATCAGAATTGTAGACCTAAGAAGAAAACTAGGGCTTGGACTTGGGCACCCGCTCATTAGTCCTTCAGATTCTGAAGCGGTGAAATCTCTGTGACAATAGAAATAGGTTACAAACATTCTTCAAATATCCCAACAAAAGCAGGTACACTAGACTAGGGTACCTGCTCATTAGTCCCTGACTTTTCTGCAAACTAAACTTTGAAATCTGGTATGCATTTGGTTCTCATTTGATATCTCTATGTGCGATAATTTTCCGTAATTTGTCTGTTTGTTTACGATTTCATGAAATTAGGGTTTTTAGCATAATTAGACTTAATTGAACAACAAATTCACACAATTCCAATCTTCCCCTATGTTCCAAGTGATAGGAGATTTGTAGTAGATTCCTCTACTTGATTAAATGTCCTTGAATGTTTATTGGTGAAAGGAGGATCAACACAAACACCATTTGGCCGTTTCCCCCCTTTTTTAATACTAAACATTTTGGTGAACCCATGTTCTTTTGAATTTTGCACCTTGCTGAGTGTTGTACTTCAGATTTACATTCATTTCATTGTTCATCTTATTGCATTTGAAAAATTACAAAAAAATTTGAAATTTTGAAAAATTTGAAAAAAATTTGCATTTTTAGCTTGCATTTTCAAATAATTTGAATTAGTTTGCATTTAATTTCAATAAATTTATGTCATTATCATCATATCTAATTTAAAATATATAATTTTTTCATTCACCATTAATTTACATTGCATTTTCATGCTTAAATTGATAAAAATTGCTTGAAATTGTGCATTTTTCCATATAACCTAGTTTTGCATTAGCTAGGGTTTGTAGTTAAAATCTTGTTTCAGATTTACTACCCTTTTCAAACACTCATTAGGACTGATTTATAATTTTAGTGTTGCATCATAGTGGCTTTCTTGCAAAATTTCATGTCTAGGGTTTGAAAACCTTGCATTTTCACTAGATTTGGCCTTATCGTCTCTCTAGAATTGCATCATTGGTATGTTATGAAGGATTTTTATGCATTAAATGGATGTTATAAGGGTTATAATCTTCTGCCCCTTCTCAAATTCCTCACAACACCATTTCTATTGGGCCTTTGCATTGAAAATTGGTGAAAAATTACATATTTTAGTGTATTTTCACTAGGTTTTGACTTGTCATCATTATAGGATTGCATGAAAGGTGTGTTGTGAAGGATATTGTGGCATAATTGGGATTTTATTAGGCATATTATTTTCTTTCCCTCTTGAAATTCTTCACAACAACTCTTCTTTCACTCATTTGCATTGAAAATTTGTGAAAAAGTGAAAAATCAAGCATTTTAGGTCATAAACAAGCATAAATGGGTGTTGTTTCATTGAATTCATATTAGATATCTTGAATTTTAGATATTGAACTCATATTAAAGCCTAAATTCATTGGAAATCTCAAAATTTTGCTTCATTTCATAGCTTTTTGTGAAAATTAGCACATTTGTTAAAACACACATTGTGTATTTCGACACTAGGTGTTTATACACTTTGTTCACATCTCTTGATCAAAGCCTATTAAATCATCAATTGGACCTTGCGGTGTTGTACCATTTCCTCCTATCCACTTTTTTTTGTTGTGGACTCTGTGTGTATTTCTACCTGTTTCCCTCAAAGAAGTGCTTTGGTGTGAAATCGTCTCAGTTATCTTGCCTTGTTATTTACTTGATTGATTGTGTGAGTTTTACTATTTAAATACCTAATTTCCTCAATCTTGTCATTATGGATACTTCTTATTATTCATATTTGGAAGAATTGTTTGCATACATCGTAGATATTGATCATTTCTCTAAATTTACTCATGAATATCCTCAAGTCTTGGAACAAATAGCGTGCATATATGATGTTGATATTTCTATATGTTCCACGTATGAAATTCTCTGCCATATATCTGATTTTGATAGTTTAACAAACCTCATGGGAACATATCCTCTGATATTAGATGATCTCACTAAATTCATAGGTAATAATAAGTATGTTGCATCGTTTAGTAGTGATGACTTCAATATGTTAGATGAAATCTTAGATGACTTTATCTCTATTGGACATTCCACTACGCCTCCTATTGCTAATACATGTGATGATAACTTAGGTTTACCTTATGATCCATCTCCCAAAATTGTTCCTCCTTATGAGGACACTTCGATGCAAGAAGATGATTTCATTGACACCTCTCTTAAAATCATACCACCATCTCTTCATTCTAATGCTCTCTCTGGCCAAGAAGAAGCATTAGTGAATGAAGAGCTCCCACCACCTCTTTATTACAATGCTCTCTCTGGCCAAGATGAAGCATTGGTGAATAAAGAAGCCTCTCCAACCAAGAACATTCCATGGGTAGACAATGAGCTTTCATCTCACAACAATAAAAACTCTCCCTATCATAGTGCATGAAACCTCTATGGATCATACTATCAATCTTCCTCCTTTAGCTGAATATTCAAGTACTTTGGACATTACTAAGGAAGTAAAGACCCTTGATCCCCTTCTTTTTGTTGAATGTTTAGGTCCCTTAGAAATCATTAAGGATGTGAAAAACTTGATTGCATATTCTTTGAACAACACTAGAGATACATTCACCAACAATTATCCTCACAACACCTTACCTTCCTTTCATTCCTATGCTCTCTCTTCAAAAGATGCAGCACTAGTGGATGAGGAAAGGTCTCTCACATTAAATCCCTTATGGATGGATGTCGAGATCACTCAAAGTAAATTACTTCTTCCACCTCCTAAGAGGATAGTGAATAAGTGTATTTCTACCTCCCTAAGCCACACTCGTTGTAGCACCTATTATAGTTGCCCTCAAGGATGGCCTCCTCCTAGATATATATATGTTGTTAACATTGTGTTGAATCAGGTAAGTATTTCTAACCCTTCACCTCTGTGTTGTGTTTCCCACGTAATGTGTTATGTGTTGTTTAGGCCTCCTGGGACCACCCTTGATACTCTTGTAAGGTCAAGGATACTGGGAGACCGCCTCTGTTGTGACCCTTCTATTTGTATCATCATTCTTCTATATTGCTTCTCCTCTATTTTCATTGTTGTGTGTTGTGTCTTATGGACATAGCATTGCGATTGGTGACTTGGGGGCACCCTCCTATGTGACTATCCCTAAGGCACTTATTTCTCCTCTCTTGATTTATTGTTTCCCTTCCTCTAGTGGTTCTATCTAGCGGGCGGATGACAAAAAACAAATACTACTAATACGGACCAAGTGTCCCTTCAGTGAGAAATAAAAAATGGATCTAGTCCATCATGACGACGGGGTTGGTATATACATATATTATCCGACGCTTGGATAGTAGAATCACTCCATGTGATATCTTGATGTTGTCTTATCGCACTAACAAACCATAATGATACTGCTGCTCCGTGCACTTTGGTTATCTTTGAATCTCACCTCGTTTACATTTGATTTTGAGATCTTGTAGTATAACCCCACGATTATACTCATTTTCTGAATCCGTAGTGTAACCTTGGCTTCTTGATGTGATGATTTGTTATGCATTTCTTTTATCATGTGATGTGGTTATTATCTTGTCGAAAGATTTCTAACCTCTTTTCTTGCAGGAATGTGTTTGTGGGAACACTTGGCGATCGTAACATAATTGTCACCTTTGGGGGGCATGGGCCTTGCGAGAGCTCCTATTCCCTTGTGTGTTTTCTTCCTACCTTAATGTACTTGATATTGGTACATGATATCAACCACCTTAAGGTGGGGGCATATAAGGTAACCTGTCTGATTTAGATGCTAGCAAAGTGTGTTTGTAAAGCTTGAAATCTACTGCAATCACTTAAGCCCTCTGCAGAGGTAGGATATCGTGCATATCCTTTTTATTTTAAGCCCTCTGTGCGAGGCGGGATGGTGTATTTCTTGAGGAGATTGCACAATCCTGTCATTTTCAAAAAGTCCTCCAAGCAGGCGGGGAGCAGATCTAAGACTATCCTAACCCTTAAGCGTGTCTTCAGTGATTGTTGTGGTGAAGCCCAATCATTGATGTGTGCCTGTAATGTGCCTAAGATGGCTGTGAACCTAGCATTAGGTTTCTTCCATCGCTTGTCTGCAATGTTTTTTCCGTGTCTTCCATGTGTGTGTGTATGGCGTGTTTGTTCCCAAGCATAGTCTTAAGACTGGTGGTATGCTTTGGGATTTGTATGGCGTGCTTAATTTGTATGGTGTGCTTGTTCTCAAGTGCAGTCTTAAAGACTGGTGGCGATGAGTCCCTCCTACACTCTGAGATTTGTATTGCATGTCTGTTGCCCCATATGCAATCTAAAGACCAGTGGTGATGAGTCCCTCTTGCATTTTGGGTTGTGTGTTTACTTTCCTTGTACTTGCATTTACATTTCATATATATGAGAAAAAGAAAGGACAAAAGAAATAATCACTATATTCACTGTGTTTTGCGTGTCTTCAATGTTGTATTCTCCTTGTTTTGTGTGACTGTAATTGTCTTCTCCATGTTTTGCTTGCTTGTTACTATCTTCAGTGTGTTTGGCGTGTCTTCTTCGTGCTTGGCGTGTTTACTGTGCTTGTTGACCATACTTTAATGTATGTATTGGCCTTGTGTTTATACATACATTAAAGTGGGGGCTAAATGTTATGTCAGAAAATGTCCCCTTGGGGGATTTTACCTCTTAAGGTTTAGCTCTCGAGTCCTTTAGAATGCATTTAGGTCATCTTGCATGTTAATGGTGACTCTTGATGAGAAAACTTTGAAGTTTCATGGCAAATGGAACCTAGGGGATGTGCTTAACATAAATCCTGCCTGAAATAGGGGGAGGACTTGGGCGCCCGCACCCTAGTCCTGCCCTATTTTGGGTCAAGACCCATTTTTGGGTGTCATTTTTGTGACCGTTATTAGGTCCTATGCCGACATCTCAAGTTTGAATTACAAAAATCTTAGCGAGAATGTTTGTAGTTGCATATATAAGCATGATTAGTGATCCATTTGCAAACTAGATGGAAATTAGAAGAGTATTGTGATTTTGTGATTTTGATTCAAGGCATTCATTGTGTTGTAGAGCAATATTTATGTTGTTATTATGTTCGTGATTGTAGATTTGATTCCATCTCCTCATGGCATAAAGAGCATCTTCCTTCCATGAGATCTACACTATAAGGTGATATCAATTGTGTTTTCTATCATTTATCATTTAGATTTTCCTCTATCTCATAGGGATATGCACTCTTTATCTAACAACGGTGTTCAGAAGACTTGAATGTCTCTCTGGGGCTTGACTGAGGCAAGCCTCTAAACACCACAACCCCCAACCCACTTTTCTGTGATTGTAGGTTATAGGTTGCAGAAGCAAAAGAAGTGGAGTTGTAGGAGAGCAGTGTAGACTATCAGAATTGCAGATCTGAGAAGAAAACTAGGGCTTCAACTTGGGCACCCACTCATTAGTTCTTTGGATTCCGAAGCGGTGAAATCTCTATGACAACAGGAATAGGTTACAGACATTCTTCAGAGATCCTGACAAAAGTAGGTACACTAGACTAGGGCGCCCACTCATTAGTCCTTGAATTTTCTGCACACCAAACTTCAAAATTTGGTATGCATTTGGTTGTCATTTGATATCTCTGTGTGTAATTATTTTTTGTAATTTGTCCGTTTGTTTACGATTTCATGAAATTAGGGTTTTGAGCATAATTAGACTTAATTGAACAACAAATTCACACAATTCCAATCTTACCTTATGTTCCAAGTGACAAGAGATTTGTAGTAGATTCCTCTACTCAATTGAATGTCCTTGAATGTTTAGTGGTGAAAGGTGGATCAACACAAACACCATTTGGCCATTTTTTCCCTCTTTCATAATCTTAAGTTTTCTTCATCCCAGTCTATTAGTCATATGCAATCAGGATTAAAATCCCCAACATATATCACAAAGAAGTAGAGGAAGGTGGAAGAGAGTCTCCTATTAGAAGAAGAGCAAGAGAAATATGAAGGATATTGGAGGCAACCTTTAAAAGAGGGGAAATAGAAATAAGGTCAAAAATTTCTCATGTTGCAACACAGGTTGGTAATGTGTAGGAAATAGAGAATGAATTCTTGGAAATCCATCATGTGGTGGTGAGTCATGATGAGAATGCAATAGTGGTATGTCCTTTGGAGGACATAAAGGAGTTAGTGGAGGAGGTGTAGATTATTGCATAAGAAGAAGAGGATGAGGAGGTGCATATGTGATTTCCATAATGTTGTTTATGCTAATTTGTATGTAGTTATTGTAGTAAGTGGGGAAATAAGAGACTTTTAGTGGAGGAAAATAGAAAATGGTCAATTAAATACCACAAGAAGAAAGAGAGAAGAAATAATTGGAGGAGGATGGACTATGGTGGATATGGATCCAGAAGGGGAATGGTAGTTAATGGCCAAATTTGATAAAGGAGGATATGATATGGCCCAGTCAAATGCTAGAATAGGTAATGGAAGTTGTTTCTTCTGATGTACCTATAATTAGTAATGGAGCATGCTGAGGGTTATGTCCATTTTGAAAGGGTAGTTTTAGCACTCAACTCTGTTTTGTGAACACTTACCTGGTATGTATGATGTAGGAGCATCTAGGTCGACAAGTGATCTTGCATGACCAAAAATGTTTATTTATAGTTTTAGCTATTGTTTGTCTAGTTGGAATTTTGTGTCAAGCATGCATGCTTAGAACGTTATTACAAGTTTCCTATAGGAAACCTATGTAATAATGGAATATGTATGCCTCACAACTTCCTTATTACACTTATGTGTCCATTTTAGCCCCTATCCCATTTGTGTGCATCATGTGAACTATTTTAACCCCTTTTACCTAGCCTATGTCACCCCTAGCCATTCATATACCATTTCCTATGTTGATCCCATGGCCTTGTTTAGAGTTCCTATGTGTTACCTTTCATTTGATTTTTATCCCTATGTCCTAACCCCACATTTAATTTCCCATTGATTAATCTCCCTTTTACCCCCTTGTCAAACCATAAATTGTTGTGCCTAGCCCCATACTGTGTGTAAACCTCACATTTTTGTTAGAAATCTGAAACAAATGTATAACCCAGGAACTTTTTAAGAGATATTTTAAGATATAAAAGTTGTAAATGCATAAACAGAAATAGACCAGAGATTTTGAGAGATATATGCAAATGTCAAGATAACAAAATTGCATTACGAGCTCACAAAGAGAAGTTGATAGAAAAAGATTGGAAAAAGAATACCAAATACAAGCTAGGTAATGCGTTTATATAGACCAGGGAGAGGGTGGAGATAGAAAAACCAACCAATAGGGAGAGACCACCAAATGGTCTAAAGATAGTACATGTAACTCCCTTGTAGGATGGCGACACCTCAAACTACTAACTCACCCACTTAAACTCACTTTATTAACCTAAGCAAGCTTAATAAAAGTTTAGGAAAAACCTTAGGAAAAAGGAAATAAAAACCTACACTAACAATTTTTCCATCCTAAACCATGGCTTAATGAAAACAAAATTAATTAGGACACCTAGCACTAGATGGCCTATTTGAGTTTAAGGCCTTATAGGAAATTGAGCTAAAATTTTATTTGTAGACAATGCCAACAATTTTCCACCTAATAGAGTAGCCTTGAATTTTCATCCTCCTACCAAAATATTTGAATCCAAGATAATTAATTTCTAGGGATTCCCACCTACTAAGTCCTTATCTTGAATATTCCAAAGCAAGCTCTTTAAAATTGGCTACCTTTGCCTCATTTTAACATAGAGAAAGAAAAAAAATTGTTCATAAGGTTTTTGCTATTTCTACTCATGGACGACACCCCAACACTACTTAAAAAATCCTAGGAGTGACCTAGATTCATGCCCAAAGTACCAAACAATTTTATATGGTGATTGTACAATGTTGCAATAGGATCCTTGAGATTAGGTGGCAAATTTCCAAGGATTTCAACTAGGTGAGCAATTTCCATTTATGGTTTTTATTTAAAATAGAGATATTTTTCTAAGTTTTCTATATCATCATTGTTTTGATCCATTTTTTGATTTCCCCATCCCTCCATTCTCTTTATTCATACATTTACATAGTATTGTGTAATGTCCCCATCGGACTGTTAGCAAAATTCATTCAATTAACACATTTCTTTCTTGTTGTAGAAAATTCTTCTACATAAAGCATTACTTATAGAATACTGTCTTAGTCAATTTATACTACAACCACATTGAGTAATTTCTAACACTTACCCATAGCTGACTAGGAAACTCTATATGTTGTTGTAGCTCCAATTGCCTCTAGTTGGAAGTGTTAGGCGGTCTCAAGATTAATTTAAGTGACCGATCTATCATAAAATAGCATTCAAATCTACAACATTCAATTCACTCTTAACATTGAAGCAATTCCAAGTCGTGGTCTAGACAAAAGGTAATGGTTCCACATTCAAGTTGTCAGCTCAGACCATTA
This sequence comes from Cunninghamia lanceolata, assembly GCA_027924645.1. Classification (NCBI taxonomy): domain Eukaryota; kingdom Viridiplantae; phylum Streptophyta; class Pinopsida; order Cupressales; family Cupressaceae; genus Cunninghamia; species Cunninghamia lanceolata. Next base: position 1,943,320 of record BSBN01001031.1, on the reverse strand, counting down.
CACATTAACTCTTCATATTATGGAAAACATATGGGTATGATGGTTACATAAGAGTAATTATATTTGCACCTTCCAAATTAAGTTACTATGACCACTAGCAACTCTAACAGTTTACAAATCATTCATTAATACATTAATTGGTAGACTCCTATTTAGTGCCCCATAAAATACAAAATTATGAGACATGTAGCTCCCAAACTTTCATTGGCCCTTCTTAGGTGTATGAGGTTTCAAAGCAACATAGGAAAGTTGTGATTTATCCATAAGATGGTGCATATGGGTGACTTGGTAATATGGGCAGTAAAGTTTGAGATTTGTTAAACCATAACCTTAATAATTAAATTCAACAAAGAAGAGGGAACGACTAGTGAAAAGATGCAACTAGGAAAGGAATCATGCCACTCTTTGACTTATAATGGAGCATAGGAATAATCATGCAGTAGTCAATAATGAAGAGTGCAGTTTGGATTATTGGTTTGTGGTAGCCAAAGACATAAATTTCTTAACATTTCGGATAGGAGGCTCATAGGTTATAGCATAATGGAATCTTAAATTATCTACGATTAGATGAAGCTGAGGAACAAGTGGAATTGGTATTGGGATTCATTTATTTAATCATAACTGTGCAATATTAGGGCAATGCCAATATAACTAGAATTATTATGTCATAACAAACATTTGCACACATATCAATTGGAGATATATTATTGAATTAAAACATACCAACATGAATGCCAAGCATTATCTAGAATATCTGAACCTTTCTTGATACAATTTACTAAAATCTCACAAACTCATTCCAAAATTTGAAATCTAAATACATTGAAAGAAACATGGCACACTATCAATCTACTGGAGCAACTGAAAACAAAAATTGATGTTGATAATCTCTAAAATTGAAATTAAAAAGTAGATGAAGCTCTGTGTAATCCCTGAGTGGAATAACCATTAGAGTCTGAGAGTTTTTGTTCTTGAATCTCAAGACCACAAGGGTTTTCATCCTTGGATCTACAACCACAAGGGGTTTCATCCCTAGGCTTTGAATTTTGAACACAATTGTTTAGAAATTGAGAGAAATTGTTAATATCAAATTCAAATGCTCTTCTATAGCTTTTTCTCCACCTTTATAGAGATATTTCTTTCTTTCTTTTATTTTCTCTTCCACTACCAAATATTCTCTCTTAATTTAGATTGTAACTCCCACTCCTTGAGTAATAATTAAGATATTGCCACAATCGACCATTTTAAGTGGCCCAATATAACAATAAATAAGTTGTCCTTAACAATTACTACAATTATTTTTCCTACATAAAAATAAAATAAAACTTCAGAGGAAAAAAAGGGACATCATAGTCCTCCCTTCCCAAGATTGCTTGTCCTCAAGCAATACAAACACAACACTCCAAAATGACTACTCACCTTTACAATACCAGGATCCCAAATCAGCCTTGGTGGTTTGTGTATCCATCTTCTCAATGTACATGGCTGAAAAACATTTTTCAGATATAACCTCCTCAAATTGCCTCACTGCATGTGCAACAATCTTCTATAAGACTTTTGTAAGCTCCCCAAAGATCTACTTGTCTTCATCTTTTTTCCGCTGTGTGCCACTTTGATGTAAGTTGAAAAACCTATACAAAGGATCTCCATGGATGAGAGTGGGCGTTTGAAGGTGGATACTTCCATTCTTTTTGCCATGATCAAGTGAGTTTTTCTATTTGGAAATCCCTTAAGAGTCACCTCTTTGCCTTTAAAAAGAAATGAAAACTCCAAAGTCTGAAAGTTTTGAGTAATTTCCCCAAGAGAGCATAACCATTGAATACTCCAAACTATGTCAATATATCCCAAACCAACTACATAAAAATCATCACATACCTTATATTCTCCTATGAGAATGTTGAGTTGACTAATTTTATTTTTGCAAGGAATTATGAACCCATCAGCTGCTATGACATCAAAACCTTCAAATTCTTCATATTGAAGTCTTCTCTTAGCCACCAAGCCTTTGTTAATGAAGTTATGAGTGGCTTCACTACCAAGGAGCACTGAAATTCTACATCCACCTAGAGTTCCTTGAAATTTGAAAGGATAATACCTTTGTTCTCCAGAGAGAGTCTAGCAAGTGTTCCTCCATTGGTGTCTTCTTCTTCAGGATTCGAATGAGGCTTATGTTTAGGTTCCCCATCATTGAAAACTACCTCAATATAATGATTTTTTCCCTTACCCATACAGCTATGACCCGGTTCCCAAGGTTCTTTGCAGGTGAAACACAAATTCTTCTTCTCATCTTTCTTTGTCTTTGTTGGCATGTTCTTATGTGCATAAGTTTCTCCCTTATGTGAAACTTCCTTTGATTGGTCACATGATGGAGTCTTGGGATAAGATTTATACTTGGGAACTAAAGTCTCTAAATCTAAAGATTTCTTGATGGCCTCTTATAAGGATGAAAGGTTGAACACCTTTACCAAACCTTTGAGAGGTTTAGATAGAACTTCAAAAAAAGTACAATGAACATTGTCTCATAAATATTTGGAACCATCACTAACAAATTCTAAATTTTAGCTACATATTTCTCCACATTGCCATCCTATCTAAGTCAAGAGCCAACTCTCTAAAATGTTAGAAATGAAAGAAACACTACTTCAATGGAAATCTGATTCAATATAAATTTATGCAATCTTTAACTATGTGCTATTAATGGAGATTGTAACACAGAAACAAAACTATGCTTCACAGAAATGCAAGATCAGAAATATGAACACATAACACAATGTTTAACGTGGAGAAAACCATTTTGGGTAAAAAACTCCACACAGGAAAGAGGCCCAATGTTTGTATTAATCTGAAAATGATTTACAATACAACAACACTTCAACTTTCTCCACCAGTCTTCAATCTGACAGCATTCCGGCAGCACCCGAGTACCTAAAATCTATATTGCAGCAACCAATACATGGAAAATAATTATAGAAATATTTTCTAACTCATCTTAGGCATTCACCTTCTCTCTCCTAAGATTCTCCAACCTGTAAACATTAATTACCATCTTACAAGCATCTTACACTTGTCCAAAAATAGCTATGCAAAGGTTGGGTGCCCAAGACTAAATCTGGTCTCTTACAACATCTTATGATGTGTCATAACCGTCATAGATTCAACCAAAAGAGTATCTTTCCAAGATAGGAACCTTGGGCTAAATATAGCAAATATACAACATATCCGTCATATGCATCATAGAATCTCAGAATCTTATGACAACTTGCAGCTGTCATAGATTTACTCACCAAACATTATGACAGTTGTCATACATGCCAAAAATAGTATATTCCTCAAGGGAGCATGCCTACCCTCATTTACTTTGAGTTTTTACATTTGGCAATAGTAAAAGTCACTCCGTAACTGCCACTGGTAACTCTGAAATTACAACTGTTAATGAGACTACCTTATTCCCTTATGGGTAATTACAAATAACAAATAATAAATGGAATAAAATACAATATTAGAATTTACAAGGTTAATGGCACCTTAATCCAACATTCTCCCACTTGACATTATACACTGTAAATCAACCCATAGGAAAACAAATGAAAAATAAATTAGGCACTAGAAACAAGGCCCATGGCCTCTCTGCACCATACAAACTTCTCTGTGCTCACAAGCTTGGTCAATGAATTTGCAACATTCTCTTGAGTGTCTATCTTCTTCAACTCAATCTCTCCATTTGCAACCAACTCTCAGACAAAGTGATACTTAACATCAACATGCTTAGTCCGAGCATGATACATGGGGTTCTTGGCCAAACAGATAGCACTCTGGCTATCACAACCAATTTGAATGATCCTACAATCAAAACCAATACCTGTACATAGTCTCCTCAACCAAACTCCCTCCTTAGAGACATGAGTAGCAACCATATGCTCTGCTTCTGTAGTGGACAAAGCAACTGTGAGCTACCTCTTACTCATCCAACTCACTACACCTCCAAACAGAGTAAACACATAGCCACTAGTGGACCTTCGACTATCCAAGTCACCTGCCCAATCTGCATCAACAAAAACCTATATGTCCAAAGATTTATTAGTACTATCAGTACCAATATAAACCAAACAATGATCAAGAGTACCTGTAAGATATTTAAACACCCTCTTCGCATAGTTCCAATGCTGTCTACCAGGGTTAGACATAAATCTGCTCAAAACTCCCACTGCTTGGGCAATATCTGGTCTAGTGCAAACCATTGCATACATCAAACTCCCTACAACACTAGCAAATGGCACATTAGACATATCCTCAAGATCATTCTCAGTCTTTGGACACATATCTAATGAAAACTTAGTACCAATGGGTAAAGAAATTTTAACTGGGTTACAACCTTGCAAACTAAACCTCTGCACAATAGTATTCACGTACTTACTTTGTGACAACCAAAGCTTTCTATTAACTTTGTCCCTCCTAATCTCCATTCCCAAAATATACCTTGCAGCACCAAGATCCTTCATCTCAAATGCACCTGAAAGTTGGGCTTTAAGCTCACTGACCATACTCTTAGTATTGCTGAAAAATAATATGTCATCAACATACAAAGCAATAACCAGTATAGAATCATCAACATAATGAATGTAAACACAATGATCCTCCTCGCTTCTAACAAAACCCAATTTCAAAACAAATGAATCAAACTTTTGATACCACATTCTGGGGGACTGTTTTAGACCATAAAGAGACCTCTTTAACCTGCAAACCCAATGTTCTTTTCCTTTTACCTCAAAACCTGTAGGATGTTGCATATAAATTTCTTCTTCAAGATCTCCATACAAAAATGTAGTCTTAACATCCATTTGCTCAATCTCCCAATCATAAGCTACAACAATGGATAAGAGAAATCTAATAGAAGTCAATTTAGCAACATCAAAGAATATCTCACCAAAATCAACTCCCTCTCTCTGGGAGTAGCCCTTGGCTACCAGTCTAGCCTTGTATTTCTCTAATGAACCGTCTGCTCCAAACTTCTTCTTGAAGACCCACTTACAACCTATGGCCTTTCTTCCTTTGGGCAAACAAACAAGATCCAAGGTGTTACAAGAGTCTAAAGCCATCATCTCCTCCTGCATGGCTAGCTGCCAAGACTCACTATCATCTGCAAAAATAGCTTCCCTGTAGGATCTAGGTTCATCGTTAGTACTAAATAAAGCATTTACATAACAGAAATTTGGTGGGCTATACCTGTCAACTAGATTCCGTTGTCTTGTGGATCTCCTCAAGGGTGGAGTAAGAGACTCTACTCGTTCTTCTGCATGATCATCTGCAACAACTTCTTCTATAACAACAGACTCATCTTCATCAGAACTACTCGAATCTTCTTCTTCTTCTTCACCCCCCAATCCATCATTATGTTCTTCCTGAGGTGCATCTTGTTGCTCTAAATCAAAGTGCACCTTTTTTTACCTTTTCATCTTTTTCTTTGGCTGCTCAGGTTCAGAAATAGCTCTAAGTTCCCTAAAAATAACATCTCTAGAAAAGATAATCCTGCGGGTTAGTGGATTCCAAAGCTTATAACCTTTGACATTATGAACATATCTAATGAATGTACACTTTTCAACCTTTGGATCCAACTTAGATCACTTTTCCTTAGGCACATGAACAAAAGCCTCACAGCCAAAAACCCTTAAATATGAAACAAAAGGTTTCTTACCTGTCCACACTTCATAAGGTGTCAAATCAAGAGCCTTACAAGGAGATCTATTTATCAAGTAGTAAGCAGTACACACAACCTCTGCCCAAAAGCATTTATCCAACTGTGCATCACTAAGCATACTTCTGGCCCTTTCTATAATTGTTTGGTTCATTCTTTCTACAACACCATTCTGTTGTGGTGTATACGGAGTTGTCTTTTGTCTAATTATACATGTATGCTTGCAAAACTCATCAAATTCCTTAGAACAATATTCCCCTCCATTATCAGATCTTAATATTTTTATCTTTAAACCTGATTGGTTCTCTACTAAGACTTTGAATTCCTTAAACTTAGTGAAAACTTTAGATTTATGCTTCATAAAATAAATCCATGTAAATCTGGATACATCATCAATGAAGGTTACAAAATAATGAGATTTTCTGATAGATTCATTATCCACAGGTCCAAACACATCTGTATGAATAATTTCTAACTTCTCTTTTGCTCTATTGCTTCCTGAAGGAAATAATTTTCTGTTTTGTTTACCAAACACACAATGCTCACAGAAATCAAAGTGCTCATCAGAATAGGAGAAACCATCCAACAAATTTTTATTCTTAATAGTTTTTAATACGTTATTGCTTGTGTGGCCGAATCTACGGTGCCACAACATACATGTATTTTCAGTAGTAGCCTCAGATACATAGGAGGCATTATAAACTATAGTGGCTTCAAGCTTCAACAGGCTTCCGAATCTCTTCCCCTTCGCTACCACCAAGTTCCCTCTCACTAATCTGCAGCCATGCTTGTCAAATGTCACATGCATTCCCAAATCATTCAACTTCGAAACTGAAATTAGATTTCTAGCTAATCCAGGAACATGCAAAACACCAGGGAGGGTTTTAATCCTCCCATCATTGAAACACAACAATACCTTTCCTTTCCTGACAATCGGATATGTAGAGTTGTCACCAAGGTAGATATTACCTCCATCAAATTCTTCATATGAGGAGAACCATTCCTTATGCGGGGTCATATGAAATGAGCATCTTAAGTCAACCAACCAGTGATCATTAGAAACAAGATTACATGCAGAAAGTAAAACTTCTTCACCTGCATTCGAGGACTTATTTGAAGCACTCTCCCACTGTTTCTTGGGGTTTCTGCACTCCTTCTTTACATGTCCCCTTTTACCGCAGTTCCAACACTTAACTCTGTTCTTTTTACCAAGAGTCTTAGACCAACCCTTGGACTTGTCCTTAGCCCCTTTCTGATCTCCTTTAGGTCCTCTTTCCTTAGACCTTTCCCTGACACTGAGAGCATCCCATGAAATATCTGAACTCTTCTTCCTCAATTCCTGTGACAGTAGCACTGAAACAAGAGCATCCAACTTCGGATCCACAAAGTTAGTAGTGATAGCAAGGATAATATTCTCCCAAGACTTGGGTAAAGAACAAAGAAGTAAGATACATTTATCTTCCTCGCTAACCTCAACATCTACTGAATCAAGCTGACTCACTAACAAATTAAAATAATTTAAATGCTCTGCAACTGATTCACCTTGTCACATTTTCATGGAAAATAATTTTCTTTTTAAATAAAGTTTATTTACCATACTCTTGGCTTGGTAGATCTCACCCAACCATTTCCACAACTTGTATACAATCTCTTCCTTTGCGACATTCAACAGGACAGAGTCTGAAAGACACAATCGGATGGTTCCCTGTGCCTTCTTATCCAGTCTATCCCACTCATCTTGAGAGACATCATTAGGTTTCTTCTCTTTTTGAATAACCATCCATTAGTTTCTTTCTTCCAACAAATCTTCCATTTTCAGCTTCCACAACTCATACCCTGTTCCATTGAACTTCTCAATGTCCAATCGAGAGGTTGATGCAACGGTGGATCCAACCATAATAACAACACAAGATCTACAAAACAAATGCAACCAAATCTCCCATTGCAGCTACAGCTTCCACACTACCACCCAAGAGTCAAAGCTAGCCAGGATCTGATACCAAATGTTAGAAATGAAAGCAACACTACTTCAATGGAAATCTGATTCAATATAAATTTATGCAATCTTTAACTGTGTTATTAATGGAGATTGTAACACAAAAACAAAACTATGCTTCACAGAAATGCAAAATTAGAAATATGAACACATAACACAATGTTTAACGTGGAGAAAACCCTTTTGGGTAAAAAACTCCACACAGGAAAGAGGCCCAATGTTTGTATTAATCTGAAAATGATTTACAATACAACAACACTTTAACTCTCTCCACCAGTCTTCAATCTGACAACATTCCGACAGCACCAGAGTACCTAAAATCTATATTGCAACAACTAATACATGGCAAATACTTATAGAAACATTTTTTAACTCATCTTAGGCGTTCACCTTCTCTCTCCTAAGATTCTTCAACTTGTAAACATTAATTACCATCTTACAAGCATCTTACACTTGTCCAAAAATAGCCATGCAAAGGTTGGGTGCCCAAGACTAAATCTAGCCTCTTACAACATCTTATGACGCGTCATAACCATCATAGATTCCAGAAAAAGAGTATCTTTCCAAGATAGGAACATTGGGCTAAATATAACATATATACAACTAACATATCTGTCATATGCGTCATAGAATCTCAGAATCTTATGACAACTTGCAGCTGTCATAGATTTACTCACCAAACATTATGACAATTGTCATACATGCCAAAAATAATATATTCCTCAAGGGAGCATGCCTACCCTCATTTACTTTGAGTTTTTACATTTGCCAATAGTAAAAGTCACTCCGTAACTGCCACCGGTAACTCCGAAATTACAACTATCAATGAGACTACCTTATTCCCTTATGGGTAATTACAAATAACAAATAATAAATGGAATAAAATACAATATTGGAATTTACAAGGTTAATGGCACCTTATTCCAAAATAAAATGGATCTCAAGATATTTTCTATCAAACCACTCAATCCTCCTCCTATGAAATTCATCGTAAGTGTCGATGAAACCATGACCCTAGGTGACCAACCCATGGTACCACCATTCATGAGCTATGCCCTCAAGGTGAAGAGTTGAAAACTTGATAGCTCCATTTTTGCCCATAGGTTTGAGTGATAAACATGTATCCATCTTCTGTATCTAGGCATGCATTGTGCACTTGTTGGTTCCATCAAAACTAGGAAGTGTCATCTTCCCCAATTCATGTTGATGATCCTTCTACCTTGCTTGAGGTCTATGTTCAAATTTGGTTCTCTTCAAATTAATCAAGTTTGTAAGAGACATTGCCTATTGCATCTCTCTTAGAAGAGCCCTGTACTTAGCATATATAGTAGTGAGATCATCCTCTATTAGAATCTAATCTTCCACCATTGGAACTTCTTCCTCCCTGTGTAGGAAGGTAAGTTAGAAGGGTCTAGTAGTGGAACCAATAATGGTTCTCTGACTGTTGTTGTTATTATTGACCCTTGAAGAGATTGCTTCACCATTCTGATTTCTGGGCATGTTCATGTTGTTGTCCATCTTGTGAATCAATTGTGTCATCATGTCCAACATCAAATCAAAATTTCTTTCTCTCTTATATGTAGGATCATTATCCATATTAGTTATCCTTTCTCTCTCTTCCATATTCAACTCTTTTATCCAGCTCAAATCTACCACAATCTCTGAACTTTGCTATTCATTTATCCTTCTTTCTATTTCTCTATAACTTATTTTTTCTCTTTTATGGTATCTAAACTCTCTGTCACTTGGAATCATGTAGTATGCTCTACAATCAACTGATTAGTTTCCTGCACAGACTGGCAAGACAACCAGCTCTAATACCACTGTAATATCCCCACCGGATTGTTAGTAAAAAATATTCAATTAACACATTTCTTTCTTGTAGTAGAAAATTCTTCTGCATGAAGCATTACTTATAGAATACTAGATTAGCCTATTTATACTGCAACCACATTGAGTAATCTAATACTTACCCATAGTTGAATAGGAAACTCTATATGTTGTTGCAGCTCAAATTAGCTTTGGTTGGATGTGTTAAGCAGTCTCAAGAGTGATTCCAATGATTGATTTGTCATAAAACAACATTCAATTCACTCTTAACATTGAAGCAATTCCAAGTCATGGTCTATACAAAAGGTAACCGCTCCACATTCAAGTTGTTAGCTTAGATCGTTACACATTAACTCTTCATATTATGGAAAACATATGGCTGCGACGATTACACAAGAGTAATTAAATTTACACCTTCCAAATTAAGTTATTGAAACCATTAAAAACTCTAACAACTTACAAATCATTCATTAATCCATTCATTGGTAGACTCCTATGTAGCGCTCCGTAAAATACAAAAATATGAGACACACAACTCCCAACCTTTCATAGGCCCTTCTAAGGTATATGGGATTTCAAAGCAACATAAGAATTTGTAATCTTTCCATAAGATGGTGCCTATGGGTGATTTGGTACTATTGGCAACAAAATCTAAGATTTGTTAAAACATAACCTTAATAATGAAATCTAGTAGAGAAGAGGGAACACCTGGTTAAAAGATGTGACTAGGAAAGGAATTGTGCCACTCTTTTACTTATAATGAGGCATATGAATAATCATGCAATCGTCATTGATGAAAAGTGCAGTTTGGATTATTGGTTTGTGGTAGCCAAAGATGGAAATTTCTTGACATTTGCGATAGGAAGCTCATGGGTTATAGCATAATGGAATCCAAAATTATCTATGGTTGGATAGAGTTGAGAAACAAGCAAAATTGATATTGGAATTTATTTATTGAATCATAACTGTGCAATATTGGGGCAACACCAATATAACCAAAATTATTATGTCATAACAAACATTTACGCACATATCAATTGGAGATATATTATTGAATTAAAACATACCAATATGAATGTAAAGCATTATCTAAAATATCTGAACCTTTCTTCATACAGTTTACTAGAATCTCACACAATCATTCCGGAATCTAAAATATGAATACATTAAAAGAAACATACCACACTATCAATCCACTCGAGCAACTGAAAACACAAACTGATGCTGATAAACTCTAAAAATTAAAACTAAAAATTAGATGAAGCTCTATGCAATTCATGAATGGAATCACCAACAAAGTCTGAGAGTTTCCATTCCTGAATCCCAAGACCACAAGGGTTTTCGTCATTAGATATACAACCACACGGGGTTTCATCCTTGGGCTTTGAATTTTGAACAAAAGTATGGTTTGACCGTGCCTAGTTTCTCAAACAATTTGGCAACTACTACTATAAAGGATAGCATGGTGTATCAAATCTGGATGCTCTTATGTAGCTTTTCCCCACCTTTATAGAGATGTGTTTTTCTTTATTTTCTTTCCTCTTCTACTACCAAAGATTATCTCCCGATTTAGATTGTAACTCCCACTCCTTGAGGAATAATTAAGATATGACCATAATTGCCCCTTTTAAGTGGCCCACTATAATAATAAATAAGTTGTCCTTAACAAATTTTGAAATAATATGAGGACTAAATTATTACAATTATTTTTCCTATTGTTTAGGGTAAAATTGGATTTTGTTAATCTTTTGTTTTTTAGATGTTTGAATCCTCCTTTCACCCTAACATTGAAGGATCTAGGGTCGAGTGGTGAGCACTATCATACCCTAGGTCACTTGCAAATGAGGGGAAGCTTGGATTAGGGAATTAATTATCAAATTTTCCTTCTGTTATGTCCAATTAACCATTAAAACCCTAATTATGCAAATACGACAGTAAATTGATGAATAATAGAAAAAGCTCTTACAGTCGGGAGTAAAATAATAAATCACAGAATACCTGTTTTTAGGGTTCTAAGGTGGAACAGTCGGGGACACTGGTGTGGGAACCCAAGTCCAAGGTACCTACTTTTTCGAAGATTCTGGACCTCCTTCCGACATTGATCAGCCTTGTAACTTTTGTTTCCCGAGATCTATCTGTGGAGGACACTTTTATGGGTGCCCTAGTCCTAAAAGTGCTCCTTTGTCTGACTCTTCTTCAGATCCTGAATCCTTGATGCCTGCCACTCTTTCCTGCAACTCCACTTTTTCCAAATGCGACACCTGTAACCTGCAATCACAAGACTTGGTTTGGGGGTTGTGGTGTTTAGAGGTTTTCCTCAATCAAACCTCAGAGGACACCTAAGTCTCTGAACACCATTGTCAGATAAAGAGGGCGTGCCCTTGTGAGGAAGAGCCAAAAACTAAAGGAATCAATGATAAAAACACAATGATATGTCACCTTGTAGTGAAGCTCTCATGGAGGAATATGCTCTTCATTCCATGAGGAGATTGAAGCTCAAATCTACAAATATCAACACACAAAAACATACAAGTCTGCCCTTGCAACATAATAGAAAGCCTTGAATCACCTTGAGAACACAATAGCTTGCTAGTAATCATCTAGTTTACAAATGAATGCCTACACATGTTTATATATGCACCTACAAGCATTCCCGCCAAGATATTAAAAATCAAACTTTATCGTGTCGGCAAAATAACCTCCTAACGGTCATAAACTGACACCCAAAAATTGGGGCTGCCCCAAAATAGGGCAGGAATAGGGCACGGGCACCCAAGTCCTCCCCCTATTTTGGGTAGGATACAACTAAAGGGGTCCACCTTGGTTCTATTTGTCATGGAACCTAGGTCTCATTCCATCGGGATGCTAAAATATGAACTAAAATGTCCTAAATGCACTCTAAAGACCCGAGAGCTAAACCTTATGAGGGAAAATCCCCTAAGGGGACATTTTCTGATGTTATATTTAGCCCCCACTTTAATGTATGTATGAACGTGAGGCCCATACATGCATTAAAGTAAGGTCACAACCATAGAAAACACACCAATCACGGAGAAGACACACCAACCGCATAAAAAAAAGTAACAAGCACGTGAAACATGGAGAAGACAGTTACAGTCACGCAAAACACGAAGTAGACAATCAATGCATGGAAGACAGAAATGATATGTTTTCTTTTCTTTTTCTCATATATATGAAATGCAAATGCAAGTACTGGAAAGTAAACAAACCTCCCAAAATACATGATGCACTCATCGCGTAGGTCTTTGTATATATGGGGCAACACACACGCAAGACACACAAAACTTCCTAAAATGCAGGATGCATATGGGGCAACAGACATGCCAAACAAAACAAGCATGCCAAACACACACATTTGAAGACACGGAGAAAACACGGCAGACAAGCGATGGTGTGTTCCCTATTTCTAGGCTCATCACCATCTCAGGCACATTACAGGCACACACCGATGATTGGGCTTCGCCACAACAATTGCCGAAAACACACTTAAGGTTTGAGTTAGTCACAGAACCGCTCCCCGCCTCTACAAAGGACTTTTGAAAATGCAACCCCACCCACATCACAGAGATGCCTTACAGTGAAAAGGAAGCATGGCATACGACCCCACCCATGTTACAGAGATGCCTTACAGTGAAAAGGAGGTATGAGCTCAAAAGTATACAACCCCACCCGCATCATGGAGATGCCTTATGGTGAGAAGGAGGTATATGCAATAGATAGATTGATTGATTGCAAACAAACTCAGGATGCAGGAAGTACTCATCGTACTAGCCTACACCTGAGGACAAGCACATTGCTAACATCTACAACAGACAACTTACCTTATATATGCCCCCACCTTAAGGTGGTTGATGTCAGTTATTAATATCAAGCACGTTAAGGTAGGACGAAAACACACAAGAGAACATCAACTTTCGCAAAGCCCATGCCCCTTGGAGGTGACATGTACTTTACGATCACCAAATGTTCCCACAAACACATCCTTGCAAGAAACATGTTAGTGTCTACAACATCGTGATAAACAACAACATCAATGCATATGATGAACCATACAAAGAGCCAAGGTTATACAATGAATTCAGAGTTCGAGGATAACCAGGGCCTATATCATGAAGCTCTCTGAATTGAGTACCGCCAAGGCTAGATTTAAAGGCAAACAAAGGTGCACAGAGCAACAATATTGTTAAGGTTTGTAAATGTGATAGAAACATCATCAAATTCACTACGCGGAAAGCACGAGTGCTTCCACTAGCCAAGCATCGGATAAGATATACAACCCCATCGTCATATTAGGAACTAAGTCCATTTTTTGATTGCTCTTGAAAGGGACACTAGGTTTACATCAGTATAAATGTTTGTCGTCATTTGCCCGCTAGGTGGAAACACTAGAGGAAGGGAAACAATAAATAAGAGAGGAGAAAACAAGTGTCTTAGGGACAGTCACATAGGAGGGTGCCCCCAAGTCACCAACCACGACGCTATGTCCATAAGACACAACACACAACCATGAAATAAGAGAGAGAAATTTAGAAGAATGATTATACAAATAGAAGGTCACAACAGAGGCTGTCTCCTAGTATCCTGAACCTTAGGGGAGAATCCGAGGTCCTTCCAAGAGGCCTAAACAACACATAACACATCACGGGGGAAGCACATTACGATAGAAATAAAGGGTTAGAGATACTTACTTGGTAGCATCATCATTAAGAACATACATATTTAGGATATCTCTCATGTTGTTTTAATATTGTATTAACATTAAGTTTAGGATGACATGAGGCTTTCTTTTCTTTAAAAGGATTATATCCAATGCCGCTTGAGTAATGTGTTGAAGCAAATTCTATAGGTACTCGAATCCCTTGTTGATTTACACCACATCCCTTACCTACATATTCACAATTGTTATAAAGGATCTTAAATCCTCGACCATAGAGGGATGTCATTTCCTTAGAAGATGGTGAAGCCTCATAGGTGTCATAATTTGTGGTATAATTGAGAGCATTGTTTTTATTTTCTACCAAGGGGACTTTAGGTTTTTTAGGTGCTTGAAAAGATTACTTAGGTGGTATTGATGCCACTTTTGACTTGTCAAGGCTATTAATTTTATATTCCCCCATACTACAAGGATTAAAATCTAATGGGCCCCAATCATCACCAAAGAGTGCATTCGATGTTCTAGAGTCCTGTATAACATTACCTATTGACGAATCAGCTCGTTAACTATTTAAACTTGTATGATTGTAAATTGGTTTTTGCATTTTAATATGTAAACAGTTATCTGGTTCAAGATCTGCATGAATAGGATGAAGTTTACCTTTGAATATAAATTTGATTGAATGATGCAAAGTGGAAGGAGCTGCCCCCAATGCATGAATCCAAGGTCTACCAAGAATCATGTTGTAAGATAAAGAACAAGGCATGACATGAATCAGGGTAGGCAAAGCACAGGTCCTACTTGTATAGGTAGAGTTATAGTGCCCACGGATTGTCGTCCAACATTATCAAAGCCATGAATGCTAATGTTGTTTGGTATGATTTGTGATGTGTCAACCTTGATTTTGTCTAGTAGGTCAATGCTACAAACGTTAAGAGCCGATCCAGTGTCGATCATAACTCGTTTTACCAATGTTTTGTTTATTATGACAAAAATTATAAGAGGATCATATTGGTTTTGAACTTCAATTGACGATAATTCTTGTGGTTGAAAGAGAATATCTATTTTTGTCGCATGGATACTATCCAATATGATTGCTACATCATTAGGCTTAGCAGTAGGTGGGACAATCACTTTTTATAAAGCTTCTTGGAACATTCCATGGTATGTAGGTGATGTTTGTATTAAATCCCAAAGAGAGATCTTAGCCAGAGTAGCGCGAAGCTGTTTGATAAGATCATACTCTTGACCACTTTTATGAGTAAGATGAGGTGGTTGAGGGAGCATAGGTTGAGAACATGGAAGAGAGATAGGCACATGCGGTGCTTTGTTACTTTACTTGTTATTACGGGTGTTGTGTGAGTGAGCAATCACATTGTGATGTGGTTGTTGTAACACATTTTGAACACCTTGAACCGTAATCACCAGTTTTAAGCAAGATGGTGCACTAAGTACCCCTCAGAAAATCATTTTAGGAATATTGCTATGAAGTCTATTAATGATTATTGAATTAACATTGTTTCCCTCTTGATTGCACCATATATCCATCCCCAAAGAATTTAATGTGAGAGACCTTTTCTCATCCACTAATGCTACATCTTGGCCAGGGAGAGCAATGGGATGCAAGGAAGGTACATCAGTAGCATCATCATACTCTATGGCAGAAAAAGGCCTTTTACTCTCATCTTTCTCATGAGTGTTCCTAGAGTTCAATTTGGTTAAATATTCCAATATCAAAGGATGTTCACCCATGAGGATTAAAATTTGGTCAAAATCAAGATCTTTGATAACTGCATGTAAAGATACCATTGAGAAATGACATGAAGGTGCCATTCCAATGTAAGATCAGATTTTGAAAGCTTTTCAAAATCAGTGCAAAAGACAAGAGCAACAATAGCCCAGAATGCTTGATTTTTCGATACTTTTTCAATGCAAATGAATGAAACAAAGGATGTTGTAAGGATTTTGATCGAGGGAAGTAAGTTATATGTCTTATATCAGTCCAAAATAGCAAAATTATACTTCCCAACACACTCTTTATGCAAATCAAAGATAATGCCAAGTCAAAATATAGTGAAAATATGTCAAAATAGGCACTTTTTTCACCAAATTTCAATGCAAAAGAGCATAACAAAGGGTGTTGTGAGGAAAATGTTGATGGAAAGCAAATAATATCAGTAATAACAGCCACTTGGTGCCAAAATACCCAATACAACATGATTTTAGCGCCACTTAAGGTCCAACCGTAGTGAAAATATAACAAAATATGCAATTTTTCACGCTTTTTCAATTCCAAGACCTAGAAAAAGGGGTGTTGTAAAGAATTTTAGGAGGTACAGAAAAGAATATCAATAATATCAATCACCTCAATCCATAAAATTGATCACAACAATCTTGGAGTGCAAACTAGGCCAAACGCTAGGGCAAAAATAACCAAAATATGTAGTTTTTTACCGAATTTTCACTACAAGAACCCGTTAAAAGGGTGTTGTGAATATTTTTATGAGGGGAAGAAAATTATTACCCTGATAACAGAAAAAAAATGCAAAAATACCTTTCACAACACGCTTACGGTGCAAATTTAGAGAGTCGATAAGACCAATTTTAATGAAAATTGTTGTTTTTGAAGCCCTAGGTTTGAGATCTTGGAACAAAAATTCTATGCAAATGATTTGAAGTCTGATTTATGATGAAATTAAATTACTCTTAGATCTTAAAATGACTTTTAATCCTTAACATGCAAAATGCCCATGCAAATTTAATGAAAATGCACCAAAATTGCTAGTTTTTGTTGAAATTTTCTATGTAAAAATGTAAATGTTTTAAATCTAAATGTAAATTCACACTAAAATGCAAGGCTACAACCAAATGAAAATTTTAATGAGCCTCAAAAATTAGTAGAAAAATCTGATAAAAGATTTTGCCTACAAACCTAGATTTTGGAATTACTAGGTTATATAAATTTGTCAAAATTTCCACAAAACCCTAGCAATTAAATGATGAAAATGCAAGGAAAATTTTTAATTTTTTGGATTTTTCTATATTTTATATCAGATCTGATGCCAAAATCATGAATTAGGAAAATTTAGAAAGATTTGATGCAATTTAGTAAGCCAAACAATGCAATTTTTTTGTATTTTTCTAATTTTTCATTTTTAAAATTTTTTTCTCAATGCAATAAAATAAATGACCAAATGAATGAATGAAATCAATCCAAATATGAAGATAAACACTCATCAAGTTGTAATTTAAGTCCAAAAACACGGGTTCACCAAAATGTTTAGGTTAAAATTGGATTTTTTTAATCTTTTATTCTTTAGATGTTTGAATCCTCCTTTCACCCTAACATTGAAGGATCTAGGGTCGAGTGGTGAGAACTATCATACCCTAGGTCACTTGAAAATGAGGGGAATCTTGGATTAGGGAATTAATTATCAATTTTTTCTTCTGTTATGTCCAATTAACCATTAAAACCCTAATTATGCAAATACAACAAATTGATGAATAACAGAAAAAGCTCTTACAGTCGGGAGTAAAATAACAAATCACAGAATACTTATTTTCGGGGTTCTGAGGTGGAACAATCAGGGACACTGGTATGGGTGCCCAAGTCCAAGGTACCTACTTTTTTAGGGAATCTGGACCTCCTTCCGACACTTATCAGCTCTGTAACTTCTGTTTCCTGAGATCTATCTGCGGAGGACACTTTTACAGGAGCCCTAGTCCTGAAAGTGCTCCTTTGTTTGACTCTTCTTCAGATCCTGAATCCTTGATGCCTTCCACTCCTTCTTGCAACTCCACTTTTCTCAAATGCAACACCTATAACCTGTAGTCACAAGACTTGGTTTGGGGGATGTGGTATTTAGAGGTTTGCCTCAATCAAACCCTGGAGGACACTTAATTCTCGGAACATTGTTGTCTGATAAAGAGGGCGTGCCCTTGTGAGGTAGAGGCCAAAAACCAAAGGAATCAATGATAAAAACACAATGATATGTCACCTTGTAGTGAAGCTCTCATGGAGGAATATGCTCTTCATGCCATGAGGAGATTGAAGCTCAAATCTGCAAATATCAACACACAAAAACATACAAGTCTGCTCTTACAACACAATAGAAATCCTTAAATCACCTTGAGAACACAATAGCTTGCTAGTAATCATCTAGTTTACAAATGAATGCCTACACATGCTTATATATGCACCTACAAGCATTCCCGCCAAGATATTAAAAATCAAACTTTACCGTGTCGGCAAAATAACCTCCTAACGGTCATAAACTGACACCCAGAAATTGGGGCTTCCCCAAAATAGGGGGGAGGACTTGGGCGAAAAGATATTAAAAATCAAACTTTACCGTGTCGGCAAAATAACCTCCTAACGGTCATAAACTGACACCCAGAAATTGGGGCTTCCCCAAAATAGGGCAGGACTAGGGCGCGGGCGCCCAAGTCCTCCCCCCTATTTTGGGTAGGGTACAGATCAAGGGGTCCACCTAGGTCCTATTTGTCATGGAACCTAGGTCTCATTCCATCGGGATGCTAAAATATGAACTAAAATGTCGTAAATGCACTCTAAAGACCCGGGAGCTAAACCTTATGAGGGAAAAGCCCCCAAGGGGACATTTTCTGACGTTACACCTATAAAAAAATAAAACAAAACTTTAGAGGAAGAAAGGGACATCACAATCCTCCCTTCCCAAGATTGCTTGTCCTCAAGCAATATAAACTCAACACTCCGACATGACTACTCACCTCTGTAATACTAGGATCTCAAATCAACCTTGGTGGTTTGTGTATCCATTTGCTCAATGTAAATGGTTAAAAAACATTTTTAGATATAACCTCCTCAAATTGCCTCACTACATGTGCAACAATCTTCTGCAAGACTTTTGTAAGCTCCCCAAAGATCTGCTTGTCTTCATCTTTTTTCTATTGCACCACTCTGATGTAAGTTACAATACATATGCAAAGGATCTCCATGGATGAGAGTGGACATTTGAAGGTGGATACTTCCATTCTATTTTTCGTGATCAAATTAGTTTGCCTATTTGGAAGTCCCTTAAGAGCCACCTATGTTCCTTCAAAAAGAAATCTAAACTCCAAAGTCTAAAAGTTTTAAGTAATTTCCCCAAGAGAGCATAACCACTGAATACCCAAAACTATGTCACTATCTCCCAAACCAACTACATAAAAATCATCATATACCTTATATTCTCATATGAGAATGTCGAGTTGACTAATTTCCCTTTTTCAAGGAATTATGAACCCGTTAGTTACTATGACATCAAAACCATCAAAATTTTCAGTTTGAAGTCTTCTCTTAGCCATTGGGCTTTTGCCAATGAAATTATGAGTGGCTACACTATCAAGGAGCACTAAAATTCTACATCCATATAGAGTTCTTTAAATTTTGAGAGGATAATACCTTGGCACTCCGGAGAGAGAAGTAAGTGTTCCTCCATTAGTGTCTTCTTCTTTAGAATTTGAATGAGGCTTATGTTCAAGTTCATCATCATCGGAAACTACCTGAATATAATGAATTTTTCCCTTGCCCATACATCTATGACCTGGTTCCCAAGGTTATCTACAAGTGAAACACAAATTCTTCTTCCTGAGTTCATTCTTGGTCTCATATTCTTTCTTTGTCTTTGGTGGCATGTTCTTATGTGCATAAGTTTCTCCCTTCTATGAAACTTCCTTTGATTGGTGACATGATGGAGTCTTAGGATAAGATTTATACTTGGGAACTGGAGTCTCCAAATCTCAAGCTTTCTCGATGGCCTCTTGTAACGATGATGGATTGAAAGCCTTCATCAAACCTTTGAGAGGTTCGGATAGACCTTCCATAAATGTATAACAAACCTTCTCTCAGAAATATCTAGAACCTGGTGGAACCCCCCAAATTTTCCTTGCTCTTTGGTCCTTAAACTCTGATAATGGTTAAGTTTGTGCATAAAAAGTCTTAAATCCTAAACCCTTAGCCTGTTGTTTGAAATCCTGAGTTCTAATTTCGAGTTGACCTGTAGTAGGCAGTCACCCATTTTAAACTCATTAATTCATGTCTTTCCTCCCATCTGAGACTGACCCCATGAGCCTAGTAACCGGTCCTTCCTGTGCGCCTAAACATTTCCTAAATCTGAAAGGCAAGCCCTTAGTGATAGATCAATGATTATCATGGCATTGCAGGCTCCAGATCTACCATATATGTTAGAGCCATGCTGATGCGCTGACTATTGATTCCAAGTAAGTCCAAAGTCTTGTTGGCCGAATACTCCAAGCATCACATGAGCGCACTGCAAGAAGATACCAGAGAATATTCTTCGCGCTACTGCGACAGATTGACAAGTGGCAAGCAGGTCCTATCCCATCCAACTAAGCTAAGGTTAAGCCTTAGCGCATGAGAGCGAGTGCGATAGTGTGGGTCCCTTTCGGGTATGCTGTGTTACGATGGGGCGACACGTGGATCTGACAAGGAGGACAGATGCTGAGTTTGCAGAATTTCATTGGCCCACTCCATTTTAAAATGTTTAAGCTATTTTTCAAAGGTTGCACTGGATAATTTGAACCTCATGGACCAATCTCAACCATTATTTCTCCCGCAACTAGGTCATATCGACGGTCCATATTCAAAGCGAAGGATTTCATGATTTTCAAAGCAATAACGAACTGTGAAAGAGGAAAAAACAAATTGTAACAAACTCAATTCATTTTCAACAAGCGAGATCTACAAAAAATATGTATTACTAACCAGATCCAATTGGATCAAAGATGTAAATTTGCAAGGTTACAAGAATTAAATTTGTAATCAATTGTTGTAGTCTGACATTTCTTTATTTTCTTTTATAAGAGAGCTAGTAGCATTGTAATGAGGTATTTGGGAGAGATATCCTGGGGTCTAATTTTGGGCTTTGGATACAAGATATCCACATCTTTTGGGGAGTAAATTTCTATTGCAGAGTAGGTTCATTTTGATAGGCTTGCAGAGACATATTTTGTTGTGTAAATGAATAAATTTTTGAATGACATTATTTCTTTCCAGATTGAGTTATATGAAAAAACTTGTTGTGTGTGTTGTCTGTGATTGTCTCCTTGGATATGAGCATTTTTCTTTTGAGTGAAGTTGCTAAGGGTTTCTGATCTCATCAATATGCATTTGCTATGTTGTATATCTATTTTGTTGCATCTGTTCAAGGAATGGATTAAATTTGCTTTAGGTCAGATATAAGGGGAAGTGTGTTGTATCAAGGGATTAGTGAAAAAGAATCATAGATAATACTCTTTCTTGGACATATTACTATAAGGCAGTAATACTATTGTTATTAGTCCTTTGGATATGAAGTTTTGGTGTCATAAGGAAGCATTTACACTATTGGGTCTGACTTTGTTGCCCTGATAAAGCATCGATTTGAGGAATTATTTGCCCAATGGTCAGAAGGAACAATGAATTTAAAGATAAAACCATTCAAACTATTTTATTTTGTTTTGTTTTAGTTTAGGTAGGTTTTAGCGTATGTTCTCAAAGCCAGCAATGTGACAATCTCCAAGAACTTTGCCAAATTGTGGGATAATTTTACAAATCTTGGTGCAAATATATGAGAACATATATGCTTGATATAGTGAATGAAAAATCTATTGATATTATAATAAGGGATAACCCCCTAGGTTTGGCAGAGCCTAAAGTGAAGGGGAGATAGGTGTAAACAATCTCCCAATCTGTTGGCCAAGTCTCCCATTGAACTTGATCATAAGAATTGACAAATCTTTAGAATTTGATGTGTGCAGATTTGGGAACCAATAGAATTGGTGCCTCTACTAGGGAAAGGCTTAGTTATCCATTTGAAAAGAGTCAATCTATTCTCTAATACGATCATTAGGGTTAGATAGTGAAGGTCTTCATACCTAGAGAAAGAAATTGTTGCAGCCTATTAGAGGATTTCATAAAAGGTGCTCTATTGGTGAAGTGAATCCATAATGTAATTGATGAGGCAAAAGCTTTTGGATGCTTGATGTTTTGTCCTCTTTAAAGATGTGGTGATTCTATTGTTGAACCTATTTGAAGCTGCAATATTTCCCAAACACTTCATCTATTTCATTCAATATGATTAGTGTAGAACAACATTCCTGGTCATGTTCTTAGAAAAAGTTGTTCTCTGTTGAAAGATACTAAGCTCTCAATTTAATGGTATTCATGGATATCCAAATATTGTTCCTAGTGAAGTTAGAAAGTGTCTCCCATAATATAGTGGAAAGAATTTTGAATCAACAAATAAGCACCTACAAGATTTCTATGATATGATAGGAGATTATGAGATTGAGGCTGAAGATGTTGTCATGAAGCTTTTTGTTTAGTCATTGAAGGATGATGCTAGGGATTGGTTTTCAGATTTACCACTATGTTCTATTTCTTCATGGCTAGATTTTGAGATTGTATTTCTATAACAATTTGGTGAAAGGACTGATGTGATATTAGTGATTCCACAATTCATGAACATTCAAAAGGAAAAAGGATGAATTGGTTCCAGCCTTCAACCTAAGATTTTCAAAAATGTTCAAACATATTCTAGAATATATGAGGCCAAATGATGCATTATGTTTGACAGTTTATCTTGGTGCATTAGATGAGGAAATGAGTTATTTGCTGAGAGTTAAGGAACTTGCTACACTTCATCAAGCTTATGAAATTACAATGGATATTGAGAATAATCATAAATATAGAATGCCAATAGAATACATGTCTGTAGGTGTGGGTTATTCTAAAGCATCTTATGCATATGAGTAATGTAAATCAAAGAATGAGAATAGTTTTCAAAGTGACTGTATTTCTGTTGTTCCAGTTTGTTCATCATTGCTTCATGAAAATCACAGAGTTCCAAGCAAGTTGTGAACATATGTCAAGTAATGTTGATCCTATGTTTTTTGTTAAATCATTGCTTCATTTGAAGAAACAAGAAGGAGAAACACCCTATGCTCTGTATACATGATTCATGACTACTCCGTTAGAAATCTCAGAGTATTGTATACCTGAGGACTCTATGCGCATTGATTTGTTCTATGAAATTTATGAATCAGGTCTGAGCACTTTGCCAAAAAGACTAAAGCCTCAAAACCTTGATCAAATATTTGATTGGATTGAGATTGTGGAAAGAGCTAAAGGTGATTATGTTGGAAGAGTTATGTCTCAGAATACTGATGGCAGTTGTAATATTGAGAAAAGTCATGGCATAATGCATAAGGATGAAAAGATTGTGGCAGAAAATGAAGGTACATCCTGCAGTGATAAAGATGAAGGTTGTGATCAGCCCATAGGAGAGAGATATGTAGATGCAGGTTGTATACACAATGAAATAAAAGATATATATGAAATTGTATCTTGCAGTAGTGTTGTTGTTGAAGGTTCAAAGAAATACACAGATACCAAGTATGATGGGTCAATTTCTGATGATAATAGTGAGTATGTCCCAACTGTTTATGATAGTTCATATGAAGCAGAGATGGAGGTTTCTATTTTGCATGAACATGATATTTGCCCATCTGTGAAGCCATCAGGTGATGAAGTTTGTGTGGATGATAAATGTGTTTGTTTGCCTATTGAAGTTGATCATTGCTATAATATGGAAATGGTTGTGTTTGATTTCAATGATGAATGCATTAATGAAGGTGCCTACTCTGTTGTGAGTAGACAAGCTTCAGATGTTCATAATGATCAAATTGTTGAACACAATAATGAGGGATATGAGTGTTTTTCTAAAAGTGACCTC
This sequence comes from Cunninghamia lanceolata, assembly GCA_027924645.1. NCBI lineage: Eukaryota > Viridiplantae > Streptophyta > Pinopsida > Cupressales > Cupressaceae > Cunninghamia > Cunninghamia lanceolata. The sequence goes on along the minus strand of BSBN01001031.1, from coordinate 1,919,372 downwards.
CTTCAACTTGTTGGTCATGATAGCTATGAGTATGATCAGTCCATTCAAGCCACAACAATTCTAATTTTCTACATCATACCATAGAGGATGTTGAGAGGACACAAGATATGTGTGACAGATGGTTACAAAGAGCTAGGAAGACAAAGTTGTTGGCCATCCAAGCAAGACAACACTTATAGGAGATCAAAGAACGTTGCAATCAACTAGATCATGCAAGGAAAAAAAGGGAGTCATACCTTAGATCTCTATTTCTTCCAAGGGAAGAATACATGGAGGTTGAGCAGGCGAAGGAGAAGCCTCTTGAGGTAAGCAAGCAAGAAGGCCATTCGGATTTGGTTGAACAAGAGAATAGGTATGAATAATTTTTTTTTGTTGGTATATCTAATTTGAATCATAAGGTTCATGAGTTACTTCTATTTGAGAGCCCATTGAAGGCTCAAGTTATAGATGAGGATGAAATAGTTGAGCATGCAATTAGTGGGCTAGCCACTAGTGTTGTATCTACACATGAAGAGGGAGACATAAGTGATTCAGATTTGGGTGAGCCTTTGATCATTCATGGAGAGGTTGAGGAGTTGATTTGTGATAAGGTACAATTTCATTTGGAGGCTGCCTTACTTCAGGAATTTATGCTAGGTACATCATTTGGGTTAGTAAATGAGGGTAAATATCCAACTATGGAAGAATTTGAACATGACGCCTATGAGAGAAAACATGATGCAAATTCTAATTACATATCTTTGAACAACTATTCACTTTCTAATGATTCCAATGATTTACTTTGGGATATCATGTTTTCACTAATACATAGCTATGATTCATGCATGCAAAGAGATAGTATCTATTTGGATTTTTTAGTTTTTCTCAACATGGATCAATAAGAGCATGATGAAGGTGGCACAATCAGAAATGTGATGATATGCTTCCATGATAGTTTCAGTGAGCATAGTGCTTCCAAATTGGACCTAGAACAGTCTACTAAAAATAGAGTATTTGACAAAGATAAACATTGGTTCTTCATTTTTGGTGGCTCGGGGCCACCAAATGAAAATTGTAGGTATGAGTTTTGATGCAGGATGGAGCAGTTACTCTATAACCCAATGGATTTGGTACTTGGTCTGCATCCCAAAGAATTTCTATGGTCCTCGCACTAGAGCCATTGGTGGAACCCCCCCAAATTTTCCTTGCTCTCTGGTCCTTAAACTTTGATAATGGTTAAGTCTCTGCATAAAAAGTCTTAAACCCTAAACCCTTATCCTGTTGTTTGAAAGCCTGTGTTCTAATTTCGAGTTGACCTATAGTAAGCAGTCACCCATTTTAAGTCATGAATTCATGTCTTTCCTCCCATCTGAGACCGACCCATGAGCCTAGTAACTGGTCCTTCCCATGTGCCTAAACATTTCCTAAGTCTGAAAGGCAAGCCCTTAGTGATAGATCAACGACTATCATGACATCGTGGGCTCTAGATCTACCATATCTGTTAGAGCCACGCTGATGCACTAACCATTGATTCCAAGTAAGCAAGTCCAAAGTCTTGTCGGTAGAATACTCCAAGCATCACAGGAGTGCACTGCAGGAAGATAGCGAAGAATATTCTCTACGTTGCTACGACAGACTGACAAGTGGCAAGCGGGCCTCATCCTGTCCAAGTAAGCTAAGGTTAAGCCTTAGTGTATGAGCATGAGCATGGTAGTGTGGGTCCCTTTTGGGTCTGTGCTACTGCGATGGGGCGACGAGTGGAACTGACAAGGAGGACATATGTTGAGTTTGAAACAATTCATTGGCCCACTCCATTTTAAAATGTTTAAGCTATTTTTCAAAGGTTGCGCTGGATAATTTGAACCTCATGGACCAATCTCAACCGTTCTTTCTCCCATGACTAGTTCATATCGATGATCCATGTTCAAAGCAAAGGATTTCATGATTTTCAAAGCAATAACGAACTATCAAAGAGCAAAAAACAAACCATAACAAACTTAATTCATTTTCAAAAGGCTAGATCGATCACAAAAAAACATATTACCAACTAGATCCAATTACATCAAAGATGTAAATTTCTAAGGTTGTAGGTATTCAATTTGTAACCGACTGTTGTAGTCTGACATTGCTTCATTTTCTTTTATAAGAGAGCTGGTAGCATTGTAATGAGGTATTTGGGAGAGATATCCTGGGGTCTAGTTTTGGGATTTGGATACAAGATATCCACATCTTTTGGGAAGTAGTTTTCTATTGCAGAGTAGGTTCATTTTGACAGGCTTGCAGAGACATATTTTGTTGTGTAAATGAATAAATTTTTGAATGACATTATTTCTTTCCAGATTGAGTTATATGAAAAACACTTGCTATGTGTGTTGTCTATGATTGTCTCCTTGGATATGAGCATTTTTCTTTTGAGTGAAGTTGCTAAAGGTTTATGATCTCATCAATATACATTTGCTATGTTGTATATCTGATTTATTGCATCTATTCAAGGAATGGATTAAATTTGCTTTAGGTCAGATATAAGGGGAAGTGTGTTGTACCAAGGAATTAGTGAAGAAGAATCACAAATAATACTCTTTCTTGCACATACTACTGTAAGGTAATAATACTATTGTTATTAGTCCTCTAGATATGAAGTTTTCGTGTCATAAGGAAGCATTTACACTGCTAGGTTTGACTCTGTTGCCCTAATAAAGCACCAATCTAAGGAATTATTTGCCCAATGGTCCAAAAGGAACACTAAATTTAAAGATAAAATCATTCAAACTATTTTTTTTTGCTTCAGTTTAGGTAGGTTTTAGTGCATGTTCTCAAATCCAACAATGTGAAAATCTCCAAGAACTTTTCCAAATTGTGGGATAATTTTACAAATCTTGGTGCAAATATATGAGAACATATCTTCCTGATATAGTGAATGACAAATCTGTTGATATTATAATAAGGGATACCTCCCTAGGCTTGGCAAAGCTTGAAGTGAAAGGGAGATAGGTGTAAACAATCTCCCAATATGTTGGCTAAGTCTCCCATTGAACTTGAACATAAGAATTGGCAAATCTTTAGAAGTTGATGTGTGCATATTTGGGAACCAATAGAACCATCATTGACAACTTTTGAAATTTAGCTACATGTTTCTCCACATTTCCATCTTGTCTAAGTTGATCCAACTCTCTAAAATGGATCTTAGGATCTTTTTGGTCAAATCGCTCGATCAACCTCCTACTGAATTCATCATAAGTGAACTGATGAAACCATGACCATGGGTGACCAACCCATGGTACCACCATTCTGTTGAATACACAAGACAACTGAGAGGGGGGGTGAATCAATTGTATCAAAAATTTCAAATCTTCTCAAACATTAGGATCCACATTAACATTTAAACTTGTTATGATGATTAAGAATGAAAAGTAAATAACATAAGCTAAATCATAACAACATCAAACACAAGACAACACTAAATTTTATGTGGAAAATCCAAGAAGGGAAAAACCACAATGATGATTAGCTCACAATATAAAGTAATAGCAATACTGAATTACAAAGGCTCACTGCCCAGAAGAAAGAATGCTCACTGCAGGTGGACTCATTGTCCAAGTGGACTCACTGTCCAAGTGGATTCACTGTCTAAGTGGACTCACTGTCTAAGTGGATTCACTGTCCAAGTGGACTCACTATCCAAGTGGACTCATTGCCTACTAAGAAAGATAGAGAGGAAGAAGAGAAGGCTCATTACCAGGGTTGAACTGATATAATTTCATTTAACCTATGCATGGAGTTTAGTTCCAATGAAGCTCAATATTCATTACACCACAAGCAACACCTTCACAACAACACTGAAAATAGTAGACACCTTCTACTCACTACATCTAGTAGCCTAACACATGTAAGCTCTTACTACCCTGATCAAATTTGCATCACAAACATCATATCCCTCATGCACACACACATTCACAAATCCTTGACACTTATTTATACCATCATTCTTGAGAACATTCTCCAAGGTCGACAATACAACTTAACCCATAAAATTTAAATTAGGTCTGGACCTAAACATTCCCACAGAGGAAGGGAACTAATACAGACCACACTACATTTTAGCATGGACCTAAATCCACTCTTACACGTTATTCCACACTTCCACAATCAACTAAGCACAACCACAATTAGTGTAAACAACCAAGTCAACCAAACTTGTGTAAACACTATGAATTATTAAGCACATGCTTCTTCAAAAGTAAACACACCTAGAAGATCTTACACAAAGCTTTAACACAATCTAGAAACATCCATGAACATCTTTGAGTCACCTAAAAGCCAACAAATTCAATCACAACTTTCATCTGAAGAAAGTTCACAATCTGCTTACAAACAACACTCTCGAACTTTGCTACACAAGAAATCACGTTCCGAAGCATCAAATCACAAATGTTCTAGATTGAAGATAGATAAGGATCTTATAAGCATACATCCAGAACCACAACACTTGAAACCACTCTTCAGAGAAATGCAGAGCAAAACACTTTCTCCCAGACACACTGCAAACATTATTAGACACTGTTCTCAAACTGGTGAACACAACTTTCACAACACAATGATTCGGAGCACCAAATTCTAGAATAAGCATCTTCAAACACTTCTAAACCACATATCCAAACCACACACTTAGATCTCCATCAAGAAAGAAATGCGGAGAAAATTCTCAAACATCACTCTATAAGCCAGAAGACTTCTTCAACACATTGTTTCTGATATTAATCAAATTTTCTCAAAAGCACTTGAAAACCCAGCAACAGGAACACTTTACCAATATAATCAACACTATCTCAACATTCATAAGCAACTCAAACTCACAATCTTTCCATATCCTCAACTCTGCTCAACCTTATCTTTGATCTTTTCCCAACACGAACTTACTCAAACTCTTGACACGGTTGAAATCAATGACAATACAAGCTTATTGACATCAATGACAACAACAATTAGCACATACTTGCAAAAATCTCCCCCTTTGTCATTGATGGCAACACATAATGTGAAAAACCATCAAGACACAACTCTGCACAAATCTTCTTTACTTTCTTACTCTCCCCCTTTCTTTTACACATCTTACTCTTCTCTTTCTAATCACTGATTCTTTTCTTTTTCACATTGTTCTTTCTCCCCCTTTGTTTTCACATGAACTCTCTCCCCCTTTGACATCAATGGAAAAGGGTGACCCAAATTTCCCTTTTTATGATACTGCACATACTTGCACTGCTCACTACTGCTTTGCAACATATTTTTCTTTCACTACTCTAAATACTCCCCTTGGCTGCAACAATCATCATGACCACTACCCGCTCCCCTTGAGAGGTAGCCTCCAACATCATTCCAGAAAAGAGCGAATCTTGAAATCTACTGGACTGATACATCTCCTTATGCATCTAGTTCAAAGAAGGAGGGTCAATAACCCCTAACTTCTCTTGGAGATACTCAAATGTACCCTTAGGAAGAGCCTTAGTGAATATGTCAACAACCTGATCCTTTGTAGGCACATACTTAAGCTTCACTTCATTCTTTGCAACCTTCTCTCTCAGAATGTGATACCTAATTGAGATATGCTTTGTCCTTGAATGCATCACCAGATTCTTTGAAATTCTAATAGCACTTGTATTATCACATAAAATAGAAATTGCCTCATCATACACAATTTTGATATCCTTCAAGGTTTGTTTCATCCATAACACCTGTGTGCAACAAGATGCTGTAGCAATATACTCTGCCTTTACAGTAGATAGAGATACTGAATCTTGTTTCTTACTTAGCGAAGACACCAACCTGCAAACCATATCTGGATTATCTGACAACTGAAATCCTTTTGGTTGCTCTATGTACACTTCCTCTTCTAGTTCACCATTCAAGAAAGTAGACTTCACATCCATCTAATATCCTTTGAAATCCTTATGTGCTGCAAAAGCCAAAAACATCCTAATGGCCTCCATTCTTGCCACCGGAGCATAAGTATCCTCAGTCTATTCCTTCCACTTGTGAGTAGCCTTGACATACAAGTCCTTCCTTGTTCATCACCCCTTCTCCATTCTCATTCAATTTGTTCCAAAATACCCACTTAGTTTCAATTACATTTTTGTTCTCTGGTCTTAGGACAAGTTCCCAAGTCTGATTCTTCTCAATCTGCATTAGTTCTTCTTCCATAGACTTGGTCCAACACTCATCCTTACCTGCCTCAACCACTGTTTTAGGTTCAAATTTAGAAATTAAACATAGATTTACCTATTCTTTAGCAACTCTCCTTTCCAATACATCTTTGCTCTTATCACCAATGATATGGTCTTCAGAGTGATGCTTCTACACATTACTTGTGAGTTTTAGGGATTCTTTCCGGAGCTTCTTGTTTTTCAACTTGTACTTCTTCTTCTTTACTTTCTTCTTCTTCTTCTCCACAAGTAGACTCATTAGATTCATATTCATCAACCTCTGAGTTCATCTATAGATCCCAAACACCTCCAACCAACATGAAAACTACTTTGTACTAGAAACAACTGTGTTGTGTCAAGCCGAACTTTTGTTACTCATTACTTTCAAGCCAATCATCAAAATTAGAGAAAATTCTAGATGTAGATGTATCCATTGATCAATAACCATATGCTAGAACCACAGAGTAATAAATTCAATAGCGAATCAATGCAGACCAAATTACTAGAACACTGTAGCTTGATTTTACCAGAAAGATACTTAACCAAAATTCATAACATGTCTTCTTACCTGATCAAAATTTCTTGCACAATAGACTTCTTGTGGAGGATAAGATCCTCTTGCAAAATTACCAACCAAGCTAATCTACACAATTCTACCTTTAACCTTTGCAATCACAATCTCTATCCTAATTTAAACCTTTGTTGCTAATCCTTAACCTTATCTCTTTGTGCTAAGGCATCAACACCATTCCTTTGGCAGGGGCGAAAATATTTTCAATAAGGCTCCCCCTGAGCCAAAGCTCTAATCTTAGTTCCTGGAGGGAACACCTATATTAGATGTTGGTACAGGCTCATCCTTAACCTCTGTTACATCTTTCTTTATCTAGATCTCACTCATCTCCTTCTTAGTCTTTGCCGAATCAACCTTTTGTACCAAATTATCCTTCTTCATGCTTCTGCTTCTACAGAACTTAGAGCTATGTCCAGATCTATTGCAATTGTAGAACACAACATTCTTATGACCAGTATTCCTTCCATTCATTCTGGATTTGCATGCCATTGTTCCTCTGATTTTAAGTCTGATCTGTTTGAACTTTTACCTTTTTCATATCCTAAACCCTCTTTATCATTAGGATTTTTCTGACTTGCAATCATCTCATCAAGCCTTGCAGAACTTATCTTGAATTTTTCTTCATAATTCTTTGCCTTCTCCAGATCTGACCTCAGATTCACAACTTCTTGTTCAAGCCTTATACATTCTTCAGATTTGCCTTTCACCATCAAGTTCATATATTCCTCAATCCTTGCCTTTTCTTCACCTTGGACTTTCAGACCATTCATAGATTCAGTTACTAGCCTCAATTGTTCACTGACCTCCTTATTTCTTTCTTTGAACTTATTGACTTGCTCTCTTAATTTTCTAATACATTCATCTGCTTCTTTAACATTCCCCTTCAAATCTTTGATTTCTTCTTCAGTCCTCTCTAGGTCTTCAAGAGTAATCTTGAGTTAGATTCACTAACAGACATGCATTCATCTTCTGAAGATCCATCAAATAGGAGAACATCCTTCTTGTGTGCCATCCTAGATCTACCTCAAGCTATTAAGCTTTCTTCAAAGGAACCTTGCTCTGATACCAATTGTTGAATGCACAAAACAAATGAGAGGGGGGGTGAATCAGTTGTATCAAAAATTTCAAATCTTCTCAAACATTCAGATCCACATTAACCTTTAAACTTGTTATGATGATTAAGCATGAAAAGTAAATAAAATAAGCTCAATCATAACAACATCAAACACAAGACAACACCAGATTTTACATGGAAAACCCAAGAAGGGAAAAACCATGGTGAGGATTATCTCATAATATAAAGTAATAGCAATACCGAATTACAAAGGCTCACTGCCAGAGGGCTCACTGCCTAGAAGAAAGAATGCTCACTGTAGGTGGACTCACTACCCACTGAGAAAGATAGAGAGAAAGAAGAGAAGGCTCACTGCCAGGTTTGAACTGATATAATTGCATCTAACCTATGCATGGAGTTCAGTTCCAATGAAGCTCAATATTCATTACACCACAAGCAACACCTTCCCAACAATACTGAAAATAGTAGACACCTTCTGCTCACTGCATCTAGTAGCCTAACACATGTAAGCTCTTACTGACTTGATCAAATTCACATCACAAAAATCATATCCCTCTCACACACACATTCACGAATCCTTGACACTTATTTATACCATCATCATCCTTGAGAACATTCTCCAAGGTTAGCAACACAACTTAAAACATAAAATTCAAATTAGGTCTAGACCTAAACATTCCCGTGGAGGAAGGGAATGAATGTAGACCATGCCACATTTTAGTATGGACCTAAATCCACTCTTACATGTTATTCCATGTTTCCACAATCAACTAAGCACAACCGCAATTAGTGTAAACAACCAAGTTGGCCAAAGTTGTGTAAACACTATGAATTATTAAGCAAACACTTCTTCAAAAGTAAACACACCTCACAAATCTTACACAAAGCTTTAACACAATCTAGAAACATCCACGAATATCTTGAAGTCACTTGAAAGCCAACAAATTCAACCACACCAACTTTCACCTAAAGAAAGTTCACAATCTGCTCACAAATAACACTACCAAACTCTGCTACACAAGAAATCATATTTTGGAGCATCAAATCACAAACCTTCTGGATTGAAGATAGATAAGGATCTTATAAGCACACATCGAGAACCACAACACCTAAAACCACTCTGCGGAGAAATGTGGAGCAAAACACTTTCTCCCAGACACACTGCAAACACTATTAAACACTATTCTCAAACTGGTGAACACAACTTTCATTGCACATTGATCCAGAGCACCAACTTCTGGACTAAGCATCTTCAAACACTTCTAAACCACATATCCAAAACACACACTTAGATCTCCATCAAGAAAGAAATGCAGAGAAAAATCTCTAACAACACTCTGTAAGCTAGAAGACTTCTTCAACACACTGTTTCCGATATTAATCAAATTTTCTCAAAAGCACTTGGAAACTAAGAAATAGGAACACTTTACCAACATAATTACCACTATCTCAACATTCACAAGCAACGCAAACTCACAATATTTCTATATCCTCAACTCTGCTCAACCTTATCTCTGATCTCTGCCCAACACAAACTTACTCAAACTCTTGACACAGTTGACATTAATGACAATACAAGCTTGTTGAAATCAATGAAAACACTGATTAGCACATACTTGCAACACATTCATGAGTTATGCCCTCAAGGTGAAGAGTGGAAAACTTGATAGCTTCATCTTCACCCATAGGTTTGAATGATAAAAATGTATCTAGCTTCTTATCCATGCACGAGCTATGCACTTGTTGGTTCCTTCAAAACTAGGAAGTGTCATCTTCCCCAATGCATACTGAAGATCCTTCTACCTTGATTGAGGTCAGGATTAGGTCTAGATTCATTTCTGATTCTCTTTAAATTAATGAAGTTTAAAGTAAGAGACATTGCCTCTTTAATCTTTCTTAGAAAAGCTTTATACTCAGCATATCTAGCGATGAGACCATCCTCCATCAGAATCTAAGATTCCACCACTAAAACTTCTTCCTCCCTATGTAGGAAGGTAGGTTGGAAGGGTCTAGCAATAGCACCTGAAGAGCTTGATTCACCATTCTAATTTCTAGGCATGTTCATGTTGTTGTCCATCTTGTGAAGCAATTAAGCCATCATGTCTAGCATCAAATCAAATTTTATTTCTCTATTATCTATAGGATCATCATCCATATTAGTTCTCCTTTCTCTCTCTATCATATTCAAGTCTTCTGTCTAGTTCAAATCTACCACAATCTCCAGACTTTGTTGTTCAAATCCTTCTTTTTCTCTTTGATGGTATCTGAACTCTTTGTTAGTTGGAAGCATGTAGCATAATCTACAATGAATTGATTAGTCTCTTGCACAGGCTGGTAAGATAACTAACTCTGATACCACTATAATATCCCCACCAAACTATCAAAATTTATTCAATAAAAACATTTCTTTATTATAGTAGAAAATTCTTCTACATAAAGCATTACTTACATTATACAAGATTAGTTGATTTATATTACAACCACATTGAGTAATCTAATACTTACTCATAGCTGACTAGGAAACTTTGTATGTTGCTACAACTCCAATTGCCTCTAGTTGGTAGTGTTAAGTGGTCTCAAGACTTATTTCAGTGACAGATTTATCATAAAACAACATTCAAATATGCAACATTCAATTCACTCTTAACATTGAAGCAATTCCAAGTCATGGTCTAGGCAAAAGGTAACGACTCCACATTGAAGTTATCAGCTCAGACCGTTACACATTAACTCTTCATATTATGGAAAACATATGTCGACATTGGTTACATAAGAGTAATTAAATTTGCACGTTCCAAATTAAGTTACTGTGGCCACTAACAACTCTAATGGCTTACAAATCATTCATTAATCCATTCATTAGTAGACTCATGTTTAGTGCCCCATAAAATACAAAAATATGAGACATGCAGCTCCCAAAATTTCATTGTCCCTTCTAAGGTATATGGGGTTTCAAAGCAACATAAAAAAGTTGTGATTTATCCATAAGATGGTGTATATGGGTGAATTAGTAATATTGGCAGTGAAGTTTGAGATTTGTTAAGCCATAACCTTAATAATGGAATTTAACAAAGAAGAGGGAATGATTGCTTAAAAGATGCAACTAGGAAAGGAATCGTGCCACTCTTTGACTTATAATGGAGCATAAGAATAATCATGCAAAAATCAATGATGAAAAGTGTAGTTTGGATTATTGGTTCATGGTAGCTAAAGGTGGAATTTTCCTGACATTTGTGATAGGAGGCTCACGAGTTATAGCATAATGGAATCCAAAATTATCTACGGTTAGATAGAGTCAAGGAACATGCATAATTGATATTGGAATTCATTTATTGAATCATAACTATGTATTATTGAGACAATGCCAATATAATTAGAATTATTATGTCATAACAAACATTTGCACACATATCAATTGGAGATATATTATTGAATTAAAACATACCAATAGGAATGCCAAACATTATCTAAAATATATGAACCTTTCTTCATACAGTTTATTAGAATCTCACACAATCATTCCAAAATCTAAAATATGAATACATTGAAAGAAGCATACCACACTCAATCTACTAGAGCAATTGAAAACAAAAATGATGTCGTAAACTCTAAAACTGAAACTGAAAAGTAGATGAAGCTCTACGTAATCCCTGAGTGGAATCACCAATAGAGTCTGAGAGTTTCCGTTCCTGAATCCCAAGACCATAAGGGTTTTCATCCTTGGATCTACAACCATAAGGGGTTTCATCCCTAGGCTTTGAATTTCAAACACAAGTGCTTAGAAATTGAGATAAATTGTTAATATCAAATTTGGATGCTCTTCTATAGCTTTTTCTCCACCTTTATAGAGATATTTCTTTCTTTCTTTTCTTTTTTCTTCCACTACCAAAGATTCTCTCCTGATTTAGAATGTAACTCCCACTCCTTGAGAAATAATTAACACATGGCCATAATTGCCCCTTTTAAGTGGTCCACTATAATAATAAGTTGTCCTTATTTTTTTAAAATAATATGAGGAATAACTTATTACAATTTTTTTCTACAAAAAATAAAATAAAACTTTAGAGGAAAAATGTGACATCACATATTGTGCCTTTTCCACTTGATTCTTCCTAAATCCACCATCAACCCACTTTAAATTGCCTAAAAAATGAAGATCTTAAAAACCCTCCTCTTTCATTATCCTTTAGCCATCATGGTTTCATTTCATCATTTAAGAGTGTTTCCCATTGACCCTTTGTGAGTGCAAGCCCTTTTACACCACCTTTTGAAGTTGTAAGACATTACCATGCTAAACCCTTGTTAGAGTGCTTCAAACTTAAGGTTTCCCATTCCCATATTACTCCTCTTTAACATCCCAAAACCCTTTTAGAGTGAACCCAAACCTTGTTTCCAAAACCTTTTTCCCACCCCACTTTTCTTGATGTGTTTCCATATGTCATTTACCACCATGTTGTAGATTTTAATGGTTATGTTGTGATTCAAACTTGTTTCTTTGCATAAATCAATATTATGGCCTATTATTCAGCAACTTTTCAATGTGGATCCATGCTTGAAATCCCACAATGGGATTGAATAAAGAAGACTCCCCCTTTAACCTTTATTTTTGTAGGGTTTCCATTCACAAAATTTTGATTGTAGGCCAGTTTTAGGAAAGTCTACAAAGTTCTAAAAGAAGTTCTAGAACTAAAGTACATTTTAACTCTATTTATTGAGCCTCCATAGAAGTTGTGGAGCTTTGTCTAACATAGGAAAGGCTACCTTGTTAACTATCAGGAGTGGTCAATGCTACCATATAAGCTACCACTTGTTGATTTTAGAGCCTATTTTAGTGATTTTTAGCCTAGTTTGATACCAGAGGTCTAGGGAACCATTCATGCTCATAAATTAGAAAATTATTAGGTGATATTCCTCCAGTTTGATCATTTTATCTCTCTTTTTTGTTAATAACAAAGACTTCTAGATTTTTAGGTGGTTTTCATGTTTCCAATATAGATCAAAGCCTACCAACTCTTAGGATGCTTATTCATGATGTTACCATTGATCCCTATCAATTTCAAACCGTTACCACTCCATCTTCTAGGTGAAACTATTCCAACTCTTCAACTTGCATGCAATGCCTTGTTTGTGTTTATCAAGACCTAAGTTTATTGTCAATTGCATGCTTTATGTTGGTCACTAATAGTTGAGCACATTTAAGAACTTGAGATACATTATGGTGCAGGAGCATTCACGGTCATTGACAATCTTGCATCACCAAAAATATTTTAATTTTTAGTTGTTTGGTTTTTTTTTCAATAATGTTGGAGCTTTGAGAAAATCATATTTTAATTTGCAACAAATGTAATTTCCCTTAGGTGCAATTGTAAATGTAATTTTAGTGGGATTTGACTGATTTTGTCATAAGTGGGGTTGCCAAGAATCTTGGAATTGATTTCCAAGAGGTGGGGCTAGAAGCTTTGCATGTTGTTGCATGTCTGGTTGAAATTATGAGACCCAGTATCGGTAAAATGAGAAGAACTGTCTCATATTTTTATCAAAATTAAGAAATTAAACATGTTCTAGAAAGCTGGGAAGGAGAGACATGAAACCCAGAAACTGTTTTAGTAATTTATGAAAACTGAGGGCGCGGTGAAAGGAATAAGTGACGGGTTGTTTTGGAGCTGGGAGAAGAAAATTGAAGAGAGACCTAGATGTTGGGAAATGAGTCTAGGATGCTGAAAATTTATTTGTTGCAGGTGTTGCATATATGATTCTAGGAAGCTCATAAGCTTCATGTTGATGTAATGAAATTTCTTATTGAAATAAAATAAGTGTTGCAGATTTCTGATTTCTCTTCCATTTTCTGTTGTTTCACTTCATTTGTAGCCTTCTTGCATAGGCTTTTGTGTTGGTATTTGTTGTAGATTTGAAAGGGAGTTTTTACTTTGCATCAATTGGTATCAGAGCTTAGAAGGTCTGGGCAAAAGAGAGTTTGGTGTTTGTGGGTTTTTGTTTGTGCAGGTTGAAGAGAGAACCTGGTTGCCAAAAGACTAGGTAGAGAAAAAAAGAGAAGAGACCTAGGTGAGGCAAATCCAAGAGCAAGCAAGGTTAAAGGGACTTGATTGAAGAAAAGATGGATTTGTTTAGAAGGTACCTACAGGCTGGGGGTTCACAAAATAAGAAGCAAGAAGAAAAAGAGAGGAAGAGGAAAGAGGAAAAGATGAGGCAAATAGAGGTTGAGAAAGAGATAAGAGAACTGAGGCAAACTATGGAAGAACTAAAGAGATGAGAGAAAGAATGGAAGAGAAATGGAAGGATTTGCTTAAACAAGAGTAAAGTTGGCACTTATCAGTGAGCAAGAGGGTATCATGGCCTATTAAGAAGATTATTCAAAGAAGAAGAAGACAAGCAAGGACATCAACAATATAAGAGGTAAAAAATGAAATCGTGAGCACCTCCAAGTTTGTTTTGAAATCAAGCATTGAAGAAGTTCAAGAAGACAAGGTAGATATAGTTGTGGATGAGTCTCCATGTCATTTTGAGTTATTTGAGTCTGATGTTCAAGATGAGCGAGGTGAGATGCATGGTTTAGATTTTCCATTTGTATTTGAGAATGCAAGGATCTCTTTGTTTGCTGATGAGCAAGTAGAAAGATATGTTGATGTTGCTGATAAAGTTGGTATGCAAGTTGCTGTTGATAATAAAGTTGTTGATGAAGATGTTGCAGATTTGTTTGTTAATGAGGTATATGTAGATTTGCAAGAGTGTAATGGATACTTTAGTAATGGTGAATATGCTGCCAAAGATGAGGATAAAGACATACATGATACTATTGAGGTATATACACAAGAAATGGAATTTTGGAACCTAAAAGCTGGGAGGATGTTGGATAAGAGATGGTATAAGAGCAAGAAGAGAAAGAAGCACCCAGGGACAGTTGCAAAGATGAAGGATAAATTGTAGAAGAATTGGAAGACTAGGAAGAAGGAGTGTTGTACCCAACCAAATTTTTTGCTTCATTAAGGCATTTTGAAACAAGTCTAGAAAATTTTTCGTCAAAAAGTCAAAAAAGCAAAATTTCTAAAAATAGACGTCGAGTTAGGTTTTCTGGGTTTCTTGAGATATGGATGTTGGCAAAAATTTCTAAAAATAGAATCTCCAAATCAGGTGTCGCGCTCGATTCTCATTGGTCGATTTTGCTCCACGATCGGCACGATTCAGACGGAATCTTCAATCGACCAATTTTTCTCTACTGGGTCATTTTTGCTTTTTCACAAGGTGAAGCATGAGCTCGAAAGTCATCAACACAAAAAAGTTCAACTGCCAGAACTCTTCGACGAGTTTCCAACGCTGTTTCAACGACGCAAAACTGACAAATGGCCGTTGACTCGATGATGCACGCAAAACGATGCAAGATGGATCCAAGGTGAAATGAAATGTTGGAAAATCATAAATTTGACTAATTCTACTGAAACCAGGCACCCCAGAAGGCTTGGGGCGCCCATCCTCTCCTGTGTTAGTTTTTTTTCACATTTTTCGAGAAACGTAAAAAATGCTTCCGTCGGCTCCTTTCCGATTGGTCAAACTTGGTCAAACTCAGTCAAAAGGCCCATAAAAGCAAGAGATTCATCTTAGATATGCTCAAGGTATCCAATCTACCCTCATCCTGATGCCTATCCGTGGAATCCTGAAATTGGCTAAGTCTGATGTCCTGAAATCCTGAAAAATTGACTAAGTCTGAAATCTGGTGGATCCTCAAAAATCTAGAATCCGCATGTCAAATCCCTTGGATTTGAGACCTATATCAAACATCTTGAAAGTATATTTCAAAATATTTAAAGTATAAGAAATTCAATATCTAAAAAATATATTTTGAAATATACGTCAGACAGGACCTTCGAATTTTGGTGAAATTCAAGATTTGCGGTAGAAATTAAAAAATTCCAAAATTTTTCTAAGGCATGGAAAACCAAGCGCCCCAGGTGGCTTGGGGCACCCAAACTCTCCAGAGTTAGTTTATTTTTGATGATTTTCTCAAAAAAACATGGATCTCCTTCTGTCAGCCCGGTCCGGTTCAGAGTTGATCAGTTTGGCACATTTTTTGAGGCAAACAGAGAGTACAATCAGCTCAGTTTTCATCAAGCTTACATATTTGCCAAATCATTAGACTCATTTTCATCCCAGTTGATAGAAATTGACAGCCAAACAGGGGTCCTGTGCCTCTGAAACGCGCACACAAACTAAGAAATTGAAGAAGTTGAAAAAATTAAAAAAATGGCTAAGTGTTGGAAAACCAGGCGCCCCAGGAGGCTTGGGGCGCCCATCTTGAGTAGTGTTAGAATATTTTTGTGTTTTCAGTGTTTTCCGACATGCCTTGTTACCAATCTTCACCCGTTGGCAGTTTCGGGGAGGTCAAACTTGGTCAAACGATGTCAGATCGTCGAACGGAGGCAGGGGATGGAATCTCAGTTGATCAATCTCCAAAATGTCAGGATCAGTTAGCTTTTTTCAGTTCATGATGACATTTTTCCACTTCGTCAAAGTCAGAGACAGGCCATATTTGAGTCAAAACGAGTGTTGAAGTGTCGAAAATGAAGAAAATTTTGTTAACACTTCTTCCAACTCGCGCATTCGATGACATCATCAAAGAAGATATTTTTTGTCATCTTGCACATGAAGCCATAGGATCCTACAAAATAGGGATTCTTCCTATTCGAAGACATCCACTTAGATTTATGCTTTAAAAGATGCTTTCTTCATGGATGAGGACGAAGTTTTCTTCTCACACAAGTAAAGCTGCTTTTTCGACCAAAAGATTTATAAAGACAAGCTTTAGGCTTCTTTATTTCATTTTCTTTTGCAGGTTGCATCCAGAGGAAAGATTTTATTTTTCTTTCAACAAAGATTCGAAGACCCAAACCAGGTGCTTTTTCAGTGTTCTTCATAGATTCGGGTTGAGAAAAAAGAGAGGCTTGCTTTTTCAGGGTCCTTGTTTCAAGGAGATCATTTTTCAGAAATCCGACCAGAGCTTTTTCAGTTTTCATCGAGATGGGTCCATCCAGATTATCATCCTCTTGAAGATTGGAAGTTGTACTTTTTTTTTTTTCAGGAAACTGCTTTTTTCCTACTTTTTTGAGAAAATCTCTGCTTTTTCAAAATCTGACAATCTGGGTTGCTTAGAAACGGAATTATCTACAAAACCCATGTGCCAGCTTTTTTAGCTCACACTCTGTTTTTTCTAAAAATTAGAAAATAATTTTCAGCCATCTGTTCAATACTTTTTCCAACATAGGCATGTTCACAGTCGATTTTCAAATCTTCCAATATGCAGTACTCTCCAACACAAATCAAGCACAAAACAGCATTGGTTCATGATTACCTGAAAACTTGTGAAACAGACTTGCATAAAGTACTTCCAGTAATCAATTTACAATCCTTGGAGGATGCAGGAAATAATGCCATCAGGAATCTTGGACACTCCGGTATGCTTGCAGCAGCATCCTTTCCTATCACTGTGCAAAGTATCAAGTTTGTGATTGCTTGCGTGACGCATTACAACTCGGTCACAAGAGAAATTCAGTCAGGTGATGGACATGTGCTCTGTAGCTTGAGGCCAAACGACATTGAAAAGTGTTTTGCAATACCTATTTGGAGAGAAAACTTAACTATTTCACTTGAAGAATGCAAGAGGGTTTGGAACAATGATAAGGAAAAATACAGAAAAAAGATTGGTCAGAGGTGGTTGAAAGAAAAGCAGAATATTATGCCAAAGAATGTTGGACGTGGAGAATTCAAGGAGGAGCATGCAATAATGATTACTCTGCTAAGTCGTATCATGAGTCAAGCAGATGCAAACAAATTTCAGCCTTGGATGTTTTACATCATGTCCCAGATTGTTGACGGAACCGAATTCTATGATTGGTCGGCACTATTCAGTGATTGTCTCCACCAACAAATAATTGATTTTCAAAGGGCTCACGAATTCCACATGATATCATACCTTGTATATTTGATGGCTTTTCAGGGTCAATTCAGAGGTTTGAATGTTGTTGGAACTCTGGGTACTCAGCATGTGTATCATCATTTCCCATAGTTAGAGATCTCTCAAGTTGAACGACATTACAGGCGGGTGAATGATGCATTCTTGATGCATGCAGTGCGAGACATGGACAAGGAGTTGCATATACGGTTTTCTGTAGAGGCTAGAATAGCAATGGCAGAATGGGCTGATTGGTTTATCCAATTTCCTACTTTTTCCTACATCAGAGTATATGGCTTCTCAGGAGAGCCAGCCATGTTGCCGCGATATCCTACAGATGAAATAGCATTTATGGAATTTTTGAGGCAAGCTTATCAAGTGCATACATTTTTGCGTAGCAGACGCAAGATTGCCTTCAATTTTCCACTTGGGATGAGTATTTACAGATGTAGATCTGGAGCAGATGCCAAGGCAATCGGTAATGAATCATCCAGATATGGTCTTAAGTTTTTCGACAGGAGATCTTCATATGATCCCCGTGGTGTTTATGCATCACATCTTGGTCAGAATTGTATGCACAAGTTTGCAGTTGAAGACTTCTAGGCTAATTGTGCTGATGAGTATGAAGTGCGAGGACGCAGTTACAGTAGGTTCACTCTTCAGCAAATGTCTGATATCCTATTAGAAGACATAGAGGGTTTGACAGAGAGTGGTGAAGTTCTACTTCCCACGTATTTCAGAGACCAAATTGAGCAACAACCGTTGCCACCAGTTAATTGGTCAGTAAAAGAGAGTACTTCCATTGAGGAGAGAACAAGTCGAGTGGTTAAAAATAGTTTGATATTCTTGAAGACTAAGCGGAAGGATGATATTTCAGTAGCAGAGCCGCCAGTTGTGCAACCATCAGAACCTTCCACTTCCAAGACAAAACAAAGAGTAAAGGCTATGAGTGTTCTCCCAGAGGGAACAAAAATGGCAAAGTTAAAGAGGAAAAAAGACGAGTCTCCAGCTCATGTCCAACAGGAACATCCACCAGTTGAACCAGAAGCTCCTGTTGAAACAATGCCACATGTTGAAGTGTTACCTTCAGATCATGTATCTCCACCTTCTTCATTGATCCCTTCTCCTATTCACATAGATTCAGAGCCAGATTCAATGGTTCGCAAATTTGATGCAAGCATTGATTCATCAGGAGCTGATGAGGCGAGAACCAAGTTTCCAAGAGAGGATGGCTCATCCTGGCTTGAAAACATTCTGGGAAGGAAGAGAAGAAAGCCCTCATATTAGCTGAATTTAACAGAGCTAAAAAGCGTCTATCAAGACACACCGGACAAGCAACTGAAGAAGCAGATTCGCATTGAGAAGAATGCGGATGGAGAAATAATTCTTGAGACTGCAACACCTCCAGAAAATAGAAGTGCTAATGATGTCGAGGTTGATGACTTCACAGTTGTCAAAGCTAACCTTGGCAGAAGTACTTGCCATACAGATGTCAATCTCTTTGAGGTTGCAGCGGATAGCTTGAAGGAAAGGGTGTTGAGAGATGGAGAAGACAAGGCAGCTCTCAAAGCTGAGGTTCGACAATTGCGGCAATACATTTCCAACCTTTTCCATGGCAATTCACAGATTGATTTGCTTCTTCCACCAAGTCTTGGATCACCAGCTGATCAGCGGCATTTTAATAAGTTGGTCCTCTATGGGAAGCACATGGACAGTTGGGTAGAAGAATTTGTGACCAAAGGGAGAGTTGTACTTGTAGAGCTTTATCAGTTGAAGTACAATGCTCATGATTTACGCCAAGGCATACAGGGGTCGCAACAGATCATGGCAGAAAATAGACCGGTGTTTGAGATCATTATCTCTGACTTGAAGATTGCGCTTGATACTGTTGATTCAGCTGAAGATAAGAAGACAGTTTCTACTTGGAAAGCGCAATATCTTTTCACAGTAAAAACTTATGACAGTATGATTTCAGAGTTGACAGAATTGAAAGAAAAGGTAATCGGCATCCTCAAGTTTGTCAGATCCTTTGTCTCTTAGATCCTGTGTTCATATGAGAAAGAAGATGGTACCCTGTATGACCTTGGGGAAGTGCAAGCAGAGTTCCAGACTCTCGTCCGCAACAACTTTAATGATGATATCAATGCCAGCAAGATGAGTCGTCTTGCCGCAATGTCAGTGAAATTTGACAAGGCTGTGGGTGAAGTTCACAAATTTCTTCAGATGGTTGCCAATGGTGAAGAAATGTTAGAGAATCAGAATATTGTTCTAGAGAGTATCAGTGTTCCTGGCAGAGATGCAGTCACTCGCTTTTTAGAAGATATTGTTTCCTAGAATATCGATGGATGACATCACCAAAAAGCTAGAATGTTGATGAGGATGCATTCCAAAATAAAGTAGCTTTAAAACATATGCTTTTTGTTTTAAAGCATGTGCTTTCATCCTAAGCTCATCCATTCTATATTTAGAAAGAAAACACCTTGTGATAGTTGGAATCTTTTTGCTTTAAAGCAGATTGCTTTAAAGCATTTGTTTATTGTATCTTTGTCTTAGAATAGTAATAAAGCTTGCGAGTTGGCAAGTTAGGGTTAATCAAGGAGATTTTAGGGTTCCCTACTCCTTTGATTTTAGTATAAATAAGGGCATCCTTGCCCATTGTTGGTAATGGTAGTGGTGATAGCAAATTTGCTGTGCCTATTCTAGCCTGTAAACATTGTTATTCCCAGTGTCTGTTCAATCTGTGTTCATTGTAAGGAATGACTTTTGTGATAACAAATTTGCTGTGCCTATTCTAGCCTGCAAACATTGTTATTTCAGGTGTTTGTTCACTTTGTGTTCAGTGTTCTCCGGTGTTTGATCGCTTACTGTATGCCTACCTTTTGCTATAGTCTTGCTGTCCTGGAGTTGTATTAAACTTTCTGATATTGAATAGAAATCTCATGCCTACTTTGCTTTGATATTCTATATCAATTCATCAAGTTTTCGTCGTCAGATGTGTAGCTTTTGTGGCTTTCATTTTCAGCTTTCATCATTAAAGTACTCTTAGTCTTGTGGTGTAAATCTGGAGGAAAACTACTTGAGTTTTTGTGTTAACAATCATTCCCCGTTCACTTTCAACTTCCTTTGCTCTGAATTTACTCAGGAGGTTGAAAGCATCATTAGTCTATGCTAGTTGTAGTAGAAGTTTTATTAAAAAGGAAAAACCTCTTCTGCAACGTTTAGAGTTTTATAACCTTGTGCTCTGCAGCTGAGAATCAAAAAGAAGATAGGTGAAGTTTCATTCAAGTTATCTTTTCAGCGAACATTAGCAAGAAAGGGAACTCCCCCTTCCAATAGGAGAGCAGTTTATCTGTGCATAGCTGTTTGTTTCCAAATCGCATACCAGAGGTGCGAATTGAAACGCCAACAAGGAGCAACCAACATTCAATGGGACTTGAATTCTCTTTTATTTGGGAGTATGGTGTAGGAGCATTCACGGTCAATGTCAATCTTGCATCACCAAAAATATTTTAATTTTTAGTTGTTTGGTTTTTTTCAATAATGTTGGAGCTTTGAGAAAATCATATTTTAATTTGCAACAAATGTAATTTCCCTTAGGTGTAATTGTAAATGTAATTTTGGTGGGATTTGACTGATTTGGTCATAAGTGGGGCTGCCAAGAATCTTGGAATTAATTTCCAAGAGGCGGGGCCAAAAGCTTTGCATGTTATTGCATGTCTGGTCGAAATTATGAGACCCAATATCAGTAAAATGAGCATAAATTTCTCATATATTATTGAAATTAAGAAATTAAACATGTTCTGGAAAGTTGGGAAGGAGAGGCATGAAACCCAGAAACTGTGTTAGTAAATTATGAAAAATGAGGGCGCAGTGAAAGGAATAAGTGATGGGTTTTTTTGGAGCTGGGAGAAGAAAATTGAAGAGATACCCAGATGTTGGAAAATGAGTTTAGGATGTTGAAAATTTATTTGTTGTAGGTGTTGCATGTATAATTCTAGGAAGCTCATAAGCTTCATGTTGATGTAATGAAATTTCTTATTGAAATAAAATAAGTGTTGCAGATTTCTGATTTCTCTTCCATTTTCTGTTGTTTCACTTCATTTGTAGCCTTCTTGCATAGGCTTTTGTGTTGATATTTGTTGTAGATTTGAAAGGGAGTTTTTTCTCTGCATCACATTATCAATAGGCTCCCTGACAAGTTTCAAGTTTGTACCTTCTCTCTACTCAAGGTTGCCCCCTGGGTAATGCTATCATGGTTGCTACCAAAACTGGTCAATATTATCATGTAGGTGATTTTGCATATGGTGATCTTGTCCTTTAGGTCCAATCACCTCCAAATTTCATAAGTTTTTCTAGGACAATATTTCAAGCAACTTTTATTAGGACCATTTCTCTACATAGGTGCATTTGAAGCCATTTATTTACTATTTTTCATTCTCAATACTCTGTCAAATTTACTACTTATTGATTTCCTAGTCCTGAATGTTTCCAATTAGTATAGCTTGTCAAGTTTTTTGTCTATTTATTAGTCCTAGATCACATGATTGTAAATTATAGTTAGACTAGTTGGAGATAACCTTTGATAACTCTAATTTGCACATTGTTTGCACACACAACCACACTTAAGAAGAAACTTACATATTCATTTCCCAAAAAGGTTCATATTTAGGGTTCTTTAAAATTACAGGGGTTCTCTTAGGCCACATACCTACATACAACTATTCTATAGGTTAGTTACATGTCTATAAGTTGCTAGAGGTGTTTTGTTTTGGCACCAAATGGTTTGAAGTCTCTTGAAGGTTGTTTTATCGACTCTTTATAAGTATTTGGGATAAAATTCTCCTCCAGAATCATTATTGGGATGATTTTATTACTTTCAAAAATTGAAAGTTATTTGGACTAAAGATTGAATGGTGGCAGCTTGCTTTTCATGTGCAAATGAATATTCTTTTCTTGGTTGTGTTTGCATTTTTATGCTAATGTGGTAGTAGTGACGGTTGTACCCAAGGTATTCACCTCTAAATAAATATGTTATCATGTGCATGCGTATTGGGGGTTTTTAATTTACCAAAATATGACCAAATATATCAATTTAGTATTATGGGAAAGGGGATAATTTAACTAATGTGATACTGATAGGTATTGGGGGCTAGGAAGAATGCACAAAAGGGGGTAGGGTGTTTATAATTGGTGTTTCAAAACCTCTGTAGATATATTTGCACAAGTCAATAAGAGGAAATGTCATTCACCATGGTCTTTCTAGGGTCATGAAGCTATTTTTTTACACCACATAATCTTGTATTGTGTTAAGGCCTCATAATCCTAGGGGTGCCTTGTTAATCCCAACTCTAATGCAGTTAACAAAGGAAATAGTAGAAACACCAAGGTTATGCAAGTTTATTACAATCCTACCAAGCTTCCTAAAACTAGTTATTGGACACCTTTTGGTAATGCCATGACCCTACCTAGAAGAATCCCTAAGTATATCTAAAACCCTTCCATTATAATTTAGATTAATATGCATACTATAATTGAGATATTTGTTATCAGGGGGATGCATCATTGTTAGAGTAGGTATGGTAAGGGTTTGGGAGTTGATATGTATAAATGTTTTTAATTCAAATCTTTTTGTAGGATGACATATTTGTCATAACTCATCTAGGTTTTCTATGTCAAGGCTTTAATAAATGGGATGACAATCAAAATTAATTTTGAGTCAAATGTGGGTGTAAGCAGTGCCTTTGTTTGATAGGGTAGAAATAATAAGGAGATATAAAAATAACAAAAAAAAGTATATAGGGCACCTAATGAAAATAGGGAGGTATTTTAATTATACTAGTGTATGTGGAGGGGGTATCAAAATATAAATTTGAGGGGTGGAAATGAAATTAGGGGTGTTTATTAGTACCTTATAATTTCAGGTGCTATGCAATTGGTTTATTAAGTGAATCCCCCAATAAATTGGACTTCCTTGGTAGGGGTTCTTATTTTCATTTTGGTAGGTGATTTACTTCTTAAAAGCCATGTTTTAACTTTTATTGACTTGGTGGCATTCACACACCATAATCATTTTCTTTGGTAGTTGTCCACCTTCCTTGGAACTTGTGAATTGATCAAAATTCATGTGGGAAACATTTCTATTTTATTATTTATTGGTGGTAGCTAAGATGCAAGAGTGGAACAATTTTAAATTCCCCCACGAGTGTTGGTGACTGTTCATCCTTCTGGAGACTACAGGTGACACTTGTCAATTCTTGGCAACAATAGTTAGTATTGACGATGGGGCAACATGACTCATGGTCTAGATTATAATGGCCATCCATCTTACAATAAGGATCCTTCTTGGACAAGTAGAGTGTTTCCTTTTAAACAGAAGGTAGAATAGAAAAGAGAGAGAGATTCCCCAAGGTGAGAGGGTATAGATGATAGAGGTAGTTCTTCTTGGTAGAGAGAGGGAAGAGGCAAGAGAGATGTGATCTCTCTTTAGTAGGATATAATGAACCCACAAGAAAATAAGACAATACACACAAAAATATGTAGAATAAAGAAAAATAGAATGCTTCGATGGAGAAACTTCCCAATAGAGCTTATTTTCAAATATAAATATCCAAGGTACCTTCCCCTTGGGAAGTTATTACAATATAATGAGTCTAATAAATATAACAACTACTAGATCCCATTAATGTGGGATAGATACTTTATTCTAATCAACTAGTTTGATGACTTACTTTAAGCATATGCATCAACATGTCTTATTTAATATTATCTATGGGCAACTTACAAAGCATATGCACCCAACCAGTATTGGGTAATATCAATTACATATAGTAGAATGGGGTTCATAACATTATGCATCCTCCCCTTTGAAATTTTTTTTCCTCAAAGTTATAAATAAGGAAACTTGGAGAGAACGTTGGGTGGTTCCCATGATGCATCTTTAGGTGAAAGACCCCTCCATTAGACTAAAATCTCATCAACATAACTAGTTTGAATGTTATTGATGAATTTGTCTGATATAACCTTTGGTTCTAAAAATATAGATCCCTCCTCATCCAATGTTGGTAGCTCCATTAGTGTTCAAGTAGTAGTCTTAATCACTTTCTTAAGGCAAGAGACATGAAAATTAGGTGGATCTTAGAAGAGGGTGGGAGTGCAAGCTTGTTCAAGACCTCACTGATGTGTTACACCAGTTGATAAGGGCTATCAAATTTGGGACCTAACTTATGACCGTGCTTGTTCCACAATGACGTCTACTCGCAAGATTGGAGACATAAAAAGACCCAATCACAAATGATAAATGTATACTCTTATCCTATACTAATCCACTTACTATTTCATGCGATTTTGCACTAGCACTAGATTATCCTTAAGGATCTAGGAAACATCCTCTTGCTTGGCCAGGGTACTGTTAATGGCTACAACTTTGGAAGATCCTAGAATATAAGTACCCAAGGAAGGTGGGGGAGTACCATGGAGGGTGTCATAAGGTGTCATATTTGAAGCACTATGATAATTGGTATTATACAACCACTCAGCTAGAGGCAACCACTTGCCCATTGTTCCTATCACTCAAACACAAAATAATACAAGTAAATCTTAAGGCATTTATTAACAACCCTAGTTTGGCCATTAGTTTGAGAATGATAAGTTGAACTCATGTTCTAGTTAGTGCACTACAACTTAAACAATAAAAAAATTGTTAGTAAAGGCAAGGTCGTGATCATTGACAATAGAGTGGGGCACCTTGTGAAGTTTAAAGATAGAATCTAAGAAGTGTTGAGAAACCACAATAGTTGTGTAAGGGTGAGAAAATGCATAAAAATGAACATATTTTGTCAAGCAATCAACAATAAACAAAATGACCTATTTACATCTTGACATTGGAATCCCATAATGAAATCCATGTAGAAATATTAGTCCAAGCCTTATCAGGAATAAAAAGTGGATGTATAAATCTTGAGGCCTTGTGTTGTTATATGTAGCCTAATTAGACTTGGAGGTTAAATTTTCCCCACTTTTATCGACGCGGTTTCCCCCCAAATTATTTAATGGGGGTTTGGGGGTAGTACCCCCAAGACGGGGTCAAGGGGTAGTGCACCTTGCGGGGTCTAAAGTCATGATAAAAATGACTAAGGGTTAGGGTTTCTGTTGATATTATATTGTAGCATTTGTAGCGTTATTGAGTTGCAAGGATTGCTGGTTGTAATCGGTTTGATTTGATGGATAATAATATTGGACTCTTTGTTGGTGGATGTAGCCCAAGTTTGGGTGAACCGCGTTAAAAATTATCTCTCGCTGTTATTATTTCTATGTATTTTCATTCCTCTGTTTAATCTTTATTTGCATTTAATTGATATCTTTTACGTGCAATTCCTAACACCTTGATGGTTTCCCCTTTATTCTGAGATGACACATCACATTCTACTATAAATTCTTTGACATCTTGCTTAAGGCCTTCCCAAAAGAAATCTTGTTTGACTCACTCATAGGTCTTCAAAAATTCTAAGTGACATATAGTAGGGGTGGAATGAAATTCCATGAATAATTTTGAAACTTGAGTTAGAGAGTTGGGAACTAAATATATCCCACCTTGATATATGAAGATTTGTCCAATCCATTAGAAACTGTTGTCACTTGAATTTGCACCCTGTTGTTGAAGCTTTTGGTAGTTCCAACAAATTCAGTGAAACATGGGAATGATCTCAAGGTGTGGGACCTTGCAAATGAGATCAGACCTCTAGAGAAGGTTGGTTCCTCTTTCTAGAGTTAAGGTCTAGAGAACTTAACTAAACCTATGCTACTGATCACTAAGGAAAAGGGAGAGAAGGAATACAAAAAAGAAAATGGTGATGCACCAAGATTTAGGCTGTTTGGTTGGAGCTGACATAACACAGTAATGATTTCAAAGGCTAAATAAACTAACACATACTCATCCGATCTTTAACAAAGGCTAAAATAGAATACTAAAACCTATAAAGGGACCGCTTTATCCACAAGATAAGTTAGCAACATTCAAGCAGACATAGTGTAAAAGAATATGAGAGAGGCGGAATCAGTTGCTTATATTAATCATGGAGGCCAAATAGATATTACAGAGAGAGAAAAGATAAATACAAATTGGGAAGACACAAAATGATAACTTTCCCCTCATAATTGAACTAGAAATGAAGACACAGAGGTCCACAAGAGGACATAGTCCATCAGATTCATATAGTTTTGGGAAATATCATGAGGCCATGATCAAATATCCAATGCTTCAACCTGAGTAAGGATCCAGCAACCAACCAACCCTTAAAAAATACATCTTAACATGCTTATATCACTTTAACAAATCACTGCACAGCTACAAGCACTAAAATTTAGTCAACCATATACCTATGCTGCATTAAAATCTAGCCCAGAGGCCATGTCAGAACCTATAGATTTGAGTGTCATCCATGCTTGGCGTGTTGAAGAATCTGTAGAAGAAGATCCACCCATGGCCCGCGCACTAATTTTGTCCTTGAAAGGACCTGTAGAAGCATGGGTTGCAGGGGTACTTCATTTGATTCATTTATTTCTGGTCCTTTTGCATTGAATATTTCCATTGTTTCAACTACCTCCAACTGACCTTGGCCTGCAACAATGATGTCACTTGTGGAAGTGCATTTTTAGGGCACTCAGAAAAGTTGTGCCTTTTAAAATATTTTACAACACTTTAAAATATTTTAAATTTCTTTAAAATATTTTAAAATACTACATCATATTACATGCTTTATTTTCATTTATTTTCACTTCACTTTAATTCAGACTATTATTTTGCCTTATTGGCAAAATTTCTCCTTCATGAACTATTTTTGTCTTTGCTTTTCCTTTAGTCAGCGAAATCTCCATTTCATGAACCATCTCCTTGCTTCCTTATCTTCCTTTGGTTGACGAAGTCCTCATTTGGTGAACCATCGAGTCTTCTTTCTCCTTTTGGGCCTTTAGTCGGCAAATCACCCTATCGACGAACTTGAGAAACCACAAACTGATCGGCGGGTTTGCAATTTTGCCGATTCTGCCTTATCGGAAAACTTTCCCTTTCACAAACTTGGCCTTGCTTTGTCTTTTTCTCCTTAGTCAGTGAATTTGCCGATCGACAAACTTGCTGACCAGTGAACCATTTGGTTCTCCTACCTTTCACTTTGCTGATGACTCTTCCCCTTCTCTTTGTATATTTTGCCGATGTCTTCCTTTTGCCTCAACTCTTTCCTTAGTCGGTGAATTCGCCAATCGATGAACTTTAAGTTTGCCAAACTTAAAGTTTGTCAACTAAGACTTTCTTTTCCTTACCTTTAGCTCAGAAGCAAACCCTCCCGCCTTAGCCTTGTCTCATTCCTTTGTCGGTAAAATTACCTATCGGAAAACCTGCCGATCGACGAACTTAAGATTCATGAACTTTGAGATTTGCCGATAAAGGCAACCTTTAGTCTTTGCTCCTGCCTTTGCCTTTGATAATCTTCCTGCTCTGGTTCCTTTAGTCGGTGATTTCTCCGATTGGCAAATTTGTCGACTGACGAACCAAAGGTTTGCCAAACACAAATTTTGCTGACTAAGGCAAAAAATAAGGGCAAAAGACTTAGAAATTTTGTGATTTTTGAAGGGGGACTTTCTTCCATTTAATCTTTCTTAGATTGAATATTCCTGATGAAAGAAAGGGGAGAATTTTTGGGCTATTTTGGACTTTGGAAAAAATATGACAACAAAACCCTAACACAAATTGAGGGTCCCATTCTAATTGATGAATGATAATATGAATTGTTGGGTTAGTGGCCCATTCCTACTGAATTGCATCCATCCAGGTGGGTACTAAGACTAAAAGATAAAAAAAAATTCCATCCTCTTCAAATTGACACGAGAGAGCATTCACAACAACATCTTCCTTGCCCTTCTTATAGACAATCTCATAATCATAACACTACATTTTGGTAACTATTTGTGTTGTTTAGGGGAGGATACCCTTCGCTATAATAATAAATTAAAGCTATGATGATCTATTTTAATTTGGAACTTTTGGTCCTAGAGGTAAGGATGCCATTGTTGAATAGTATGGAGGATAGCTAATATTTCTTTTTTATAGGTAGAATTAGTCATATTTCACCCATGAGTCACTTGCTATTGAAGGTGACATGCCTACCTTCTTTTATTACCATTGCATCCATGTCAGCTCCAGAAGCATCACATTAAGGAATGAAGAGTTTGTGAAAATTTGGCAAGGCCAAAACTAGAATGGAACACATGGCAATCTTGAGAGAAAGAAACACTAAATCAACAACATCTATCTAGATGGAGGAGTTATTTTTATAGTAAGGCAATTAAGGGGATAGAAATTTTATGATAGTTATGAACAAATTTGTGGTAATACTCTTTAAATCCTAAAAACCCTCTGAAGCTTTTGATAGACTTGGGTTTTAGCCACTCTTGCATCATTACAATCTTCTTGGGCTCAACTTGTACTCCTTGTGAAATAATGTGGCCCAAATACTCCACCTATTGGATGTTGGAGCAGCCAAGATCATAATGAAACATCCAAGATAAACTTCCACAAGTAAATGATAAAGCACAAAATCATGCCTATCATAAAATAAGTGTCTAAATGTATAATGAGATCCCTTGCATATAAAGGCAAGGATGAGGAGGTAGGAAGGAAGGAATGAACATCTAACTACCTTGAAACACATGCTAGCTCAGATGAGACAAGTGTGAGTGCATGTGTCAAGTCCACATGAGGTGAGACAAAAGGGAATCTTATCCTCTAAGTAAACTTAAGTTAAGTGTGAATATGGGTCAACCTAGAAAAGGTGATTATCTAACTAGATGGATAATGACCCTATTTACACTAACACCCACCTTAAGTGCAACTTAGGGAGTAGTGATACAATGATGATGGGTCCCAACTACAAGGCCATGTTAAAAAATTTTCTCATAAATAGAGTGAAGGAGAAAACCTAGTGGGAAATAAAAGTCCTCTCCAAAAGAGAAAAGATGCATGAAAAATGTACTAGTGAAGAAGAAAGAAGGAGGACTATACATGACCCCCAAGGAATACTTATAACACTAATGTACAATAAATATTCCCCCCATAGGAGAGGAAAGAGATAAGGTCTATGTGACCCCCCAATAAAGTGAGATGGAAAGAACTCCATGCGAAGAAATGCTCCCTCTCAAAATTGAGATGAGAAGAGAAACCATGTAGCCTCCCCTCAAAATGCCTCTTGTAGTGCTGGTAGATGCTTGACACTGGATGCTAAAGATGATCCATGATTTATGAACAACATTTCTCCCCTTGGCAAGAAACATAACCATAAAGGTGTGCAAGATAGCTTCCCATTCCTGATAGGAATATGTAGGAAGAAGGATGAATGACTCTAAATTTTGCACATGATCCAAATACCTAGATGATGCCTAATATGATGTCTTTGAATGTTGCTCAAGGATCTCTAAGCCAATTCTAAACTATGAAAAATGTTGATATGATGAATCAAGTACCATAAAAGATTTAGGTATAATAACCATGGATGTATGGTGCTCACAATAGGCAAGACAACTGGACCAATGAGAATCTAATACTTTTGTAGACAATGTCAAAATGGATGATGACTAAGTCAAATATGTGGACGCATGAATATCTGCAAACTCTATCACTATAGAAGCTGATGTAGGCAATAATGATGGTGATGCAAATCCATTGAAGCTATCATCAAATAGAAGATGAATGTCCTCAATTATGTCTTCCAAATCTATAATGCAGGACTCTACAAACAAGGATGATATGTCTGGTAGAAATGCATCCTAATGTGACGGATCTAGAAAATTAATCTCAATGTCTTGGTGCATAGAATCATTGGAAGACATAGATGAATCAACACTAGATTCAGATGTAGCATTAGGTGATGGAGGAGATGAGATCTCAATGCAAGTCATTAGACTACATTGTTCATCCCTAAATGATGTTGTCTTAGAAGATGTCTGAGTGAGACCATATGATGTTTTTCTAGGTGCTGGATTATAATGATAAGGTAGAGCAATACCATGATCAATTAGAAATTGTTTCATTTTATCAATTTGATGATGAGTATAATCTTTTGTTGTATGCTTGTTCTTCCCACAATATCCACACTTGATTTTCCATTTATTAGGAGGATTACAAATAATACTCCAATGGAAGGGATTTAGTGTGAGAGATATGATCTTAAAAAATAGAAATATCCAAAGCAAAAATGTAAGATTACCCCCTAAATGATTAATGTTGAAAAATAGTCCCCCTAGAAAAAAATGCAAGAGAAATTATAAGTTTGTTAAGTTTGGATGTCTAAATCGACTGTTTATAACCATGGCGATTTTTACAATTTTTGATAAAAATGGGCTATCTAAATCTTAAAATTACATGTGTAAATAGATTCCTTTTGAAATTTTCATAAGTTCCAAAAAAAAAGTTTGTAAAATTTTGATATTGGGGGTAAAAGACATGCCTTGTCGAAATTTAATACAAAAATGGGACTTCGAAGGCTAATATTGTGTAAAAAAATGCTACAATTTTACAAAAGAAGGTTCACTAATATGTAGTGGACGGAACCAACTTTCCATCGACTATAAGAAGTTGAAAATTTGACTCCCCAAGTGCAAGTTATGGCGAAAAGAAAAAAGATCCCTTGTAGGACAAATGGAAGGTCCTTGTGGTGCCCTAGTGGGTGGATTGAGATGGCCTAGTGATATTTTGGCAGAGATTGAAATGGAATAGCTTAGGGCTGATTGGGTCACAGGGATTGACTGGCTTGAATTGGGTGTCTTCTTGGCAGACAAAGTGACTGATTGGAGTGTAGAGGTCACATGAAGTCTTGCAGAGTAGCTAGAAGAGATGGATGCAGAACAAAGGTTGGGCAAGAAAGTTTGCTAAGACTTGTATTTGACGTCGAGTGGATTAAGGATGGAATGGGCCTACGAATAGTGGATCCAAGGTTTTGAGAGGCTGACAAACTGTGTATAGAGGACCGAGTGTCTCAATTTGGATCTGGGTAGAGTTTTTGCAAAACCCTAAATACCAATCAAGAGTCAATAGGATGGAATTGGATTAGGGTGTGGCCAGATGAATGCTGGTGGAACTGAGTCGAACATAGACTAGAGGGAAAACCTAGAGGGTTGATGTATTCCAAGGGCAACTTGTTGTAGAGGGACAAAAGTAGATTGGATGATGAAGACGTGCAAATAGGGTCCAAAAGGGTTTGATCTATGATAGACAGTTGAACGTCCATGGAATAGGGCCGAACCAAGGTTGTGGAGGCCGATAAAGGGGTCCCAAATAGGGGTTTACTGACACAAAAACTAGGCCAAACAGGCTTGCAATCTTCCTTAAAACTTACAAAGAATTGATCACTTTGATCAAAATTTGCAGGGGGCAAGTTTGCCCTCTACAATTTTTTTTATAATTTTTACAAAAAAATTTGTACAAGTATGGATGTACAACTATGTGGTTGTATGATACAAGGATAGGGGGTAAACAACTTGCAAAAATTGAATTTTACCAAAATTAATGAAATGAAAGGCTATTCTTCATTTCTCGAGTCTTTTGGACTCAACAACGAAGTCTGTTTGGATCCATGATGCTCTAATGATATGGATGAGTGTTGGAGTCACCTATATTCAGGAAGGGATGTGTAATTCACCGCTCTGATACCATGTTGGAGCAACCAAGGTTAGAATGCAACATCCAAGATAAACTTCCACAAGTGAATGATAAAGCACAAAAGCATGTCTATCACAAAATGAGAGTGTCTAAATGTACAATGAGAGCTAGGTTGCATATAAAGGCAAGGATGAGGAGGTAGGAAGATAGGATTGAACATCTGACTACCCCTCCAAATGAGAAACACATGTTAGCTCACATGAGACAAGTGTGAGTGCATGTGTCAAGTCCACATGAGGTGAGATAAAAGGGAATCTTATCCTCTAAGTAAACTTAAGCTAAGTCTGAATATGTCAACCTAGAAAAGGTACTAAATGGATAATAACCCTATTTACGCTAACATTGGACACCAAAGGCACACTTAGAGCACTTAACAAGAAGGGAATCTTATTTAAAATCTCAAGGGCTATTAGAATGTCATCAAAGAAGACTAAGATGAATTTGCATAGGTAGCTTCAAAAAACTATATTCGTTAGGCTTTGAAAAGTAGAAGGAACATTGGGGTGGGGCCCTGGCTCGATTGGCTAAGTAATTCCATTGCGGTAAAGATGGTCACGAGGTCCAGTCTCCCCCCGTCCCCATGGTACTAGAGGGCGTGTCGTGCTAGCGTCACTGGTCATGTGAAATTTTTTTACCAGGCACCAAAAAAAAGAAAAAAAGTAGAAGGAACACTGGTTAAGCCAAAGGACATTATCAAGAATTAATAATTACCTTCTATATACACCTAAAAATGACATGACTCTATCTAAATAAATATTTTAAATATTTATTTCATCTTTATATTCCTCTATCAATAAATAAATAAATCAATTTATTTATTTGATTAATTTTCCTCCCATTAATTGAATAAATTACATTTATTCAATTAATTTCATCAATATCAACTTTATTCTTCCAAACAAATTAAATAATGTTGGGTGAATATTTTGTTGTTAACTCACTAACGAAAAAATGGGTATATCAGCCACAGCTATGATGAGACAAAGTCTCTCCTCTCAGCAAGGGGAGGAGGGTAATCAAGTCACCAACTTCTTCCACAAAATCACTTCAAGGAAAACTACGTGGCCACCTTGACAAACTTGACCTCGTAGTCTTCAACCATTTGTTGTTGATCACTTTCTTTGCTTTTTCTGGATTCTTGTCATATTCCTTCTGAGCTTCAACAAAGTCAAGCTTCAATACCTCTGTCGCAAAAAGACACATGAACACTTTGTCAATGAACTCAGGATCCAACCTGATTATTACATTACCACTGGCGTCCACCACGGCTCTAATATCTTTGTTATAGAAATGGGCACACTGAAGAACAAATTCTGTATTG
The DNA here is from genome assembly GCA_027924645.1 of Cunninghamia lanceolata. Classification (NCBI taxonomy): domain Eukaryota; kingdom Viridiplantae; phylum Streptophyta; class Pinopsida; order Cupressales; family Cupressaceae; genus Cunninghamia; species Cunninghamia lanceolata. Next base: position 1,885,564 of record BSBN01001031.1, on the reverse strand, counting down.
TGAGCCGCCACTGGGAAGGATGACACTAGATGAATATTACTCTCCAATATCTTCCTCATCATAGCACTGGGGTTGCTTGACTTGGTTCTCTCTACAAACTCAGCCATATCAACATGGCCAATCTCCGTATCTCTAATGTCCTCAACATTAGAATGGACTGAGGTGATTGGGAAAACACCTTGATATTTGTACTTCATTGCTTTTGCCTTTTTCGGGGACAAGTCAGTCATTTGGATGAACTTTCACCGAGAAGAAACCTGATGTTGAACGAAGCTTCGCAAGAGAAATTGCAACAAAAGTCATGATCATGCAATTAGGGAAAATATGGGCAATCTGGGAAAATTGCATGTTGACGATCACGACTATGGGAGTGCACTTGAAAAAGGGCTATAGTGCGAGCTGGCCAAGAATCAGAGGAGAAGCGGGCTTGGGAAATCAAAATTGGAAATTTTCTAGAGTTGGGAAAATTTGGGACATTTTTGCACGGGCGGCAAAATTTGCCGCCCTTGCGTATGAGGGTTTTGCATTATTTGCATTAGCGGTGAATTTTGCCGCCACTGCATGTTGAGAGAAGACTAGGTATGAATGATGAAGTTTACCGATAATGCAGGTAACGAGTAAGTTGTCTTTCGCGTTAGGGCGGCAAGATTCACCGTCTATGCACGAATATGATGTTCCATACACCGGCGGCAAATTTTGCTGCCGCTGCATGTTATGCAAACTTTGAGTTGGTAAACGCGGCGAATTTGGATGATGATGCAGGTAACGAGTAAGGCAAGGGTTTGTCGAAGCGGCAAAATTTGCCGACACTGCCCATTGCAGGTTTTGATGTTTAGTCGGGAGTATCGACCGCCACTGCAGGGGAATGAACATGCCACTCAGTATAAGGGTAGAAAAACTCGTCTTTCCACATAATGGGAGTTGGTAGTCGGTGAAGGTCTAGCGACGAATGTAGCCGTTGTTGCATACAATGGGAGTTGGTAGTCGGTGAAGGTCTGACTGGTATGAAAGACACATCGTTTATAAAACGATAAACCCTAATGGCATTCTAAAACAATCCGAACCGAATCACAAACAACAGAAAAAACCTAACAAAACTTGATAAACTAACAACACAAACAATCAACGAGTAAAAACAGGGAAGAGAAACACAAGAAACTTACCCGTAAAAACTTGAAACCCTAGGTTCAATCTTCAACGCGAGATCCGTCACAAATCGGGAGCATACGATAAAGCGGTCGTTGAGAACGTGGGTGGATCAATCAAAAGGCTTCAGTATAAGGAATGGCAAGCAACAATGGGAGGGTTAACACATTTAAAAGGTTGAGATTGGAGTTTAAATGCCTGGCACGAGTGGCCATTAATGGCACTCGACATCAAAATCCTGAAGATCTCGCTCGAGTGGCGATTTCAGCCGCTACGACACTACAATCGACAAAGGTGTAATGTCGGTGAAAAAAGCCGTCATTGCATGTCGGTGAAACTTTGACGGAAAACATATGTGATGGTGGTGAATTTAACCGCTCCTACACATTGAACTTAAAATGATGTAATAGCGGTAAAAAATGCTGCTCTTGCATCAAACAAAAACAAGCTTAAAAATAATATATAGGAGCGGCATTTTTTGCCGCTCTTGCATATCAAGAGTCAAAATTTACTAACACTTAAAAATGACCAAAATGACATCTTTACTAGCTTACAACTTTAAATGATCCTCGTGAAAATTGAGAAATCAATTCAAGGAAATGTCGCAGACGAGTTTTAAAATGTCAAATGGCCTCGCACGAGAACAAGAAAATCTTTTCTCGATTTGAGATCTTAGAGTGTAGATTCACGAAACGGACAAGTTTCGTGGGGTTGTCTACAAAAACGAGTGTAGCTGATTTTGAGAACAACAGCTGGCTCTAACTGGGGAACTTCCTTCAATCAAACTTTGAAACGATTGAGGGGAGTAGAATCCAGTCTCTAAGTGCCTTCATCCATGCCATTGGGCTATAGAGTCAAGCTAAAAAGAAAAAGACACAAAAGACTTAAACGAAAACACAAATAAAAACACAAGACTACACAAATGTACAATTTAACTTATCTGAAACTTCAAGGATTGAAGTGCTTCAGATGTTGTCCACTGTGAGGCAACAAGAATGGTGTCCCATCCTAATACTCCAGCAAGAAATTGTTTTCACCACAGAACTGATGAATGGTGAATGGACCTCTCCACAAGGAATCAAATTTTTGGTGCATTCCTTTTGGTTCTCTCCTCTTGTCCCACAGCAAGACTTGATCTCCAACCTGAAACTCATGAGCCTTTGTCTTCTTGTCGAAGAGTTTCTTTACTTGATTTTGGTGCTCAACAATACGGTCCACCACCACAGTGCGTTGCTCCTCAAGTTCAGTCAAATACATGATCCTTTTATCTATAGAACTATCAAAAGTTCTATCTTCCAATGCCTTTACCAACTTCAATGCTGGCAATTCCAAGGTAATTTGTATCTCTGCATTCAGACCATATAGAAGTTGAAATGGTGACATGCCTATCGCCCTTTTGGGTGTAATTCTATCTGCCCATAAAGCATCAAACAATGCCTTATGCCAAGTTCTCTGATTCTCATCTACCAGCTTCCTGATGATAGTGACCAGATTCTTATTGCTTGATTCTGCTTGACCATTCCCTTGAGGATAATAGTCTGAAGAATGCGAAAGAGTGATCCCATGCTCGTAGCAAAACTCAGTAATCTCATGAGAGGAAAAACAAGTAGCATTGTCCACTACAATCTTGTTTGGAACTCCAAACCTGGAAATAATGTTCTCTTTAAGAAAACTGCATACCACCTCTGAAGTAGTGTGCTTGACTGGAATAGCTTCCACCCATTTGGTAAAATAGTCTGTTGCAGTGAGAACATAGTTATGTCCTGCACTTGATGATGGATTCACTGCGCCAATGAAGTCAATACCCCATTGCTGAAAAGGCTCCTCAATCACCACTGGTTTTAGAGGTAAGGCTGCCAATTTTGGTTTCCCAACAAACTGTTGGCATAACTCACACCTACGTACCCAATTGTACGCATCTTGGAATAGTGTGGGCCAATAGTATCGAGCTCGCAGAATCTTGTGAGCCGTTACAGGTGCTGAAAAATGCCCTCCACAAGCCAAATTGTGGAAAAACTCCAAAAGTCTACCTTGTTGCGCTTTATCCACACAACGGAGAAATACACTGTCAAGACTTCTCTTGTACAAACCATTGTCCCAAAGGATGTAGTTAGCAGCTTTTAACTTGATAGTTCTCTTTTCCTTATAAGACAAGTGAGAAGGGTACTCACCATAGGTAAGGAAATGAGCGATATTGGAATACCACTCATCAGTTGTAGTAACAAAAAGAACAGTTGGTGTGTCCACAACTTCTTCTTTGTCCCCTGTCTCTTTTGGAACATTATCTGTGATCAATTGACACAAACCTTTACCACGCACAAGCTTGGTAGGCTTGATATCTAGATCGAATTCTTGGATCTTAGCGATCCAATTACCTCTCTTTGTTCCAAACTCCTGTTCAGTTAGGATGGATTTGACTGTTGTATCAGGCACCATGACAATAGTGTGTGAGTTTAGAATATAGAACCTGAAATGCTTAACCACTTTGACTATGGCATAGGCATGCTTCTCCATATTCGAATACTTCAATTCATGAGCTTTGAGAGGACAACTCATAAATGATATGGGGGATTCAACGCCTTCTTCATTCTGCTGAACCAGAATAGTTGAAAGTGTGTGTTCTGAAGCATAGCTATAGACTACAAAATCCTTAGTGTAGTCGGGACAAACAAGAACTGGAGCATGAGCAATAGCTCTCTTGATATCCTTGAACACTTCCTTACCTTCCGCAGTCCAACAGAAAGTAGTCTTACCCTTCATCATATTAACAATGTGACAGGTTTTTTCTACAAACTTAGGAATGAACCTTCACAGAAAATTCACCTTTCCAAAGAAAGAGTGAACAACAGTCTTACTTGCTTGCAGAGTGAGACTTTGAATAGATTTAACTCTCTCTGGGTCAATCTTAGTACCTTCCCAGGATACAATGTGCCATAGAAGCTTGCCTTCCATCACCCCAAAAACTGACTTCTTGGGATTGAGGGAAATACCATTTTGTCGATAGCGTTCCAGCACTTGTCGCAAATGATGCGCATGATCATGACGGTTTTTGGAGAAAATGGTCAAGTCATCGAGATACACCACGATAAACTTACCCATTTCATCTCTGAAGGCAAGATCCATCGCTCTCTGAAATGTTGCGCCAGCATTGATCAGACCAAAAGGCATTCTGCGATATGCAAATGTGCCCCGTGGTGTGGTGAAGGCAGTTTTGAACTGATCAGCTTCATTTACCTCCACTTGGTTATACCCTGAAAAACCATCTAACATAGATAGCATTTCTGAACCTGTCACTGTTTGCAATACTTGGTCCATGATGGGTAAAGGGTAGTTATCTTTCAAGGAAGACTGGTTGAGATTTCTGAAATCAACATAGATACAGATTTCTCTATTCTTCTTCCTTACAGGTACTATGTTTGAAATCCATGTGGAATGATGAATTGGAAAAATTATCCTTGCATTCAACATCTTTTGAATTTCAGAAAGAATCGTACCTGATATCTTTGGATTGTATTACCTCTGCTTCTGTTTGTAAGGCAATGATCCAGCCTTGAGGGGAATTTCGTGTTGAACCTCCTTAGGCCTGAAGGACTTCAGGTCATCATAGGAGTAAGCCAAAACATCAATGCAATGGCGGAGGAGGGTAATGAATTTGAATCTTTCATCAGCAGTGCAACATTTTTTGATGTTGACCATCTTAGGATCTGCTTCCGTACCCAAATTGACCTGCTCAAATTCCATGGAGGAACTCAAATCCTGTTGTTGTTGCCGCTGTTTGATATACCTGTCATGTTTATCAAAGAGTTTCTCAAGGGAAACCAAACCTTTTGGGATTTTGATGCAGATGCATCCACACTATATCATTCGCATATAGCATGAATGTCTGCAGACCAACCTCATCATCATCATATTCCCTAAAACTACCAACATCATCATATTTCGGCTTTACTCTGTCAGCATCATGTTTCCGAAAACCAACAGCATCATCATATTGCGGACACTCGCAATCATCCTCCTGCCGACTACTATTCACCTCCTCCGCTTTCCTCCTAACATCATCATCATGATGTTCAGCGGGCGCAAACATCCTCCGGTTGCACTGTTCATCAGGCTCCGAACTCTAACGTCTTCATCATGATATTCAATATCACCTTCGTCAGCAGGATATCCAAATATCCGGTTGTTCAAATATCCTGATGACGATCACCTTCAACAACTTGCCTTCGACGCTCCACTACCCGATGATACAAGCAACAGCATCATGATATAAATTATCCGGTTCTCTTCGAAACCTCCTGATGATGATGTTAACACAACTTCCTGCTACGGACTTCCGCCGATACCTTAGCACCTTACGACAGCAGGATGAACTCGCACAAGGGGATATCTCAATATCCTGATGACGATAACGTCATATCCTGATGACGATGACGTCACCCAATATCCTGATGACCTTCTCAATACTTAGTCAAAAATCCAAACTTTCTCTCCCGCATCTACTCGCGATATGCGGATGTTTGGCACTCCCAATATGATGATCCTGATGCCGATACGCTCCTCGGCTCCTCCTGCTGATGATCACCCCGACGAACTCGCACTTCATGTACTCGAAAACATCATGCTCTCCTTCACTTATCCGGATGATGATGCCTAACCCGACTGCAGGATATTTGCAGAAATATCCTGATGATGCTGTTTTCGCGAACTTCTTCACTTAGCGAAATCTCCCTTCGCCGATCCTCCAGGGATGACCCGATCCCGTCTCAGGGTGATCTTCCAACTCAAACTTCTCAACTTGACCTAGCACATGAGGATGCTAGGGTCTTCAACATCTCTTGACCGCGATCCTGCACACCTGCATGCAAACAGAAAACAACCTACAATCTAACCTACTGTACATTGCCATTCCACCGATCAGATGAGTCAACCGGTGGAATGGATCAGTATATCCATGAAAACCTCTCAAACCAGCAATCGATCAAGCAATGGAATGCAACAGAGGATGAACACAAACAGGAATACTTTATTTGATTTCAAAAGATGCAACTACAATATGATGTTCCTCTCGCTCTGTCTCACTCTCGCAAAGTCTGATCGATGATTTACAATCAACCGATCCCATGCTTATAAAGATTTCCCTATGAGTACTACTGACCCGACTCCAAGCGGCTGGGAACTCTCCAGGCGGCTGGGAGATCCCACCGAACATACATCATGACAGCTGTTATAACTAACTATCTAAAAATAGCAAAAGCCCGGTTAGCATGATCTTATCATGATCAGCGTGACATTATTACATGCAATTGGTCTAACAGACCTTCTTGGAAACACAAATAAGACCTAAACTACTAACTGCCTCATCCAGACCAGCTGTCAGGTAGGTGCTCCTGCACCATACTCCCCAACAGAAAAGAACTCATGTCCCATGAGTTTAGCATGTGGAAGTCCTCCACCGTTACACTTTGCTTTGTCAGTCGTCTGACCTGCTCCAGCTTTATCTGCTGCTGTCTCTTGGCTGCTCCAAGACTTCTGAACTGTAACTTGCTTTCTGGCAAGTAAATCATCATGCCTGTTGATGTAGGCCTTCTTCTCACATACCCTGTGTTTGTCAGGTTGCCTAACCAGAACCTCTGGCTGAACTACCTCTTGAACTTCTGAAGTGTTCAAGTCTATCTTCCTTTCAACTCTTATAGGACAAACAATAGTCCCAACTATGACAACATCCTTGTCATTCTTCTGAACTGGTGGCTGTTTGCACCCCTGTTTCTGAACCTGCTGCTGACCTCTGTCAGTCACAACTGAAACTTTCTTCAGCTTGTTGTCTGTAACAACTCCTTTCTCTGCAGTGTCCTGAACTGCCTTCATGCCTGCTCCTCTAGGCATCTGCACATACTCCTTCTTTCCCATTAAAATGATTTGAGCTGCCTTCTGTACTGCAGCTTTTGCCTGCAATGGCATCAACTTGATAATCTTCCCATCCTTCTTGATGGTGTAGGTATTAGCATACCCATCATACAGTACCCTTCTGTCAAATTGCCATGGTCTACCTAGCAGTAGGTGACAACATTCCATAGGCAATATATCACACAAAATTCTATCATGATATGGTCCAATCTGGAAATCCACATATGCCTGTTCAGAGACAAAAAGTGATTGCCTATCACTCACCCAAGATGCCTTGTAAGGGTGTGGATGTGGAATCCTTTCCAGCTTCAGTTTATCCACCATTTCCTGAGATACCATGTTGTCTGTTGAACCAGTATCAATGATAACTTTACATACCTTACCTTTGCTCTTGCATGTGGTTTTGAAGAGAGCTCTCCTTTGCATCAGATCCTTTGATGCCTGCAAACTAATTCTCCTTAACATCAGTGATTCTCCACTCTCTGGATATCCAACATTATCAGGTTCTCTGTTTGAACTCTGTGCACTTTCTTCTTTCTCTTCTTGCACAAGTTGTACTCTCTTGTCACTTGTTCTATCATTTCTGGATGATGAACCTTTGTTTTCTGGACATTTGAAAGATGGATGACCAAACTCTCCACAGGTGTAACACTTTCCTGAAAACGTAGTAGAACCTCTACCACCTCCAAATCTTCCTCTATTACCTTTCCATCCACCTCTGAAATCAGACTGTCCCTGTCCTTTACCAGTGTCTTCTTGACCCTCATTGGTTTGCTTTTGTGCAGGGGCTGCTCCTCTTCCCCTATTGTTTCCTCTTCCTCTCATGGACTTATCATGTCCTCTATTCAGCTTTTCTTCAATCCTGATTGCCATTTGATAACAATCCTCCACATTCTTAGGGTTAGCTAACACTAACTCATCCTGTATGTTAAACCTCAAACCAGCCAAGTACCTAGCCACCTTTTCTACCTCATTCTCATGATGACCAGATCTCATACTCAACAGATAAAATTCCTCAGTATATGATTTCACATCCCTGTCTTTCTGCTTTAAAAATTGCAGCTTCTTAAACATCTGGATTTCATAATCCCTTGGCAAGAATTTCCCCTTGATCCTTGCTACCATCTTATCCCATGAAGTGATCTTAGACTTCCCTTGTTTCCTTCTCTCAGATTGTACATAATCCCACCATACCAAAGCATGACCTCCTAACTTGGTCTTTGCAATTTTTACCTTCTGATCCTCAGCAACATCTTCACATTCAAAGTGATTATCCAGTGCAGCAATCCAATCCAACAACTCATCTTCATTCAAGCTTCCAGTATATTTGGAAACATCAACCTTTACCTTAGGTTTTTCACTCTGCACTGCCTTTAACAGTTTTGCCAACCTCTGGTCTTCAGCATCCAGATCTTCAGCTACCTCTTCATACTCTTCAACAGTATCTGCATCTTCTTCAGACTCACTGTCTTCCACTTCCCTCTTTTTGTTCTTTTCCAGGGCTGTCAGCCTGGCTTGAAGTGCTTCAGCAAGCTCCTTCATCTTCCTCATCTCTCTAGCATGTTTCTCCTTCATCTCCTGCAATTCCCTTGCAGTACCACTACCTTTAGGAGGCATTTTGTCAACCTCTCAATCAACACACAACACAATCAACTCTATCTCTACCTCTGCCCTTTCGGTGACAGAATCAACACACAACAGCCCAGACCTTTTGCTGAGCTCTGATACCACTATGATGCAGATGCATCCACACTATATCATTCGCATATAGCATGAATGTCTGCAGACCAACCTCATCATCATCATATTCCCTAAAACTACCAACATCATCATATTTCGGCTTTACTCTGTCAGCATCATGTTTCCGAAAACCAACAGCATCATCATATTGCGGACACTCGCAATCATCCTCCTGCCGACTACTATTCACCTCCTCCGCTTTCCTCCTAACATCATCATCATGATGTTCAGCGGGCGCAAACATCCTCCGGTTGCACTGTTCATCAGGCTCCGAACTCTAACGTCTTCATCATGATATTCAATATCACCTTCGTCAGCAGGATATCCAAATATCCGGTTGTTCAAATATCCTGATGACGATCACCTTCAACAACTTGCCTTCGACGCTCCACTACCCGATGATACAAGCAACAGCATCATGATATAAATTATCCGGTTCTCTTCGAAACCTCCTGATGATGATGTTAACACAACTTCCTGCTACGGACTTCCGCCGATACCTTAGCACCTTACGACAGCAGGATGAACTCGCACAAGGGGATATCTCAATATCCTGATGACGATAACGTCATATCCTGATGACGATGACGTCACCCAATATCCTGATGACCTTCTCAATACTTAGTCAAAAATCCAAACTTTCTCTCCCGCATCTACTCGCGATATGCGGATGTTTGGCACTCCCAATATGATGATCCTGATGCCGATACGCTCCTCGGCTCCTCCTGCTGATGATCACCCCGACGAACTCGCACTTCATGCACTCGAAAACATCATGCTCTCCTTCACTTATCCGGATGATGATGCCTAACCCGACTACAGGATATTTGCAGAAATATCCTGATGATGCTGTTTTCGCGAACTTCTTCACTTAGCGAAATCTCCCTTCGCCGATCCTCCAGGGATGACCCGATCCCGTCTCAGGGTGATCTTCCAACTCAAACTTCTCAACTTGACCTAGCACATGAGGATGCTAGGGTCTTCAACATCTCTTGACCGCGATCCTGCACACCTGCATGCAAACAGAAAACAACCTACAATCTAACCTACTGTACATTGCCATTCCACCGATCAGATGAGTCAACCGGTGGAATGGATCAGTATATCCATGAAAACCTCTCAAACCAGCAATCGATCAAGCAATGGAATGCAACAGAGGATGAACACAAACAGGAATACTTTATTCGATTTCAAAAGATGCAACTACAATATGATGTTCCTCTCGCTCTGTCTCACTCTCGCAAAGTCTGATCGATGATTTACAATCAACCGATCCCATGCTTATAAAGATTTCCCTATGAGTACTACTGACCCGACTCCAAGCGGCTGGGAACTCTCCAGGCGGCTGGGAGATCCCACCGAACATACATCATGACAGCTGTTATAACTAACTATCTAAAAATAGCAAAAGCCCGGTCAGCATGATCTTATCATGATCAGCGTGACATTATTACATGCAATTGGTCTAACAGACCTTCTTGGAAACACAAATAAGACCTAAACTACTAACTGCCTCATCCAGACCAGCTGTCAGGTAGGTGCTCCTGCACCAGATTTTATTTCCTTTCAATTGTATAAATTCTTCGCCAGTCTACGAATCTACCTCAGAAACATATTCACAAGGTGGTGATTCACTTCCTTCAAAGTAAAGCTCATCAAAACTATCCATCTTTTCTAGGAAAGCAATGATGTGATTATCGCCATTGAACACCTGCCAATTGTCAGCGTTATTAGGTACACTTGGTCGGAAGACCAGCTCAATAGTGTACTTGTTTCCTTTGAAATCCTTGTGAGGCACCATGAGAGTGGCAGAAACAACCAATGAATTAGCACGGTCGTTGAACTCTCTTGGCACCGCTGAAATATTGAAAGCATCGAAATCTTCAATGCAATCCCATACGCGATTGCGATAGTGTCTCAGTCTTTCATTTTTTGTTTGGTACAAATTTCTTACTTGACAAACCACCAATTCGGCGTCCCCTTGAGCACGAAGGATCTTAACACCTCTGGCACGCGCCGCTTCCAATCCGAGCAACAAGGACTCGTATTCAGCGGTGTTATTGGTATTGTCAAACTGTAACTTATATGAAAAAGGTAAAATATCACCTTGTGGCGATATCAAGACCACTCCCGCTCCAGAACCGGTAGAAGAACAACTGCCATCAAATTCTAAAATCCAGACTCCATTAGAATTTGATTTCTTGGACTTTCTCTGGTCAGAAGATTCCTCTTCATCGGTGAGGGAAGAATCTGGAATTGCTATACCCTTACCTGAACTTTCATCTGAAAACTCTTCTGAGTCTCCATCTGACATATTGGAGCTATCACCCGATGTAGCCTCATCCGATGAAAAGGAACAATCTTCAGTAGATAGAAAATAGTTACCCATTCCCGAGGACTCAAACAAAATTTGAGCTTTGGGGTTTGGTGTTTGAGTAACAATGTATTTCGCCTCCTTCTCAAGAAGTAGCTTCTGCATGACACCTTTAACAGGTATCCTAGCTTCAGACAAATCCATGTTCAACTCTCCACCCACATCCTTGCAGAAATTACGTCCAAGAAGAATGCCGTATGAAGCTAGAACATCAGCTACCAAAACTGTCATCTTGATCCTCTTATCCGGAAAGGCTGCAAATGCAAATTGGGCGTCTTTGATTTAACCCAAAAGTGGAACTTGCTTATTCTCCATAGAGAAACACCTCCCAAAAGTTTTGGTTAAAGTGAGGCCAAGGGCATCTGCTACCTTAGCAGGCATAACGTTGTCTGAGGCTCCAGAATCTATTACGCAATTGCTCAATTTATGACCATTCACTAATAGGGAAACATAGAAAGGTTCAATTTTCCCAGAGGCTTCAGGGGGAGTAGTAACAAGATTGTTTAGGGTAGGTTTACTTTTGGAGGAGTCATGAGTAGCTTTGGGAAACTCTTGTCCTGCAGGGATGGCTTTATTTTTGACATATTTGGCTAATCTATCAAATTGTTCAGGATTAGCCTGTAAATATTCAACTTCAGACATTTGTATCTTAGTTCTCCTAGCATGGTCTATTATATCAAACTGCTGAAAAGAATTAGATACGGAGGAAGAAAAACCATCATTTTGATTTTTGGTAGAGACAGCACTAGTCTGAGGAGTAGAGGTGGAAGGTACAAATTCATTAGAGGCACTTACTTGTTTATTGACCACCGGGTCTTTTGATTGGAAAGGTAGCGAAGTCCCCCATTTAGCGATTGAAATCACTGGTTGAGATTCTTCTCTCGCTTTCCCTTTATCAGCTTGAAGAGCTGACTGATTTTGAGACCTAGTGAAAACAACATATGCTCCTTCACTCACTTCGCCTTTTTCAGCTTCGTCCTGGTAGTTCAGAAAGCTGATGGTAGAGTCGCCAACTAACTCTTCTTCTCCTTCTGTGAAGAGATTAGCACCATTTTCATATTCCAACTCAGGTTGGAAAGAAAGTTCATTTTCTGCTTCATAGTAGCCAACAGCAGAGTTGACCGGCGTTGCTTCAATAACAAGCTTCCCCTGTGTAGGCGGAAGACGGTTTTGCTGTCCTTGATTCCTAGCAGCATTGCCTTGATATGAATTATTTGGAAATGTCCTCCTTGGTATATCTCGGTAAGAAGAAGGCGAAGATATACCTTGGGACATTTGTCTCTTGAGAGCTAGCAATTCATTTGCTAGCTTTTGCACCATGGGATCTGTGGTGCTTGTGGAAGCATTCTCAGTAGAAGAGGAACTTTTATTTCTATTAGTGTCCCTTCTTATCTTACCCGCAAGGATAAGATCATCTTCTACTTTAGTTGCTAGAATATGAGCCACAGCAAGATCAGTAGGAGCAGCTCGCCTTAATAGGAAACTCACCTCCGGAAGCTGTGTATTGATAAAGAAACATTTGAGGTTCTCCGTTGTGGGCTCAGCGGTGGCGGGAATCCTGTTTCTCAAATCTTGAATTGGTTCATGAGGTTCCTTTTTCATCTGTGTCAGCTGGGCCAACAATGCATGAGCAACTTCCGCAGGTTTAAACCTGGCTTCGAACTTGGTTTTGAGAGTAGCCCAGTTTGTTATGGTCTGAGCTTGGAGGTGGTAAAACCAGTCTGCGGCAGTGCCTTGTAGTGTTTCTACAAAGAGTCGCACAGCCACGTCTTCGTGCTCGACACCTATCACACCACAGGCTATATAGAAAGCCGCAATGTGCTCATCAGAATGAACTTTTTTGTCACCATAGAATTTGGGGAAATTCTTTCGTGAACTACGAGGTAGTTCATGCAATGGTGGGGTCAAATTTAGAGGACCAAAGGTATTACCCCAAGGACCTTGGGCTGCCATGACGTGCTAATTAAAAGGTGGTATAACAAACCTTGGTGGCGTATGAACAACCAAAACTCTGTTAGCACTGGCAATAGAAACTTCACCTGGTATTGGAGACCTGGTGTTTGTAGGGGGAAAACTCCTGGTGCGCTGAAGACGAGGTCGTGGAGTTAAGAATCCAAAATTATTCTGCTGCATCAATTCAAATGCAGGATCAATAATACCCTGAGCCCTCTTACTTCTGGTGTACCAGGAATCTGCCAGACTGTATTATGCTCAACACAATTTTGCAAGAAAATGGAAAAGGACTGAAAATGCTTCAACTCGAAGCGTGAGGCTTCAAGTTGTGCGTTCCTTCCCCAGTAGAGTCTCCAAAAAACTGTTGGGTGAATATTTTGTCGTTAACTCACTAACGACAAAATGGGTATATCAGCCACAGCTATGATGAGACAAAGTCTCTCCTCTCAGCAAGGGGAGGTTCCCTCTAATTACTCAACTTTTGCAAATCAAACAACTTATCAAATTTATGTACACTAAAAACTATGTTTGTGGTGGTTCCATCTCATCTCATTCTCTTTTTTCAGAATAGATGTTTATATTTCAAACTCTTGATATAAGACTTGTAAATTATCACAATATCACAGAAACACAAAGTTTTCTGTTACCTCACTTACTACTTGTAAACGGAACTATTTGAAGTAGAATGCAGCACAAAGTCTTCACTCTTCTTCAAGATGGTAAAAGTAAATCAAATATAACAACTTGCAGCACAAAGTCTCCAAACTATTGTATTCTCACAAACATGAACATATAACCCACAACCGATTTGATAACACAAAGTTTATCAGAATCAAATTAAGAGCGCTCTTCAATCACTTGAAACAAACTCCACACTTCAATTATTATCAAATAAGATTATGATAGCAAGACGTAAGAACAAAAATATCACAACACAAATAATCCCAAGACAAAGATTGGAATTGAACTTGCTTTCTTGTATTGATAAATATTTGAATATTGATTTTCACAAAAAGCACAAAGTCTTGATTTGCTTCTCAATTCGCCAGAGTTTTCTTGCAATAGACAAAAGATAGATATTTACAAAAGAGGCCCCCTTTATTTATAGGGAAAGGCCTTGAGAAAATCTAGGAAATCTACAACTAATTTGACTTATTCAAAAATAGGAGTCCTTATTGACTTGGGACTTCCTATATTTTTACATGTAATTACATATTGAAAATGTACATGTAAAAACTGTCCAAAACTGTTTTGAAAGTACATATGAAAATTAGAAAATAAACTAAGGGAAAAAACCAGCTGCTTCAATTTGTATCACCACTTTTTCTCATATGGTGATCATACATAGTGAAGGCCGCTTGCATTTCAATGCTATCTGGGTTGAATGTGTTTTTGAAGATCATCCTGGCCCTTACTATGGCGTCCCTCACTGTAGTGATTGACTTGGCATGATTAGTTAACCTGGTTTTCAGATTGTCCAAGGTTAACTGGTTGTCTAAGATGTTGTCCACAGAAGTTATTGAAAATGCTTTATCTTCAAATTCTTTTTCGAACATGTCTTCAAATTCCTTAACCATTTCTTCCACAGAAAGAAATTGGTTATCTTGTGATACCAACTTACAAGGCAACTCCTCCAACTTATGCAAAATATTAACATCATTTTCTTCGCTGATTTCTTTTGCAGCCTCAAGATCCTTGATCAAATTTCTTAGCATATTGCTCCTGTACATCAGAGCTTCCTTTGTTTCTGTATATGAATCCCTGTTGGAAATAGCGCCAATGGATATTAGGGTACTTATTTTTAGCTTCCTCATTTCCACCCATTTATCATGAGTATCCTCCATGTGCTCAATATCTTGCGAGATAGCATCAATGAGATCATTAAGTTCCACCCTTACTTTCCTCATCTTATCCGTCTTCTCAGATACATCCGTGAGCAAAGAGATTCCTTGCGCTCGCATCCTGTCTAAGTACTCTTCAAGTACTTTTCCTCTGAGGTGAGTCTTTTCTGCTTTCAGAATGACGGGGTCTTCTACAGAAATGACCTCTGGAGTAACTGCTTCTGAGTTCAAAGTGATCTTTCTTACCACTGCAGTCAACTGTTCTACCTTTGCCTTGTAATAACCTTTCATTTCTTTTTCCCTGTCGAACTTCTGGATCAGGATGTCCATGGCTGACTGCATATCATTTTTAGCGCTTTCATGGGTGATTTTACCCAATTCAACCCTAGAAATGGAATAGTCATTCATAGAAAAATTTGCAACAGTTGCATCCTATGGAGGTTTTGCTATCTCCAGAAATTTATGTCCCTTATCTTCAAGTACCCTGGAAAGGATCTTTGGTTTCTTCAGGGCCTTAGGCTTTGCAGGTACCAACTTAGTGAAATCAAAATCATCTGGAGAGATGACTTGCTTTTTCCTCTTTGGCGTGTAAGCTGATAACCAAGGTGGAAGCAGAGAAGTATTCACATTGGGATCCATTCCTACCGCTGGTGTTCCTGGAACTGTGCTTGTACTGGTGGTAGAAACAATAGGCGGGGTGTTAGTAAAAACCGCACCTGTTACATTTGCACTTGAAACTTGCTCAGTATTCATCACAAAATGATCAAACATGGAGGTATCCCCAATATCAAAAGATGAAGAAGACAAACTAGGAATTGAATCAGAAGAACGGAGAACATTTTCAAAAGTGCTGTGGGGAATATCAAAAATTATTTTAGGAGGAGAGGGGGATTCAGAGGAAGGAATGTTAATAGGGGAAATAGACATAGGGGCTGCGACAGGTGTATTGTCCTGTGGAGACAAAGCCTCTTCATCTTGTTGATCTGAATTCCTGTCTTCAACATCCATCTCTTCTGTAGCTGGCTCTTTAGTTGCTGGATCCTCAGTCGCCGGCTCCTCGACTTCCATATCTTTCGTTTCAGGTCCTTCCTCAACAGCTTTTGCTTTCTTCGTCACAAATCTGATTTTAGGCTTGTGTGTTTTAGAGGATGATGGAACATCACTCTTGTTCTTCATTCTGTTTTCTGCCTTTTTACCAGTTTGCTCTTGAATTTCAGTTTCTGAACCAGTGAGGAATTCTTTCAGCGTAATTCCTTATTCGCCAGCCAGTTATTAGTGTTAGCCAATATAGGCTCAAATCTCTTCCTCAGTGAAGTTGACTCCTTTTGGGACCATTGGATTGGAGGGAGAGGAGTACTAGCTATCTATTTTGCATCATACTTGGCATCAACTAATTCCCCATCATCCACAAGATCTTCCAGAATATCAGCAAGTCCCAGATATTCAATTTGTTCTAGAGACAGCCTGCTGTAGTCCAGTTTCCTGATATCTTCCTCTGTTCTCAAGTCTATCCAGACATCTTCCACCATGGGTTCATGAAACTAAGTTTTCCTCCTGATTTTGTCCTTTACGCCCCGGTAGTCAAACTTTGGTCTCCTCTTGAATTGCTTCATGGTGACCAACTGCATTTCTATCTCCATGGCCCTTGCCTTTGCGGCAGTCAACATTGAATATTTACCGATTTCCACTGGAAATCTGAAACCAGGCTTCTTGAGTTCCATTTGTTTGTTATGCATGACAATCATTTGTCTGTACAACTCCATCAAGACCAGTCTATCTGAAGGAAACCTTGGAAGCATATAAGGGTAGCCTTGAAAAAGGCCAACCCTCAAGTATGAGAAAGATGGAAATTGCAAAAACATGCAACCAAAGTCATTAACCACTGTCCATGCCTCGTCTGAAATTCTTCTCTGGTCCAGTTGGGGATCACAAAGACACAAGAATACAGCAAAGAACACATCATTCACCCTCCTGAAATGGTGAATTGAACCTTTCAATGTTAGCTATGAATAATACTGGTATACTGGGACTACTCTCCTATCCCCTTCTGATGATAATCCCAGAAAAATCCTCATGGAGGCTGCAATGTATACCAGATAAGAGGTCATGAAGAACTTGGAGGTAGTGGATACCTTCGTCAGTTGGTCATGCAAAGCATTACTGATTTGTTCTCCCCAGAAAATAACTTGCCTGCCCTGGAGTATGACCTTAATGAAAGGATACATCCATTCATGAAATTGTGAAGAGGAAGACAAACCTCTTATCCTGCTGAGGAGGGTAATCAAGTCACCAACTTCTTCCACAAAATCACTTCAAGGAAAACTACGTGGCCACCTTGACAAACTTGACCTCGCAGTCTTCAACCATTTGTTGTTGATCACTTTCTTTGCTTTTTCTGGATTCTTGTCATATTCCTTCTAAGCTTCAACAAAGTCAAGCTTCAATACCTCTGTCGTAGGAGGACACATGAACACTTTGTCAATGAACTCAGGATCCAACCTGATTATTACATTACCACTGGCGTCCACCACGGCTCTAATATCTTTGTTATAGAAATGGGCACACTGAAGAACAAATTCTGTATTGTGAGCCGCCACTGGGAAGGATGACACCAGATGAATATTACTCTCCACTATCTTCCTCATCATAGCACTGGGGTTGCTTGACTTGGTTCTCTCTACAAACTCAGCCATATCAACATGGCCAATCTCCGTATCTCTAATGTCCTCAACATTAGAATGGACTGAGGTGATTGGGAAAACACCTTGATATTTGTACTTCACTGCTTTTGCCTTTTTCGGGGACAAGTCAGTCATTTGGATGAACTTTCACCGAGAAGAAACCTGATGTTGAACGAAGCTCCGCAAGAGAAACTGCAACAAAAGTCATGATCATGCAATTAGGGAAAATATGGGCAATCTGGGAAAATTGCATGTTAACGATCACGACTATGGGAGTGCGCTTGAAAAAGGGCTATAGTGCGAGCTGGCCAAGAATTAGAGGAGAAGCGGGCTTGGGAAATCAAAATTGGAAATTTTCTAGAGTTGGAAAAATTTGGGACATTTTTGCATGGGCGGCAAAATTCGCCGCCCTTGCATATGAGGGTTTTGCATTATTTGCATTGGCGGCAAATTTTGCCACCACTGCATGTTGAGAGAAGACTATGTATGAACGACGAAGTTTGCCAACAATGCAGGTAACGAGTAAGTTGTTTTTCGCGTTAGGGTGGCAAGATTCACCGTCTATGCACAAATATGATGTTCCATACACCGGCGGCAAATTTTGCCGCCGCTGCATGTTATGCAAACTTTGAGTTGGTAAAAGCGGCGAATTTAGACGATGATGCAGGTAACGAGTAAAATAAGGGTTTGTCGGAGCGGCAAAATTTGTCGATACTGCCCATTGCAGGTTTTGATGTTTAGTCGGGAGTATCGACCGCCACTGCAGGGGAATGAACATGCTACTCAGTATAAGGGCAGAAAAACTCGCCTTTGCACATAATGGGAGTTGGTAGTCGGTGAAGGTCTAGCGGCGAATGTAGCCGTTGTTGCATACAATGGGAGTTGGTAGTCGGTGAAGGTCTGACTGGTATGAAAGACACATTGTTTATAAAACGATAAACCCTAATAACATTCTAAAACAATCCGAACCGAATCACAAACAATAGAAAAAACCTAACAAAACTTGATAAGCTAACAACACAAACAATCAACGAGTAAAAACGGGGAAGAGAAACACAAGAAACTTACCCGTAAAAACTTGAAACCCTAGGTTCAATCTTCAACGCGAGATCCATCACAAATCGGGAGCATACGATAAAGCGGTCGTTGAGAACGTGGGTGGATCAATCAAAAGGCTTCAGTATAAGGAATGGAAAGCAACAATGGGAGGGTTAACACATTTAAAAGGTTGAGATTGGAGTTTAAATGCCTGGCACGAGTGGCCATTAATGGCACTCAACATTAAAATCCTGAAGATCTTGCTCGAGCGGCGATTTCGGCCGCTACGACACTACAATCGACAAAGGTGTAACGTCGGCGAAAAAAGCCGTCATTGCATGTCGGTGAAACTTTGACGGAAAACATATGCGATGGCGGTGAATTTAACCGCTCCTGCACATTGAACTTAAAATGATGTAATAGCGGCAAAAAATGCCGCTCTTGCATCAAACAAAAACAAGATTAAAAATAATATGTAGGAGCGGCATTTTTTGCCGCTCTTGCATATCAAGAGTCAAAATTTACTAACACTTAAAAATGACCAAAATGACATCTTTACTAGCTTACAACTTTAAATGATCCTCACGAAAATTGAGAAATCAATTCAAGGAAATGTCGCAGACGAGTTTTAAAATGTCAAATGGCCTCGCACGAGAACAAGAAAATCTTTTCTCGATTTGAGATCTTAGAGTGTAGATTCACGAAACGGACAAGTTTCGTGGGGTTGTCTACAAAAATGAGCGTAGCTGATTTTGAGAACAACAAATAATTTTAATTATTTAATTAAATCATTCATTCTTCCAAATTTAAATAAAATGCAAATTTATTTAAATTAAATCTCAGTCTCCAAAATAAAATATAATCAAATATTTTATTTATTCTTCTAAAATCTTGCACAAACAATTAAATAAATTTATTTATTTAATTTTCTATCTTATCTTCCAAATCTTCTAAAAATAAATCTTCCTTGTCATACAAAAGCAAAAGCTGAGTTAACTGATTTAAAGCAACCTTGTTTTTATCAACAAATTCTTAAATTAGAAAAATATATTCTAATTTATGAAATAAAAGCTCATCCTCATCAAGAAAGCAATTAAACTCAACAAAGCATCCTTTTGAATGACACATGTCTTATTTCTATTCACGCATGTTCTCTCAAACATCCTCTACCATTGATCTTATTTCTTCTACACCGTTAATCTTCTCTCACATAAGTCTATAAATACTCCTCTATTCTTCCATTTCATATCACGAAGCTTTCAAGTAAGATTACTCTGTCGAATCCATAAAGCGCCATTGGCACCCCCACTCTCGCATTTTCTATTATCCATCTCACATTGTATTGAAGCTCATCTTCAATAAAATAAGTATCTGAGCCATTTCTCCATTGTCATCTTGAGGAAACAAAGCAAGGAAGCAAGCTTCTTGAGGGCTACATTCATCACCAAAGATCGATCGAGAATAGGCGAACCATGGAAGCCGCCAGGTAACAAAGCACTGTAAGTTTGTTTACTTGTTTTATTCTTTGTTATTCGCATATTCCATTGAGTTATTGGGTTTAACAATTCATTTTAATATTATCCCATTTTTCCTGATAACATTTCTGGTGCCCACCGTGGGACCTTTGCCCCAAATCTAATAAAAAAAATTGAGTTCTTGAGTGATAGGTTCCATACAGGCTTTGCACAGGTTCATTCAGCGCATACGAGCAATCCTGCGACGCATCTGATCCCTATTCCAGCGCATACAATCTTGTGGCACATACATCCTCCAAGGCTGCGCATATACCACCTGTTCTGGCACATACGATTTTACTGCGCATCCGTCCTTAGATCATGCACATTTTACATCTGATCCGGCGCTTTTGACTGTTCTGCGCATACATTCTTTCTCTCTACGCTTATAACCTATTCTCTAGCACATTTGTAATTGCTGCGCTTTTGAGTACTATTTCTGCGCATACAGTCTCTTTAGCTGCGCATATATCTTGAGAAGTAGTTTAGGGATTTCTTGTTGGCTTTCTAATGCTGACACTTGCCTTGCATGATTGATTTTCATGCAGGGTTAAAAGCTGGATAGTTTCATTTTTATTAAAACACACATCATAGGTTAACTAGGAGGAAAAATAAAAAAAATGTGCATGTAAATATCACATATTTCTTAATTAGGAGGGTAGTAATGAAAATCATTGCTATCTTTGCCATATTGCTATCTCTTTTAGTTAAGAATATTGCTATCTTGCAAAGGAAAGAACCATTGCTATCTTTTAATCACTTCAAAGTTAACAACTATGTGAGTGCCCAAGTAGAGTAACACATATAGTTTTTCTCATTTTAAATAGGATTGGATAAACCACTGTTTACTGTGTCTTTTGAATGACAATAGGCTTATGCTCTCCCCTTTACTGGGTGACCCGAATGCCAGACTTGTCATTTTTCGTGTATAACCTTTAGAGGGGCCTGCCCTTGGATGCCCGCCTGTCCAAGTGGGAATGACCCTAAGTGGTAACAAGCTAAAGCCAAGCCCTACCAATCCACTATAAATAAATTGTGCTTGAGGCGAAAGCTTCCTACAACGAGTGCCGCTGTGTTATACCAACAACCAACCTCCCCCAAAACCCTTCAAGGCCTAACCCTTGAAGGCTGGGAGACTCCATAACAGAGAGTAGCGCTGCCGCATGTATAACCACTCGAACAGTTGCCCTGACTACTTAGACATTGTCTAGTATACCAAAGTCCTATTTGTTGGCGCAAAATGTGGGACCTTTGAAGCGGCCCATTCATGTGATTCTTAGTAGAGGTAGCAGGGACAATCTTAAGGTTCGGTGGGGGGATGAGCCTAAGGAAACCCAGATCTTGGTATGCATGAGAAGTGTGTGCCGTGGAGGGGAGTCGGTTCTACCAGATCCTGAAGTTATCCACTTTGAATATGCATAGCTAGGGGACTCAACAAATACTATCTTTTCCGGCCTAGGATTGTAATTGTTCTTGTGTCAAAAGTTCACAAAAATACAAAAAAATAATAAAAGATAAAAATCCTGAAAACTTCTTTGCGTTTGCTGTGTCTTTATCTTCCATAATTAAAAATAAAAAGCAAAAAAAGGACCAAGTTTTTAACCAAAAAATAGAAAATTTTGAAAAACGTGCCAAAAACTCTACAAAAACAAATTGAAAAACCAGAACTGTGCATTCACTGCGACTTCCTGCACATTCATTGTGACCTACTGCGCATTCACTTACTATTGCTATGCATATAAAATTTGCCAGATCTGCGCATGTGCTTCGACCTCCTGCGCTTTTGCCTTCTGTTCCTGTGCATTTACTGTTGCACATCCATTCTAGAGAGTTGTTCCATACTTCCTTTGAGAAAAACTTTCAACTTTTCAAACACCCATTTCAAACTTGTTTCAGTTTTCCCAGATTTGATTAAAATCGTGCAAGTCAATCATCTCGTTCTTTTCCACACCATAGTTGCTTTTTCCACACTCGCATCATCCAAAACTTCACAAAACTCTTCCAAAATCAAACAAGATATCCAAAACCAGGTTAGTACCAAGTTATTCTTGATTGCATCAAACCTCGAGAAAACCTAGTGAGTCTCCACTATCAAGGATCAATCATCCTTTTCTCTCGGAACTCCCTTAGTGGCTTGTGCAAAACTAGTCTACATCAAGTAACCGGATTTCTATCATCCTTACTTTGACTATCATTTTGTTCAAACCAACTTGTTTGAATCCAATTAGATCTAAGGAGAAACTTGTTCAAACCTTGGCGCATTCTATCACCCCTTGTTTAAAACTTTCAAGCTCACTCCATCCCATCTCAAATCACCTTGCATGGTCTTAACAAGGTCCTAAAAACAAAAGCAAATTGAAATGGCTGACAAAACTATTCTATCCCCTCACAACAGTGATGAGGAAATTTCTTTGGAAGAGATTCTCCACTCTCAACAAGATCGAAGGTTCCAATGCTTAATGGACAAGGTACTTGCCCAAGACCCTACTAGATTCTTTCTTCACTTAGCACAACTAGGAGTCAAGCTCCCTAAAGATTTTGATGTGGAAGTGTTAAAATAACCTGAGGAAGAAAGAAACCTTGAGGGAAGCACACGTGAGGAGATAACCATAGACAAAAGCAAAGCAACCATTGATTCTACAAACGCCCTAAGCTTAATGACCCAACATATCTAAGCTTTACAACAACAATTCACAGACATGCAAACAAGAACATCAACTAAGCATTATTCCCTAGAGCATATTTCACCATATCCTTTTGATAGGACCTTGATCATGATACCTTTCCCCTCTAAATTTGAGGTACCAAAATTTGATAAATATCATGGAAAGGGTGATCCAAGAGACCACATCAGGGAATTTAATGCTGCATACCTTGAAGTCGCCCACAATGATACTTATCTTATGCGACTCTTTCCAAGAAGTTTAGGAGGACAAGCCATGGAGTGGTTCTCTAGACTACCTCCCGGTATTAGAATTTTTAACGAACTTGTGGAAAAATTTGTCACGCACTTCTCCTACAATATTGAGCATGACACCTCAATTTTAGATCTTTGTAACACCAAGCAAAAAGGTGGAGAATCCTTTGCCACCTTCCTACAAAGATGGAGATAGTTGGCAAGTAAGTGCCCACATCAAATGCCTGAAAAACAAATGCTGCAGATGTTTTGAAATCCGTCCATAGAAAGTGGACACATTGCAACTCCTTTATCGAAGAGTTACCCAAATGAAGATAGGCATCTTCTGGTGGGTCCCAATCACTCGTGAACAGAGAAAGGAGGGGACAGACAGGACAGAATAACTTTTTACAGAGTCATCTTTTTGATCACGAGAAGGATAACTCGTGCTTACTATAAGGCACATAAGGTTTTCCCCTTTTTTCGTGGAAGGGCCCACGTCTATCTTTTGACATGAAGAGATAGATATCTTCAGTGGCCAACATGCCTGGTCCACTAGCTAGTGCTTGGATCATAATCACTTGGGATGTGTTGGGCATACATCATACAACCTTCACATGATTCACTTGGTGGATGAGTACAGTCAGGAGCGCGATGGTCGGTTGTATTGAAGGTGGGAACTCGAGGATCATCTCGTGGATCATATTTGGCAGACTATTCAAGGTAGTCATGTATATTCTAAATTTGATCTTACAAAAGGGTTTTGGCAGATTGGCCTCAAAAGTGCTGACTTTTACAAAACAACATTTTCTATACCACAAGGTCTCTATGAATGGACTATTCTTCCATTCGGTATCAAAACTGCTCCTTCCATTTTTCGATAGAAAATGGATGTTATTTTTAGACCTTATGCCAAAATTATCCAACCCTATATAGATGACATTCTTGTCTTTAGCCAAGATATGCCCCAACATCTTGCTCATCTCCACCAATTCCTTTCTATTTGTCAACACCATGGTCTTGCTGTCAATACAACTTGTGGGAGCAAGAAGAGCTAGCAGATTTGGCTTTTGGCAAGGAACTGCTAGGCATGGAACTGTTGGGCCTTGCAACAGAGGGGATTTTAAATAGATCTTCAAAACCCTTAGTGGGTTGGAATCTTGCACTCTGAGTGCGCGGTAATGGAATCACAGATGGACCAGGCTGGTTATAGTTGAAAACCCTTTATGTTCTCATCGAAGGGCTGCTGCGCAAGGCAGGCGGTTGACCGGATGAAAATCGGATTACAGCTTGATCATCTATTTCTTCAATTGAGATGCCTCTCAATTGTGGTTGTTTTTCTTTTTCAGGTTGTTCACCTTGATCCCAAAGATCTAATGCCCATTCTTCAGGTAGCTTAATATTTTTGTGATGGACTATCTTGGGTGCAGTTAACTGCGTGCTATCATTAGTAGATGTCCAGATTGTGGAAAGACCTTCTAGACCTTGTGCTCATTTAGGATTTATCATCAAGGGTAGAACCTTGTTGTATAATCTATAGTGAACCAAAAAAATAAGGGAATGGTCTACTAAATTCTTTTTCATGAAAAGATTCATGGTCTTAAAATTATACTCAAGAACATCTTGTAGATTGCCATCTTTTAAACTGATTGGGAAATCTAATAGACAATCTAGATAAAGTGCTCCTTTAGACATGGAGTCAGATGCAGCACCTAACAAGGAATGAGACAACTTGAAGAATCTTGCATCTTTCAGCATCATCATAATGATGATAGGTAAGCCTTTATGGTAGTGTCCACAGATACCTATCCTAACATAGGACAGATGCATGAATTGGGGATTATCTGGACTGGCTAAGGCTTCTTTCTGAAATTTCTGGACATGGGAGTCTGAGAATATTCTCAGCTTTCCTTTGTTACCTCCAGTAACAACATGTTGTAAGGTAGCAACATGACATCTTTGAGATGTTTTATATCCAAACCAATTTTTTAAACCTTTATTTTTATTAAACATATCTACTAGACAATTGGGAACATCCCTATAGATCGCAGAGGGTTTAATCTTAGGTACACAAAATTCCTTATTATCAAACTGACTAGAAGAAACTTCATCTAATATATTACTACTACATTCACCAGTAGAAAATGAACTTTCATTATCAGCAAAGAAGTTTGTGAACTTAACTTCTGTGTTGCAATCTACCATATGATCGATGTCGGCCATACTTGATCCAGACGTGCTTGGTCTATCCATTTCTGCACTCAAACCAATGCTCAAACCTGCGCTCGAAATACAAGATTACTGCCTCAGATCTACCCTAGACGCAACAAGCTTAGACGGGACTTACACAGAGAGGACTTACAATAGAGATCTAATTTGTATGAGCTTTACAAGGAGCAATATTAGTAGCAATATAGATAAATAGATTAACACTACTGAGTCGTTATGGTTAGACAACAACGATAACAACAGACGAACACATCATCGGCTCTGATACCAACTTTGAACAACAGCTGCAAATGACAAATGATATGCGGAGCTTTAGGCATGAGTTCATTACCTTGAGGACCTCGTTTGAGTGGGAGATCACATGTCAGGTTTCTTTTCTGCTTTTTCAAGTCTTTTGTAAGCATTGTGGCAGCAAAGGCAGTTTTAATCTCTGTCAGAGATTCTTGACCTGCATCCATTTGTTTGGCAAGCCAAACTACATTAACTAGTTTCTTTTTCTTTTCTTTTTTTTAGCTTGGAGGAATAAGCTAGATCTTGATAAAGTCGAGGAAGCTGGTATGTATTATGAATGATAATAAAATCAGAATCAATGGTGAAAGGTTCCCATTGTTTGATTGCATTGCTTCCAATTACACCATCATATCCATCTACTTCATATTGGACAAATGTTAGTTTATCCATAAAACCATCAAATCCTATTTGAATAGGAGCTTCACAGATTGCAGAACTATTTTCCTTTTCAAAATTACCAAAAGTAATACCTGTAGTTCCTTCTATCCATGCATCTTTGGGAAAAGCATTATACCTGGCAATGTTTAGATCTGCTCCAGTATCAATTAGAAATGCTAATGGATATGCCATTATACCTGGGAAGTGGATTGTCAGGATTATTCCTAGACATGAAGTAGTCGGCTTGGCACTTCGCTTGTAGGTTTTCATCTGTCGACTGCTAGAACCTTCTTCAAAAGTAACTCTAGGTTCTTCTTGTTCTCTGACAACTTGATGGATGAGAGGACTGTATGGCTTTTCTTCACAATACAGTTGTTCTTCCTGAAAGGATGCTTGAGTAGGCAACTGTATGGTTCCAGCTGTATTAAACTGGTTGACAAACTTATCAAGTTCAGGAGCCTTCTCCATTTCTTCTGAGATAGAAATTTTCTTCATCATCAATTTTAGAGATCTCTGCCTGAGCTTAAGTAATAACCTTTTCAAGAAAGGTTTTCATGAAAAAGAATTTAGTAGACCATTCCCTTGTTTTTCTGGTTCACTATAGATTATACAACAAGGTTCTACCCTTGATGATAAATCCTAAACGAGCACAAGGTCTAGAAGGTCTTTCCACAATCTGGACATCTACTAATGATAGCACACGGTTAACTACACCCAAGATAGTCCATCACAAAAATATTAAGCTACCTGAAGAATGGGCATTAGATCTTTGGGATCAAGGTGAACAACCTGAAGAAGAAAAACAACCACAATTGAGAGGCATCTCAATTGAAGAAATAGATGATCAAGCTGTAATCTGATTTTCATCCAGTCAACTGCCTGCCTTGCGCAGCAGCCCTTCGATGAGAACAGAAAGGGTTTTCAACTATAACCAGCCTGGTCCATCTGTGATTCTGTTACCGCGCACTTAGAGCGCAAGATTCCAACCCGCTAAGGGTTTTGAAGATCTGTTTAAAATCCCCTCTGTTGCAAGGCCCAACAGTTCCATGCCTAGCAGTTCCTTGCCAAAAGCCAAATCTGCTAGCTCTTCTTGCTCCCACAAGTTGTATTCTGAACTTGATGATGGGATGTACAAGTGTGAAGATTGCTCTTTTGTTTTCAATCCTCCTAGAACTGGCCATTTTCATATGTTTTCAGCCAAAGAAGCTGTCATACCTGAGCAAGATATTCAAGAGACCAATGTGCAGGTCTTAGCTACTCCTGCAAGTCCTTGTCTTGTCCCTGGTGCAATCCTTAATTTTCATGACTTTATGCTCTATGACACCACTGGCAAATACTAAGCTGATTTCTGGCCCCTCCACATATTTCCTATTAAAGATGCTATTCAAGGCTCCATCCAGAGAAAATTGCTTAACTGGACAAATATGTGTCTTCAGAAATCAATGTTACTAGCTGAGGATAGAAAGATCTGGCATAAGATCGAAGCAGTCAAGGCGAAAAAGGCCCGCCTTAGTAACCAAGAGAATCTTCATTCTCTTATTTCCACTCTAGAACGTTTGGAAAAGCGTCTTACTGATGAGTGGATGGCCTCTGTTAATAAAGACGTCCAAGAACTCAAAGTTCATTATAATGAGTTCAAAGCCCAAGCGAAAACATGATGGGTCGCTCACCAACGGTCTTTAGAACAGAAAAGAGAACTTCTGCAAAGAGTCAGAAGTGAAGTCAAATTAGATTGTGATGTGCTAGCTTCACAAATAAATACTGTCAGTATTCATGCCAAGCACAATGGACAAAGATTAGATGAAGTTAATCATGAAGTCCATTCTATTACATAGTCACAACTTCTAATAGGAGATTCGGTCAAGTAGGAATCTACCGATATTTAGTCTGCATTACAACAGGAATCTTTAATGATTCAGTCAGTTGTCCATACTGTTAAGCAACAGCAGACTGTAAAGATAATGAATTTCCCTTCAAGTGTAAAGGGATATTTACAGGTCCAGTATGAAGGACCAAAATTGGTCACTGAGGTTAAGAAGCCTGTAATTGAAACGATTTTTGATCCCTAACCTAAGCTACCAGATACAAATCCAATGTCCTACTTCCTTTATTAAGGTCATTGAGATGGGTCTAATCATCGAAAAGGCTTTAATCACCAAAGGTCAAATAAAGCTTTTATAAGGACACTCCTAGCACCAATACCAACATAGATAAACCAAGATTCTAGACAAAGAACAAGAACATTGTGAATGATGGGGTGGTAGATGCCAAAAATGCGGCACCAAAGCAACCAATCTTCAACTTGTTGAACCCTCAAAACAACCCCCCGCAAAATAAACCACAAAACACTGAATCACGGTTTACAAGCTATCAGCTTCAGAGAAAATTCACACCCCTAGGGGAAACATTGGAAACCGCCCTACCGAAGTTGATCACAAACAAACTCATAACACTTCCAATAGCACGGGAATATGAACCAAAATTCAAACCTCCTTGTTGGAATGACAATGATTTCTACGAGTACCACCGAAACAGGGGGCACAAAACCAATGACTTCATTGCGCTCAATCACACTATCCAAGATTTAATAGATCAAAACAAAGTATCACTTAATGGACACACCTCTAATAATGATCACCGGGCATTCAAAGATCTGATTCCCAGCTATGAGTAGGGAAGATCTTCCAATCAAAACAACAGAGGAACTAACAACGTCAATTACACAAATGTGTCATTTGACTATGTTGTTAACCACATCTCGGAAAGTGATCCACACGTCAATGTGATCACTATAAACAAAGACTCAGATTGTAATGCTACCACTCGCAGTAATAGAGTCACCCTTAGAGGAGTCCCAGTCTCTCTGTCTAATCAATACAACATCCTGGATCAACTTCATAAGACACCTGCACATATCTCCATTCTAGAACTTCTGCGTCTATCCCCATCCCATAGGGCCATACTTGACAAAGCGCTGTCAGAAGCCTCCATTCCAACAAACCTTGCCAAAGAACAGTTTCAAACCATGGTAGGTCACATTACCTCACCTCACTCCCTATCATTCAATGAAAAGAATGATATGTCAATTACCCAACCTCATAACGCATCTCTTCATATCGACGCCTTCATCCACAAACATAAGATAAAAAGGGTTCTAATCAATGGAGGAGCCGGTTTGAATATTTGCACCTTGAAGCTAATCCTTGCATTGGGGTTTGCGGAGAAAGCTATTGATCCAAAAAAGAAAATCACTATCAAAGCCTATGATGAGGAGAGAACTTCCAAGGAAACTATTGTTTTACCAATCAGAGTTGGACCTGTAGTAAAAGATGTAGCATGCCAAGTCCTCGACATGGAGCTAGCATATAACATTCTTCTTGGGAGACCCTGGATACATTCTCTGAAAGAGGTACCATCAACATACCACTAGTGTATAAAATTCCCCTATGAAGGCCAAGAGATCACCATCCAAGGTGATCCCAATCTGTTTTAATATTGCAACTCCATTCACTCTCAACTTGAAGTTGTGATTCCTCATAACTGTGCTTCTGCTTCATCTTCATCCTGAGTTGACCCAGCTTCACTTGCTTCCACATCAAAGGGTTCCCAACCTAACCTCAGACTCAAAGATAATGGCCTGGGTGAGTACACAATCGCCCAATCCTTCTACTTAGCACAACTCTCTCTATCTCCCAAATCGTATGGAAGACCTTCCATGAGCAAGTCCAAGATAGTCGAAACTCCCGAAGGTTCGTTTATCAAATGGGGAAGCCTTGAAGATGAGAGCGATGAAAAAGATATCCTTCAATGGTTATATAAGGATGAAGTTAGTCTATCAACACAATAAGACCATCACTCTACGATACAAACTGAGAAATATGGTCCAGGATTCCAAATGCTACAAAGAATGGGGTATGACAGACATGGTCCCCTCGGTTTGAGAAAGGAAGGTATCACTGAACCCATCCAACCTCATACCTTGATAGCCTGAGACACTACAGGGCTAAATTACACTGGCACAATAAGAACCAACAGAGAAAATAAGCATAGAGGCAAACTACTAGAAACATCTGATACTAATCTAGTTTATCAAATTCACCGACTGCAAATGGGGAGTGAGACTGACTCCAACGAATATGAGTGGGATAGTCTCTTTGAGCTATCTTGCAACGAAAAAGATATTGATGTGGTCCATGAGTATGACCCAACCCATGCAACTGAGGGACAAAGTTTATTGGCTAGACTACTAGAGTCTGATCCACATAATAACGATAGTGAAAGTTGTGAGGAAAGAATGATACCCCCTTGACATATCAGCTAATGGAGAGTACCATCGCAAGCATTGTCCATGCTTATAATGACCACCATAACACCTCTATCTTGACCATCAATACCATTGAACCAGCCCAACCCAATGACCCCTTACCATTATTGCACCCTGAACTCATAGCTTGGGACTTGCAAGACACTACCCCTGAGCTCGATACCTTTCAAAATGATGAAGCCATCATAGACTATCTTGAGATTAGAGATCACATACCCGCAGGGGACCACAGAGCTGGATATGCCATAGAACTCAATGACAAGGCCTATTTTGGAGAGAGTGCGAAGCCTTTCAGTCTCAAAAATGTCAAAATGAAAGAAAGATCTAATGGTGAAAACTACTCTGCGACAGTGTTAGATCATGAAAAAAGTAAAAATATAGACATATCCAATGGTGAAAACCTCTCTGAGGTGCCAAAGAATGGAAGGCTTGACCCTCTACCCAATCTCACACATCAGGAGAGATCTTCAATCTTGATAGAACCAGCAGAACCAATCAATGTCAGCACAGGTGATAGTCCCAAAATGATTCACATGGCACAGTCTTTAACCGCACAAGAAAAGCCAGCGTTTATTGAATTCTTCAAAAGAAAATAGATCAACTTTGCTTGGACATATGAGGATATGCCAGGGCTAGATCCAAATCTCATAATGCATCACTTATCATTAGCTCTGGGAGCTAAGCCAGTAAAGCAAAAACTCAGAAAGATGCACCCACATGTGGCCCTCATGGTGAAAGAAGAGCTGAAGAAACTGTTAGATGTTGGATTCATCAGACCAATAGACTATCCTGAGTGAATTTCAAACATAGTACCAGTTGCCAAACCAGATGGAAGAGTTCGAATATGTAATGACTTTAGGGACCTGAACAAATCTTGTCCAAAATATGATTTCCCCCTGCCAAACATTAACATTATTGTAGATCTCACGGCAGGACACACCATGCTGTCACTAATGGATGGTTTCTTTGGATACAACCAGATCAAAATTGCACCTGAAGACTAACACAAGATTGCATTCACATGTCCCTGGGGCACCTATTGTTGGTATGTCATGCCATCTGGTTTGAAAAATGCTGGTGCAACATATCAGAGAGCTATGACCACAATCTTCCATGACATGATGCACACTATAATGGAAGATTATGTTGATGACATCTTGGCAAAATCACTCACAAGAGAAGGACACCTGGCAATATTAGACAAAATCGTCACAAGACTGGAATAGTTTAGTGTGTGCCTCAATCCGAAGAAGTGCGTGTTTGGAGTTACATCAGGCAAGCTACTTGGATACATAGTGTCTTCCAATGGAATCGAAGTCAACCCAGCTAAAGTAAAGGCCATCATGGAAATACCGCCTCCTAAGAATCTCACTCAACTAAGGTATCTACAAGGAAAATTGTAATCTATCAGAAGATTCATTTCTCAATTGGCAGACAAGTGCCACCTGTTTTTCCACCTCCTACATAAGAATTTCCCTTTCAAATGGAACGATTCATGCGAACAGGCATTTCAGCAGTTAAAAGAGTATCTCATGAAACCACTTGTGTTAATGCCACCGATTCAGGGTAAACCTCTGCTACTATATATCTCGGCCACACCAACGGCTCTGGGAGCTCTCCTTGCATAACAAAACTATGAAGGGAAAGAACAAGCGATCTACTATATCAGCCGAACACTTGTTGGGTATGAACTACAATACACGCCAATTGAAAGAGCATGTCTCACTGTGGTTTTTGCCTCACAAAAGTGGAGACATTACATGTTGTCACATTCTATCAAACTAGTAGCAAAGATTGATCCACTCAAGTATTTACTCAACAAAGCTACCCTTACAGGTAGATTATCCAAATGGGTCATGCTTCTCAGTGAATTTGACATCGAATATGTAGAAAGGAGGGCAATAAAAGGCCAAGTACTTGCAGATCATCTGGCAGATGTACCTCTAAAAAAATGATAGCCCTTTGAGCTTTGAATTTCTAGATGAATCTATCTTTCACATAACCACAATAACCTGGAAAATGTACTTCGATGGCTCGTACACTCAGCATGGGTCAGGAGCAAGTATCTTGTTAGTCATCCCTAGTGGTGACACCATTCCAAAATCATACAGATTACTCTTTCCCTGCACTCACAACGTGGTAGAATATGAAGCCCTAGTCATTGGCATCAAACTAGCAGTTGAATGGAATATCAAAGAACTTAAGGTATATGGTGACTCACAACTGGTCATAAATCAAGTAAATGATGACTACCAGACAAAAGATGAGAAATTAATCCCTTACAAATGAATGGTAGATGATTTCAAGGAATACTTTGTCAAAATCTCTTTTGAGCAGATACCAAGGATTGAGAAAAAAGCTACAGATGCCATGGCAATGATTGTATCTCTCCTCGATATTCCCAATAATCAATCACGTTATGAGTTCTTGGTAGAGCCAGCGTCCCGTCCTGCATATGACACTCCTGAATCCCATATCATTTGCCACATTGTCGGAACTGATTCCCCCCTTTATGGAAAAATATTTGCCTATTTTAAAGAGAATACCCTTCCACCTGATCTCTCTAGCAACCAAAAATGAACCTTCATTCGTTAGGCATCCCGGTATGCCATTGTCGCCAATACCCTATACCGCAGAGGTCTCGATGGTACTCTCCTTAGGTGTCTTGATAGTGAGGAATATCAAACTGCCTTGAACGAAGTGCACGATGGTATATGTGGGACCCACTCTAGTGGCCCTACCCTAGCTAAGAAACTCATACGCATGGGATACTACTGGCCAACCATGGAACAAGATTCCTATCATTTTGTAAAGAAGTGCAAGAAGTACCAAGTCCATGGGAACTTGATACATGCAACAACATAGGAGCTGTAGCCATTAATGACTCCACCTTTCTATCAGTGGGGACTTGACTTAGTGGGCAAGATCCACCCTCCTTCATCTAGCAGCCATAAATTCATAATCACCGCCACTGAGTACTTTACAAAGTGGATTGAAGCCATACCCTTAGCCAATATCACAGGCAAATAGATTGCCTCCTTTATCTTGAACTATATCATTTGTCACTATGGTATGCCTTCGTCAATTATCATGGATAATGGATGACCATTCAAAAATTAGGATGTCAAGGAACTATGTGACAAATTCCATATCCAACACCACTTTTCTACCCCCTATTACCCCCACGGCAATGGCCAGGAGGAGGCATCAAATAAAACTATCTTGAAAATCCTAAAAAAGACTGTCAATGATGCTGACTGTGATTGGCATATCCAATTAAATCCAGTGTTGTGGGCCTATCGTACAAGTATCCGCACACCCATAGGTGCAACACCATACTCCCTGGTCTACGGATCTGAAGCCATCTTTCCCATTGAAGTCGAGATCCCATCCTTCTGAGTTTCGTTAAAAGGTCTCATAGCTGATGAAGAATACAGAGTGTCCAGACTTCAAGAGTTAGAGATGCTTGAAGAGAGAAGGAAACAAGCCTTTAACCATCTCAAAGCTTATCAACAACGAATGTCCACAAGTTACAACCATAGGGTAAAGCCCTGAGTATTCCAAGTTGGTGATCTAGTCCTCAGAGAAAATCCCAGAAATTAGCAAGATTGAGAGGAGAAAGGCAAGTTTGAACCCAACTGGATGGGTCCCTATGTCATCGTTGCAACCTATGGATCAGGAGCTTATCAATTGGCTACATCTAAAGGTGAATTGTTTGATGATCCTATCAACAAAATGCATCTTCGCAAGTTCTATACCTAAACCCCAATGCAAGGGAGTCAAAACAATAACAAAAAATTGAAAAAGTGATAAAAAATAACAAAAAAATAAAAAAAATGGCAAAATAAGCAAAAAAATTGTCCTCTGGTGAGAGCCTGGCAAACAGGTGTCATGCATATTTTTTGCTATTGTGCAAATAAAAGCAAGTGGTGAAAACCTGTTAAACAGGCGCTATCTGCGACAAACTACTTCCTCCATTTGTTGTGACCTCATTTCTCTTGTGTCCATCACATCATTCATCTTGAATCGATCCATTGATTCGTTGTCGAACTACGTCACCTTTGAGTTATCACATAGGCAAGGCCATTCTCAATGCACCCCCGAGGCTCCGCTCCGCTTCTTTCCTGTCCATTCTGTCATGTGTTGTTTGTCCTGATGTCCATACCAATTCTGCATCTTTGCCACTGCCTAGGTCCTAGGTCCATCAAGTTCACCCCGAACTACGTTGCCTCTGCATCATCACGTAGGTAAGGCCATTTAGCAATGAGCCCCCGAGGCACTAGGTCAGTCCCTTAGGGTCCGTCTCTCCATGTCTATTTGTCTGGTCACCCATAATAAGTCAATCCTTTGTCCAAGTTGGGGGCAACTCCTCAACTTGGTTGTGGATTTAGATTCTTGAATGCCACATGTTCTAAGAGGATACCAATAAGGATTGTGATACCTTTCACTAGACAAGTGCGCGTAGCAAAGCAAGCTTCCCAAAACAAAAATCTTGGCACAAGAGTATCAACCTATCCAAAGCACAACAAGTGTGTACCAAAACACTCAAACTGATTCTATATCAATTATGGCAAGAAGACACATCTAATGCAAGAATGTTTTGTGATAAGGTTAAGTTAACGAGTCTTGGATTTTTGTCATTATGTCTTTCTATGCTACTTGAGGATGCCAAAAGCTAGAGATGCTATGATGGGGGCATAATCTTTTTCTTTGTCTACTATTTGTGGATCAAACTTTAGTAATGTAACGAATTTTGTCTAACGACATGATCAACAAAAGATCATCGAGGACTTCGGCAGTCTAAACATGAAAAGGGGCAATCCTTGTTTGTTGAAACACAAGAGGTACTCAAGTCATCTAGATTCAAGTTTGACTAGATGCTTGTATCAACTTGCTATATCAAAATCCATGTAAGGAATACTCAGGTCATCTCAGTTTAATTATACCTAGATGCTTGTATTTTCTTACAACATTTCAAAAAGAGAAAAGAAACAAAAAAAAAGTGCCCAATGATGAAAGAAAAGTACTTGCTCTCTAATGATGACAAAATATCCACATCCATTTCATATCTAGAAATCCATATCATCTATGCAATAAGAAAATCCTACAGAGTATCAAATGAAAGCCCGTAATCCTTTCATTCTTTTTCTTCCACCTATCTATGTCATCTCTGTGTCGATTGAGTACATTTCGACATACCAAAAACATAGCATCAAATTGCATATCACATCACATGATTAAATAATTTGCATACATAATAAGTGCATCAGGTCATCCATATACATTTGCATCAGTACATCATATCAAAATTAAAATAGAGACAAGTACATATAGATCATCTTGCATGACTGCATAATCATATCAACAACATTCACATTTGCATTTGCATATCAGATCATCGTAATCCATCTAAGGTTGCATCAACATAATCAAAATATGCATAACATGTAAAAACATCATAAGATAGATTGCATCCATGGCATATAAACATTGAACAAGAGCATGTAGAACATCAATAGATGCATCATCACATAAGCATAAAACATGTCCAAATGTACAATATATCAAAATATCTGTCTATCTCTCAGAGTCATGTCATGAAATGTATACAAAGTACAAAAAGATAATGATACATGTCTTGGGTCAAAATAATACAAATATATACATATCAGGCTATCTGAGCCATCAAAAATGTGTATACATCAAGCCAAAAATCGGTACAAATATCAAAAACCGGCTAGCCCTGTTGCCGTGGAACACTGCTCCCTGCACTGCCCTCTCCTCTATCACCTCCTGACTGCTGGGGGCCTCTCACTGATGCTACAGACCAAGATCCACCTGCCCTTTGTGAAGCCATAGACTGGATCCTGTAGCTCGATGCGCACTGGTCTGCTGGCACTACCCCATGATATAGTTCTCTATAATACTGTGTCTAAGCCTATGCTCTGGCAAGCTCACCCTATACCTGTGCCAGCAGACCCTGTACCTGTGCCAGCTGTGTCTATGCCTGTACAAGCTGTACTTGTGCCTGCTACACCTGTGTAACTAGAAAGCTAGCGGTACTATCTATACCTAGAGCTGCCACTGCCGTGTCTCTCTCTATTCTGATCACCCACACCCTTGCCAAGGCTGAGTCTCGCTCTCTGGAGATCTCTGATTCTTATCCTACGTCTGCCTCTCTCTGAGACTCTACTACTCTAAGGTGGGCCCTCAGCTCCCTCACCTGACCCTGTAGCACAGTAATGGCCTACTGCTATAAATCAGGCTGCAGAGCCTGCTCTCCCTGTCCCTACACCTGCTACTGTGCCACCTGCTGTGGTGGTGGCATCTGTCTTTGCTGTACTACCTACTATACTGGCACCTGCACCCACCCTGCAGCATGCGGCTATGCAACATGCTGCTGTCCCAAGGGTCCCTCCTCGGACCTCCTCCTCCGTCTCGGTCTGCCTCCATCTCCTCCTCCTCCTCCTCCTCCTCCATCCCCACCATCATCTCCCTCTCCTTGAGCCCCTCCACCCCTCCTCTATCTCCTCCTCCTCCTGCTAGCCCCGTCCTTGTCATCTGAATCCTCCTTATCTATGCGAGGAGCCAGCTCTCTAGGTCCTGAATATCTAGGAAATGGGTGAGTGACGAACCACTCCTCATAATCTAGAGTCATCCCTGCATCAACTATCTCTCTCCTCATAGGCCAAGCTGCATAAGGGATCTATTGAAAGTCTGCTAAGGCCTCCTTATAAGATGCCACTGGACCCCACCTCAGTCTCTCTGCATGGGTCCTTGCAAGCTGAGCCTACCCCTGTGGCCTGCCTTGTACTCTGGCAAACTGTCTCTGCACTCTACTGACAATCTGACGTTCTAGTATGTACTGCGTCTTGCCAATAAGCCACCGAGTTTGGAAACAGTACGTCAACTCGTTGTCCTCATCATCCCATATCTCGTAGTCTAGGTATGGGTGCCAGATAACTGCATCTACATTATCTAGCACATGTCTCCAAAATTTGAGCTTTCCTAGCTTGTGCTGGGAAATCACTCCTGTGTATCCATAGCTATAAGGCTCACCTCTCTGCCTATGAAAGACACATATCGGTCGCGTGATCGCTATGTGTTCCCACAACCAAAACTGCAAAAGTGACACACATGCCGACAATCTGGCCCCTCTGTGATACACAACCTGGTGCATATCCCTGTACAAGTGTGCTAGCATGCACACACCCCATGAGTATCAAGTCCCATCAGTAATCATGCTCTCCATCACCCTCCCCCAGCCAATCGGGAACCCATGTGATCTCCTATCAGGGCATACTACACCGCCGATCAATCCTGCCACTATCCTCGGGAAGTAGTCATAACAGTCATGAATATCCTGCCATGAAATCACTTGCTCATCTAGCTCCGGGTCATCAAACACACGTCTGCACTCTGCCACTCCTGCATCGCGCTGCAGATCATGCTCTACCAACTCCCCCTAGATGGGAAGGTGTAGAATCCTGTAAACGTCCTCTGGAGTGATCGCCATCTCCCCGGTCGGTAGATGGAACGTCCCGTCCTCGCTGTGGAATATCTCCACTGCCGCAATCAATAGACTGAGGTTCGCGTGAACCTCAGGCATGAAACAAACATAGTGCAGACCCATAGCACCAAGAGCCTCATGGTCCATCTTTGTCAGTGAAATCATGAAAAATTGACATGAAAGGAATGATAACAAATGCAAATCAAACGAATGCAAACCTCATATCAACTCACGATCCATTGATTGGGTTGAGAATGCCGCACCCATGAATATTCTAGCTATACCCACAAGATTGATATGTTGATTACTCACGATTCAACAGCATAACATGATATGGAGATTGGTAGATGAATGGATGGATGATGATAGATGCAAAATAGATAGATTATGGATTGAGAGGAAAATTCGGCAGAGTAAGGATGCTAGAAGAAGATTTTTTTCAAATGGCTCAAGAGAGGCTACCTTTATATAAAAAGGCAAATTTGAATGGACGGACATGATTGCAAGTTATGTTGGATGATATGGATGGTCTAGATCAATTAGGGTTGGATTAGGGTTTCCCAGTCAAAGAGGGATCGTAGTCACATGACAAGTGTGCGATAGAGAATAAAGGGGAATCTAATTCAAATATTATATTTGAATTAGATTGACATGTGAAGGCATATTAAGTGGAAGATGTAGACATGCGACATGTGTCACAATGTGATGAGAGGAATAATTCAAATTTTTAATTTGAATTATGTGAGACATGTGAAGGGGTATTATTAACTAAACAAGTGTGACTTATTTAGTTAATTAGAATGTGATCAAGTGGGATTAATTAAATAAAGTGGGGTTTATTTAATTAATCAAGAAGGTGATTAAGTTGGACAAATGGGATGGGGAATTAATTAAATAAATATGATTTATTTAATTAATTGGCTAAGTGATTATGATAGGATTAGGAGTGGGGTAAGTGGGATTTGTGAGTGTGATGAGGTTGGATGACCCAGGACCTAGGGCAAAACACACAAGGTCATGTCGAGACATGGACATTTTTTAGTGTCTACAGTCAGCATATACCGCTGCAACAGCGGCAAAGGGAACTGCTCTCGTGACATCAGAATATCACAAATGTCCTCTTGCAACCAAGCAAAGCATAGCGTTAAGCAAAAACCCATTTCCAAGCAAAGCTACTTAAAGCAATCAAACTATCCTATCACTGACTTAACATATCAAATTGATCAAAACAACATATCATCTCTTGACTAGATTCCTGGCAATCTCAGAGATTGCTTATTAATTGATGCATCGATCAAGGTGCCAATTGGGTCAATTTCGTTAAGTCAGCTGACTATCTTAGTGCAAAAGCGCCAAATCAGGTAGCCAATGCGCCGAATCTTATCAGGTGTGCCGCTTCACCGTGAATGCGCCGTTCCTTGATGTATATGCGCCATTTTGGCGTATGCACCGCTTCTTGTATCATATGCGTGGTTCCGCAATGGATGCGCCAATTCCTGACTTATATGTACAGATTTATCATATGCATCGCAGATTTACTCAAATGCGCGGTTTCCCGGCATATGCGCTGTTTCAGGGTGCATATGCGCCGAACTGCAGTTCAGCGCATCTATCCTAACTATTTTTCCTAAGCATTTATTGCCCTAATAAATGATTTTAAGCAAGTTTTGTCGAACCGCATACCGATGGTCCTACTTCGGGTGGCCGATCGAACCATCGAAGTCGCTCAAAATGGTGCTCCTCACGTGGAATATCCATATCTTTGTTGACTTCTCTAGCTCCTCTATTCTCCTAAGCTCTCAAAGACAAATCAACTAAGGACAAGTGTGCAAATGAATAGAACTTGTGGACCCAGCTCCTATATATAGCAAGTGAACCATAGTTGACTGTGTGACTACTTCCCACGCCTGTTTCTCCTAACCATGTCCTATTTTCTTCAACCTAACCTATTTTTCACCTTCTTCTTCATGAGATTGTCCATCTCCCACCTTCTGCCTTCTTCCCGTCCAATCTCCTAAGGGGGCATCCTGTCGTTAAACTTGTACTAGGGGCAAACTAGGGCATGTATCACTGTCAAAAATTCTTATTCTTTGAAACAACGTGATAAAACACATTGCATCAAAGAGGGGCAAAATGTATACACCTAAAAATGACATGACTCTATCTAAATAAATATTTTAAATATTTATTTCATCTTAATATTGCTCTATCAATAAATAAATAAATCAATTTATTTATTTGATTCATTTTCCTCCCATTAATTGAATAAATTACATTTATTCAATTAATTTCATCGATATCAACTTTATTCTTCCAAACAAATTAAATAATTTTAATTATTTAATTAAATCATTCATTCTTCCAAATTTAAATAAAATGCAAATTTATTTAAATTAAATCTCAGTCTCCAAAATAAAATATAATCAAATATTTTATTTATTCTTCTAAAATCTTGCACAAACAATTAAATAAATTTATTTATTTAATTTGCTTTCTTATCTTCCAAATCTTTTAAAATAAATCTTCCTTGTCATACAAAAGCAAAAGCTGAGTTGACTGATTTAAAGCAACCTTGTTTTTATCAACAAATTCTTAAATTAGAAAAATATATTCTAATTTATGAAATAAAAGCTCATCCTCATCAAGAAAGCAGTTAAACTCAACAAAGCATCCTTTTGAATGACACATGTCTTCTTTCTATTCACGCAAGTTCTCTCAAACATTCTCTACCATTGATCTTATTTCTTCTGCACCGTTGATCTTCTCTCACATAAGTCTATAAATACTCCTCTATTCTTCCATTTCATATCAAGAAGCTTTCAAGTAAGATTACTCTGTCGAATCCATAGCGCGCCATTGGCACCCCCACTCTTGCATTTTCCATTATCCATCTCATATTGTATTGATGCTCATCTTTAATACAATAAGTATCTGAGCCATTTCTCCATTGTCATCTTGAGGAAATAAAGCAAGGAAACAAGCTTCCTGAGGGCTACATTCATCACCAAAGATCGATTGAGAATAGGCGAGCAATGGAAGCCGCCAGGTACCAAAACACTGTAAGTTTGTTTACTTGTTTTATTCTTTGTTAATCACATATTCCATTGAGTTATTGGGTTTATCAATTCATTTTAATATTATCCCATTTTTCTTGATAACACCTTCATGAGTCTAAAATGCTATTTTGGGAATATGTTTCTCTTTTACATGAATTTGGTGATAGCTAGAATGAAGATCTAGTTTTGTAAAAAAATAAACCTTTGAAAGCTCATCCAACAAATCGTCAATAACTAGAATAGGGAAGTTATCCTTGATGGTTAATTTATCAAGTTTGTGAAAAGTAGGGCACATCCTCCAACCACCATCTTTCTTTAGAACCATAATGATATGAGAGAAATAAGGACTAGTACTAGAGTGGATGACACCATCTCTTTTATCTCTTTATCCATATTCTCAATCTAATTCTTTTGGTTAAAGGGATATCTATAGGGCTCAATATTAGAAGGATGACTACAAGGAATGAGGGGAATGACATGGTCATGGGACCATGGAGGAGGAAACCATTTGGGGTCCTCAAATACTTAGTGATACTAATCTAGGAGGCCTTACAAATCTGGTGGAGGAGAAGGATTGGAAGGAGGTTGAGATTCCATAAAATGGAATGAAGAAATAATGCTAGAACACCCCTTCTTTAACAAATTTTCCATATTATGAGAACTAACCATTTGAACATCGCTCACCTCCAGACCTTGTAAGCTATAGTTTCTTCCATTTTGGTTTAATTTGATCCATATCTAAGAGTAGTCACAAGTGAGTGTCCTGGTGGCACCTGCTTAGGTTTAGGGTTTTGAGTCAGAAATTGCAAGTATTTATTCCTATAAGCCTTTAAACCTAAGTTCCTTGGTCTCATGTGCTTTATCTTCTAATTTCATGTTGATCGTTTGTGGTAGGTTCCCGGTCATTTAAGTTACAACTTGAAGCCTTTAAGATCATGAGATGACCGACCCTAAGTCCTATCTTTACCCTTTGTTGCCCATGAAAATCTTAAGTTTTAAATCCTAAGCCTTTGTTAAGGTTATAAAGTGT
Source organism: Cunninghamia lanceolata (assembly GCA_027924645.1). Lineage (NCBI taxonomy): Eukaryota > Viridiplantae > Streptophyta > Pinopsida > Cupressales > Cupressaceae > Cunninghamia > Cunninghamia lanceolata. Next base: position 1,843,659 of record BSBN01001031.1, on the reverse strand, counting down.
CATGTGTTAGTATTTCACAGTGTCACAGAGAATTAAAAATGATGTCATCATCCCTCTGCGGGGCCGCGACATGGGGACATTTGTCAAGGAAGGCAAGCTATAGCCCCTTAATCAAAGATTCTAAATCAATGAACCATGTGCTACTAGGTGTCAAGGTAAGAAGTGATCTGCAGGAGGGTTCAGATTTGATGGTAGCACAAGCACGTAGAGGAATCCCGATAGAGGTAAAGACATGCCGCGCAATCACAAAATAGCGACATGTGATCTCCTCTTAAGAAAGGAATAAAGGTATACATAAAGAAGGATGCATGGAGGTTTTAGCGTACCCGCGTAGAGCAAGTTGGTGGTGGTCATCAGCACAGGAGGTACGTCTGACATGGCTTGTTTCTATTGGGTAAAGACTTTTCAATGAAGAAGACTAGGATTTTTAAATCTGGCGGGTGAATGATGGTTGTGAATTTCACGAAGGAAAAATTAGATCAACGGCTCAGGATTAAACTTTTTATGATGAATGTTGTAGGCGCCCTATGACACGAATTTGAGGTAAGGCCGAAGCTACATCCATTAATGCCTTAAGACCTATGCTATGAAGCTTCTTAACATTCTTAAAGGGCAAGATTAGGGCTTTCTACATCATTTTCAAAAGCACGAATAGAGTCCTGACGCGCAACAAGCTTTCAGACGAACGAGAGAAGGAATTTCAAACATCTGCAAGTGTTAAAACCAGTAAGCTTACTCTGTTCAACCACGCTCATTTGAATTCTAGGTTGATTGCTTGTCTGGAGGGTAGAGTATTGTTGCAAAAGGAAACCCTAGTTTGATAGAAATTATTCTGAAGAAATGAGTCAAGTTAGTTAGCCCTCCACATCAAAACAAAGTCTGGATGAGGACCTCATGGTCCAATTCCTAGGGTCTTTTAGGCATCCTCTGAATGTGCATGGACACGAGAGGCTGAATGACAAAATTCTAGATCTCTGCTACAATTACAGAGATGCCATATTGCATGTGTCAGCTTGGGTTCTTTTCAAAAACTGGTATAATAGGATAGACTTCAAGGTCCTAGTTTGTAATGCTTGGTGGCTAGACCTAGCTAAGCTGCTTTGCCCTAATGTGTTTCCCAGTCCAGACCTAGTGAGGGAAATCGCACTGAGGTATGACCCTCAAACAAGATCAGTCCTAGTAGGGAATAGTACCATGATAATCAAACTCACAAATGAATATATCTCAAGTGTATGTAGCTTGAACCCTACTGCCACAAAGAAAATTGACCTGAATGCCTTGAAGGAAGGATATAAAAGTGTCAGATATGGATATAGGGCCTTCAACTTGCCCAAACATAGACCAAAGGGGGTAGATGGAAAATTGATAAAGATCTCAGACAGGGAGGAGGAGCCCTTTGAATGCTCCCTATTTATGCACTACTTTGTAAGAACTTACCACAGTCTTTGTCAGGTACTTGGGAGAGATGCTTCAGATAGGATGCCTGTATCTTTGATGATGATGGTAGTAAACATTCAAGACCCATCCACCAAATAGCCATATGACTATGCCTCCTACATAGCAGATAAAATGCATAAGCAAATGATTGGGGTCAAGAACAAGTTATATACTGTGGATGCTCATGTGGATTTTACATGGTACTCATTAATGTGCCATATGATTCTATTTTCTATATTGGGTATGTGGCACCCAAATTTACATGTTAAAGAGACTGATTCAGAAGGGAACATGTTGCCAGTTTAGATGTGGACATGAATGTTGGACATGCATTGTATTGACTCTGACTATGTGATCTTTGAGGAGCACTTTGTAAGAACAATAATTGGATTTCTAGAGCTAGAGGGGGAAAGGTTAAATGCAGATCTGTTGGATTTCTTAAGGCCTTTGGATAGGACCCTTGAATTGGGGATAGACCACAATTGGGGTGACTAGTTCCTACATACCCACACCACTTGCATTAGAATTTATGGATGTGAGGTTGCTCCATATGTTTTGCCTAAATGTGTGCCCAAGAGGATTGCCTTATTGGAGATAATCAGGCAACTGAATGAATTTGATAGAGAGCACTTGAGGAGGCACAAGAAGGGCTCATTCTTTCCCACTTCCATCAAATTTAGTGACTTCATAACAGTTAACAAGGATGGTTTGGATTAGATTGATTCAATTATGTAAGGTTATAGGATGAATGTGGAGAAGCCAAGGATATTTGATGATGAGGGCTTTATTGACAAAGTTAGGGTGAATGTGAAAAGACCACGATACATTCATTTGGTCTTTTATGATGAGGACACAGTTAGAAACTATTTTACTATGAATGATGTCCATAATTTAGGGAACACATGGGAAGCAATCATGGCTGGATAGAGGATGAGAAAGAATATGAATGCTGCTTACTTAGGTGCCTTTGTAGAGATAAAGGATCCAATAATGAGGATTCAAATGGTTTTTGACCATGCAGATGAGTTGATTGGTAGTGCTCCAATAGGTGAGGAGAGGCCAACTTACCAGGCCAGCAACTCAAGAGGAGGATATGTTGTAAAAATGGAATTGCCTGACTTCCCCCCTACCAAGAGACCAAAAATAATTGATCTGGAAAGTGAACAAGAGATTGAAGTAGTAGACTTGGAGGAGGAAGCAGAAGAGCAACAAGTAGCTGTCCATCAGGTGAATTCACTTGATAGAATAAGACCTTTTGTTTCCCCAGATAACAGACTAGCAAGATCAATAACTGGCCAGCATATAGATATAGAGGATGTGAGGGTATTGGCTTGTGCACAGTTCATGGAAGATGATGAATTTATCAACACTCCTGAATTCAGGAGTTATGTATTGAAAGTCAGAAGTGAAGAGTTACAAAAGAGGATTCAAGAGGCCAATAGTGGGGCAGATCTCTCACAGTATGAGGCCATCTCTCAAAAAGTACTGAGTGAGGTAAATCAAGATATTAGTGGGATGATCCCAGAAGAAGGGATGACCTTGGTTGCCAAAAGCAATATGTTGCTTCTTCCACACTGGACCTTATCAGATGCCATTGCATTTGACACAATAACTAGAGAAGATTCTGAAGTAATAAATGAGCAAGTAGAGAAGGCACTCTCTGGTGCAGCTTTTAATCCTAGGTTTGAAACCTTGGCAATATGGGAATTGGCCCCAAATGATAGTAAACATAGGATTGGATTTGGAGAATTAACAGGGCATGTTATAATCAAAAGAGTATCAAGTACCCATGCTCCCCAAGTTACTAGCCTAAATGTACAAACAACACAATTTACAGAGGCAGTAACCAATAAGATGCAAAAGGATCATGATGACCTGTTGCTAAAGTATGGGTAGGCTGTTGTGGAGCCAAATAGGTATAAGGAGCAGCTACTGTTAGGACCTAGTACATCAAGTGTTCCATCTATAATTCAAATTGCAGAGGCATTTCCAGTTGACACAGCACCTCTGCTATCAAAAATAAGAGAATTGAAGGAAGAGGTGAAAAGATTGAAAGAAGAGAAGAAGAATTCAGTCAGAGACATGGTCACAAATTTGATAAATCATAGAGTGACCAAATTTCATGCTAGGGTGGATGAAACATGGAAATCATATTCAAGTTTGAGGATGGCCCTAGACAAGCATGAGTAGGATAAGGAAAACCTCAAGACTATGTGCAGAGTGTGGTTGCCAAGGACTGGAGAAGTAAGAGACATTCACAGATGCTCAAAGTTTGATTCAGAGGCACCCCTTGAGATAAAGTTGACACTTGATATGCTGTTGATACTTGAGGAGGTCGTAGATTTTCAATTAAAGATGGACAAAGTATTGGTTGAGAAAAGATAGTTTATTAAGAGAATAGATAAGAAAATAATGCCAAACATATTGGAAGGTGATGGATAGGTAAAGGGCCTTGATAAGTGGAAGGCCGACTTTGAAGGCATTGCTGGCCAACTAATATCTTCCTATTGTACTGATGGGGATGGACGAGCATGAAGATTTTGAGCTTGACATAGGACAAGTTTCACGTGCTTGAAATAAATTTTGAGCTATTCTGTAAGGAATCAAAGATTTTGATGGATGTAAGGTATCCAGGGCATAATGAGAAAATATCAAAGTTGATTTCTTTTTAATGGTCATCAGAGAAGTCATATGCAACTTGGATGGAGAAGTATGGATAAATGTGCCTAAGATGAACGAGGAACTAACTTCTCCTCTTCATTTATGAGGTAAGGCTTCCCTAGTCCACTGCATTTCTTCCAAAATATTATATTTTGTCTTTTCTCTACTCAATATGTAGTTAATTTCCCAACGCCTATGAGCGGTGGCTGGTAATGTAATATTCATCTAACTGACATAGGATATTGAATGTTGAGTACCACGTTCTTGTGTCTATAAAAGAACTGGTAGACTCACTTTGTAATGTTGTTGGAAGATTGGGATTTTGAGGAGTGAATGCAATACAAAATTTTAACCAGTTGCACTATCTATGGTGTTGTAAGTTTCTGCTTAATGTGTTGAATGCATTTTTCATGAGCTATTTATCAATTTCAGGTTGAATTATATGAATAATGCTATAATGCATGTGTTTTTATTAACTGTCTCCATTGTCATCTACATTTTTCTTTTGAACAAGGTGACTAAGGGTTTTCTAAGTTCTGGGTTGCACACTTGCTACATTGCATATTTGATTTCTTGCTTCTGTTTAAGGATTAGACTAAACTGCTTTAGATCAAATATGACGAGGTATGTTTGATAATAGGGATATTTATAAGTAGAGTTAATAGAAATACTCAATCTTCAGAGTTATCTGCAAGGCAAGAGCTAAGTAGACCCTCTGAAATCTGTATATTTGCTTGGCTTGTGGAAAATCATTAGCATGTTTTAAGTCTGACTCCATACCCTAAGAAAGGCACCGATCAAAGGCTTGGATTAATTTTATGAATCAAACCCTAATTTGGCAACCAAATATATAAAACAAAATCAATTCATAATCTTAAGCTTTAGGATTTTAGGAGTAGGATTTTAGGTTTTGAAAGTCCTCTGATACACAACAAATGAACTAATGTCCAAAGCTAGCCACTTTGCATCTATCATACAATTTTGGTCTACATAAGAGAGGATTTATCTGCTTTTGTGTCAATAACTAGTTGAAGTCAAGATTTACCATATGGGTATTGAATAAGGGAATACCCCCTAGGTTTTGCAAAGCTTGAAGTGCAGAGGAGATAGAGAGTCAGTCTCCTGTTCATTGGCCACTGACCTGAGGATCTCGTGGATGAAATATGGCTACTTTTTAGGGAAACTCAGACAATCAGTTGGAAACACCAACAGATTGGCGACTCTACTAGGGAGTTGAAAAGGAACCTGGACTGTAAACATAAATCCCATTAGTGGGTGGTGACTCTGAAGGTTAATCTCCCAGCCGGTGAAAACAAAAGTTGTATGCAGGGGAGAAGATCCCTACAAAACCCCTTGTTCTAGGAATTACCAAGAAAGATGTATAGGAAGAAAGAAGGTATTCAACCGAGTAAAGAAAGTTCACCAAGTCCTAGGAATAATGATAATCCCCAAAATAATGCTAGATCTCCTATACATCAACAACATTTCTCAGCCGCAGAGGCTAATATTCAGGAGATGTATGAGAAACAACAAAGTGATGGGTTGAGGAAAGGGTCTGATATGTTTCAAGAATGTCATTTTCTGGATCCCCTTGATAGGTTTGAAGATACAAAATCACCAAGGGATACTGATAACCCCAATGTGATGAGACCATCCTCTTCTATGCCAAGAGAAGAGGAATTAGCAGAAGAAATTAGGAATCTCAGGGCTAAACTTGATTAATTGCAAGCCTTGAAAATAAGAGATGATATGAGACAAAAGGTTGAAGCCTTAAGAACTGCCCATCAGAATGCAAATCCCACTCTCAATAATGCAAATGTGTTAGGAAAATGACAGGAAAATGAGGTTCAAAATCAATAGAATAACCAATACATGGTTGGAAATAATCAAGAGCTTAACCAACATGTAAATCAAAATCCACAAAATAATCAAAGACAAAATGCGAATAACAATAGAATACCACAAAATAATGTGAGAAATCAAAATGCTCATGGTAATGCTAACAGGAATGGTAATGCTAACAGGAATGCTAATGCAAACCAATTTGGTAGGAGACCCATGTAGTTGGATAGATTCAGATAGTTAGACTTCATTGGCATTCTTGGATACCCTAATCCCATTGACAATGATATCAAAGTTAAATTGCCAAAGTTCTCAGGTAATAATGATGTGTCAGGTGAAGATCACTTGAAGGCTTTCCTCAATGTAATGGATAACTTTGAAGTAGAACATGAGGATGTTTTCATGAAATTATTTATGCAGTCCTTGATAGATGAAGCCAGAGAATGGTATAGGAGTTTGCCTAATCAAAGTGTTACATCATGGGATGATTTTAAGAGAATTTTTAGGAAACAATATGGAGATAACACTGACCCCAGTTTCATCATTAATGAGTTCACTTGTATTTCTAAAGGGTCAAATGAACATGTTTCTAATTTTAATGCTAGATTTACCAGAGTTTTAAACAAATTGCCACCTCATATGAGGCCAATTGAACCAATGTGTATGGTCTTGTACACAAATGCCTTTGATGCCAAGACAACATATGAACTAAGAGATAAAAGTCCAGCTTGTGTATGAGGAAAATCAAACATGAAAACTACTAACAAATCAAAAACCCATAACATAAAGAGAATTAATCTAAATAAAAGCCATTATCAATAAATCAAATGAAGTAAGAAAGCTTTTACCCAGATTGTGTTGTTCTCTTTGTTTCGAATGTGGATTGCTCAATAATGCTGTGAAACCATGTTTGCAACAAGCAAGTGTAGGTGCTCAAAGATCAATGTCAAAAGATTGTAAAGTTGCTCAATCGATGCGATGTATGCTCAAAGTGCTGTAAAGGATGCCTGAGAATAAGTGATCGAAGAGGAGCTGTAAAGGATGCATGAGAATAAGTTGCTGTAGGATGCTAGGGCACATATGGTAGTCGGTCTAGGCACTTTTGGCGCACTGAAGTGCAGTTGGTAGGACAGTGCAGCGCAGTTGGTCACAATAAGGCGCTATTGGTTTTTAGTTGTCGCGTCGCAGCGCGGTTGGTAGGGTCCTGCAGCATAGCAGTAGAGCGTGGCTAGTATGGTAGTTAGGCACGGTTGGCATGGGTAGTCAAAAAAATGAGTCACCTTTGCGGGTGCAGTAAGGCGCGAATGGATACATAGTCTAGCGCGATTGTGTAAAACAAGGCACTTTTGTTAATGGCAGTAAAGCACTTTTTCATAAAATAGTAAGGCGCGGATGGTAAAATAGTGCAGCACGCTAGGCTAAAGCAAGGTGCTTTTGGTTAAGTTAGAAGAGTGAAAGGGTTAAGGGGAACGGAGGGGTTTGACCACCTAGGCTAGAGAAGGGTAGAGTTGGTAGGGAATTAGAGAAGTGTGCAAAAGGTTTGACAAGTGGTTTGTGTGGATGCAGAGGATGATGCCGCCACTGATGTCGAGAGAGCAACACCACATTATAGCAGACGAGGTGGTACAGATGACGTGGGAGGAGGACACATTCCTAGAGTTTATGGGATTGTGGCATGTGGCACACCTTACACACATTAGGGTGAATATCGCCCTAGTGACAGTGGTCATGGAGAGATTCTGTAGTGAGACATGTTCGTTTCACTTTTCGACAGGGGAGGCTACAGTGACACTTGAGGATGTGTATCATATCCTCAGGATCCGGATTGATGGGGAGTGAGTTGACTTCGAGCCAATGCGAGGTGAGGCGGGCCTGATAGAGGTGTTTTGCACAGATGATCTAAGGATTGACGATGACAAGATTCGGTGGGCAAATGTCCCGAGACTGTGCAACAAGATCATATGGATTGTATCTTCACTGATTGGTAGCTTCCTGTGCCCAGACATGTGATCTAGAGGATTATCTGTAGGATGGGGCACTGTACTATCTGGAATGTTTACACATGGCACTCAGTATGCATGGGGCCTGTGTGTGCTTGGGCAGCTATATCATGATATGCACGATTGCGTATACAGGAGAGGTTGGAGTCTCTCGACAGGGGTGACTCTACTACACGTGTGGGAATGGGAGCATATCCTAGTGATCAGACCTATTACATAGCGCCACTGGGAGAGGGGGGAGCCCTATGCATTTCTATATGAGGGAGTTATCACACACAGGAGGCTTGGATCTATTAGCCACTGGAGGCGACAGATCGATGAGATGGACCTATTCATTTAGAGGCTGTGGTTACTATGTGAGGAGTGGGAGAATGAGCATGAGCAGCTGATGTATTGTCGACAGGCTCGCTACCTCTTTGGGAGACAGACATATACTATTGAGAGATACCTGCCAGAGCGGGTACTCAGACAGTTTGGACTACCACAGGGATTGCTAGTTGGGGAGGCTACCCATGCGAGGACACGGAGGGAGATTGGGGACTGGGATGCCCAGATTCCAGTGGCTATAGCCTTGGCAGAGGTACAAGGACTTGTCCCAGTCAGATGGGACTGGGATTTAGGGCTAGCGAACCCAGGTACTTTACCAGAGTACGACAGGTACTGGTAGACACATAAGCCAGTGAGACTGACTACACCAGGTGTGGTAGGAGCAGTGGGGGAGGTATTAGTCTCAGGTGCAGAGGCCAGGATGAGGCGGCAGGCTAGAGCGGCGAGACAACAGGCAGGTGGAGAGGCCAGGGGCCAGCAGACAGATGTGGAGATGGCTGAGGAGGAGGATCTAGTCGTAGAGACTGACTTACAGCAGGCCGAGCAGCTACTGCAGGAGGAGATAGCCTGAGGACACGACTAGAGCTACGAATGGTGAGTGTGAGGAGAGACAGGGATGCAGCGAGGGCTGAGGCAAGACAGGTCGAGGCCCTAGCACAGGTTCATGCACAGATAGCCACAGTGGTACATGTAGCCCTGGTACAGACACAGTCACAGGCACAGGTACATGCATAGACACAGGTCGCACCCGCACCATCAGGGGATGATGGGCAATTAGCCCTAGTGACTAGGGAGAGGGACACAGAGGCACATCTATTGTTGACAACATAGGCCACACTACAGAGAGTGAGGCGGGAGAGAGATGAGGCACGCCATGCATTGGGTGCCAATTAGATGACACTATACAACGAGCTCGTCCGTGTGCAGGGAGTGCTAGTGTTGGCAGGTAGAGAGGCTGAGTACTATAGGGGACTATACGTTGGGGCGGTGCCAGCAACTCAGTAGGCACCCAGCTACAGAGATAGGAGTAGGTCCAGAGCATCCAGGTCTCGCAGGACAGGGCAGTCATTGTCCTTAGTTAGAGGACCCTTTGTGCCACTAGGGGGAGGAGGACCAGCATGGGGACCTGCACCGAGTACAGGTGGAGGACAGGGGCCACAACAGGAGGGCAACTCTACCCATTAGAGCATACACATTTGTACATTGTACCATTTTTGTATCAGTTTTGTATCATGATGGACACTTGTATATTTTGATTGATGCCTGCGTGCATCCGATGTATACTTGCGGGCTCTTGATAGCCTTGATGTACTTATTGATGTATATTTAATTAAATCATTGTCCTCTTTCAAATTTCAAGTCTCCATTAATTAAATAAATCTAATTATTTAATTAATTCATCCAAATCCTCTTATCTACAATTAAATAATTTACATTATTTAATTAAAATCACTTGTTCTTCTAAATTTAAATAAATCATGCAAATTTATTTAAATTGTCTCAATACTCTAAAAATAAATAAAATCAAGTATTTTATTTATAATCTTTTGTTCCTCTAATCTTGCACAAACAATTAAATAAATTTATTTTTTAAATTTGCTTTTTCCCCTAAAAATAAATAAAATCAAGTATTTTATTTATAATCTTCTATTCCTCTACCATGCACAAATAATTAAATAAATTTATTTATTTAATTTCAGTTATCTTCCAATTCCTCTTAAAATATCTTGTTAACTCATGTGCATAATCAGTGTTATTTTTAGAACTCTAAAAAAATAAAATTACAAATTGAGTTATCTATTCAATCAATCTTGTTTTCATCATATCTTAATAAAAATATCCTTATGGATTGACACATGTTATGTGCACATTCATCATGGTTATTAGATTTCTCTCCTCTGTTGATTCTTTTGAATTATCTAGACCATTGATCGATCATGTTTGAAACCTATATAAACCCCTCTCATCTCCTTCACAAATTATCTTCGATCACTTATTCTCAAGCATCCTTTATAGCGCTTTGAGCATACATCGCATCGATCGAGCAACTTTACGATCTTTTGACATTGATCTTTGAGCACCTACACTTGTTTGTTGCAAACATGGTTTCGCAGCATTATTGAGCAATCCACATTCGAAACAAAGAGAACAACACAATCTGGGTAAAAACTTTCTTACTTCATTTGATTTATTGATAATGGCTTTTATTTAGATTAGTTCTCTTTATGTTATGGGTTTTTGATTTGTTTAGTTTTCATAATCAATTTTCCTCATACACATTCTGGCATGCCCGGTGGGACCCACTAATCCCTCTTTTTCTTTGAGAAATTAATTTTTTTTAAGTACAGTACGGAACAACGCAAAAATATAGAAAAACACTATTGGCAGTATCGTAAAGCACTTTTGGTATCGCAGTGTAGCACCTTCAGATTATACATAGCACTTCTGGTAGTACAGTAGCATGCTTTTGGATACATAGTAAAGCGCTTCTGGTAGACCAATAAAACACTTTTGGCAAAATAGGTTTTATGATCTTGTTTTGTGATTTTTGCAGGGTTTAAACTCACATATCTATCCTTTTTTGATTGGTAAGCTGATTTATTTATCCTTTCAGTTATCTGTTATACTTCCTAAGCTGACATATTTAGGAGTATTTACGATCTTTTGAGTTAATCTATCTTTCTTTCAACATCATTGAGTGGTTTTTATTCTAGGTTACAGATCTATCAGCTATTACATCCCAGATCTATAAATCAAATGTGAAATTATCATTTGACCTAACTGTTTTGGCAAAATACAACTTTTTTTAGATCAGAGACAGTAAAGCGCTTTTGGTAGCACAGTACATCACTTATGGTAGCACAGTGCATCGCTTCTGTTCTGCATCAAATCACCTTCGGTAACATAGTTCAGCGCTTTCGACATAACAGTAAGTCACCTTTGGTAACATAGTACAACGCTTTTGGTCATATTGATTTATTTTTGCTAGCTTGTGAGTTTTTGTGGAACTAATTGACTTGTTGCAACTTCTTATCACTCACACAGAGCAAATGAGTTTTTCTTAACATGTTCATGCATGATGAGCATTAAAGAAATCTCAATCTATTGCACTAAATCTTAGAAACATATTGCCTTCTTAAGGGATAACTGAACAAACCATTTTGGCAATCTAAGTCTTAGGAACATATTGCTTTTCCTAAGGGACAATGGACATGTATGCGAAAACACCTCAATTTTCTAAGGGACAATAGACATGAATGCCAAACACTTCAAATTTTATAAGGGACAATTGACAACTACAATTGTGTATGTGCCTAATTTACTTGCACCTTATTTTTCTTATAACGAGACAATTGAACCTTTGTTTTACGTGCTTGCTCTTACATTTCAATATTTCCTTTAGAAGGGCCTGCTTTTGGATTGCGCTTCATCCAAAAGGGACGACCCTAAGCGGAGTTTTCTTTTGAACCGCTATATAAGAGGGATAAGGTGAAAGCCAAGTCCTAACCGACATCAGCCTTACCTTGTGGTGCCAAACTGAAAAGAGGTGTACTAGCTCTTTGTGGAAATGATTTTCACATCGAGTGAAGTGTTTGATACTCTTAGTAGGATTGGTTAAAGCTTTTAGTAGATTGTCACATTGCTCGTAAGGCATTGGTCCCTCAAAGTTACTAAGAACCATTTTAGATAGTGACTACCTGATCTACCTCCGAACGTTGCGGTAATCATTAGTGCAAGGGGAATCAATTTAAGCCCTCAAGATACTCACCATTGGCTCCCTTGAGAAGAGATAGTATTCCCTCGGTCATAACACTCTTGTGACCTACTTGAGCTTTCTGAGGGAGGGTGAGATATCCCTACCTATCGTCTCTTGCAAAGATACAAATGTCTGATACCTTTATGGAATGATATTTGGTCGACGGAGTATTAAGTTGTGAGATGATCTACTGCAATGAAACCTTGTCTCTAGGGATAAAAAGTATTTAATATTGTTTGCAATTATCTTATACCTATGGAAACATTGGGCTTTTTGTGAGCCTCAAACATACACTATCTGTTGTGTCAGTCCCTTTTTGCCACTTTGTTTGCTGTGTTTTCTCTTGCCAAAGCAAATCTAATCAGAACCAAAACCAAATCTATCAAAATTTGCCTTTTAAAAACATCAGACACTACTTCAACGCCTCTGGTAGAACAACAGCTCACCTTTGGTATTATAGTAGCTCGCGTTTGGTATAATAGTACCTTACCTCTAGCAAACCTACTTCAACGCCCTTGGTATAACAGTAGCTCACTTTTGGTAACGATGGCTCGCCTTTGGTATAGCAGTACCTCGCCTTTGGCAGCCTAGTCCATCGCCTTTGGTATTACAGTAGCTCCTGTTTGGTAGCACAGTCCTGTGCCTTTGGTCAAACAGTACAATGCCTTTGTCCAGTAAACTTTGCATCAAAATTTATCTTTTCCAAAACACAAGCAAAATCCCAGCAGTTTGTCCTAGTGTATTCCATGGTAACCACTAGACTCTAGCAAACTATGAAGTCCAAGCAAGTTGTCCCTAGGAAGCACAAATCGCCTCCTCACACACCTCAATCAGGCTGATCCAACATTACTCCCAAGGTTACTCCTAGGACACCCGCGAAAAAATCGACCAACTCTCCAAACATGCCGCAACTGGACCACCCTAACAATCCTTAAGAAGGTAGGGTCCCTTTGGTAAGTACACCTCACTATACCACCGGCATGCCTCCGGAGTTTGTTCCACAAGGTTATACTATCGGTCATGTCCCATCTCAAGAAGGTAGGGTCCCTTTGGTAAGTACACCTCACTATACCACCGGCATGCCTCCGGATCTTGTTCCACAAGGTTATACCATCGATCAAGTCCCATCTCAAGAAGAGCAACACTTTGAAATAGGTCAATCCTCTCAAGAAGATGGACAAGATCTTGATGAATTCATATAAGATCCTAGAGCCATAGCTGCCTTTGATAAAATTGTTAGTGAAACCAAGATCATTTCTTTCACTTGCTAGGATAGCAAGGAGCCAAATTACCCAAAGGTTTTGATCTATCTACGCTTAGTGAGCCTAACAACACCCAAGACACTATAGTGGCGGTCCAAACCATGTCCACAGTGACCATGCCGTTACCCGAACAAAGCTCACAAGGGAGAACGATTTCCCAATATGAGAATCCCCTTTATCAAAACCCAATAGGAGCGAAACCCATATCACTGCTTCTGACTCCTATGGATATCTACAAACACCAACAGGAGACTCTACATCATCAAGCAGAGCTAGCAAAGCAAGCCACCATAGCTCGATCAAATATACAACAAACTCCTAAAGTGGCCACACCAATCGCAAGTGGAATATTGGTTGCCCCATCACGACAAGGTTTCCCACCAAATTACAATCCAGGGAACAACTACGTAGCCATGCAACAAGCGTCTCAACAAACACCACCCCCAACATCATCAAATATTTGTATCCCTCAACCAACCAGGGTCATGCAACCCCAACCACAACATTCTTCTACGCTCATCCTCAATCAACCTTAATCATCGCACAACACATCTACCTATGTCCCCCCACCACAACATTCTTCTACGCTCATCCTCAATCAACCTCAACCATTGCACAACACATCTACCTATGTCCCCCCACCACAACAATCATCAGCGCTAAACTTTTTCAACACCTTTCTTAACCACCCTCAATATTCTCAAAACCAAACTTCCCAAAGCTATGTTCTGCCACGGCAACCTAACCCAACAAACTTTAGCTTTCCACCACCAAACTCGTTTCTTCAACCATCGTAAAGCCTACATTCTTACCTAGCACCGCCCCCACCTCCTCCAAATCAAAGCATCCAATTCCAACCCAATCTTAACCCAACATACAACACATACGACCCTTATAACACCAATGCCCATGGCTTACACTACAACCTTCCATATGGGCAGCAACAACCACTTCTTGGACAACAAGAGATGTTTCCAACCCCTCCCACGATTATGGAGCTAAAACTTGTGGAAGTTCAACAACAACTATTTGATCTTACGTTTGGCCACACCAAAAAGACCTTCTCTTTGGAAGAAGTGTGTCCTTATCCTTTTGATCGGTCATTACCCATGATCCCTTTTCCTCAAAATTTCACTATTCCCAAGTTTGATAAATGCAAAGGAAAAGGGGACCCAAAAGACCATCTCAGGGAATTCTATCTTGCTTGCTTCAAGGTCTCACATAACGATACATATCTTATGCGTCTCTTTCCTCGCAGTCTTGGAGGTTAAGCTATATAATGGTTCTCGCACCTACCCACGGGTATCAAATCTTTTAACAAACTTGCAGAGAAATTTGCCACCCATTTTTCCTACAACATAGAGCATGAGATCTCCATGACCGATCTATGCAACAACAAATAGAAAAATGGTGAAACTTTCATTTCTTTCCTTCAACGATGGAGACAAATGGCTAGCAAATTCCCATTTAAGATACCTGAAAAGTAGCTTGTTAGCATATTTGTGTAGAATCTCAACCAAGAATTGGGTTTTCACTTGCAAATCCTTAGTGCTACAACCTTTGACGAAATTACCTACAAGGGAATCAACATTGAGAAGGCCCTCTTTGCTAAGGGTATGGTCAAATTTTTTAAAGAAACCAAGGACAATGCTACTCAACAACAAACAAACGATAAACCAAAGTTTTGGAACAAAAATAAAAATGTGGTCAACGATGGGGTGGTTGATTCTAAACATGTCCAAACATTGCAAACATCGCTTCATCTTTCCAAACTGAGTCAAACTCTGCCTCAACAGCAGCAACAACAAAGACAACCATACCAAAACCAACAACAACGACAACAAGAGCGGCCTCAACAAGATTACCCTCCGCGGCGTCAATTCACTCCCTTAGGAGAGCCTATAGAGTCTGTCTTACAGAAGCTTTTACACAAGGGACTCCTCACCTTACCGAATGCTCCCCCATATGGCGAACCTGTTTACAAAACTACACGGTATAGAGAAAATGAATATTGTGAATTCCATAGGAGCAAAGGGCACAGAACTGCATCATGCATGAAACTCAAGCACCTAATCCAAAATCTCATCGAGGGCAACCTAATCCCTTTTGAAGATGAACCACCAACTCAACACACGAACAAAGACCTCAACATGTACAAGGAACCATTCCCTCACCATGGTCCGCCTCCTCCTCAAGATAAAGGTAAAGGTGTCAATAATGCTTCCACTTCCTTTGACTCCATTGTAGGTCATTTTGAAGAGAGTCAGGTGTCTACCCTCACAATCAAAGGCAAATCTATGGATTGTGCTGTTACAACTCGTTGTGGTCGTGTCACCATTCGTGGTCCTACACCCAGTCTCCCAACTCAGTCTGATTATAATCTTGTCAAACATCTAGGGAAAACACCATCACAGATCTCTATCTTGGACCTTCTACGGTCATCACCTGCACATAAAGTGGTGCTAGAAAAAGCCCTCCAAGAGTCTTCGGTTCCTAACAATATAGCGGTCACGGATTTCCAAGCTATAGTAGGTAACATTGCTTCACCCTACAATGTGGTCTTCTCTGAGAAGGACCTCCCATCCCATGATCCATGTCACAATGATGCCCTGCATACTGAGGTTCTCATTCATAAATGCAAAATCAAACGTATACTCATAGATGGTGGTGCTGGTCTCAACATCTGTTCTCTACAATTACTTAAACAATTGGGATACTTTGAGGATCATGTCAACATTGATCAAAGTATTACAATCAAGGGATATGATGATGCTGAACGCCACTCAGAAGGTGTTATCCTCTTGCCTATACAACTGGGCCCTGTCATGCTTGAAACCAGGTGCTAGGTCCTCGACATTGAGTTGCCTTACAATATTATCTTAGGCCGCCCATGGATCCATGTAATGAAAGTTGTTCCCTCAATGTACCATCAATCTCTAAAGTTCCCATTCAATGGTACAGAGATAACTATCCCAGGCAATCCCAATCCTTTTGAATTCTGTCGTGTCTTGCAAGGTAGCTATAAGAATTGCAACCAAGTGCCAAAAAATAACAAAGCCATTGCATCCCCACTATATGTCGATCCTAAAAATCTGACAAAAGCCTTTGCAAGTGAACCTAATCCTCTTCCTGAGATCAAAGCCCACATCCGTGATATAGGCTTTGGAACATATGATATCTCAAAATCTTGTTGTGTGGGGCGGATGCCTTTATCCCCTAAATCTTACGGCCAATCACCCATTGCTAAAGTAACTAAAAAAGCAGCTATTCCTCCCCCAGCATTTCTAACCCAATTCCAACAGGGACAATTATTGGAAGAGGAAACTATTGAGGACATTTCTTCTTGGCTCTACAAGGAGAAAGAATTGGTCACAATACCAGTCAAGCAATATGGCAATGACTTAAGGATAGTAAAAAACATGGGCTATAAAGGCAAAGGTGGCCTTGGAAAATAGAATCAAGGAACAATGGAACCCATTATTGTGACAAAGAAACTAGACAAGAAGGGATTAGGATTTGGTAGAAAGGTATTGCGTGCCTTGGTACCACTAGTGACTGATAAACCCTTGATATTATACATCTCAACTACAACTGCAGCCCTTGGGACTCTTCTAGCACAAAATGATGAATTAGGAAAAGAGGATGCAATTTATTATATCAGTCAAACCTTGGTGGGATACAAACTCAATTATTCACTGATGGAAAGAGCTTGTTTAGCAGTAGTGTTCACTTCCCAAAAGTTGCGGCATTACATGTTGAACCAACACACAAATCTTATAGCCAAAATTGATCCATTGAAGTATCTACTAGCAAAAGCAACTCTTACAGGCAGACTAGCTAAATGGGTCATGATCCTTAGTGAGTTTGACATTGAGTATGTGGATCACAAAGCAATCAAAGGACAAGCCCTCGCAGATCAACTAGCAGAGGCACCCATGACAGATACACACCCTATGGTAGCAGACTTTCCAGACGAGAATCTCTTCACTCTTTCCAACTCAATAATGTGGAAGTTATACTTTGATAGTTCCTACACACAACATGGATCAGGGGCCGGCATCTTATTTATCACACCTAAAAATGACTATATTCCAAAGTCATATCAGCTTGCATTCCCTTTCACTAACAACATTGCCGAGTATGAAGCACTCCTCATAGGTCTCAATACATCAGTTCAATGGGACATCACAGAATTACAGGTATATGGAGACTCACAACTAGTCATTTGACAAGTCATAGATGAGTACCAAACAAAAGATGATAAGTTGGTCCCCTACAAGCAACTAGTGGATGCCTACAAACCACATTTTTCTAGCATCACATTTGAGCAAATTCCAAGAGAGCATAACAAAGCTGCAGATTCTATGGCTTCTGTAGGGTCACTTATCGACATGCCTACACATACATAGAAATGTGAATTCTTGATCGAGCAATTGTTGATACTAGCCGTTGATGTTCCTGTTATTGAAATCATCTGCGAACTTGTTGGTCCCAATTCCCCATGGTACGAAGATATCTATGAATACCTTAAACATAGTACCTTTCCCTGTGAACTCTCATCAACCCAACGCAAAACCTTTATCTGTCGATCCTGCCGTTACATCATTTTGGGTGATACACTATATCACCAGAGTCTCGATGGTATCCTCTTACGATGTCTTAACACGGAAGAAGCTGAAGCTACCTTACGAGACATACACAAAGGTGTCTGTGGCGCACATTCTACCGGTCCTAATCTCTCTAAGAAGATACTCAGAATAGGGTATTACTAGCCTACAATAGAACAGGAAGCTACACTGTTCGCTAAGAAATGCCTATAATGCCAGTAGCATGGAGATTTAATTCACGCACCAGCTCATGAACTACAGCCTATGACTACTCTGTGGCCTTTTTCTCAATGGGGTCTCGATCTCATAGGACAAATCCACCCATCCTCATCCAATGGCCATAAGTTCATCATTACTGCCACTGCGTATTTCACGAAATGGGTTGAAGCCATTCCCATGACCTATATCACCAGTAAGTAAATAACCAAGTTTATCCTTAACTACCTCATATATCGGTATGGTATTCCCCAAGCCATTGTCACTGATAATGGGAGACCATTCAAGAATCAAGATGTCCGTGCCTTATGCACACAATACAATATCCAACATCACTTTTCAACTCCCTACTATCCGCAGAGTAACGGCCAAGATGAGACTTCCAATAAAACCATTCTCAAAATCCTCAAGAAAATGGTCAATGAAGCTGGACGTGATTGGCACTTGCAACTCAATCCCGCTCTATGGGCCTACTGCACTAGTATCAGAACACCAACTAGTGCCACACCTTATGCCTTGGTCTATGGCTCTGAAGCCATCCTACCTATAGAGGTCGAGATCCCATCCCTCAGAGTATCCATGCAGAACCTGATCGGTGAAGAGGAGTATCACACTTCCAGATTAGCTGAGCTAGAATTACTAGATAAAAGGTGCCTTGCCGCGCTTAATCATCTCCATGTCTATCAAAACTGCCTCTGGCATAATGACAACAAAAAGATCAAAGAAAGACGGTTTCAAGTTGATCTTGTACTCAAAGAAAATCTGAGAAATCAAGCAAACCGAGAAAAGAAGGGCAAGTTTGACCCTAACTGGTTAGGTCCCTTTATCGTCACAACAACATATGGATTAGGAGCTTATACTTTAGCTACACCTGATGGCATTCCTCTAGATGAGCCACTTAACAGTGTTCATCTCAAGGAGTTCTATGCCCGATCCTCAAAGTTTTGAAAAAAAAAAAAAAATCCTTCCTCTGGTGAAAACCTAGTAAATAGGCACCTTGGATATGTACCGTAGTGAAAACCTGGCAAACAGGCACTATGTGTAGAGTCAACATCCATCATCTATCAAGTCTTGTTCATCCCTTATTTTCATAGCACACTTCATCCATCCATCCATAATAAAACTATTGACCTTGTTTGCATGTTCGTCTCCCTATCTAGTATAGCTTGGAAATTTGTCAATGTCCATCATCATCATCCCACGTCTTGATCTGTGTCAGCAGTTATCACTATCTTGCCCTAGGTCAAAGCTTTCTGTGTCTTGTTCGTCAGTCATCCATGCAAATTCCTCTACCGGAATGGGGGCAACTCCTTCCTTAACCTAGGTTTAGGAATGGCTCCTTGTTCGTGGTTTGCAAACACTTCAATCTTTTCTCCTTTCCGCGGATAACACCCTTTAACGGACACATCGCTCCTACGATAAGCCTGTTATCTTCCCAATGCATTTCCTACATCATCACATCAACCAAAACTACATATTATCTCATTTCAGTCTTAAGGTACCTTGATCCCATGGATATGGGTATGTAGGTAGTCTGGAATACGAATGAAGTTTCTAGTACTCAGGTACATAAGATCTCCTCTTTTCACCTTGACCCATCTCATCACTCTACCCAAAACTACATATTATCACTTTCATCTTCCATCGTAATGTGCCTTGATCCCGTGGATATAGGGTATGTAGGTAGTCTGGAATATGAAGGATGTATCCAGTACTCAGGGACATACGATTCATCATTCTTCACTCATTTCAATCCATTTAACACTGTCACCCTTATGGTCTTCCATTTATCACAAACCATTCACCTTGACTTGACTAACTCAAGCAGCAAACTAGCAAACATGTGCATCCTTTCAAAGCAAAAGTTCTTAACAAGCCTACAACAAAGAAGCTTACTTCCAGAGTCATCTACTGCCCTACTTGTTCCAATTGCCAACATTAGCTAAGTCCCGCTTAACTAAAGCACCAGATCAACAAGCTTGTTTTCTACAAAGTGTTCCATTGTCGAGACCAACACACGCATCTCCTGTGGCATGTGACATTTCCTGCAGCAAGATTTTGTCTTTTTAGGTAGATAGCACCCTTTAATGGACACATCGCTCCTATGATAATGCTGTTATCTATCCTATCCAATCTATCCTGAGCAACCTCTTTGGCAAGATAATATGTTGGCTGTATGTTTACTTTGTAAGTCAGTCAATTTTCTTTTTGGTTTATCTTTTGTTCCTTTTATCCATTACCTATTCAAGGCTTCCTTGGTTTATCTATAATCTTGGTATGTTACGATGTAGTACGGATTGGGGGCATAGTCATTGCTTTTGTGTGCCGTGTTTGAAGAATGATCTTTAGCATCTTTCTTGGCAACATATTTATCTTGTGTGTGTTACGACCTAGCATCTTACATATTAATATTCTTCTTGCATTTATGTATTGAAGTTTATGTTATGTTTAAGACTATGGCTCATTCACATGTTCCAACAAGGTTATATTATGTCTAAGAGATCTAAGTTCAAAGTGCTTGCTTGCAGAGTTAACGTCCATGCACTCGGATATCACAGCACCTTGGTCTTTTATACCTTGGTGGCGAACTATCCATGTGCTATATCAAAAATAAGGATTGCTCTTTATATACAATTGTGAAACCAATGCAACAAGCTCATCATTCACCCATTCATTTGCCCATGGCCTTATATCATTTTCATAGTAATGATCTATCAACAATCTCTCTCTTCCTTCTCCATTTTTCTTCTCTCTGGTGCATATTTGTAAAACCCACATGTTAGATATCGCAAGTCATAGCATCTATATCATCATACATCTATAAGCATCATGTCATCATATGTCATACATCTATTAGCATCATATAAACAATCTACGTCATCACATAAATCCATAATCATACATACATATCATCACATCCATGTGATCAAGAAGTGCATACACAAAAGCATGAACATCAGTGAGTGTAATATGGCATCATATAGATCATGTGAAGGTCATCAAAATACAAATCCTCTACAAAGATAAGATCAATTATGAAAATCGTAAAGTTAAATCGATTATGAAAACTAAACAAATCAAAAACCCATAACATAAAGAGAACTAATCTAAATAAAAACCATTATCAATAAATCAAATGAAGTAAGAAAGCTTTTACCCAGATTGTGTTGTTCTCTTTGTTTTGAATGTGGATTGCTCAATAATGCTGTGAAACCATGTTTGCAACAAGCAAGTGTAGGTGCTCAAAGATCAATGTCAAAAGATCGTAAATTTGCTCAATCGATGCGATGTATGCTCAAAGCGCTATAAAGGATGCCTGAGAATAAGTGATCGAAGAGGATTTGTGAAGGAGATGAGGGGGGTTTATATAGGTTTCAACAGAGATCGATGAACGGTCCAGATAATCTAGAAGAATCAACGGAGGAGATAAATCAAATAACCATGATGAACGTGCACACGACATGTGTCAATTCATAAGGATATTTTTATTAAAATATGATGAAAACAAGATTGATTGAATAGATAACTCAACTTGTAATTTTTCTTTTTTTAGAGTTCTAAAAATAAGACTGATTGTGCACATGAGTTAACAAGATATTTTAAGAGGAATTGGAAGATAACTAAAATTAAATAAATAAATTTATTTATTTAATTGTGCATGAGAGAGGAATAGATAAGATTATAAATAAAATATTTGATTTTATTTATTTTTAGAGAATTGAGACAATTTAAATAAATTTGCATGATTTATTTAAATTTAGAAGAACAATTGATTTAATTAACTAATGTAAAATTATTTAATTGTAGATAAGATAGAATTGTGATGAATTAATTAAATAATTAGATTTATTTATTTAATGGAGACTTGAATTTGGAAAGAGGATAATGATTTAATTAAATACTAAAAATTATTTAATCATGGAGGAATAAAGTTGAATTTACTGAAATTAATTAAATAAATACAATTTATTCAAGTAATGTTGAATTTTGGAATTTTAGAAGAATTTGATGAAATTAATTAAATAATTAGATTATTCAATTAATGTTGAAATGCAGATGATTAGAAGAATTGATAAAATGCAAGTGGTGTGACGACATGGTCATTTTAGGGTGTCTACATTTTGCCCCTCTTTGATGCAATGCAGTTTACAACGTTGCATCAAAGAAATTGATTTGTTGAAGATATGAAATAATTTTTGATGCCCCAGTGTAGCTAGTTGCCCCAACATATGCCCCCTCGAGCGGAAAGACAGGGAAGCGACATAAGAACTGGGTTGACGCTCTACTGAGAATATTGCGCGAGAAGGTGGAAGGAGACATAGAATGGGGGGGAAGAAAAAATGTGGAAGTGACACTATAAATAGGTCCTAAGGGGACCACACTCCTCATTTGCACACTAGGAGTTTGTGAAATTTAGAGTGTAGAGCTGAGTGGAGAAGGAACTGACAGTGAGGAAAGATGCCGATTCCAGCGCACAGACATTGGGTGGAGCTGGTGCGGACGTACATGAGACCAGCAGGAGCTTTGGCAGTGGTAAGTGTCCAAAAACCTCTTTGTATGTGATTTGTGGGTTAGTTTTAGGGTTAGGTCTAACTAGGTTTTTTAATTTAGCCAAAAGTGCTGCAAGGTAGTATGGCACGGATGGTAGTCGGTTTAGGCGCTTTTGGAGCACCGAAGCGCATTTGGTAGGTAAGTGCAACGCTTTTGGTAATAGCTCAGCGCTTTTAGTTTTTAGTTGTCGCACTGTAGCGCAGTTGGTATCAAGCCGCAACGCTCCTGGTAGAGCAGTGCAGCACAGTTGGATGGGTAGTTAGGCACTGTCGGTAGGGGAGGAGAAAAAACTGGTCACCTTTGCAAATACAGTGAGGTGCGGATGGAGGCACAAGGCAGCACACTTGTATAAAACAAGTCACCTTTGGTAACGAACAATAGAGTGCTTTTGCATAAACAGTAAGGTGCTATCGGTGAAACAGTGTAGCGCTCTTGTCTAAAACAAGGCACTTTTGGCTAGGTGAGAAGAGTGAAGTAGTTAGGGGGAACAAGGAAATAGTTAGGGATATGCTAAGTTGGGTAAAGTTGTTTCGCTGCATAGGGTAGATGTCGGTATGACTTTGGAGAAATGGTTAAAAGGTCTGACAAGTGGCTTTGTGGATGCAGAGGATGATGCTGCCGTTGATGTCGAGAGAGCAGCACCACCCTATAGCACTCGAGGTGGTACAACTGACATGGGAGGAGGATGCATTCCTAAAGCACGCTAAATTATGGCATGTGGCGCACTTGACACACATTAGGACGAATCTCACCCTAGTGACAGCGCTCGTGGAGAGATTCCACAGTGAGACATGTTCGTTTCACTTTCTGACAGGGGAGGCGACAGTGACACTTGAGGATGTCTACCGTATCCTCAGGATCTAGATTGAGGGAGAGCGAGTGGACTTCAACCTGACATGGGGTGAAGCAGGATTGGTTGAGGTGTTCTACATAGATGACTTGAGGATAGACGACGGTGAGATTCGGTGGGCAGACGTGCTGAGATTGTGTGATAGGATCAAATGGATTGTATCTTCACTGATTGGCGGCTTCCTGTGCCCAGACATACGATCCAGAGGATTATCTGTAGGATGGGGCACTGTATTATCTGGTATGTTTACACACGACACTCAATATGCATGGGGCCCGTGTGTGCTTGGACAGCTATATTGCGATATGCATGACTGTGTATACAGGAGGGGCCGGAGTCTCTCAACAGGGGTGACTCTTCTACAGGTGTGGGCGTGGGAGCACATCCCAGTGATTAGACCTATTACACAGTGCCACCGGGAGAGGGGGTAGCCCTATGCATTTCTATATGAGGAGTGATTACACATAGGTGGCTTGGATCTGTTAGCCACTGGAGGTGACAGATCGATGAGATGGACTTATTCGTTTGGAGGCCGTGGTTACTATGTGAGGCATGGGAGGATGAGCATGAGCAGCTAATGTACTGTCGCCAGGCTCACTACATATTCGGGAGACGGACATATATGATTGAGAGATACCTGCTAGAGTGGGTACTCAGACAGTTTAGATTGCCACAGGGGTTACCAATTGGGGAGGCTACCCATGCGAGGACACGGAGGGAGATTACGGACTAGGATACCGAGATTCTAGTGGCTACAACCTTGGCAAAGGTACTAGGACTTGTCCCAATGAGATGGGACTGGGATTCAGGGCTAGCGGACCCAAGTACCTTACCTGAGTATGACAGGTATTGGCAGACACACAGGCCAGTGAGATTGACGACACCAGGTGTGGCAAGGGCAGTGGGGGAGGTACTAGTCCCTGGTGTAGAGGCAAGGATGAGACAGCAGGCCTGAGAGGCGAGACAACAGGCAGGTGGAGAGGCTGGAGGCCCACAGGCAGACGTAGAGATGGTGGAGGTGGAGGATCCAGTTGTAGAGACTGATTTACAGCGGGCCAAGCGGCTACTACAGGAGGAGATAGCCCGGAGGACATGGCTAGAGCTACAGATGTTGAGGGTTAGGAGAGACAGAGATGCAGCAAGGGCAGAGGCGAGACAGGATGAGGCCCTGGAACAGGTTCATTCATAGACAGCCACAGTGGCACAGGTAACCTTGGTACATGCACAGTCATAGGCACATGTACATGCACAAGCACAGGCATAGGCCGTACCTGCGCTGTTAGGGGATGATGGGTAGTTAGCCTAGGTGACTAGGGAGAGGGATGTAGAGGCACAACTACGATTGACAGTAGAGGCCACACTACAGAGAGTGAGGCAGGAGAGAGATGAGGCACGCCATGCATTGAGTGTTGATCATAGGACATTCTATAGTGAGCTCGTCCGTGTGCAGGGAGAGCTAGTGTTAGCAGGTAGAGAGGCTGAGTACTATAGGGGACTCTACGTTGGGGTGGTGCCAGCAGCTCAGTAGGCACCCAACTATAGAGATAGGAGTAGGTCTGGAGCATCCGGGTCTTGCAGGACAGGGCAGTCATTGTCCTCAGTTAGAGGACCCTTCGTGCCACCAGGGGGAGGAGGACCAGCAGGGGGAGGAGGACCATCAGTGGGACCTACACAAAACACAGGTGGAGGATAGGGGCCACAACAGGAGGGTAGCTCTACCCACTAGAGCATACACATTTGTACATTGTATCATTTTTGTATCATGATGGACACTTGTATATTTTGACTGATGCCTACGTGCATCCTAATGTATATTTGGTGGGCTCTTGAGAGCCTTGATGTACTTATTGATGTATATTTGGATGTATACATATGGACTGTTGATGTAGACACATACATTTTGTATTTTGATGACCCTCACATGATCTATATGATGACATATTATGCTCATTGATGTTCATGCTTCTGTGTATGCACTTCTGGATGACATGGATGTGATGATAAGTATGCATGATTATGGATTTATGTGATGATGTATATGGCTTATATGATGCTTATAGATATATGACATATGATGACATGATGCTTATAGATGTATGATGATATAGATGCTATGACTTGTGATATCTAACATGTGGCTTTTGTAGATATACACCAGAGAGAAGAGAAGCAGAGAAGGAAGAGAGAGACTGTTGATCGATCATTGCTATGAAAATGATATAAGGCCATGGGTAAATGGAAGGGTGAATGATGAGCTTGTTGCATTGGTTTCACAATTGTATATAAAGAGCAATCCTTATTTTTGATATGGCACGTGGATAGTTTGCCACCAAGGTATAAAAGACCAAGGTGCTGTGATATCCGAGTGCGTGGACGTTGACTCTACAAGAAAGCGGTTTGAACTTAGATCCCTTAGACATAATATAACCTTGTTGGAATATGTGAATGAGCCATAGTCTTGAACATAAAATAAACTTCAATACATGTAAATGCAAGAAGAATACTAATATGTAAGATGCTAGGTCGTAACACACATGCTAAGAAAGATGCTAAAGATCATTCCTCAAACACGGCACACAAAAGTAATGACTATGCCCCCAATCCGTACTGCATCGCAACATACCAAGATTATAGATAAATCAAGGTAGCCTTGAATAGGTAATGGATAAAAGGAACAAAAGATAAACCAAAAAGAAAATTGACTGACTTACAAAGTAAACATACAGCCAACATATTATCTTGCCAAAGAGGTTGCTCAAAATAGATTGGATAGGAAAGATAACAGCCTTATCATAGGAACTAGGTGTTCGTTAAAGGGGGCTATCTACCTAAAAAAAAAAAAGACAATATCTTGCTACAGGAAATGTCACATGTCGCAGGAGATGCGTGTGTTGGTCTTGACAATGGAACACTTTGCAGAAGATAAGCTTGTTGAGCTGGTTCTTTGGTTAAGCTGTGTCTTAGTTGATGCTGGCAATCGAAATAGTAGGACAGTAGACGACTCTAGAAGAAAGCTTCTTTGCTTCAGGTTTGCTAAGAACTTTTGCTTTAAAAGGGTGCGCTAGCTTTTTGCTTGAGCTAGTCAAGTCGAAGTGAATGGATTTTGATAAATGGAAGACTTGAAAGATGACATGGCAATGGGTTGAAATGGGTGAAGAATGATGAATTGTATGTGCCTGAGTACTGGATACATCCTTCGTATTCTAGACTACCTACATACCCTGTATCCATGGGATCAAGGCACATTATGATGGAAGATGAGAATGATAATATGTAGTTCTGGGTAGAGTGATGAGATGGGTTAAGGTTAAAGGAGGAGACCTTATGTACCTGAGTACTGGATACTTCCTTCGTATTCCAGACTACCTACATACCCATATCCATGGGATCAAGGTACTTTAAGATTGAAATGAGATAATATGTAGTTCTGGTGGTTTGATGATGTAGGAAAAGTGTTGGGAAGATAACAACCTTATTGTAGGAGCGATGTGTCTGTTAAAGGGTGTTATCTGTGGAAAGGAGAACGATTAAAGTGCTTGTGAACCACGAACAAGGAGCCATTCCTAAACCTAGGTTAAGGAAAGAGTTGCCCCCATTATGGTAGAGGAATTTGCATGGGTGACTGACATAGAAAGTATGACCTAGGACAAGACAGGGATAACTGTTGACACAGATCATGACATGGGATGACGACGATGGACATTGACACACTTCCAAGCTATACTAGATAGGGAGATGGAAATGCAAACAAGGTCAATGGTTTTATTATGGATGGATGGATGAAGTGTGTTGTGAAAACAAGGAATGAACAAGACTCGAGAGATGATGGATGCTGACTCTACACATAGCACCTGTTTGCCAGGTTTTCACTATGGTACTTATCCAAGGCGCCTATTTGCCAGGT
Organism: Cunninghamia lanceolata; assembly: GCA_027924645.1. Classification (NCBI taxonomy): domain Eukaryota; kingdom Viridiplantae; phylum Streptophyta; class Pinopsida; order Cupressales; family Cupressaceae; genus Cunninghamia; species Cunninghamia lanceolata. The sequence goes on along the minus strand of BSBN01001031.1, from coordinate 1,816,245 downwards.
TTTCACCATAGGATAATTTTTTTTTTTTTGGAATACTCTGAGGATCAGGCATGAAACTTCTTGAGATGGACACTATTAAGTGGCTCATCTGGAGGAATGCCGTCAGGTGTAGCTAAAGTATAAGCTCCTGATCCATATGTTGCTGTGACAATAAAGGGACCTAACCAGTTAGGCTCAAACTTGCCCTTCTTTTCTCAGTCTGCTTGATTTCTTTGATTTACTTTGAGTATAAGATCACCCACTTGAGACCGTCTTTCTTTAATCTTTTTGTTGTAATTACACCGGAGGCAGTTTTGATAGACATGGAGATGATTAAGCGCAGCAAGGCACCTTTCATCTAGTAGTTCTAGCTCAGCTAATCTGGAAGTGCGATACTCCTCTCCGCCGATCAGGTTCTGCATGGATACTTAGAGGGATGGGATCTCGACCTCTATAGGTAGGATGGCTTTAGAGCCATAGACCAAGGCATATGGTGTGACACCAGTTGGTGTTCTGATACTAGTGCGGTAGGCCCATAGGGCGGGATTGAGTTGCAAGTGCCAATCACGACCAACTTCATTGACTATTTTCTTGAGGATCTTGAGAATGGTTTTATTGGAAGCCTCAGCTTGGCCGTTACTCTATGGATAGTAGGGAGTTGAAAAATAATGCTGGATATTGTATTGTGTGCACAAGGCACGGACATCTTGATTCTTGAATGGTCTCCCATTATCAGTGACAATGGCTTGGGGAATACCATATCAGCAAATGAGGTGGTTAAGGATAAACTTGGCTATTTTCTTACCGGTGATATAGGTCATGGGAATGGATTCAACCCACTTCGTGAAATACTCAGTGGCAGTAATGATAAACTTATGGCCACTGGATGAGGATGGGTGGATTTGTCCTACGAGGTCAAGACCCTATTGAGAAAAAGGCCCTGGAGTCGTCACAGGATGTAGTTCCTGAGCTGGTGCGTGAATTAAATCTCCATGCTGCTGGCATTGTAGACATTTCTTAGCAAACTATGCAGCATATTGTTCTATTTTAGGCCAGTAATAACCTATTTTGAGTATCTTCTTAGCAAGAATAGGATCGGTAGAATGTGCGCCACAGACACCTTCGTGTATGTCTCATAAGGTAGCATCGGCTTCTTCTACGTTAAGACATCGTAAGAGGATACCATCGAGACTCTAGTGATATAGTGTATCACCCAGAATGATGTGACGGGAGGATTGACAGATAAAGGTTTTGCGTTGGGTGGATGATAGTTCAGAGGGAAAGATACTGTGTTTAAGGTATTCATAGATATCTTCGTACCATGGGGAATTAGGACCAACAAGTTCGCAGATGATTTCAGTAATTGGAACATCGACGGTTGGTATCAACAACTGCTTGATCAAGAATTCACATTTCTGTGTATTTGTAGGCATGTCGATAAGTGACCCTACAGAAGCCATAGAATCTGTAGCCTTGTTATGCTCTCTTGGAATTTGCTCAAATGTGATGCTAGAAAAGTGTGGTTTGTAGGCATCCACTAGTTGCTTGTAGGGGATCAACTTATCATCTTTTGTTTGGTATTCATCTGTGACTTGTCGAATGACTAGTTGTGGGTCTCCATATACCTGTAGTTTTGTGATGTCCCATTGAACTGCTGTATTGAGACCTATGAGGAGTGCTTCATACTCAGCAATGTTGTTGGTGCAAGGGAAGGCAAGCTGATATGACTTTGGAATATAGTCATTTTGAGGTGTAACAAACAAGATGCCGGCCCCTGATCCATGCTGTGTGTAGGAACCATCAAAGTACAACTTCCACATTATTGAGTTGGAAATAGTGAAAAGATTCTCATTTGGAAAGTCTGCTACCATAGGGTGTGTATCTGTCATGGGTGCTTTTGCTAGTTGATCTGCTAGGGCTTGTCCCTTGATTGCTTTACGATCCATATACTTAATGTCGAACTCACTAAGGATCATGACCCATTTAGCTAGTCTGCCTGTAAGAGCTGCTTTGGCTAGTAGATACTTCAATGGATCAATTTTGGCTATAAGATTTGTGTGTTGGTTCAACATGTAATGCCGCAACTTTTGGGAAGCGAACACTACTGCTAAACAAGCTCTTTCCATTGGTGAATAATTGAGTTCGTATCCCACCAAGGTTCGACTGATATAATAAATTGCATGCTCTTTTCCTGATTCATCATTATTTGCTAGAAGGGCCCCTAGGGCTGAAGTTGTAGTTGAGATGTATAATATTAAAGGTTTATCAGAAACTGGTGGTACCAAGACAAGAGGTGTAGCCAGATACTCTTTGAGCTGATCAAATACTGCTTGACACTTATAATCCCATTGAAATGAGACATCCTTTCGGAGCAAGTGTTGAAATGGTTGACATTTATCTGCTAGCTGTGAGATGAAACGCCTAATGGACTGTAACCTTCCCTGAAGGCTCCTTAATGCTTTGAGGTTCTTTGGTGAAGGCATCTCCACTATAGATTTTACTTTTTCAGGGTCTACTTCGATGCCTCTACGAGATACAATGTATCCCAACAGCTTCCCTGATGTTACACCAAAGACACTTCTTTGGATTGAGGCGTACTTGGTATTTCTCGAGCTTGTCAAAGATTTGTCCTAGAACTTGTATGTGATCTGCCCTAGAAGATTTACTAGTATGTCATCCACATAGTCCTCCATGATATGATGAAAGAGATCATGGAATATCACTGTCATTGCTCTTTGATAAGTTGCCCCTGCATTCTTTAGACCAAACAACATGACACACCAACAATAATTACCCCAAGGAAAAGTAAAAGTTGTTTTATGTTGATCTTCCTCTACTATCCTTATCTGATTGTAGCCAGAGAATCCATCCATGAGAGAAAGCATTTCATGACTTGTAGTCAAGTCTACTATGAGGTCAATGTTTGGTAATGGAAATTCATCTTTGGGACATGCTTTGTTAAGATCTCTAAAATCATTACACATGCGGATGTGCCCATTGGGTTTAGATACAGGTACAATGTTTGAGACCCAATCTGAATAGTCAATAGGTCATATGAACTTTGCATCTAACAACTTTTGTATTTCCATTTTTACCAATAGAGCTATTTGTGGGTGCATCTTCCTTAGCTTTTGCTTGACTGGTTTAACTTTTGGATCAACTGTGAGATAGTGAACAACTAGCTTAGGGTCTAACCCTGGCATATCAGCATAGGTCCACGTAAAGTTGATGGTTCTCTGTAAGAAGAATTTGTTAAGATTCTTGTGCTTTGTTTCTGATAATAATGCTACTAGGAATGTGGTCTTTGGATTTTTCTCTGTACCAAGGTTTATCTCTATAGAATCTTCCACTAGGAGAGCTGACTTCTCTTGATACTTAGATGGTAGGGGAAGGTCAAATCCTCCATCTTCAGGTGCCACAATTGGGTTTTCACCTTTGGATACATCCTTTGTTTTTACTATTTTGTGATCAGGAGGTGCCATAGTGTGGTTTTCACCTAGAGATCTTTCGTTATTTTTATTTTTGCGACTAGAGGATTTGGCATTCTCACCAAAATACACTATTGGCTCTAGTTCCATTACAAAACCTGCTTTATGATTGCCTAGAGGGATACCCTCCCGGAGTCCCATGAACTCAGCTAGAGCTTCGTCATTCTGAAATACATCTCTAACGGGGGACCCTTGTTGGTCCCAATCGATAAGTTTGGGGTAGACAAGTGTTACATTCTAGGTGTTTGTGGTGGAGGTTAAGGATATAGATGATAGCATAAAGACAGAGGATTCGGTGAATAGTTTAGTCATATGGAGGGAAGAGTCATCAATGGTATCCTCATTAGACGTCGAATCTGCGAGGGAAGTTTCAGCCACCTTGTTGAGGATACCCTCAATGTCCAAGGCGCGTGGTACCTTTCTACCAAATCCTAACCCCTTCTTGTCTAGTTTCTTTGTCACAATAATGGGTTCCATAGTTCCTTGATTCTATTTCTTGAGGCCACCTTTGCCTTTATAACCCATGTTTTTGACTATCCTTAAGCCATTGCCATATTGCTTGACTGGTATTGTGACCAGTTCTTTCTCCTTGTAGAGCCAAGAAGAAATGTCCTCAATAATTTCCTCTTCCAATAATTGTCCCTGTTGGAATTGGGTTAGAAATGCTGGGGGAGGAATAGCTACTTTTTTAGTTACTTTGGCAATGGGTAGTTGGCCGTAAGATTTAGGGGATAAAGGCATCTGCCCTACACAACAAGATTTTGAGATATCATATGTTCCAAAGCTTATATCATGGATGTAAGCTTTGATTTTAGGAAGAGGATTAGGTTCACTTGTAGGGGCTTGTGTTAGATTTGCAGGATCGACATATAGTGGGGATTCAAGGGCTTTGTCATTTTTAGGCACTTGGTTGCAATTCTTATAGCTGCCTTGCAAGACACGACAGAATTCAAAAGGATTAGGGTCACCTGGGATAGTTATCTCTGTACCATTGAATGGGAATTTTAGAGACTGATGGTACGTTGAGGGAACAACTTTCATTGCATGGATCCATGGGCGGCCTAGGATAATGTTATAAGGCAGTTCAATGTCAAGGACTTGGCACCTAGTTTCAAGCATGACGGGGCCCAATTGTATAGGCAAGTGGATAACACCTGCTGAGCGGCGTTCAGCATCATCATACCCCTTGATTGTAATACTTTGATCAATGCTGACATGATCCTTAGAGTATCCCAATTGCTTAAGTAACTGTAGAGAACATATGTTGAGACCAGCACCACCATCTCTGAGTATGCATTTAATTTTGCGTTTATGAATGAGAACTTCAATATGAAGGGCATCATTGTGACGCAGATCATGGGATGGAAGGTCCTTCTCAGAGAAGACCACATTGTAGGGTGAAGCAATGTTACCTACTATAGCTTGGAAATCCGTGACCGCTATGTTGTTAGGAACCAAAGACTCTTGGAGGGCTTTTTCTAGCACCACTTTATGTGCGGGTGATGACTGTAGAAGGTCCAAGATAGAGATCTGTGCTGGCATTTTCCCTAGATGTTCGACAAGATTATAATCGGATTGAGTTGGGAGACTGGGTGTAGGACCATGAATGGTGACATGACCACGACGAGTTGTAACAGCGCAATCTGTAGATTTGCCTTTGATTGTGAGGGTAGACACCTGACTCTCTTCAAAATGACCTACAATGGAGTCAAAGGAAGTGGAAGCATTATTGACACCTTTACCTTTATCCTGAGGAGGTGGAGGACCATGGTGAGGGAATGGTTCCTTGTACATGTTGAGGTCTTTGTTCACGTGTTGAGCTGGTGGTTCATCTTCAAAAGAGATTTGGTTGCCTTTAATGAGATTTTGGATTAGGTGCTTGAGTTTCATGCATGATGCGGTTCTGTGCCCTTTGCTCCTATTGAATTGATAGTAGTCATTTTCTCGGTAACGTGTGGTTTTGTAAATAGGTTCTCCATATGGGGGAGCATCCAGTAAGCTGATGAGCCCTTTGTGTAAAAGCTTCTATAGGACCAACTCTATGGGCTCTCCCAAGGGAGTGAATTGACGCTGCGGAGGGTAATCTTGTTGAGGTTGCTCTTGTTGTCATTGTTGTTGGTTTTGATAAGGTTGTATTTGTTGTTGTTGCTATTGAGGTGGAGCTTGACTTGGTTTGGAAAGCTGAAGCGGTGTTTTCAATGTTTGGACATGTTTAGAATCGACTACCCCATCGTTGACCACGTTTTTATTTTTGTTCCAAAACTTTGGTTTATCGTTTTGTTGTTGAGGAGCATTGTCTTTAGTTTCTTTGAAGATTTTGACCACACCCTTAGCAAAGAGGGCCTTCTCAATATTGATTCCCTTGTAGGTAATTTTGTCGAAGGTTGTAGCACTAAGAATTTGCAAGTGAAAACCGAATTCTTGGTTGAGATTTTGCACAAATATGCTAACAAGCTGCCTTTCAGGTATCTTGAATGGGAATTTACTAGCCATTTGTCTCCATCTTTGAAGGAAAGAAATGAAAGTTTCTCCATGTTTCTATTTGTTGTTGCATAGGTCAGTCATGGAAATCTCATGCTTTGTGTTATAGGAGAAATGGGTGGCAAATTTCTCTGCAAGTTTGTTAAAAGATTTAATACCCATGGGGAGGTGTGAGAACCATTCTATAGCTTGACCTCCAAGATTGCGAGTAAAGAGACGCATAAGATATGTGTCGTTATGTGAGACCTCGAAGCAAGCAAGATAGAATTCCCTGAGATGGTCTTTTGGGTGCCCTTTTCCTTTGTATTTATCAAATTTGGGAATAGTGAAACTTTGAGGAAAAGGGATCATGGGTAATGACCGATCAAAAGGATAAGGACACACTTCTTCTAAAGAGAAGGTCTTCTTGGTGTGGCCATATGTAAGATCCGATAATTGTTGTTGAACCTCCACAAGTTTTAGCTCCATAGTCGTGGGAGGGGTTGGAAACATCTCCTGTTGTCCAAGAAGTGGTTGTTGCTGCCCATACGACAGATTGTAGTGTAAGCCATGAGCATTGGTGTTATAAGGGTCGTATGATTGGTTGGGGTCGTATGTGTTGTATGTTGGGTTAAGATTGGGTTGGAATTGGATGCTTTGATTTAGAGGAGGTGGAGGCGGCGCTAGGTAAGAATGTAGGCTTTGTGATGGTTGAAGAAACGAGTTTGGTGGTGGAAAGCTGAAGTTTGTTGGGTTAGGTTGCGGTTGTGGAACATAGCTTTGGGAAGTTTGTTTTTGAGAATGTTGAGGGTGGATAGGCAATGTGTTGAAAAAGTTTAGCACCGATGATTGCTGTGGTGGGGGAACATGGATAGAAGTATTATGCGATGGTTGAGGTTGATTGATGATGAGCATAGAAGAATGTTGTGGTTGGGATTGCATGACCCTGGTTGGTTGAGAGATCAGAAGGTTTGATGATGTTGGGGGTGGCATTTGTTGAGACCCTTGTTGCATGGCGACATAGTTGTTCCCTGGATTGTAATTTGGTGGGAAACCTTTTCGTGATGGGGTTACCAATATTCCACTTGCAATTGGTGTGGACACTTTAGGAGGTTGTTGTATGTTTGATTGAGCTATGGTAGCTTGTTTGGCTAGCTCTGCTTGACGTTGGAGAGTCTCTTGTTGGTTTTTGTAGATCTCCATAGGCGTCAGAAGTGGTGATATGGCCCTCTTTCCTATTAGGTTTTGATAAAGGGGATTCTCATATTGTGCAATCGTTCTCCCTTGTGAGCTTTGTTCGGGTAAGGGTGTGGTCACTGTGGACATGGTTTGGACCGCCGCTATAGTGTCTTGGGTGTTGTTAGGCTCACTAAGCATAGATAGATCAAAACCTTTGGGTAATTTGGCTCCTTGCTCTGCTAGTAAGCAAAAGAAATGATCTTGGTTCTCACTAAGGATTTTATCAAAGGCGGCTATGGCTCTAGGATCTTGTATGAATTCATCAAGATCTTGTCCATCTTCTTGAGAGGATTGACCTATTTCAAAGTGTCACTCTTCTTGAGATGGGACTTGATCTATGGTATAACCTTGTGGAACAAGATCCGGAGGCATGCCAGTGGTATAGTGAGGTGTACTTACCAAAGGGACCCTACCTTCCTAAGATGGGACTTGATCGATAGTATAACCTTGTGGACCAAAATTTGGAGGTATGCCGGTGGTATAGTGAGGTGTACTTACCAAAGGGACCCTACCTTCTTGAGGATTGTTAGGGTGGTCAAGCTACGGCATGTTTGGAGAGTTGGTCGATTTGTCCTCTGGTGTCTTGGGAGTAACCTTGGGAGTAATGTTGGATCGGCCTAATTGCGGAGTGTCAGGACATGATTTGCACTTCCTCGGGACAACTTGCTTGGACTTCATAGTTTGCTGGAGTCTAGTGGTTACCATGGAATACACTAGGACAATATGCTAGGATTCTGCTTGCGTTTTGGAAAAGACAAATTTTGATGCACAATTTACTGGACAAAAGGTGCTGTACTGTTTGACCAAAAGCACAGGACTATGCCACCAAAAGCGAGCTACTGTAATACCAAAGGCGATAGACTGACTGCCAAAGGTGAGGTACTGCTATACCAAAGGCAAGCTACTGTTACCAAAAGTGAGCTACTGTTATACCAAGGGCGCTGAAGTAGTTTTGCCAGAGGCGAGGTACTGTTATACCAAAGGTGAGCTATTGTAATACCAAAGGCGAGCTGCTGTAATACCAGAGGCATTGAAGTAGTGTCTGATGTTTTTAAAAGGAAAATTTTGATAGATTTTGGTTTTGGTTCTGATTGGATTTGCTTTGGCAAGAGAAAACACAACAAACAAATTGGCAGAAAAGGGACTGACACAACAGATAGTGTATGTTTGAGGCTCACAAAAAGCCCAATGTTTCCACAGGTATAAGACAATTGCAAACAATATCAATCACTTTTTATCCCTAGAGACAAGGTTTCATTGTAGTAGATCAGCTCACAACTTAATACTCTGTCGACCAAATGTCATTCCATAAAGGTGTCAGACATTTGTATCTTTGCGAGAGACGATAGGTAGGGATATTTCACCCTCCCCTCGAAAATCTCAAGTAGGTCACAAGAGTTTTATGGCTAAGGGAATACTATCTCTTCTCAAGGGAGCCAATGGTGAGTATCTTGAAGGCTTAAAATGATTCCCCTTGCACACTGATGATTACCGCAACGTTCGGAGGTAGATTGGGTAGTCACTATCTAGAATGGTTCTTAGTAACTTTGAGGGACCAACGCCTTACGAGCAATGTGACAAGCTACTAAAAGATTTAACCAATCCTACTAAGAGTATCAAACACTTCACTTGATGTAAAAATTGTTTCCACAAAGAGCTAGTACACCTCTTTTCAGTTTGGCACCACAAGGTAAGGCTGACGTCGGTTAGGACTTCTCTTTCACCTTATCCCTCTTATATAGCAGTTCAAAGGAAAACTCCACTTAGTGTCATCCCTTTTGGATGAAGCGCAATCCAAAAGTAGGCCCTTCTAAAGGAATAACTAAAATGTAAGAGCAAGCACGTCAAACAAAGGTTCAATTGTCCCGTTATAAGAAAAATAAGGTGCAACTAGATTAGGCACACACAGGGTTGTAGTTGTCAATTGTCCCTTATGAAATTTGAAGTGTTTGGCATTCATGTCCATTGTCCCTTAGAAATTTGAAGTATTTTGCATACATGTTCATTGTCCCTTAAGAAAAGCAATATGTTCCTAAGACTTAGATTGCCAAAGTGATCTATTCAATTGTCCCTTAAGAAGGCATTATGTTTCTAAGACTTAGTGCAATAGATTGAGATTTCTTCAATGCTCGTCTTGCATGAATATGTTAGGAAAACCCATTTTCTCTGTGTGAGTGATAAGAAGCTGCAACAAGTCAATTAGTTCCACAAAAACTCACAAGTTAGCAAAAAATAAATTAATTTTACAAAAAGTGCTGCACTGTGTTACCAAAAGTGACTTACTGTAATGCTGAACTGTGTTACCAGAGGTGAGTTGCTGCAGAACTAGAAGTGATGCACTGTGCTACCAGAAGCATGGTACTGTGCTACCAAAAGCAAGCTACTTTGCTACCAAAAGCGAGCTACTGTACTACCAAACGCGCGGCACTATACTACCAAACGCACAGTGTAATAATAGGCCTGCAAAAAAAAAAATTTCATCAAGAAAGCTAGATCAAAGGATGATTGAATGATTGAGTGATGATCTAGGATGTTGATAAGTGATAAGACACTGCAACAAGTAATATTAGTTCCAAAAGAAAACAACAAGATGTTAGAAATCAATTCAAAACCCTAACAATAAGCAAGAAACCCTAGAAAACCAAAGTGAAATCTAGAAAATTGGTAACAAATATGATGAGATACAAGAGATTAAATATCACCAATGGATTCCTTATGATTTTCTATGCAATTTTTTTTAAAAAAGCATCAAATTTCGTTAAGTTTTGAGAAAGTTATAGGGTTTTGAAGTTTACAAGCCTGTTATCCCAACCAAAAGCGCTTTACTGTTATGCCAATAGCGCTTTACTGTTATACCAAAAGCGCTTTGCTATTTTCTCAAGAGCGCTTTACTGTATTACCAAAAGCGTGATTCTGTGCTACCAAAGGCACTGCAGGATGGCCCGAAAGCGTTGTACTGCTCCACCAAAGGTGCTTTTCTGTGTTGAGATGCGCTGTTCTGTACTATACTTAAAAAAATCAATTTCTCAAAGAAAAAGAGAGATTAGTGGGTCCCACCGGGTGTGCCAGAATGTGTATGAGGAAAATCAATTATGAAAACCACTAACAAATCAAAAACCCATAACATAAAGAGAATTAATCTAAATAAAAGCCATTGTTAATAAATCAAATGAAATAAGAAAGATTTTACCTAGATTGTGTTGTTCTCTTTGTTTCGAATGTGGATTGCTCAATAATGCTGCAAAATCATGTTTGCAACAAGCAAGTGTAGGTGCTCAAAGATCAATGTCAAAAGATCATAAAGTTGCTCAATCGATGCGATGTATGCTCAAACCGCTGTAAAGGATGCCTTAGAATAAGTGATCAAAGAGGATTTGTGAAGGAGATGAGGGGGGTTTATATAGGTTTCAACAGAGATCGATCAACGGTCCAGATAATCCAGAAGAATCAATGGAGGAGATAAATCAAATGACTATGATAAACGTGCACACAACATGTGTCAATCCATAAGGATATTTTTATTAAAATATGATGAAAACAAGATTGATTGAATAGAGAACTCAACTTGTAATTTTGCCTTTTTTAAAATTCTAAAAATAAGACTGATTGTGCGCATGAGTTAACAAGATATTTTAAGAGGAATTGGAAGATAACTGAAATTAAATAAATAAATTATTTAATTGTTTGTGCATGATAGAGGAATATAAAGATTATACATAAAATATTTGATTTTATTTATTTTTAGAGGATTGAGACAATTTAAATAAATTTGCATGATTTAGTTAAATTTAGAAGAACAAGTGATTTAATTAAATAATGTGGAATTGTTTAATTATAGATAAGATAGAATTGGATGAGTTAATTAAATAATTGGGTTTATTTAATTAATGTGGACTTGAAATTTGAAAGAGGACAATGATTTAATTAAATAATTAAAATTATTTAATTTTGGAAGAATAAGGTTGATTTTGCTTAAATTAATTAAATAAAGAGAATTTATTCAATTAATGTCGAAAGTACGTGATTTGGAAGAATTTGATAAAATTAATTAAATAATTGGATTATTTAATTAATGTTTGAATGCAGGTGATTAGACAGATTAGACGAAATGCAAGTGATGTGATGACCTGGTCATTTTAGGGTGTCTACATAGCTAGCCTTAGGGATGCTTTCAGAGTTGCAACCAATATAGAAAATAACATGAAGGCATCAGGTAAAGGAAATAGAAGGGATGATGTGAGAATCTTGCAAAATCCAAACAGTATAACTTAGAATGCTCAAAGTAACATCCCCACATCTGAGGATAAATTGGACAAATTGATAACTGCTTTCAAAGACTTAAGTTACAAACTTGCTAGAAATGAAAAGGGACTTGGTCCTGAGAAGCAGAGTTATCAGATACAAGAAAAGAGACCATAATTACATGATATGCCATACAACACAAATTGGCACAATGATAAGCCTATCTTGAATAATAAAACTGATCAAAGGACTCAGAATACTAAAGAAACTCTTGATCCCTTGAAGAAGACTGTCAATATTGTTGAGGATACCCCATGGTGTATAGTATGCCAAATGCCTCATTCACAATCTCATTGTATGATTAATCAATCCTTTTATAATGATGCTAATGCTTGCAATGAATGTAATGAACCTCATTGTATTGAGGATGATAGTGTTAACATGCTTTTTGCAAATGGAGACTATTCTTCCTCTGATGAGGCAAATGTAGAAATAGATGTGAATGAAAGGTGTTATAAGGATCAAATCTGCCAGCAAGTTTTCTTAGATGAAGAAAGTGAGGATCATCAAATCCATGCCCAAGGTTCACATATTCCTTTGGTTAATTTAAAAAGACCTTTTGATGAGGAAATCAGAGCTCTTACAACTGCTGCAGTAGCCCAGGTTAAAAGCGACTATAATCTCAGGAATAAAGCTCAAACAAGTGACTCAGGTCAACTAGGAAGCATCTTTGTAAATCAACCTCAGCATAACCAGAGAGAGTATGAATCATAGAAAAGGCATGGTAATAACAATAAAAGAGATTCAAAAGAAAAGTCAAGTCAAAACACTAAAAATTTAGAAAGTAAGGTTTCTCAAAATGGGGAGAAAACTAAAGGTCCACATGCCATGGATGACAGTAAAAAAACCACAAAAGCTAAGGTTGGACCAACTCATGAGAAGAGTAAAAACCTGGGACAAGCTACAACTGTTATACAAAATTGTGCCCCATTTGATATAACTCAGGCTTTGTCACAGATGAAAGTTTCAGTCCCACTGATGGACATGATGAAAATTGAGGAGTATAGAAATAAGGCATTGACCCTGATTTCAAGAGTATCCCATCAGACAGGTCACACTACTAAAGATCATAACAACACTCAAGAGATGGGTGCTGATGAAGAGGAAATTCCCGAGGTTTACTTAGGAACAACAGTAACAAAATGCCCATCACAGATAGAACCATTCTATGTATCCCTTATTGTTAATGGGAAAGTGATTAGGAATTGCATGCTTGATTCAGGTGCTTCAACGAATATCATGCCCTTGGCTATTATGCAATAGATTGGATTGAATATTGATAAGGCATGTGGAAAGTGTTATGCTATGGATGCTAGAGAAGTGCCAGTTATAGGGATTATGAAGAATGTGGACTTCATGCTTGCAAGCTATCCAGAAAAAAACCTATACCATGAATGTAACAATAGTTGATATCAAGCCACAATATGGTATGCTATTGTCTAGGAGGTGGGCAACATTGATAGGAGGAAGTATGCAGTTGGATTTATCATATGCTATGATTTCCATGAATGGTAAGGATGTCAAGATGATTAGAGAGGAAAGAGCACCAGATACAGTTGAGTATCAAGAACCAGAAGAGCAGGTTTGTTTTGTGGACATTGACTGCAAAAACTTTATGATTGTATCATGTGATCAGGATGCAAAGCAGAAAGAACCTATTGATGAGGAACTTGAAAGACAGAAGGATCATAATGGCTTATGGACCATGTACATTGATGGTGCTTGTTCAAAGGAAGGTTCTGGTGCAGGAGTGGTATTTTTGTCTCCTATTGGTAAGATCCTTAAGTTCTCCTTTCTATTGAAGTTTTCTTGCACAAATAATATTGTAGAATATGAAGCTCTGTTGTTAGGACTGAATGTTTCTCTTAGGCATGGAATTAAATTGTTAAGGGTGTTTAGAGATTCAGAACTAATAGTTCCCAAGTAAGAGATAAGTATGCTCCAAAGAATAAAAGGTTGAAATGATATAAACATGTAGTTTGGGATACTATTGAGTTGTTTGATGCATTTTCAATAAATTGGATAGAGAGATCAAAAAATGTTATGGCAAACTTCTTAGATAATGTGGCTATTAGGCCAGATGATATTACATTGTCTGATATCACAAATATTGAGATCAAAATTAGACTAGCAGTGCCAGACAACGTATGTAGTTGGTAGGTTTTTGAGGATGACAAGGACTTAATAAAGATTCTGCATTGTATTGATGAATATGAGAATCAGAAGATAGATTTCTAGAACTTTGTGGAAGTTGTGGATGGGAAAGAAACTCTTTTTGGAAAAGAAGTGATACAACTTAAGGCTAATAAAATTACAAGAGGGTTAGTGGCTTTAGAAAGAACATTTGATAATAGAGATCAATTAGTTACTAAGACCTCTTCCCCCCACATGGAAGATTTGGAATAAATAAATTTGGGTACACACAATGCTCCAAAGAAGGTTTACATAGGTAAGCGCTTGAAACCACACATTAGGGCAATGTTAATAGCATTACTAAGAAAATATAAACATGTCTTTGCCTGGTCATATGAGGACCTGAAAGCATATAGATAGGACTTGTTTTAGCATGAAATCCCTCTTCAGCATGGAGCTAAACCATTCAGACAGAGGTAGAGGCGTATTAATCCTACCTTAGCTCTGAAAATGTAGGAAGAGCTTATGAAGCTTAGGGATGATGGAATTCTTAAACCCATAAGACACTCCACTTGGGTGTCAAATCTTGTCCCAGTTAGAAAAAAGAATAGAGATATAAGACTATGTGTAGATTTTAGGAATTTGAATGTGTCTTCTTTGAAGGATAATTACCCATTGCTTAACATGGAAGCTATGTTGCAGAAGGTGACAGGGTGTGAACTTTTGTCTATGATGGATCGATTATTAGGCTATAATTAGGTGAAGGTGAGGGAATCAGAACAATATAAATTTGCCTTCACAACTCCGTGGGGAACCTATGTATATGTGAGGATGCCATTCAGATTAACAAATGTAGGTGCTACTTTTGAAAGAGCAATGGATGTTGCTTTTGCAGGATTAATTGACTCAATACTAGTTGTGTATCAGGATGACTTGACTGCTTATTCAAAGAAAGAGGAACAACACTGTATGCATATAGAACAAATTTTCATTAGAGCATTAGAATATGGTATCTCACTAAACCCTAAGAAATGTGCTTTTGGGATAATTGAAGGAAAACTCTTGGGGCATATAGTATCTAAAGATGGAGTTAGGATTGAACCATAGAGGGTTGCAACAATTGATAAAATCTAGATACCCAAGATAGTAAAAGGTATTCAATCATTCTTTGGGCAGATTAATTTTGTCAAAAGATTTATTCCTAATTTTATAGAGATTACCAAAGCAATATCCAAGATGTTGAAAAAGGATGAATCTATAACAAGGGGAAGTGAAGCAACCCAATCATTTCAGAGCATAAAAGAGGCTATTAAGACTGCTCCTATCTTAAAATCTCCTAATTTTTCTAAGCCTTTTCAGTTATTTTCATTTGCCTCATTCCATACAATTGCTGCATGCTTATTGCAAAATAATGATGATGGATTTAAACAACCTATTGCTTTCTTTAGAAAATCTTTACAAGCTGCAGAGCTTAAATATGACATAATGGAGAAGTAGGCTTATGCCTTGGTTAGGGCAGTTAAGAATTTCAGGCCTTATTTGGTTGGAGCCTAGATTATAGCATATGTGCCTCATGTAGCGGTTAAGGACATATTCACTCAATAGGAAGTAACTGGAAGATGATGTAGATGGATAAACAAACTCCAAGAGTTCAACATTGAGATTCAAATTACTAAATTGGTGAGGGGGCAAGGTTTGGCTAAACTGATGACATAATCAAATTTGGAGGCATGCCAAGTGAATGTAGCTCAAGATCAAATTTGCAACATACCAAAATCAGAATGGTACAAAGACACTATGCATTGTTTGTAGAATTTGAACTGCCCTGCCCATTTGAGTGACAGTCAAAGGAGAACACTAAAGCTACAAGCTATCAAATATGTTATTATTCAAGGTGAATTGTATTGGAAGAACCCTGATGGTGTGTAGATGAAGATCAGACCATGAAGATTTTAACTGATATGCATGAAGGGATATGTGGGGGACATTATATGGCTAAGACTACTGCCCATAAGATTCTCAGAGTACGTTATTGGTGGCCAACACTTTTCTCTGATACACATAAGATGGTGAGGAAATGTGATTCCTGCCAAATATTTTCTAGAAAACTTAAGTATGTAGGTGCATTACCTCTTAAGACTGTAACAGTGGAGGCTCCATTCCAGCAATGGGGAATAGATTTTATAGGAGAAATAGCAGAGAAGTCAAGTGGAGGACACAGTTGGATTTTGGTTGCTACAGATTATTTCACCAAATGGATTGAGGCCATTCCAACCAAGAAAGCCACAAGTAAGGTTGTGCTTGACTTTATATTAGAACATAATAATCAGGTTCAGAGTACCAACAAAGTTGGTCACAGATAATGCAATGTACTTTAGGTCTAGTGAGTTTGTAGATTTCTGCAATGGTTATGGAATTAGTTTATCTAATGCATCACCATACCATCCTCAAGGAAATGGCCAAGCAGAATCTAGTAACAAAAGTCTTATGAAGATAATTAAGAGGATAATTGACAAGAACAAAAGGGCATGGGACTCTAAATTGAAGTTAGCATTGTGGGATGATAGGGTAACAATAAAAAAGACAATTGGTAAATCTCCCTTTGAGTTAGTATATGGTGCAGAGGCTAGGTTGCCAGTGAATAATCTCCTGCTAGTGTACAAGTTGTTGAATGTCAGGAACACTGAGAGGGGGGGTGAATCAGTGTTCTAAAAATCTTTTGATGCACTTTAACTTTCAACCATTTTCCAAAATTAATTAAACAAAGGCACAACATGCATATGAGCAACAACCATAAAACCATGACACATGGACACCAAGATTTTTACATGGAAAATCCAAAGTGGGAAAAACCACAGAGAGGATTACCTCTCAAATATATATTAAAATCTTTACAAATAATGATGTTCAGGCTTGGTCACTCCATGAGCTTGGAACATGCTGGCTCACTGCCATGAAGTACAACTAGGTCTAGTAGGCTCACTGCCTCAACCGTAAACCTAGAAAGATTACAATAAGGGTTGTTAAACCCTATTGGAGGCTCACTACCAGGCTCACTGCCTTGAAGAAGAAAGGCTCACTGCCAAATACAAATCAAACAGTATATAAAAGGGAGTACTGCATAAGAATATGTCAATATGCCAAGGCGCAGCAACTAAATTTTAAATCCCAAGTCTTCATTATCACTTATCTGTGTCACTACTCTGCTATTCGCATATTCGTATCAATCCACACACACCCACACTACTTCTCAACCAAAATTCATCGCTCTTATATATCTGCATCATGATTTGATCCATAATTAGGTCAGCATTCAAGAAGTGAGACGTGTACATAGAAAGGTGTAGCTTGTTGGCTCAATCCAATGCACTGTATGTTATGCAGACCCAAATCTTTGCCCAAATGTATTCAAATAGGTCAGCTCTAATAATTCAATGACTTAAATAGATCCTTCACACACTATCTCTTCTCCGCACAATGATTTATCATATTAGTCGGCTTGTTCCTTAAGAGCATGCTTAATAGGTTCATTTGTAGACTTACAATTTTTATTACGAATCACAAAACACATCCAAAATCAAATCAAGGACTCTTTACACATTCCTAATCTTACCCTCAGAACTGCAAGGCATGATATCATCTTGCGAAGAAATGCAGACCATTACAACTTAGACTTTGTCTCTGTCAAACTCTGTCAAACACTATACCGATACTTAGCAGCTTGTAACTATCTTTTCGGTGAACGTCAGATCTCACAACTCTGGAATTAGACACTTCATACAAGTGTTTACAACACATTAAAACTACATAACAAAATACTCACCTGCGGAGGAATATGAACCATTACACTGTGCCCTGTTCACTGTCTCTGGTATACATCTGTTCACCTGGACTTAGATAATTCTTCCAAATGACTTCTGGAGGAAGTCAGGACTTAATCTCTAGAGCATGACACCACCAAACAGTTACTAACATCATACTCAAACTGT
Organism: Cunninghamia lanceolata; assembly: GCA_027924645.1. Classification (NCBI taxonomy): domain Eukaryota; kingdom Viridiplantae; phylum Streptophyta; class Pinopsida; order Cupressales; family Cupressaceae; genus Cunninghamia; species Cunninghamia lanceolata. The sequence goes on along the minus strand of BSBN01001031.1, from coordinate 1,798,655 downwards.
ATTACTAGATCATCATCTGTGGAAGCACACTGACCCACTGACTGTCCTTTACTCTATAGATACCCATTCTTAGCCACTTCTGCGAACTAGATCTATCAACGAGACCTGAGTTCTAATGTGACCTTCTAGAGTTATCTCTTCCTATCATGGTGATAAGATCTCTGAGCCTTGTTTCCACCAATGACAACATACAAGTCCATACCAGAGCAGTGTCTCTTGCCAACTATCTCCCCCTTTGGCATTGATGGCAACACTTAGTAGTGAAAAATGCTTAACTTCTCCCCCTTACTATATACACTTTGTTTTCCTACCCTTGAGATGTTTTACCCCATTTTTCATTGATCTTCTTCTCCCCCTTTGACATCAATGGAAAAGGGTGTGATCTGGAACCAAAAAATTTGCCAAAATTCAAAAAAAATTATGTACTTTGCCGCATATTTACAAGTACAATCTTCATCTTTATATTACATGTATTTGAGAATATCATTGAATATATTCTTAATCTATGCCCACTCAATATCCCAGTCATTCTTGGCATTATCCAAAGTCTGAATGTGTCCATTGAAGAGAAAAACTAGAGTTTCAACTATTTGTAGGTCTGATGATGTGGCAGTTTGAGCAGCAAGCTGTGCTTCAGCTACAAGCTTGGTCATCAAATCCAATTTGGGACTGATCAATCTTCTCATTTGTCCCATTCTACTCTTTATTTGGTACCTTTGATTTATTAAACCATTCAACTCATTGTGGATGTTGATGACTTGAGCTTCTTGGTTACTGGGTAATTCATGTACTGGATCAAAGTTCTTATAAATATTCATCAATTTTCCTTCCAATTCCTTGATCTTTTCTTCTATCTTCTTTGTAACTTCTAGCCATGATAGACAAAAATTATATACATCACCAGCTTTTCCAATAGCACTCTAAACATTCTATATCTTATTATCTAGATGAGCCTTATCATGGGCTATCAACTTTGTCAACTCATCTAACCTTTTCTCATTGAATTCTTGTCTAACTTTTGTTTTAGCAGATTTCTCAAAAGATTTAAAATGTTTACTTACCAAACTGATAAGTCCTTTGAGTTGGTTGTTTGGAGGCAAGGAGTTGTCTTTCTGATACGATGGCATCAACTTCTCCAAAATGCTGGATGCTTCAACAATGAGATCACTGTCCTCAATGTGAGACTTCAACATTTCTTCTTGAGCCTTGGCCTGAACAACTGTGACCAACTTAAGCTTCTGTGCCAATGACATTGTGTCCAAGTTTATTAGACCATGTAGGAATTCTGACTCATCCAAAACTTGCTTTATTTTCTCCAACAGTTCTTTCACTGATTCAACAGTGTCTCTTGGAATAGGATGAGTTTCCTCTTTTTGTTCTAGTGGAGGATTTTCCATGGCCGATTCTTCCTCAATCTTTTCCTTTTTAGTACCATCCTCAGTTTGTTGTGTACCCATTTGAGATTGATCAGCAAGTACTTCCTTTTCTTCGGACACTCTGTCATCTTTATTAGTTTCTTGGTCCAAGTTTATTTCCGGAATAGATGAATTATCAGCAACATCATTCTCTTCATTGACACATGTGGTGGGAAGATTGTGTTGCTTCAGAGATTCCAAAATAATTTCCTCTATTTCTTTCACCACCTTATCAATCTCACCCATCATTAATAAATTCGTCCTCATTTTTGTTCTGAATTGGTCCTTAGTCTCCTTGGAGATCAGGTCTTCTTCTTTTGGAGTAATTTCCAGACATAATATAGTTATCACATGTTTTCTTAGCTCAATATCCTTAGCTCTAGCAATCTCCTTTCTGATGCTCAGAATATTTGCTAGGCTTTTAGGGAGATCATATATGATCTCAATAAGAGCCCTATTGAAGATGTTTAGGTATTTCACAGTGGCTTCTTCCAAGCTTCTTTTATCAACATCACCATATCCATCATAGAGTTCAATCATGGGCTTCAGATTTCCATCAACAGTGACACATTTTATTACATATGCAGGAGTTAGAGGCTTTTCTTTTTATTGTCTTTTACTAGATTTTTCTTTTCTGGAGGGTTTTTCTTTAATGCTTCTGGATGCTTTGACTGCCTCAACTTTCATCTTCTTGACCTCTTCATCTGACTTTGTTTCTTCTTCATCCTTTTCACCAACACTAACATATAATCTTCTTCCCTTCATCTTTTTCCTCTTCATGTCTTTGACAGAGGATTCTTTAGATGTTTTCTCTAGGGTTATTGATGATGTGGCACCAGAGGAGGTAGCAGAGCTCCTAGTGGTCCTTTGGACCTTTTCTGGTTTGTTTTGTTTCATCTGAGACTTTTCTGGAACCTGTACTGGTTCACTCTTCTGTTTTGCTTCTTTTGTTTTCTCTGCCTTTTCCCTGACTTCTTTTAGTTGTTCTTTGGTAATACCATACCTTGCAGCAATTTCTTCTACTTCTCTTCTCACTTTCCTAGTGGATTCTGGTTTTTCGAGTTCAACATACAATTTTACAGATAGTTCTTCATATGTATCAAACCTTTCTTCCTTTGTGTCCTTAGGTTTGCTTAGCATATGTTGGGCATTGCTGTCCAATATTTGACCATCCACTTCATACCCCATGGGCATGATCCAAACTGTTCTGGGCTCAACAGCCTCCATTAAACATTGGTCCTTGGTGACCATGAAACAAATGGTATCTCTGTATTTCTCAACAATTGCCCTATGTATTCTTTCCCTTGACTGCATCATGTTTTGAAAGTTCTTGAAAAACCCCCATACAGCTGCTTTTTGCTCATTGTGACTACCTAGATTGTTAATATAATTTCTTATTTGAAAAACTACTGGTTGATTACTTAACCAAATCAAACCCTTGTGATTAGGGAACTCATTCAGAAAATAGAAGAATAAACAGATAATAAGCATACCAAATTTGAAGGTATAGTTCTTGCTTTCCTTGATCTTTTTTAGGTTGTCCATCAATTGAGTTCTCAGCAGATCACACAAGTCATAATCCACATTCTCCTTAATCATTTGGTATGCTGTGTAAATGGCTGTACCAGAGACAAAATTTTCTCTGCTTGTGAAGTAAATCTTGTACCCTATGACCATTGGGGCAAACTTTACTGCAGGATCAATAATATCATTTGTCGTCATTGCCCTTTTGTTGAATTTGGCTCCAGTGGCATCTGTAACCATTTGATTCTTGACTACTTTCAATAATGGCACACCTTTGGTGGAGTTTAGTCTAGAGATTGCTTGAATTGCATCCTTTGTTATCTTAAATGGTTGCTCCTTTCCCAACCACATGAACTTGTCATGAATCCTGCTTAGCACGTATCGAACCCATTCATCCTCAGCAAATGTAGGAAACACTGTATATTGGATGAATTTATTTTCTTCCAGGATTTTGTATTCTTCTTTCAGGTGGAAGTGATGATCACTTAAATGATTTTAATATAAGTCTGTGAATCTGCTGTCACCGTGCTCATCTAGGGCTACATGAATATATGCCCTGACACCTTCCACATAGAAAACTCCATTTGGTATACTCAAGAAAGCACCCATTTGATCAATTTCAGTTGCTTTGTGAGGATGTTTTTTGAATTTGGGTCATAGACACTCAGAGATATCAAAAACTAAAGGATTTACCATTTCTTTCCAATAAATTCACAGTTAGATGAGTACCTTGTTTCATTGAGTTAGGGTTTCCTTTTCTCTGAAATACTTCAAGCGCTTCAAATCTTGGTTGTCGTTGCTCACATTCTGCTCCAATCTCTCTGAATACTTGATAGCTTCAAGTGCAAAGTGATTTTGAAACCAAACAAGTTCCCTTTTATCCTTTGCATGACTTAACCTAAGTCGTCATAAATGCTCAGTCCCAAAAAGCTGTTAAATCCCTTCACTGTAGAATATAGTCAATTAGGATTGCTCCGCAATATGCCGCATTGACCCTTTTTCTTCCAAATTTTCTTTTGAGAGATTTGTCACATTAGATTTCATCATACACTTTTCGTGCCGGATTCTGGGACCCACTTTTTGGCTGGGGGATTTAGATTTTCAACATTGCTCCCCTTGAGCTAGAGCTCTCAATTTACTTCCCGGAGGAAGTGTCTACATCAGATGCTGGTGCAGCTCTATCCTTAACCTCATTTACATCCTTTTTAATCTAGATCATACTCATCTCATTCTTGGTTTTCATTGGATCAACCTTTTCTTTTCCCTTATCATTCCTCTACTTTGTTTTTCTTTCTTCAACATAATAATTTCTCTTCATATTCTTGCTTCTACAGAATCTTGCAACATGTCCAAATTTGTTGCAATTGAAGCATACAATGTTTCCTTGTCCTTGATTTCTTCCTCTGAATGAATTCATCCTTGATCGCAATGATTAACCACGTGTCCAAATCTATTGCATGTTAAACACTTGCCATTGAAGAATTGACCATTCCTAGAATAGTTTGGCATATTTCTTGACATACTTCTGCACTCATTTGCTTTATGACCAATCTTCTTGCAATTGAAACATTTACCAAAGAAAGATGGAATATTTTGATGCATTCTACTTCTACACTGAGTAGCCCTATGACCGTACTTATTACATTTATAATAGTGACCATTGAAGGATGGACACCTCTAAGTGTTTGGTTGTCTGATCGGAGCTCTTCTAGGTATTCTTCTTTGATTTCTGAACTGGTATCCTTTATTTTGCCTTGACTAATTGTTTATTTGACCAGATTTTGAACTTTCTCCTTTCTCAAATCCTAAACCTTGCTTGCCATCAACACTCTTCTGACTAGAAATCATTTCAACAAGCTTTGCAGTACTTATCTTGAATTTTTCTTCAAAGCTTCTAGCCTTTTCTAGATCCATTTTTAGACTTACAATTTCTTTTTCAAGTTTTGCACAATCTTCTGATCTGTTCTTCACAATTAAATTTAGATTATCTTCTGCTCTTGCTCTTTCTATAACTTCTGCTTCCAATTCATTCAGGGCTTCATTTGCTGATATCAATTGATCATTAACTTCTTTGTATTTGTCTTTGAATTTCTTGACTTGATCTTTTAGCTTTGAGATGCATTCATCAGCTTGTTACAAATTTTCTTTCAGATCCCTGACTTCTGCTTCAAAATTTTCAAGATCCATAAGAGTTTCTTCTAGTTGCTTGTTGCTTTCATAATTTCCAAATCTTCTTGCTGCCATGATCATACTATCCCAGGTCTTCCTTAAGATGTTAGACTTTTTCCAAGGAAACTTGCTCTGATACCAATTGTTAAATGTCAGGAACACTGAGAGGGGGGGGGGTGAATCAGTGTTCTAAAAATCTCTTGATGCACTTTAACTTTCAACCATTTTCCAAAATTAATTAAACAAAGGCACAACAGGCATATGAACAACAACCATAAAACATGACACATGGACACCAAGATTTTTACGTGGAAAACCCAAAGTGGGAAAAACCACAGAGAGGATTAGCTCTCAAATATATATTGCAATCTTTACAAATAATGATGTTCAGACTTGGTCACTCCACGAGCCTAGAACATGCTGGCTCACTGCCATGAAGTACAACTAGGTCTAGTAGGCTCACTGCCTCAACCCTAAACCTAGAAAGATTACAATAAGGGCTGTTAAACCCTATTGGAGGCTCGTTGCTAGGCTCACTACCAAATACAAATCAAACAGTATATAAAAGGGAGTACTGCATAAGCATCTGTCAATATGCCAAGGTGCAGCAACTGAATTCTGAATCCCAAGTCTTCATTATCACTTATCTGTGTCACTTCTTTGCTATTCACATATTTGCATCAATCTACACACACCCACACTACTTCTCAACCAAAATTCATCGCTCTTATATATCCACATCATGATTTGATCCATAATCAGGTCAGCATCCAAGAAGTGAGACGTGTACATAGAAAGGTGTAGCTTGTCGGCTCAATCCAATGCACTGTATGTTATGCGGACCCAAATCTTTTCCCAAATGTATTCAAATAGGTTGGCTCTAATCATTCAATCACTTAAATATATCCTTCACAAACTATCTCTCTGCACAGTGATTTATCATGTTAGTCGACCTGTTCCTTAAGAGCATGCTTAACAGGTTCATTTGTAGACTTACAATTTTTACTATGGATCACAAAACACTTCCAAAATCAAATCAAGGACTCTTTACACATTCCCAATCTTACCCTTAGAACCGCAAGGCATGATATCATCTTGCGGAGAAATGCAGACCATTACAACTCAAACTCTGTCTTTGTCAAACTCTGTCAAACACTGTATCGATACTCAGCAGCTTGTAACTATCTTTCTGGTGGACTTCAGATCTCACAACTCTGGAATTAGACACTTCATACAAGTGTTTACAACACCTTAAAATTGCATAAAAAAATACTTACATGCGGAGGAATGCGAACCATTACATTGTGTCCTATTCACTGTCTCTGCTATACCTCTGTTCACCCAGACTTAGATAATTCTTCCAAATAACTTCCGGAGGAAGTCAAGACTTAATCTCTGAAGCATGACACCACCAAACAATTACTAACATCATACCTGAACCATATTACCAGATCATCATCTGCGGAAGCACACTGACCCACTGACTATCCTTTACTCTGTAGTTACCCATACTTAGCCATTTCTGCCAACTGGATCTGTCAATGAGACCCGAGTTCCAATGTGACCTTCCAAAGTTCTCTTCCTATCATGGTGATAACATCTCTGAGCCTTGTTTCCATCAATGACAACATACAAGTCGATACCGGATCAGTGTCTCTTGCCAACGCAAGTTTATACAAGAAAGCGGTGAGCATATGGAAGATCCAATGGCTGAGAGAGTGAATCAATTGATTGCACTGGATGAAGCTAGAAGAGAAGCACATAAAACCAATATGAAGAAACAACAGAAAGTGAAATATTTGTTTGATAAGAGGGCCTTAGAGAGAAAACTTCAGGTGAATGAATTGGTTCTTGTGTGGAATGCCAGGAATCAGGCTAAAGGAAAACATGGTAAGTTTGAATCTTTATGGATTGGCCCTTATCTGATAAGCAACACACATGGAGAGGATTCCTATTTTCTCCAAGCACTTGATGGTGAATTTCAGGAGTTGCTAGTGCACATGGACAATTCTTGAAACCCTACTTTTCATAAGTAGGTTGTTCTCTGTGCACATTGTAAATAAGTTGTTTATAGGTTGTAAGCAGTGTATATGCTTGTACAGTGGGTTCCTTTAGGTTTTAGTTTGGTCTACTCCTAGAGTCCAGTGGTTCTCGCTGTAACCTAATGGTCGCACATCCCCAGTCAGAGCCAATGGTGGCACCTACTTAGGTTTAGGGTTTTGAGTTAGAAATTACAAGTCTTTATTCCTATAAGCCTTTAAACCTAAGTTCCTTGGTCTCATGCGCTTTATCTTCTAATTTCATGTTGACTGTTTGTGGTAGGATCCCAGTCGTTTAAGTTACAAATTGAAGCCTTTAAGATTGTGAGATGACCAGCCCTTAGTCTTAGATTTACCCTTTGTTTCCTGTGAAAATCTTAAGTTTTAAATCCTAAGTCTTTGTTAAGGTTATAAAGTGCCGTGTGGTAGTATTTTGTAGCGTCGCAGAGCATTAAAAATGATGTCATCATCCCTCTGCGGGGCTGCGACATGAGGACATCTATTAAGGAAGTCAGGCTTACAACCCCTTAATTGAAGATTCTAAATCAACGAACTGTGTGCTTCTAGGTGTCAAGGTAAGAAGTGATCTACAGGAGGGTTCAGATATGATAGTAGCGCAAGCGCGCAGAGGAATCTCGGCAGAGGTAAAGATCCGCTGCGGGGTCGCGAAATGGTGACACATGGTCTCCTCTTGAGAAAGGAGTAAAGGTATACATAAAGAAGGATGCATGGAGGCTTTAGCGTACCTATGTAGAGCAAGTTGTTGGTGGGCCATTTCTAGCTGCGACGCTGCGATATGGCGCCACGTGTCTACATTAGACAAAAAGTGAAGTCATTAGTACAAGAGGTACGTCTAACATGGCTTGTTTCTATTGGCTAAAGACTTTTCAATGAAGAAGACTAGGATTTTCAAATCTGGTGGGTGAATGATGGCCGTGAATTTCATGAAGGAAAAATTAGATTAATGGCCTAGGTTTAAACTTTTTATGATGAACATTGTAGGCGCCTTGTAACACGAATTTGAGTTAAGGCCGAAGATACATTCATTAATGCCTCAGGACCTATGCTATGAAGCTTCTTAAAGGGCACAATTAGGGCTTTCTACATTATTTTCACAAGCACAAATAGAGTACCGACGTGCAACAAGCTTTCAGACGAATGAGAGAAGGAATTTCAGACATCTGCAAGCGTTAAAATCAGTAAGTTTACTCTGTTCGATCGTGCTCATTTGAATTCTAAGTTGATTGCTTGTTTGGAGGGTAGATTATTGTTGAAAAAGGAAACCTTAGTTTTATAGAAATTATTCTGAAGAAATGAGTCAAGCTAATTAGTCCTCCACGTAAAAATGAAGTCTAGATGAGGACCTCATAGTCCAATTCCTAGGGTCTATTAAGCGTCCTCTAAATGCGCATGGATACAAAGGGCCGAATGACAAAATTCTGGATCTTTGCTACAATTACAGAGATGCAATATTACCTGTGTTAGGTTGGGTTCTCTTCAAACACTGGTATGACAGGATAGACTTCAATGTCCCAGTTTGTAACGCTTGGTGGCTAGACCTAGCTAAGATGCTTTTCCCTAATGTGTTTCCCAGTCCAGACCTAGTGAGGGCAATCGTGTAGAGGTATGACCCTCAAACAAGATCAGTCCTAGCAGGGAATGATACCATTATAATCAAACTCACAAATGAATATATCTCAAGTGTATTTATCTTGAACCCTACTGCCACAAAGAAAATTGACCTAAATGCCTTGAAGGAAGGATATAAAAGTGCCAAATATAGATATAGGGCCTTCAACTTGCCCAAACACAGACCAAAGGGTGTAGATGGCAAACTGATAAAGATCTCAGAAAGGGAGGAGTAGCCCTTTGAATGCTCCCTATTTATGCACTACCTTGTAAGAACTTACCACAGTCTCTGTCAGGTAATTGGGAGAAATGCTTCAAACGGATGCCTGTATCTTTGATGATGATGGCAGTAAACATTCAAGACCCATCCACCAAATAGCCATATGACTATGCCTCCTACATAGCAGATAAAATCCATAAGCAGATGATTGGGGTCAAGAACAAGTTATATATTGTGGATGCTCATGTGGATTTTACATGGTACTCATTAATGTGCCATATGATTCTGTTTTCTATATTGGGTATGTGGCACCCAAAGTTACATGTTAAAGAGACTGATTCAGAAGGGAACATGTTGCCATTTTAGATGTGGACCTGCATGTTGGACATGCATTGTATTGACTATGACAATGTGATCTTTGAGGAGCACTTTGTAAGAAGAATAATTGGATTTCTAGAGCCAGAGGGGTAAAGGTTACATGCATATGTGTTAGATTTCTTAAGGCCTCTAGACAGGACCCTTGCATTGGGGATAGACCACAATTGGGGTGACTGGTTCCTACATACACAGACCACCTGCATTAGAATTTATGGATGTGAGGTTGCTCCATATGTTCTGCCTAAATATGTGTCCAAGAGGATTGCCTTCTTGGAGATAATCAGGCAACTGAATAAATCTGATAGAGAGCACTTGAGGAGGCACAAGAAGGGCTCATTCTTTCCCACTTCCATCAAATTCAGCGACTTCATAACAATTAACAAGGATGGTTTGGATCAGATTGATTCAATTATGCAAGGTTATAGGATGAATGTGGAGAAGCCCAATATATTTGACCCTGAGGGCCTTATTGACAAAGTCAGGGTGAATGTGAAAAAACCACGATACATTCATCAGGTCTTTTACGATGAGGACACAGTTACAAACTATTTTACTATGAATGATGTCCATAATTTAGGGAACAAATGGAAAGCAATCATGGCAGGAGAGATGATGAGAAAAAATATGAATGCTGCTTACCTAGGTACCTTTGCAGAGATAAAGGATCCAATAATGAGGATTCAAATGGTTTTTGACCATGTAGATGAGTTGATTGGTAGTGCTCTAGTAGGTGAGGAGAGGCCAACTTGCCAGGCCCGCAGGTCAAGAGGAGGATATGTTGTAAAAAGGGAATTGCCTAACTTCCCCCTGCCAAGAGAGCAAAAATAATTAATCTGGAAAGTGAACAAGAGATTGAAGTAGTAGACTTGGAGGAGGAAGCTGAAGAGCAACAAGTAGCTGTCCATCAGGTGAATTCACTTGACAGAATAAGACCTTTTGTTTCCCTGGATAACAAACTGGCAAGATCAATAACTGGCCAACATATAAATATAGAGGATGTATGGGTATTGGCCTGTGCACAATTCATGGAAGATGATGAATTTATCAACACTCCTAAATTCAGGAGTTATGTATTAAAAGTCAGAAGTGAAGAGTTCCAAAAGAGGATTGAAGAGGCCAAGAGTGGGGTAGATCCCTCACAGTATGAGGCCATCACTCAAAAAGTACTAAGTGAGGTAAATCAAGATATCGGTGGGATGACCCCAGAAGAAGGGATGGCCTTGGTTGCCAAAGGCAATGTGTTGCTTCTTCCACATTGGACCTTATCAGATACCATTGCATTTGACACAATAACTAGAGACGATTATGAAGTAATAGATGAGCAAGTAGAGAAGGCACTCTCTGGTGCAACTTTTAATCCTAGGTTTGAAACCTTAGCAATATGGGAATTGGCCCCAAATGATAATAAACCTAGGATTGGATTGGGAGAATTAATAGGACATGTTATAATCAAAAGAGTACCAAGTACCCCTACTCCCCAAGCTACTAGCCTAAATGTACAAACAACACAATTTATAGAGGCAGTAAGTAGCAAGCTGCAAAAGGATCATGATGACCTGTTGCTGAAGTATGGGCAGGCTGTTGCAGAGATAAACATGTATAAGGAGCAGCTACTGTTAGGACCTAGTACATCAAGTGCTCCATCTATAATTCAAACTGTAGAGGCATTTCCAGTTGACACAACTCCTCTGCTATCAGAAATAAGAGAATTGAAGGAAGAGGTGAAAAGATTGAAAGAAGAGAAGAAGAATTCAATTAGAGACATGGTCACAAATTTGACAAATCATAGAGTGATCAAAGTTAATGCTAGTGTGGATGAAACATGGAAATCATATTCAAGTCTGAGGATGGCCCTAGACAAGCATGAGCAGGATAAGGAAAACCTCAAGACTATGTGCAGAGTGTGGTTGCCAAGGACTGGAGAAGTAAGAGACATTCATAGATGCTCAAGGTTTGATTCAGAGGCACCCTTTGAGATAAAGTTGACACTTGATATGCTGTTTATAATTGAGGAGGTCGTAGCTTTTCAATTAAAGCTGGACAAAGTATTGGTTGAGAAAAGATAGTTTATTGAGAGAATAGATAAGAAAATAATGCCAAACATATTTGAAGGTGATGGATAGGTAAAGGGCCTTGACAAGTGGAAGGCTGACTTTGAAGGCATTGCTGGCCAACTAATATCTTCCTGTTGTATTGATGAGGATCCGAGCATGAAGATTTTGAGCTCAACATTGGACACGTTGCACGTGCTTGAAATAAATTTTGAGTTGTTTTGTAAGGAATCAAAGATTTTGATGGATGCAAGGTACCCATGGCATAATGAGAAAATATCAAAGTTGATTTCTTTTCATTGGCCATCAGAGAAGTCATATGCAACTTGGATGGAGAAGTATGGATAAATGTGCCTAAGATGAACGAGAAACTAACTTCTCCTCTTCATTTATGAGGCAAGGCTTCCCTAGTCAGCTGTATTTCTTCAAAAATATTATATTTTGTCTTTTCTCTACTCAATATGTAATTAATTTCCCAACGCCTATGAGCGGTGGCTGGCAATGTAATATTCATCTAACTGACATAGGATATTGAATGCTGAGTACTATGTTCTTGTGTCTATAAAAGAACTGGTAGACTCACTTTGTAATGTTGTTGGAAGATTGGGATTTTGAGGAGTGAATGCAATACAAATTTTTGATCGGTTGCCCTATCTATGGTGTTATAAGTTTCTGCTTAATGTGTTGAATGTGTTTTTCATGAGCTGTTTATTAGTTTCAGGTTGAATTATATGAATAATGCTATAATGTATGTGTTTTTATTAATTGTCTCCATTGTTATCTACATTTTTCTTTTGAACAAGGTGACTAAGGGTTTTCTGAGTTCTGGGATGCACACTTGCTGCATTGCATATTTGATTTCTTGCTTCTATTTAAGGAACAAACTAAACTGCTTTAGATCAAATATGGGGAGGTATGTTTGATAACAAGGATATTTATAAGTAGAGTTAATAGAAATACTCAATCTTGGGAGTTATCTGCAAGGCAGGACCTAAGTAGACCCTCTGAAATCTGTATATTTGCTTGGCTTGAGGAAAATCATTAGCATGTTTTAAGTCTGTCTCCATACCCTAAGATGGGCACCGATCAAAGGTTTGGATTAATTTTATGAATCAAACCCTAATTTGGTAACCAAATATATAAAACAAAATCAATTCATAATCTTAAGCTTTAGGATTTTAGGAGTAGGATTTTAGGTTTTAAAAGTCCTCTGATACACAACAAATGAACTAATGTCCAAAGCTAGCCACTTTGTATCTATCATATAGTTTTGGCCTACATAAGAGAGGATTTATCTACTTTTGTGTCAATACCTAGTTGAAGTCAAGATTTACCATATGGATATTGAATAAGGGAATACCCCTAGGTCTTGTAGAGCCTGAAGTGTAGAGGAGACATAGAGTCAGTCTCTTGTTCGTTGGCCACTGACCTGAGGATCCTATGGATGAAAGATGGATAAGTTTTAGGGAAACTCAGACAATCAATTGGAAACACCAACATGTCCCTAATGTTTGCAGCCATTGGATGCCCAACTCCACATCTATGCCTCCCAAGGATAGGGCAAACATTTTAGTGGTCAGTTGTGTTGGCAAGAGACACTATATGGATTCATGATTGTTGTCATTGATGGCAACAAAGTTTTACATGATGTCACTTTCCCCCACATGACATAGTATTACCATTAGCCACCATAATTTGAAAATTATTATAGGCATGGACATAGGAGTGGATCTAGTTGACAAGTTTTCTATTAGTTAAGTTATGTGTGCTAATCTGATGCTGATATTCAAAAAAATCATAGGGATCTATGCATAGATAAAAACTCTCCAATGCTAGTTGAGATGAAGAGAATACCATTTGTTGAAAATAATTGATACCTAATGGAAGATTAAAAAAATCATCTTTTGAAACAAAAATAGGTTTTCCACATTATATTCATTAGTGAACTTAGAAAAAGGAGGAAAATCATCAAGCCTTGGTTGACAATAGTTTTCTTCATCACAGATAGGAGATTCTTTAAAAGGATGCCCAAATAAATCACTCTCACCTAGCTAAGAGAAATTGATGCAGTAGCATCCTAGGGGACAAGAGCAATCTTGCATCATCCAAAAATATTTTCTTTCACTTGTTTTGTTTTCTTGCAGGTTTTTATTTACCAGTCAATTGTAGAAGAGGTTACCAACTTTACCATAGTTTGCATTTTGGTCTTGTGGTTTTGAGTTAATGTTTTGTAGAGGTATTTGAATGTCACATCCATAGTTGAGATAATTGGATGTATAGAGTGACATAATTTGGTTTGAAGACTTACACTGAACTTACAAATTGTCACAATTATAATTTTATTGTTGGCACAAGATCATTTGAAGTTGTGACAATCGAGAAACACATGTGAAGATTTATTGGGCCTAGGGGAGTGTACATTGAACACCACATAAATTTCATTTCTATTACCATTGCTTTGTTTGAGGAACTAGTTTTCACCAGCCGACCACACATTTCATGGAGTATTGAATTTTGTAACACATTGTAGTTGATGCAAATCATTTTACAAGTTTGAGATTACTATATATTGGTTACTCACAATCATTTTAGATCATCAAGTGGAATAAGAAATAATTGTGGTAGGGAATCAGAGGTTTGAGTGCAATCATCGGGATGAGGGTTCAAGATGGAGTTTGGCAATGAGGACATAGAAGAAACAAAATGTGCCTAGTTTCATTTGAAAATTATAGTAGTCCATTTCAATAATAAAATGGCTATGGCCTTGCATGTAAGATGTCCATTACAACAAATTGTAATCAGTTCATATCCATTGATCCAATAAAGATAGTGTTGCTGTTTCTATTAGGTTTTGTTGTTTAGTGTGATTATCTATTTGGCTACATGGCTAGATAATCTTTCAGTGGATTCTTTACTCATGATTGCATTAAGTTGTATCAAAGCATAAGGTTTGAATCTTGAGGAGGGAAAGTGGGTGCTAGAGGTTCCTCTTGTGAATAGATTACCAAACTGAGGTGACTTACAAAAACTTGCCAAGAGATCATCAAATGAGAGGTAATTGCAAGGGGTGATTGTAGGTAAAGCACAAAATTGAGGTGGTTTACAACTAATTTGGAAAGATGTTGCCACTAAGAGTTTAAGGAGTTGTTAACATTACCAAAAAGTTAGATGAGGTACTAAAATAGGTAAGAGAAAATTGAATCAAATTAGAATCTTTGGAAGAAGATAGGAAAAGAGGCTAAAGTTTGAGAGATGATGATTAAAGTGATGTGGAAGAAGACAAAAGAGAAGATGTGTAGGACCTAGAGGACCTAGAACAAGAATTTGAATAGGCGAAGGTGTTGAAAGCTATTTCAGAAATTGGTAAGAGGCCTAGAATTGAGATCTCAAACTATTGTAGCAATTTGGAGCTTGAGGAATTGATTGATTGGATAAATTATTTAGAAGAGTATTTTGAGTATATGGAAATAGGGGATCCCAAGAGGGTTAAGTTTGAGAAGACCAAGTTAAAAGGTCATGCTATTATTTGGTGGAAGGAAGTACAATTAGAAAGAAATAGGAGGGGAAAGGAAAGAATAACAAAATGGGACAATATGGTTGTGAAACTGAAAAGGCAATTCATACCCATGGATCATGAATTGGAACTTTTAAAGAAACTATAGAGTTTGAGACAAGGAGGTAGGACCTTGGAGGAATGCACTAAAGAATTCCATAACCTAATCATTAGGATAGGGAATAGTGAAGTAGGTAGGAGAAGAATGCAAGATACATCAACATATTAAAGGGAAGCATCTGAGAAGAATTGAGTATAGTATGGTTGAATACTATAGAGGAGGAATACCAATTTTTGATCAAGATAGAAGACAAATTGAATAGGAGGTTTGAAGATAAATAGAACTAATAGATAAGGGAGGAAGAGAGACTCCAGAAAGAAAGATCAAGGTGCAGTGACGAAAGACCTTATCAAGAGGAAAGACAAATAGATAGTACCTACTACAGTGAAGGAAGGAGTTGTAATAACTACCACAAGGAACTGAATGATAGTAGACCCTACTAGAAGGATAGGGAAGGTAATAAAACATACCACAAAGGTGGATACTGATAGGATAGAAGAGGATATTAAAGGAATGAAAGGAACTTTTAGAGGGACATGTTTCAAGTGTGTAGAGGAAGGACATCAAACATTTGAATATTTCCAAGGTCAAGGGAAGCGAGTGGAAGGTAGTGCAAGAGTTGAATTTGGGGATGAAGGACCCCAGAGATCATATGAACCAGAAGATGACCCAGAACATGGTGAGTCACTAGTCATGAGGAGGGCCTTTTTGAAGCACCTAGAGGACGAAGGACCAATACAAAGAAATAACTTGTTTAGAACTAGGTGCAAGGCAGGTGACAAATGTCGCAAAGTTGTCATTGACAATGGGAGTATAGATAACTTGATATCTAAGGAGATGGTTGAGAAGTTGAACTTGAAGAGAGTAAAACATCCAAACCCTTATACAATTACTTGGCTGCAAAAGGAACACAAGGTAATGGTCAATGAACAATCTTGGGTGAAGTTCAAGTTAGGAGGTTACCATCATAAAGTTATGTGCAATGTGATGCTGCTGGAAGTATGTCATCTACTATTGGGGAAGCCATGGAAGTTTGATTGGAAATCCATACATGATGGAAGATCAAACACTTACATTGTAATAAGGAATGACTAGAGACATAGGTTGATGCCCCCAAAGGACAAAGAAGATCAAGTTTGCAATAATGATAGGATATGCTTGGTGGATGGGAGGAAATTCTTGGATGGATTGCAACATGAGAACATTTGTTTTGCATTGATTCTTAGGACATGTAGCACCGCAGATGCTAGAGGTACCACTGCAAGTGATGAAAAGACCTCGCAAGAGATTTTAAATTTACTAGCAAAATACAAGGACATCATAATGGATAATATACCTAAGGGTTTTCCACTGGTTAGGAGTATTAGTAATGACATGGACCTAGTTCCAGGATCCAACTTGCCAAACAAGGCACGATATAGGATGATACCAACAGAAAATGAAGAGTTAAACAGACAAGTGCATGAGTTGCTAAGAAAGGGACTAGTTATGAAGAGTTTGAGATGATATGTGGTACCCATGGTGCTTACACCCAAAAATGATAGTGAGTGGAGGATGTGTACTAATTCTAGAGCAATCAATAAGATCATAGTCAGGTGTAGGTTTCCATCGCCAAGGATGGATGACATAATGGACTATCTGAGTGAAGTGAAGTACTTTACCAAGATTGATTTAAGGAGCGATTACCATCAGATTAGGATAAGAGAAGGATATGAATGGAAGATGTCATTTAGGACTAACAAAGGACTGTATGAGTGGTTGGTTATGCCTTTTGGACAAATGTGCCAAGCACATTTATGGGATTAATGAATGAGGTACTGAGAATTTTTTGGGTAAGTTTGTAATTGTCTACATGAATGATATTCTAATTTTTAATAAGACTAAGGCCTTGAACATTTGGAGCATATCATATTAGTACTGTAGAGGTTAAGAGAGGAGAAGTTGCTAATCAATTTGAAGAAATGTAGCTTCATGAAGGAAGAATTGGTGTATTTGGGATTTGTGATCTTAGCTAAAGGATTGAAAATGGATCCAAAGAAAGTGAAAGCCATTGTGGAGTGGCCCACACTAGCAAATGTTGGAGAGGTGAGATATTTTCATGGACTAGCAAGCTTATATAGAAAATTCATTAGAAATTTTAGTAGCATTTATGCACCGTTGATCAAGACAATGGGGGGACAAGAAGAAATTCAAGTGGACCACTGAAGTAGATAGAAGCTTTGAGTTGCTAAAGAAGAAGGTGACATAACACTAGTACTAGCCTTGTTGGACTTCAACAAGATATTCCAAGTTGACTGTGATGCAAGTGGAAATATAATTGGAGCGATACTAAGCTAGGAAAGGAGATCGGTATCATATTTTAGTAAAAGTTGAATGATCCCAAAAGAAGATATTTGATTTATGAACAAGAATTCTATGCTATAGTCCAAGCACTAAAGAAATGGAGGCATTACCTTTTTCCCAAAGAATTTATGTTGTACACTAATCACTAAACACTACATTACCTAAATAGCCAAGGAAAGTTGAACTAGAGGCATATGCGATGGGTGGAATTCATGCAGAGTCACACTTTTATGCTAAAACATAGGAGCGAGAAGTCAAATAAAGTTGTGGATGTGTCAAGTAGAAGATACAACCTATTAACAGAGGTGAGAGTAGATGTAGCTAGGTTTGAGGAGCTAGAACATTTGTATGAAGTTGATCCTAATTTTACAGAGGCTTGGAAGGCATGTAAGGAACCATTAAGCATGGATAGAAGTAAATGGTTGGACTATTTGATTTAGAATGAGATTTTACTCAAGGGCGACCAATTTTGTATACCTAGGAGTTCCATGAGGGAAAATTTGATCAAGGAAAAGTATTGCGGTGGACTAGTAGAAAATTTTGGGGTAAATAAAATGGTTACCACGATAAGTGAGAACTATTTTTAGCTATAATTAGACAAGGATACATTAGGAAATTTATCCAAGGTTGTAGAATTTTCCAAATTGCCAAAAGGCAAAGTCAAAATGTGGGATTATATGAACCATTACTAGTATCAGAGAAGCCTTGGGAGGACATAAACATGGATTTTGTGTTAGGACTGCCAAGAAGACAAAGGGTGAATGATTTAATATTGGTGATAGTGGATATGTTTTCTAAGATGACACATTTCATCCCATGTAAGAAGAGCAAAGATGTGGTACACATAGCTAATATATTTTTCAGAGAGGTTGTAAGATTGCATGGTTTAACAAGGAGCATAATATTAGATAGGGATATTAAGTTTGCAGGATACTTCTAGAGGACCTTGTGGAAGAAGATGAAAATAGATTTAAAGTTTAGCTCAGCATACCATATGCAGACTAATCATGGATAAATAGAAGTTGTAAATAAGAGTTTGGGAAACCTCGTAAGGGTTTGGTTGGAGAGAAGATAGGAAATTGGGACTTGGTTCTATCATAGGTGGAGTTTGTATGCAATAATTTAGTAAATAGGAGTATTAGGAGGATACCATTTCAGATTGTGAGTAGTAGTAGTCCAAGGAATGCATCAGAATTGAGGACATCAACAAAGGAGATAAAAGGAGTGCAGAGGCAAAATATTTTTTAGAACACATGAAACAAGTACATTTAAAAGTAAGAAGTCACCTAGAATAGATGAATGAGAAGTATAAGGAGAAGGATGGTAAGACAAGAAGACAAAGAATTTGTTGTTGGAGATGAAGTCATGGTGCATCTCAGGAAGGAAAGATTTCTAGTTGGAACTTACAATAAATTAAAGATGAAGATGTTTGGCCCTTGGAGAATTGTGAGAAAATTTAACTCAAGAAATGCATATGAAATCAAGTTATTGGAAGGGATGGACATATTCCTAGTATTCAATATCACAAACCTATACTAGTATCATGAAGGAGACTTGACATACAACATCATAAAGGAGAAAATACAAAAGCCCATACCACCACAACCAAAAGAAGAAATCAAAGAAATACTAGATATCAGAGTTAGGAAAAACACAAGAAATAGGAAATATGAAGAATATTTGGTAAAATGGAGAGGTTGACTGGAAGAAGACTCAAGCTGGATTTCTAGGGTTGAGGTAGATTGACTTGGATTCCCTCTAGTCAATGGAAAGTGAGGGGCTCACTTTTTAAATAACTCTGGATGTTTGATGTAGGAGCATCCCAGGGGACAAGAACAATCTTGCATCAACCAAAAATATTTTCTTTCACTTGTTTTGTTTCTTTGCAAATTTTCATTTACTAGCCAGTTGTAGAAGAAGTCCCCACGCTTTACCATAGTTTACATATTGGTTTTGCAATTTTGAGATAATATTTTGTAGAGGTTTTGGATGTTGTATCCACATTTGGGGATAATTGGATGTATAACTTGTGACACAATTTGGTTTGAAGACTTATAACAAACTTGTAGACTATCATAGTTATAATTTTATTTTTGACACTAGATCATTTGAATTTGTGACAATCAAGGAACATATGTGAAGATTTATTGGGCCTAGGGAAGTGTACACCAAACACTACACAAATTTATTTTCTGTTACCATTGCTTTGTTCGAGGAACTAGCTTTCACTAGACGACCACATATTTCATGGAGTATTAAACTCTATGCCACCTTATAACTAACACAGATCATTTTGGAGGTTTGATATTGCTATATATTGGTTACTCACAACCATTTGAGAGCATCAAGAGGAATAAGGAAGAATTGCAGTAAGAAATTCAAGGTTTGAGTTTGAACATCAGGATGAGGGTTTAAGATGGAGTTTGACGATGAAGACACAAAAAACATAATTTACTTAATTTCATTTGAAAGTTATTAAACTGTCCATTTTAATAATTAAATGGCTACGACCTAGCATTTAAGACGCCCATTAAAACAAATTGTAATTAGTTCATATCCATTGATCCAATAAAGATAGTGTTTCTATTTCTATAAGGTTTTGTTGTTTAGTGTGATTGTATATTTGGATGCATGGCAAGATAATCCTTTAGTGGATCCTTTGCACATGATTGTATCAGAAATCTTCATACCATTATATGGAATAGAACAACAACCTATAACCTAGAAATGATTTGCTAGTCACAGATAGAACTGACATCTTTACCACTAAGGAAAATAACTAGGCTATTGAACCACTGATCATTGAGGCCTAAATCTTACTGCACAAAGTTGGGGATAAGAGGGAAGGTTCTATAGGGTGTGTCTAGCCTATGAGCTCACCAATATACTAATCTCATTCATAAATAGAGTTGGCCCAATGTTTTAGAGTGCTAACTACAAAGGATTAGGACTAGGTACCCATAGCCCACTATCCCATCTCCAAGGTATGAAGTAACTTCCTAGGGATAATTATTTGTTGGTGCATTATAGAATAGATGGCTAAAGGTTGCCTAGGGTTAGGTTGTCAAAAAATTTATGGGGTCTTCCTATATACCTGAAGGTATGTGGAATCTCACAACCTTATAGAGAGGCTATCTAAGGCATGGGTATTGGAGTCAAAATAATCCTCACTTTAGTAGACCCTTTATGGGGAACCTAGCTTAACCAATAACAATAAATCTTCTGAGGATATTTGAAAACCCTAGCATAGGATTTCTAACCTTAAAAACTACTTGTAAGAGAAAAAAATGCCAAAAATTAGATAAGAATTTTAGTGTCACTATCGATGCGGTACCCATCTTTTTATCACCAAGATCTTAAGAAGGTGAGGTGCGAGCATATGGTGGACAGCTGGAAAAAGCCCTAGACTAGTAATATTATATGAAAAACAACCCTGGAAAGAGCTCTAATACCACTTCTAATGAACTTGCAAGGAAATAAAATAATACACAAAAATAAAAAAGAATAGAGAGAAATAGAACATGTTTTATATTATCTTCATAGCGCCACTTCAAGAAGGCAACCTCCCAATAGGGCTTATATTCCAAATACAAATATCCAAGGTATCTTCCACTTGGAAATATATTACAATATAAAGAATCCAACTAAAAATAACAAAGTTATTATCTTATACATGTGGGATAAATACTTTATTCTAACTAACTAATGTGATGACTTACAAAGCATACACATCCAACTAATACTAGCTAATATAATTTACATATAAAAAATGGGATTCATAACATAAGAATCAATGTTCCTTGCTGAGGAAGCATGTAGAGGGATATAAGATAGAGAAGGGGAAATCAAGTTGAAAGGCTGACTGCACACGAGAGAGGTAGGGGAAAGAAATAGTCTTATGGTTCACTGTTGAACTATGTAGTCTAAGGGCTCATGTGAGCATGCCTGTTAGCTTATTACAGGTAGATTTTGTAATTTAATGCTAGCTCTAGTAGTGATTGTCTTTGCTTTCATTGGATATGTGCATGTGTTAAAAAGTGTTAGATTATTAGGTTTAGGTTGTCCTTAATTGGACCCCTTGCCTAGACTGCATCACACTCTCAATAATCAAGTACAAGATGATTAAATGATCAACAAGTGATAAATTAATTCATGCCGAGCCTCCTAGTTATAGGCAAAAGAGCAACAATGAGAGGAAAACTTGCTAGAAGCTTCCAAAACCACCTTGCAACCAATAATTAATGCCCCAAGCAAAAATAATCAATGCACAAAGCTCAGTGCCAAAGGTTGCCACCACAACATGTCATTGCATGTGCTCCAAGGCAACCCATTTGCACTCCTCCAAGCCTAGGACCCAATTTTGACTTGCACCCATGACCCAAGCACATTTACCATGTCACATATAACCTCCCATAGGAAAATATTGCCCAATCCCATTATGTGGCATTCCACCTAGACATGGACCACAAAATTACAAAATATAAAATATTTCTATATGCAAGGTGTACAACACCTTCCCAACATTTAGGGCCTCAATAATAGGTTCATCAACTTGAATCCTAGCCATGTTAGGGTTTAACCTAGGGCTCATTCTTAGTGGGTAGTGAGAGATAGGTTGAGACCTTGTCATATAGTTAAAATATCAAGCAATTAAAAGGAAGCTATATTCAAATTAGATATGAAAATAAAAAATCATATCTAAAAAATTAGAAAATGAAGCAAAACCCTAGGGGGAATTAACATGGTTCTACATATTAGGTTCACTATGTGAAGAGGAATAAAATGACTACTCTCTTTTAAATTTATGTTAGTTGAATGATAATGAACGATTACGAAATAAATCAAACCCTAGACTAACATTGAGAGTCAACTGAGTCACACACAAGACAAGTAAATGCTAAATTAAAGTGGCAAGGTCATATAAAACTTAGCTCCTTCAATGTGGGTAGTGTTTTGATGTGTTGTAATCTATTTGATGTTGCACTTTTGAAGTATTTTTGATTGCCAATTTAAATTTGATATGTCTTTATTTGAATAGATGTATTGTTAAGCCCTACAAGATAGCTGGTGTGGTTTTGAACTATAGATTTATGTTTCTATCCAAATTCCATGATCACATCCCTAATTCACATCTGCTCTTTAATTTGTGTGCCTTTCCTGCAATAACTGAGCTAAATTTGAGGTGGTGTCAATGAACACCTTTTAGGGTTTGTTATTCTATTTGTCACTTCCTTATGCCTAAGTCAAGCCTTGTATTATTGTTGTTCACAATCATTTTATGCCAAAATAGAAGATACCTGGTGCTCACTAGAATGCAGGGATGTTCTTATCTGAAATGCTCCATGATAATGGAAATGAAGATTACAGCTCACTTTATACTTTTTTTTTCAGTGAAATGCACATTAGGGTGCAAACCACGTGTAAGACATGAAGATTACAGCTCACTTTGATGCCTCCAGCATCAATCCAATTAACACTAAAGATACTGAGCATGTGATAGCAGGTGTATTATTTTAATACTAAAGATACTCGCATTCTTTTGTTAATACTTCTTCCATGGCTGAGATATAAACGTACGGAAATAAACAATTTATATTTGCAGAATTGCTATGAAGAATCTGTTTCAAGTAGGTAGGCATTCCATTCTCTTTTTGAATGCTATCCACGTTTCAAAATGCACTATGACCTTCCTCTTGCCATTAACAGTCCAAGTGACGCAGGCCTTGACATAATGTGCGGTTGCTTTTTGCTTCAGTTGAGCATATTCTTTTGTCTGCGTCCATGTTCATAACATCTTCCTGTAATGCTACGGAAAAGCCTTTATTCCTGTTCACAACTTTATATTCATATATGCTTCTAACCATTATTGCCCCTCTAAATTATTATTATTCTAACAAGTTTTCAGGCCCCATCAACCAAACCAATAGACCAAATTAGTGGGCTTTCCTATAGCCTGATAGCTACAAATGGGTGGCCACTGTGTAGAGCATTTCTACTCCATTCCACTTAAATGTTAAAAAGATTTAATGATTAAATAGCCAGTCACAATTTATACTTCATTCACTATTGAAATGTGGTAAAAAATTGTCCACTCAGGACAAAATCTTATGCCTTCAAAAAATTACAGCACATTCTTATACTGCTGTATATAAAGTCATTTCACAATACAATCAAATTGTAGAGAGGGAGAAGAAGCATATTTGGTAGAGGAATACCTACTGTGTAGAAATTGCAGCAGGAAGAGATTTTGTTTCTCACTCAGATGCTTTTTCTGGCACTTTTTAAGATTTTTTAGAAGAAATTAGAATGGCAGAGAAGGGAAAAAGTTGGTGTGAGATATATGAAAAATCCAAGCCAATTTTGGGTCTGATAATTGTTCAGTTGGGTTTTGCTGGTATGAATATAGTTTCAAAAGTTTCCCTCAGTAAGGGAATGCCTCCCACTGTTTTGGTATTCTATAGGCATGTAGTGGCTACTCTTTTCTTAGCCCCTGTTGCTTTATTTTGGGAAAGGTGAGCAATGTTTTCTCCTCAACTATGAAAACCAGTATTGTATTAATATAGACTATGGAGAACTGATATATGCTTTTAATGTTACAGGAAGACGAGACCAAAGCTCACTCTCCTCATTTCTGCTGAAATTTTTATCAGCGGTTTCTTTGGGTAAATATCTGCAACTTTTATTTGGTATTGATTGCTTCTCTTTCAATGTTTTTCCATGGGAAATTGATCTACCACAACAGTTGGAAACTCTATCTGATTGTTTTATTGAGAATTTCACTATATTGATTTTAAAACATTGAATATTTGTGTGACATCAAGTTTAATATGATTTCAAATTCCAGTCTAATTTGTTTTTGCAATTTTATAGAAGTTAAATGGAGGTAGCTAAAATTAATGAAAGAGAGTAATATACATATCTATTTTTTCCTCTTATTTTCTATTTCCTTTGAACAGATTTGACTGTCGATTTTTATTGACTAAAATGGATAGCATATGTTATTGCAGAGAATAGTAATGACTCCCTATTAGAAATATGATCTAAAATTAATTAAACAATCAAGTATATAAACAATCTTATTTAAATTAAAGGAGTTGAGAATTCATAAATTGGAAATGAATAGGAATGTTTAGTTGATTTATATTGATGTATAAGATTGTAAATACTATGTAAATGATGCAAGATGCAAATGACTTGATAGGCTGATGTGTGATATAGAGAGATAACTTCAGATGACCTCTAATCAAGTATGACTGTAGAGTGATTCTTGTCAATGTTTAATAGTGATACGACATGATTAATAATGATCTAGGCATGTCTATAAATATAACACTAATCACTCAAGGCAAGATTTTTGGTTTGTGGACTCATGCAATAGCAACTAATTTATGGAAAGGTTGACTTAGGAGTAGGAAAGTTAAGATTGGTATGGGCCAGGAGAATCTATAGTGGTAGTTGGTTAGTGAGTTTCAAGGTAAGTGTTAGAAAAACTCTCAATAGGGATTGGTCCCAATCAAGAGTATTTGTAATGACAATTGGTTAATTAATTTTAATTAGTAAACGGACTAAATTAAATTAAATACTATGAAAATATATTTATAAGATATACTCTAAATAATATAAAAAAAAGTATCCTTAATATTATTATATTTAATAATTACTAATAATTATGATATTAATTTTAAATAAAGGACAAAAACTGGCCAATACCCATACATCTACAAAGGTAGTGTTGTCCTTATCAGCCTCCTTCATCACCCTGGCTTTATTCTCTCTACTTCTTGCATGGGGTCCAACTTGATCATGTATGGTGTGAGATTTCAACCTTTCTTACAACACTTTGATAGTTTTAGTAGAGTTTTTGATAGTGGTTTTACTAATAACCATCACTTTCCTCACATTAGTTTTAATGTCTATGAGATCCTTCTCCAACACTTCAATCTTTTCATCCCATTTAAAAATTTCTATTTTTCTTTTGCCAATCTCTTCTATTACATCCCATTCAACCATTAAAGAGGTCTTCAACTTCATTATGTTGATCTCAATAAAAAACTATTTGAGAATCTTATGGTGCATATCAACCTCTTTATTCATTTCATTAGTTTTATCAACTATCAAGTTAACAATAGAAGCCATGGCTTCAAAAGGAGAAGAGGGGCAAGACATATCAACCAGTAATTTAGAGGAGCCAGGGCATAATTGCTCAACTTTAGGAATTTTAGCACCCACATCAATGTCTTCTACCTCATCCATTTTACCCTTGCACTTATGTTTGCTACAATCCCCTCCCCGCGTTTTACCTTCCACTATGGGGTCCCCTCCCATCAACTTTTTTCATTTTTCCTTGGAAGGGAATTTTAATCTTCGACTACCCACACCACCACCTAAATTACCTCTACCCTAACCCTTAGAGTTGGAAGGGATAGGGGCCAGACTATCTTGAATAGGGGATTTAGGGTCTTGAGAAGAGGAGTAGACAAAATTTGGGGTGAGAGAGGGAGAATGATGTTCCTTCTTGTGGGAGTGCAAGGGAAATGAAGGAGAGGATGAGGGAGAGGGGCATCTTTTCTTGCGGATATGTAAGAAGGAGGTAGGGAGATCACTACCAGTAGCAACAACAAGCTAGGTTCTCAAAGATAAAGCATATTTGATCAGCAAGAGGATAAGAGATAAAACATGTTTCAATGCATTTAAAATAGTTTTAAAAATATATATTTCTTTCAATTAAAAATATCAAATAAAATATTAATGTTAAAAGACAATAATTTCTTTTACCTTTTTGTGAAAGTTGTACTTATAATATAAAAATTAGAATTGGTCCTTTCTAAGAGGGAGATGACATCATTGTTTATGACAACACCGAGACTTGGGTGGTCAGAGCCTAAATTTGGTAGTCGACCTGTTTGTCAAGCAAATTTTTCACGAGAGTTATCCATTCAAACTTACCTTTCAAATACTAAGACATATTTTATTATAAACAAAATTAGATATAAAACAAAATACATATATCAGAATAATTTTATAGAAACTTTGACAATCTATCTGAAATCTCCCCTTTCATGATATAGTCTTCCTAAAATATTGATTATATTTTACAACCCATCATATGGCGGTCACTTGTTGTGTCGGCTGTTTACCTTTTTTTCGACTTCCTTGGATTTTGTCTAATTCTTTCCACTTATTCAACTCCCAATCGATTTGGCCGACTAATGTCGATGAATTTTGACTACCGGTACGTTTACAACGTACCTACTGTTCAAGCTTTACCCCATCATATAGCCATCAAATTTAGACCCTGCTTGGGCCAGTTAACCATGGAGTTTTGATCAATATAAAAACTTTAGAGTGCACAGCTACCTTCCCCTATATCAGGCAATAATAAATAACTTGCAAAACAAGCATAAGGTGTATTTATGCTTAATTATAAACTATAATCTCTTCCACAAGTTCCTGATCGACAAGTCTGATTGTTTCTCATGCGCAGGGCTACATTGAACCACAATTTGTACTATGCAGGATTGAATTACACTTCAGCTACATTTGCCGTTGCACTGGCTAACATATTACCAGCTGTGACGTTTGTCATGGCTATCCTTTTCCGGTAATGAATGTCCAGAATCCATGCATTTCTTGTTCCAAATATTTTCATGATCCAATAAAAATTCAACCTTGAAACTGAACTTATTTATACAGATTGGAAAAACTTGACATTAAAAGCCTGGTGAGTCAAGCAAAGGTGGCAGGCACAGTAGTGTGCGTGGGTGGTGCCATGATAATGACATTATTCAAAGGAGTAGAGTTACAGCTATGGCCATCGCCATTCCATTTGGAGAAACACACAGCAACCAGAAGTAATAATGCAGAGTGGGCAAAGGGGTCTTTATTTGTGGTGGGCGCTTGTATAAGCTGGTCCATATGGTTTATTTTACAGGTAATACACCAATTGTTTAAGCCTTTCATTTTTTAATAAAACATTTTTCAAGCAGGATATATTGTGAATTGCAGGCAAAAATCGGGAATAAGTATTCAGCTCCATACACTAGCACAGCATTAATGTGTTTTTCTGTCACCTTACAATCTGCTGTGTTAACCCTAGCTTTTGAAGGAAGGCATTTTTCAGTTTGGGCTTTGGGCTGGGATGTCAGGCTTCTCACCGCAATCTACTCTGTATGTATTCAAAACTTGCCTTGAATTGCTTCAGTTATTTTCAAGATTCAGATCAAATATTATAAAATTTGTAATAATTTTCTTTTTGGGTTTTTATTTGATTGTTGAATAGTTTGATATTTAAATAATATCCTATACTTGGCTGATTCTTTAAGGAAGAGTTTAAAATGCACATGCATTGTTTATAGTGGGAGCGGGTCCTACATGTAAATAAACGTGTGTTGACTACAATGCACCAGCATTTTATGGAGGGGATTCCTTAAGCCCTTCCATTTTGATAGACTCTAGAGCTTTTTATCATAAACTTTTATTACAGGGTATTGTGGCATCTGCGATGGCCTATTCTGTCATGTCATGGTGCATTCGCAAAAGGGGACCTGTGTTTGTGTCGATGTTTAACCCAGTACAATTAATGGGGGTTGCCATCATGGGCTCCATTTGTCTTGACGAGAAGCTCCATTTGGGAAGGTTTGTAGCATATATTGTAAATTTCACAGTTATTTTTCATGTTGATTTTTTTTCAAAAATTGATTCTAGCTTGTTCTGTTTAAGCTCTTCCTCTCTGGCCTGCATGTAATATTTGTTGGGTGCAGTGTGATTGGCTCAGTTCTTATCGTTGCCGGCCTATATGCGGTGCTTTGGGGTAAAGGAAAAGAAACAGAAAACATAGCCAAGATTCCAAAGGTGGAGGACAATCTCTCAAACACCACCAGGCCTGCAACTTCACAGAGTAAAGAGTTAGTCAACAAGCAGCATGGTGACGATGGAACACCAGTATTTGAGGATAAATCATCCTCTCAATCCAAGAATATTGAAGATGTATCAACATATCAGTGCTCAAACCAGCCAACAACAGCAGAAATGACTAAAAACTATATAACCATTGATTGCCCTCACACTGTCATTCCGGTCTCTCATACTAACGACTAAGTGCACAAAGCAAGCACAAGGGAGGCCAGAATTAATTGGAGACATACATGTGTGGCCCTTTTTTAAGTCTTAGGAGTGGCTGTGAAATGTACATTAGTGATTTGTAGTGGTAATTGGTTTATGGATTTTGGGTAGGAGTCAATTTATGTGTCAAATAGGTGTAATTAAGTGATATGTTTAATATGTGCAAAGTGGTGTAAAACAAAGGTGTAAGAATGTAGGGTACATGCACTTTTACTTTTACATTTTGCCTGCACTTTCGTGTTCATGTGAATCGACATGAATCATGTGCATTCTAAAGTGAATATAAAAAAGTAAACAGACATGAAAGGATATAATATTGCAATTTTAAGATGACATCTCACTATCTTCATGTTCTTGAAAACCCATCTTTTGCATTTGCACACAAGTCAATATCTATACCTACACCAATTCTTAGTGCTAAAAAACCATAATCACAATTTTGAAGCATATATAAAAGGCAAAGAGAAGATGGTTCTCATAAAAATGTTGAGGGATTTATTAAAGTAGAAATTCTTGCCAGACCAAAGCCTAGACAATGGCACAAAGAAGAGCTATTTGGCAATAACCTCTATGAAAAATTCTTGGTGGAGATACTTGAGCAAATCTTTGTTGGTATTTTTACATGGATTTAGTAGCATCAGAGAAAGCACTAATGATTTGTTGCTTGGAGCCCTAAATTAATCACTTGGTTGAAGTGTGTGGATCTAGTGTGGAATTTGACATAGATATATTCATGAAAGGCACAATTGATTCCTATATTATGTATTATGCTATGATAACCCATTCATTTGCCAAAGAATCTGAGTAAGTTTCTTAGACCCCTTTGTCACAAGTTGTTGAAATATCTTTCACTTGGGTAAAAATGTTTCTAATGGAAAAGGATGTTGAAGCTCTTCCAATGGAGTAATCCCCCTACTACACTAAAGGGCATGTGATTGAAGGCCTGCACAATTGGTTCATGAAGCAACACACAAGATGAATATGTAGACCAATAGTAGTTCAAGGTGTAGAAAGCACTAACACATATATAAAAGGCAAAGAGAAGATTGTAAGTACTAAAAAGCATACAGACCTACATGGTAGGTTGATGATAATATAGAGGTCCAAATCATGGCCCACAAAGGCATGAAATATACCCCTCTCAACAATCTCACACTTGATGACATGTCCCCCAATGTTTTTCACTCTTTGACCATATTTTCCAACCTTTGAATAGAGTTCTAGGACCTCACAACTATCGAATAACCCTTTTCAGATCCTCAATAGGAGGGTCACCTAGGCGAGCTCACTTGAGAGACCTTAGGGTTGCTTGGTTGACCTATCCTTAAGTTGCAGGCTCACTTGGGTGACCTTCCTTGGAAAAAGGGGTGACCCATATCCCAAAAGGTGTGACATGTTATGTTTTGGCACATGTGATTTCTTTTAGTTCTACCTAGTTTACTTCTATTTTTGGATTTTGATTGAGAGTTCCTTCATACACAACTGACCCATTACTTTCATTGACTATTTGTCAACTCTCAATCACTCTTTTGTTCACTCCTAATCAATTCATATTAATCTTCCAATCAACGTACTATTCTCTCCCCTTCAGCTCTTGTGGTCTCCCAATCAAACCTAGTTATCTCCTCAATCAATCCTTGTTAACTCCACAATCATCCCCACCTATTGTGTTTATTTACTACTTATAAATAGCCCCCTCCTCTATCATTTTAGGGAAGACTAAGAATTATTCATGCATTCTTGTTTTGCATAGCAACCCCCATAGCATTTTTGTGCTCATACAAGACCCTATGAGCCTTTTGTTTCTATTTTGCTTCCAAGCCCTCGATCCCAACACGAGGCTAAGAATTACTCATGCATTCTTGTATTTTTATTTGAGCTAATTCATCTATAGGGGATTCAAGCTTATGCATAGGTAGCCCCATAGCATTCCTATGCTCCTATAGGACTACGTGAGCCTTTTATTTCCATTTTGTAGTTGCTTCTATGCCAAAATCAATTTCCTCATATTCTTCGTCTTTATCCCTATCATCAAGAGGAGGA
This sequence comes from Cunninghamia lanceolata, assembly GCA_027924645.1. Classification (NCBI taxonomy): domain Eukaryota; kingdom Viridiplantae; phylum Streptophyta; class Pinopsida; order Cupressales; family Cupressaceae; genus Cunninghamia; species Cunninghamia lanceolata. The sequence goes on along the minus strand of BSBN01001031.1, from coordinate 1,768,109 downwards.
CCCCATTACTGTAGAGTAGGAGATGATTGCCACAAGATCTTTGAGGAAAAAATCTTGTCATTGGCACCCAATTATTCACAAGTTCCTTTATGTGTTTTCATTAGTAATTAGCTCATTATCTTTCCCTTGAGGAAGTGATATTTATGTTTATTTTCTCTTGGTTAGCTTAGAGTTCATTGCTTTTCATCACTTTCTAGATTAGATTCATTTCCTATTTTATTAGAGTAATTGTAAATTTTTTCTTTCTTAGAATAGCTTACATCAACATCAAAACACAAAAACTAAAAAAACATAGACAAACTACATCTAGGAAAAGTCATTTAGATTTGCATTCATATTTTAATTTTCAATAGTAATTAATTCATATATAAAAATTTGAAAAAGAACAAAAAGCTTGCATTCATTTAGTGTAATTGCATAGATAGAGATTCATACAATATTAAAAAACATTCAACACAAGAGGGAAAGCCCTCAATCTCATCATGAGGCACACGACTCAATAAATTTCAAGAAAATAAATGTTCAAACAAGGAAAACCTTCAATCTCATCACAAGGCACAAAACTCAACAAATTCAACTTGAAGTGATAGTTCAAACACCCATCTCCTCCACTTAGCACTTGATGTGCTCAGGTGTGAGGGAAGATTAGATCAAGATAGTCTTAGAAGAAATTAGGTGGAACCTCCCCACTCAAGAAAGCTCTATTGAGGAATCCGTACAAGAACAAACACAAATCTTACAATAAATCCAACGAGATATAATTAGGACTTACATCCTAAGGATCTTTCAAATTCAAGGACAAATTATCAATCAATTATATATAAGAAAACAAGGCAAGATTTAGCAATCATAAGAGAGGCTGTGTTGTTTAGAATGTGACTCAAACATGATGTAGGTAAGTCAGACTCCAACGTAACACATGAACCATATCCTTTCTATGGGTGACCACCTTGTGAGTCTCGCTCTTGTGGCAAGAGCTAGTCAAGTGGAGGTATATCTAAGGGGTTGTTCTATTCATGAGGGAGTAGAACATCATAGATCATGGTTGGGTTGATTGTATGATGTATGGATGTGTGTGTTTAACTAAAATTGTTATGAATGTTGTGATGTTAATGAAAATGTTCAATGGCTGTGGTTGTGGTTATAATATGACTCGAAGGGTCACTTGTTCTAATCTTGGCTCAAAGACTATTTTGCTTATTTATGATATGAAGGTGATCTAGCCTCCTTTGTTCATTTTGAATGATTTATTGAATGAGCCCTTGTTGATTAATGATTCTTTGTTGATGTTCTTTGGCTTCTCTTCTATGTTCTATGTTTTGTTGAATGAGAATTATTTGAGGGATGTTCTCCCTAATCTCATCTAAGATGGATTTTACCCAATCTTCTCTGATGCCTGGGCACATTGAATGCTAGGCAAAATGAGGAAAACTTGTTTGCATTTAATTGATTTGATTTGTTTGAGTTGAATTTGTTGACCTTGTGATGAAATCAAGGGTTTGCTTGATTTCTTGATTTTATTTTTTTGTTTTCTAATGATTTTTGTATTTTCTATGAAGGCAAAACAACTTTTGATTCCTTTTTCTAAATTTCAAATGATTTAATTACTAAGAAAGGGAAAATGTATGCAAACTATATGATTTTTGTATGCAATCTAAACTTTATTTTTGTATATGTTTTTGTGGGTCAATTTTGAAATGTAATCTTATGAAATGAATTTTGCAATTAAATCTAAGAAGAATGAAAAATAAAATTAATCTAGGAAACAAAGTAAATCTAATCTAAGCAATTAACAAGTAAATCTAATCTATGAAAGAAATTTAAATCTACCTATCAAGAGAAAGAAAAAAAAAAGTTTTACTTTCCCAAGAGCAAGATTTGAATTTATAATTACTACAAAATCTTGAAAAACCTAGCTGAATTGGGTAGTAGTGCCTAGTGTGAGTCCTCATAGGTCCTTTTTGGTAATTGTCTCATCCTCTATAGTAGCAGGGTCCTCCTCTTGGCAATAAGGATGAAAATGGAGATATGAAAAGCAAATGGCTATGAGATTTGAAGCTATGAAAATTGAAAAACAATTGAATTGAGCATATGTATGCTATGGGAAAACAAATGGATTGATATTTGAAGCTATGGTTGAAAATAAAAGGCACACAAGGTCCTGCATTGAGCATAAAAATGCTAAGGGGGGAACTATTTGAAAAAAACTTGAGCAAACAAAGAATGAAATAATGAATTTGGAATGCTTTAAAGCTTTGCAAAAACAAAAACTAAAGAAATAAACTAAGAGGCTCAAAGGCCTGTAAAGAAGCTTGAAAAATATTATGAAGATGGGAAGCGCATTCCCAACATAAAAAATAATGAAGAGGTGAGGGGTATTTATAGGATTAGAATCCACACTAAAGGTGGTGGTGATTGGGGAGTTAACAAAGATTGATTGAAGAGTGATCTAGCTCTGATTGGAAGTGAACAAAGGTTGGAGAGGAGATCACAAAAGAATGATTGGAAGATAATATGGGTTGATTGGGATCTAACAAAAGATTGATTGGGAGTCTAGAAATAGTTAGGGGAAGTTAATGGTCAGTTATGCATGGAGGAACTCACAATCAAAAGTGAAAAATAGAGTTGAATAGGGATAAAATAGGAAGAAATCATGCATGGAAAATATGATAGGGTCACCCCTTTTAGTAGGGCAAATCATCCATAGAGATTTATAGGGTCCCCCCTAGAGATCCTATAGAAAAAAGGGGCAACCCAACCAAAATGGATCAGGTAGGTCATATGGAACTTTAGAGGGATTGTTTGGGAACATATAGACTCTTTTTTGGGTGTCATTTTTTGAAATTGTATAACTTTTTGATCACTACACAATGGTACTGTTAGTTTTTCTTGAAAGTGTTCCAAAATTATACTTTTAGCTTACTTTTCTTGGGATGTCCTATTAGTCTCTCAAACCACCCTACCCTGCTAAGGATCTAAAAGGTTGATTAGGTAATTAGAAAGTTAATTTGAAGGTTAAACATAGGAAAGACACACATGGGAAGTGAGTCATCCCTTTAAGTAGGGTAAATCTCCCTGAGTCTACAGGTCATAGGGGCGATTCAACCAAAATGGACTAAGCAAGTGGTTAGAGGTATATAGGACCTTGGAGGGTCAATTAGATGGTTATGGAAGAATGAATGATGAAATTACCCCTTGGTGGAAGTGGATTTCCCATATTGGGAGTTGAATTACCCATGTTTTTAGGGTTGGCAAGTGACGGGTGGTTTGTCAAAAATGGGTTAGGTGGACAACAAATAAGTGTGTAGGACCTTAGAAGGTTAGCTTGAAAGTTAGGGATGCACAAACAAAGAGAAAAATATTCAAAAATGTGCCACCAAGAAAGAAGTTGTTGAGAGGTATATATAATTTATGCTTACATGTACATGATTAGGATTCCAAATCATCATTGGCTTGTCATGTAGGCCTGTGCACCTTTTTTGTACTTTCATATTTGCCCCCTCGGGGATGATAGTCTACATGAAAGGTAGGTACCATTCTTGAACTTGGATTTTACCTTTGCCATTGTCCTACATTTGAACCTAAAATAACAAGTATTAGTTTTGCTTTATGAAGTATTCCAAAGTAAGCATTGAAAAGAGAATGAGGAAACATACCATCGATGCATAATTTTAGAGTATACCCGAGTCACCTCACCTCGACGTGAAGACCTGTAAGGATGATGACACAAAAAACAAGGACATGTCAAGCACTACAAAATCTAAACTAGATAAAAAACCTTATTAATGAAACCTAAGCTAAGAAAGAAAGAGGAGAAGGAAGAGACAAATCAAGAGAAAGAGAGCAAATAGTGATAGATTTTTGCAAGTGAGTAGTCAACAGAGAGAGATTGATGGGGAGATCAACAATATGGCTACTAACCTCCCTTTTGTGGATCACCAATTACAAGAAATGAGAAAACCCTCTCCTAAAACCCTAGATTTTATTTTATCAATCTTGTTATGGAGTAAAATGTTTACCCTTGTTAATCAAGACCTATTTTAACACCTTTTTGAATATTAAACAATAAAATCTCGATCCCAATGAATAAACCTGACAAAATAAAGTTAAGATGGTCTAAGCCCACTTTAATTGACACTCCCCAGAGTTTGTGGGGTAGGACTAGGGCACCTAGCGCCCTAGCCCCAAATGTTAGCCTCGACCCTATTTTTGTGGTGTTGGCTTAGAACACCTCCTTGGCCTATACATGCCGGCCCCATTTGCTTTTATTTATTGTTGGTGAGTAGGAATACATATATAAGAAAGTTAGTTTATTCATCTGAATGTCTCTAAGTTCTCTAAGCAATCTAGGCACACAAGTGCACTCTCTCTTCTTCCCTCTCATGCTCTCTATTCTTCTCTAAATCTCTCTATGGTGGATTATTATTGTTGCACTAATTTCTTGTAGGTCTTGTGAAGATCTCTCTACTTGTTTGAGGCTACACCAACTTATTGAGTTAAGTTGTGATGCCAAATCAAGCAATCCAGGGTTCCCATGCTCATGGTGACTTCTTTCATTCATGCAAGTTATTACAACATTTCATTCTACTTTAGATTTGCCTCTGCCCTCCTAGGGAACACACTCTTTGATATCTCATCATTTCTATTATGGAGGTGGAAACACCATTCATGGAGCTTGACTTAGGAAAGCTCCTAAATATCACCAACCCTCTTTTCTTATTTCTTGTGTGCAAATCACATCTGGAGGAATTTGAAGATAACAAGTGATAGGAGATAGTAAGACACATGCGAAGGCACCTAGATCCAAAAATCTTGTAGAACCCTAATTTGGGTCTAGGGAACATAGTACCCTTGAACCTCTTGTTTGGATGACCAAAATATTTTGGAATCAGTTTCTATCATCTCTGTTCAGCTCCTCTTTGCCACTGCTTTCTGGGTTTTCGACGGTTTTAGGTCAGTAGCTCCTGTTCTCTCTATTTTAGCCCTAGAAACCCTAAATTTGGTAATTAGTCATAAAATCTCTCTCCTTGTAAACAAAGGGACCAATCAAGAGACCTCTCAGCTCTCCTTTGAGGACTATCGCTAAGTATTGAGTCTCCTTGATTCATGTTCCAATGTTATGTGGAGAAGGATTGATTTAGGGCAATGTACATGTTAGCCTAGATCAAATTTTCTACATAAAATTTTGGTGAACCCAATGTATCTTTCACCCTGCATCCTTCTTGCTTCATATTTGAGTTATTTTCTGCCCTAGATCTGATTTGGTTACATTCATTCATCATTTGACATACTTTCATAACTTATTTTTACATTGTTTCATTGTTAGGGTTTACAAAAACCTTGCATTCCTAGAAAAGCTCGCTAGTCTTGAACGTAGGGTTTGTAGATTAGTATGTTGTTGAATTATTTGGTTGATTAAATTAATTTCATTTTCTGTAGTATATCATCTTTGTGTTTAAGAAAATAACCTTCTTGCATCTTTACATTTGAAATTAGAAAATCAAGCATTTGATGTAGGTTTAGAAAAAAACATGTTTGTCACATTGTCTATATTTCATAAGTTTAGATCATTATAGCATGATATAAATTTCTGATTTTTGCATCATATCTGATTGGTATCACATTATTTAATCATTTCCTAGTGGTATATTTGTCATTTTCACTTATTCATTATTAGGGTTTTCAAATTTTTTACATTTTTAGAAAATCTAGTTAGTATTGCACCTAGGGTTTATTGAGTACAATCTCATTTAAAATCTTGATGATGTTGATTAGTTTCTCAAATCTGATTTTTCATTACTGTAGCACATCATAATTATCATTTGTGTTTAAATTACATTCTTGCGTCAAATAACTTTGGTTTAGGAAAGACGCATCTAAGATCTAGGGTTTGATGATAAACCCTAGCTAGTCTTGCATTTAGTGGTTGTATTTGAAATCTTATTTTCAGATCTCTTCTATGTTGAATGATTGTTAAATCTGATTTTAAGTTTCTAAAACTCATCATACTTGTCATATTTTATTGAATTTAGGAAGCAAGAAAGTTCATACATCTATTTTCTCTTCAACATATTGAAAGCAAAAAGCATGAACAAAGTTCTCTAGTTGCATACCTCATTAGGCACTTGTGCATCCTCATCAAAGAAAAATTCTCAAAATATTTTTTGCATTTAAGTGGATAAATCATATATAAACTCCTTTTACACATACTACACATCTTACATTTGCAAGACTTAGTTGTTGTGGTTACCAAGAATATCACATTTTTAAAAAACCCCACTTCTCTTGCACTTGTAGGTCTTGGATTGCAATCTTACTTTGATATTGGTTGTACTTGATTAATGAATTGTACATTATTTAACTCCATATCATATTTGCATATAGTAGACAAGATGTTTCATTATGGACCCTTCTTGTTCTTCTTCTTTGGAATCTTTGCATGCATATACCATAGATTTTGAATTTTTTTCTAAATTCATTAATATGCATCCATATGTTTTAGATCACATAGCATCCATGTATGATATTGATACTTCTATATGTTTCATATATGATATCCTTTGTCACATACTTAATTTTTCTAGTTTCATGACTCTCATGAGTGAATATCCTTCCATATTAGAAGACATTACTAAATTCATCTCCATGAATTGTCATGAGAAAGATGATGGTGATAGTTCTTATTCTACTTCCAATACAAGCCATGATAATTCCATGTCTATTTCCATGGATCTTCCCTCTAATACATATGATGGTGACCTAGCTTTGCCTATGTCACCCTATGTTTTGGATCCCTCTCCCAAAATGGTTCCCACTCATGAGGATATTTTGGCACAAGAGGATGAAATCATTGACATCACTCTACCCTCTCTTCATTACAATGCTCTCCCTTCAAAAGATGAAGCATTAGTGGATGAAGAGCCTTCTCTCACAATGGATCCCCCATGGACGGATACTGGCCATTCATCTCATCATCAGAAATCTTGTATCTCTCAAAAAGATAACCATGTTAATTCCATCATCATTAATAGACATTCCACCCACTAAGGGGATAGTGAATAAGTGCATTAATGTTCAAAATACTCCTAAAATCATGATACATGAGGCACCTAATCTGATTCCTTTCTCTAAACCCATGATTATGGTTTGAGGTGTTCTAAAACCATCTCAACCTCTTGGTTACATATTCAATTTTGCAAAGAAAATTACTCAAAGGAATCAAGGTGTTCAAAATGTGTTGCAAAAACCTCATGTAGTTGCTCACACATACAACACCCACAATAAAAAACACAATAATCAAGCACTGAGTATGCCCACTTCTCTTCCACCTTCTCAACCTGTTCTTCCTCAAGAACCTCATCTTCCTCAACACATTGGTAGAGAATACGATCTTGTCAAGCAACTCCATGCTACTCTGGCTAAGATCTCTCTATGGGATTTAATACAAACATTTCCTACATACCATGAAATGCTCCAAGAGGCTCTACAAAAGGTAGTTTTTCCACCTTCTATTAGATCAAATGATGTAGCATCTCTATTTAGTTGTATGCATGCAACAACATTAGATACCTTATTTCAACAACTTGAACTACCTCCCATAGAAGTACAAAACCAATATGAACCTCTTATAATATTCATAATTATTAGTAAAATGAGGGTAAGAAGCACTCTGGTTGATGGTGGATCAGGTCTTAATGTTTGTGGCATAGACTTGTTACATAAACTCAATGTTGATACATCTTTCATCAAACCAGATAAACTCAACATTCGTGGTTTTTATAATGTTGGTAAACAATCACTAGGTATAATCACCTTAAATGTTAAGTCTGGACCTATGACATTTCCTACCCTCATCCATGTCATGCCTAATTCTCTTGCATACAATCTTCTTCTTGGTAGACCGTGGATTCATGCCATGGGGGCAAATCCCGTCTACCCTTCATCATTCAATAAAGTTTGTTTTTGAAAACAAGCTCCATGCGATTGAAGATGATTTGATTCTAGAAAGTTTCTTACAAATGGAAGTGAGACATCAAATTCCTTAAAGTAATTTGATCCTTTCTTTAACAAAAACCAAACCACTACCCTTCGCTACTAACAACAGAGTTGGTTAGGATAGTGTCTGTCCTTCAAATATATTTTTCGGTGATGATTGGGGTTTGTTAGATTTTACACCCTCCTTTGTGAGTGAATATAAAATCTCACCCTCACACCCAAAAACCTCGAAGGTAAATACAATTTCTTCAACACAATCTCCTACTCCTAAAAAACTTAAACTCAAAAGTAATAATGATGGAACTTTTGATATTGATGAAGATTCACTTTCTTCTAAAGAAATGGTGGCTATTTGTGATAAAGTATCATCTCAACCTAATGAATCATCTTCTTCTAATGCATGTCTTGGTAATGATGAGGTCCCTTTAGATTTCAATCCCCATGGGCTTGTTGAAACAAAGGTTGACTCTCCTCACCATGATAAAAATAACGATCCTTCTAATTCTTAGTCAACACATGATGACACTTCTCATTTCAACAAAACTAGTCATATGACATCTCTTCCTATAGACTTGGAGATGCATTATGGGAATGGATTCAAAATTCTTTCTAAACAAGGATACAATGGAAATGGGTTAGGATGCAAAGAACAAGGAATTAAGGAACATGTGGAACCAACACTGCACTTATCTAAAGTAGGTTTAGGTTTTCAACCTTCTCCTACATTCTCTAAGCCACCATGTTCACAACAAAAAGGATTGCTTTCTACCCCACCTATAAAATCTCTTTTAACTCAACAACAGTGTATGTTGCCGAGTCTACTCAAAGACTGCTTAATCACTCTTCCTACTCCAACACACAAAAAGATTCAACACAATAATAATTCAAAACCTAATTATTCTTCATATCATCAAGCACTTGGCCATTCCACTAAAGAATGTCGAGTCTTGGGTAACAAAATTCAACAACTTCGAACATGGTATGGCTCTAGCACTTTTCACCATGCTTTATGTAGTCCCTATAGCACCTTGTCCTTTGCCCATTTTATAATAAACAAGTTGGGGGAGTGTTGGTTCTTCTAATTGATTATCTAAATCCCTTAAATAATTAGCCAATTTCTTATACTTAGGGATTCCAGGTCAGTGGCCAACAAATGGGATTACAACAGTGAGTTAAAAATCCTCTACACTTTTGGTTCTGCAAGACCAAAGTAGGTGTACCTTTTACAACATCTAAGGTTATTTCAAAGATTATTTAGGATGTTTATATCAAAACAGAAGGTTCTCAATAATATTTTACCAAGGAAATGACTGACTCCCTCAAGATTGGCTTGATCCTTTGGCAATATAGTTTAGACCATGATTGAGAACATATATTTATCCAAATCTATTCTTAAGATAATAATAGAAAATAGAAGTGATTTTGGTTATTTGGGGTGGATCTAAATCAACATATTAGCCCAATGAGAGACTGGTGCCTAATCCAATGGGTCACAGAGTCAAATTGCACAAAACCAGTGTATCATTCAAGCAATATTACTTCATTACTGACAGACTAATGGTATCAACACCTTGCATTAATACCTCCTTTACTTAGAAATATAGAATTATCCTTTGAGACCACAATGCAGACAATAGTTAACAGAATATCTTCCAAGCATTTATTCCTCTCCTTGAGAGAAAGCAAGAGAAAACATACACAGTATATAAAACTACAAAGATGAAATAAAATATCCTTGATATTAAGAATTCATATTAACTTCATAATATGGAACATGGAAAGGGTTCTATAACTAGTATGACAATATATTAAACTTTGAAAATGACATTGCTTTACAGATTTGAACACAAATTGAGATACAACTTTTCTTCTATTACCATGAACTAAAACACAAAATACACTATTGTCTAAACTAGAGATTCAATACAAAATGGCCTTGATTTCCAATTTATAGAAACATGGGAGCAAAACAAGCTTCAGGCCACGTATAGATGTCATGTTTTCATTTGACAAACACTACCCATCTTGTTCTAACATAATATTCCAAAAGGCATCATGAAGGCACAACAAGACACAAACACCTTTCCCTCCTTGCAGTACAGTCCAAAATAGTCTGGTTGTCAAACCATAAAATCAAATCATTCCCCAAAAGGGAATGTCAACCATTTTGTCCTCTACCGACCACACTTTGTGAGAATGAAGAAATCTTCATGATGTCAATATGATGGCAGTTAGTCATGCATCCTTGAGCTCAACCACCCTTCACATGAGAATTTCTGCAAGGAACAACATCCTCGGCAGCTCCCAAATGGCATTGACCATCATCTTGCACCATGCCTTAGGCACAAGAAAGTAACTCCCCATCTTTCAAAGGGAAGTTTCCAACCACGTCAATCCTTAGGATGTATGTGGAAACCACATATAGATGATTTTGACAGTGTCAAAATCCTAGCCAAGAAGGAAGCAACAATAGTCATTGGTCTAAGCTTGACAAAGAACTAACTGTTCTTGTCAACTTAGCTCCTTTCCATCATCAGTTATTTCATCCCGATGGACAACATTCCTTCAATTGCAGCTATTGATTTGTTAGAATCCATCATCCTGAGGGAGGGGAAGATGAAATAATAAGGCCTCTCTTCCCCTATCCCCAACTAGACACTCACAATAACATGGAGTCATTTGAATTGCCAGACAGGGAACCAGATCCCTCACTAGGATGAAACTGAAGGATAGGATGGAAATGAAGGAAATTTAATGCCTTTTGCTTCACTCCATGAATTTTGCCTAAACAACCCATACCTTAAGAATAAGTTCCTCTTTTATTGACTCTTTAAGCATAGAGCATCAACAAGAAAAGAGAGAAGTAATCCCTACTTGACATGGGATGGCAAACACATCATAACAGAATGAGACATACAATTCACTTGGCTTTTTGAAAAAGGAAAGATGTAGCCAACGGGTATAAGGGATCTCAATTTATAGAAAGATAGTGGATATCCTCACCCTTTAACAATCTTATTAGCCAACTCCCTGATTACTTAGCCATGTTAGTAATGCAATACTTTTGGCCTAAATTGGCAATCTTTAAATATCTTGTCAAGGCTGTTAGAAGAGCAAATAGAGGTGCTACCCTAGGATCACCATCAAACATTCATAAATCCAATCTTCTACATGTGCGAAGCCCAATCACAACCTTAGTTTCCATAATGAGAAAATTGAGATATGATCCTCGATCTCAACACCTTCCTATTCCAATACACCCAGCAACTTCTCTCACTTTGCCCTGATATTAGGTGAACATCCTGACAACCCTCTGTGAGTGTGATACCCTGCCTAAGCAGACACATCGGTATGTACAATGGAGGCCAAAAGGGATTGCCAGGGACTTTTCAATACAGTGAATATCCTCCCTGGATCACATCCATTAATCAATAGAAGAAAAACAATGCTCAGATGAATAAGCCAACCCTCCATTCAATGGTAGGATAAGACCAGATACACAATCTCTACTTTCCCATGCTCCGAACTAATAGCATTATCTCATTATTTACCGCACTCTTCCACTCTATGGACTTGTTTAATCAATGACTATCGGAGATAGTCAGCATGTTGAGAGGAAATCACCTATCTACTTTGAATTTCAACCATGGATTTACATTGATCAATGGTCTTTGTGGAAATTTGAATTTCTTCCAATGGAGGCCAACTGTCATGAAAAATCATGGAACTTATCTGCCATGGTGGAATCTCATACCTTCGCTCTGAGCCGATTAGGACTACGACGAAAACCCTAGCTCTGGTGAAATAGGTCACTTTGAGGGAGTTGCTGACACCTTAGCCCAAGAATTTATAAAGAAAGACCATCCCTCAAGCATATCCATCCCTTCACGGTGATAAAATTGAAGGCTTGACGAAGGACATATTTCTAGTGAAATGCCTACCTTTTTGACACCGTGGATAATGTATACACATTGATCCACATCATACCTTTCGCAGTCCCACAAAAGCCTTGGAATGGCTCCAACGAACAAACACTCCACCGTGAAACACCACTATAGTACAGAGCGCTTGACCTTGTCAAATTCATCTATTTGTGGGGAGTGTTTAGGATTTCCAGCGGAGACGTGACCTTCAGTGGAACCAATGACACATTAGAATAAAATATAACATGTTGGATGTCAAAGCCGCCATCGCAATCCCACGAGAAGTAAAAATAAGTTCCAACAAAGGTCAAAGTTCCTGCGAAATAGAGGAATAACTACGTAGTACGCTGATTGGGAGCAACTTAAAGATCAATTTTAGTACATGCAAAAAAGTTGTTTTAAACATAGGCCTTGGATCGACAACCTAACAAAGGGGGCTGGTAAGCATACGATAATAAAACACATAAAAAAAAACTTAATACACTGGGAAGGACCGATCAATGATCACCAAAGGATTATAACAAGGGGCATAAGGATGCGAATGTAATAAGACTAAGCTTTTAGGGTTTCACAAGGGTTTTAGTAATCTTAGAGGTAAGAAACGAGGGACTAGGGCATCCATTAAAATGCAAGTCCAAATAGGGAGGACGGTTTGTTATTGGCTGCCTCGCAAGTATGGACCCTCCTCATTTGTGTTATGCTTGTACATATTGTTAACCCCATATTGTGATGTTTTGTTGATTGTTAGTTCTCCCTTGCCACCCTTGTTAGCACAAAGGTACAAGGAGAAAGAATGCGTTACAGTATCATTCCTCTATATGTATCTTCATTCTTCTATATGTCGTAAATTGCAATTTTCTTCTTTTTCTTTTGGATGATTTAGCATCCTTTCATGTTGATTCAATTTATGTGTACTCTACTTTCAAGTGATCTTTCTTCTATCATCTTCATATTCATGTGACACCTTGTTGTAATTCTACGCATCATACCATGACTACACAAGCCATTGTGTATCATGCCTATAAGCATCACCTTGGTTTACTCATCTTGGGGGCAACCCCTTGTGGTGTTGTAGCTTTTTGTCATTTGGGCATGTGCTTTTAGAAAACTCTCGTGCTCCCTTATCCTACCTTCAAGGAAATTTCTTCCTGATGGAGTTAGCAGTCACTTTAAGGTGGGGGCATATATAGTACTACGAGCCTTACTCTCATCTTTTTGTCAAAAACACTTCTTACTTATTCTACCTTAAAGGAAATTGCTCCCTAATGGAATTAGCAGTCACTTTAAGGTGGGGGCATATATCATGCTATGAGCCTTACTCTCATCTTTTTGTCAAAAACACTTGTTGATTATCTTTGTTACTGCACTCTCTTGGAAAGGATTGTGGCAAGCTTGGAAACAAGATCTTGAGTCTATCTTGTTCTCCTAAGTTGAAGCTCCCTGCATGTTTGGGAGAAGGGTTAGAACCACCAACTTGAGTTTGGATAGAGTACCTTTGGGTATGGTTGCAACACCTTCTTATTCTACAAGGCTTCATGTAAATCCTTTTGTGGGAGGTGGGTCGTGTGTTCCCTTGAGTGGAAACACTATCCTTGATGTGGATTATGTGTATGATATGTTTGTACCCTCTTGCTCTTCTTATTCTAACTAACCCCCTCTTAGCATTCTTATTATTGTATCTTGGTGAATGATGCATGGTGATTGAGACAATCCCTTAGATTGAGGTCTCTTTTGTCATGTTGACTCATGGTATTCCATTATGTATGATGCATGTATTCTCCTCATATATTCTTATCCTCTATGTATTCTTCATGCCTCATGTGTGATTCATGTGTATTCTCTATGCATTCCTTATGAATGCTTCTTATGTGTCTCAAGTATATTCCATGAATACTTTGTATCTTATGTGTATACTTCATGTCAAGCATGTAGACTTTGTGTATTGTGTGTATACTTTGTGTATGGCATATATCCTTTGTGTATTGTGTGTATATGTTGTGATTGCTTAAGTGTATTGCCTTGTGTATGTCTTGTCTTTTCTTATGTTCACTAAGTGCTTCATGTATGTAGAAATCATGCCTTGTGTCTTACATGTATGCAACTCTTTTTTGCTAATAATCATGGACTCCTAGAATCCTAAACTTGGGGGCTTGATCAACCCTCAACTTTGGTGACATTCTATGGCTTCATATGTTTGTTGTGATTGAAATCTATCTTCTCCTTACTTTAGTGTGAGTTCAAACATAAGTTTGTACCTGTGCTAAAGTGGGGCTAAATGTTATGGAGTAAAACGTTTACCCTTGTTAATCAAGACCTATTTTAACACCTTTTTGAACATTAAACGATTAAATCTCGATCTTGATGAATAAAATTGACAAAATAAAGTTACGAATGGTATAAGATCACTTTAATTGACATTCCCCAGAGTATGTGGGGCTAAAGGACCAGGGCGCCTAGCACCCTAGTCCCAGATGTTAGCCCCGACCCTATTTTGTGGTGTTAGCTTAGAACACCTCCTTGTCTTATACATGTTGGCCCCATTTGGTTTTATTCATTGTTAGTGAGCAAGAATGCATATATAAGAAAGTTTGTTTATTCATTTAAAAATATTTAAGTTCTCTATGCAATCTTGGCACACTTTTACTCTCTTTTCTTCTCTCTCATGCTCTCTATTCTTCTCTAAAGCTCTCTATGGTGGATTATTACTGTTGCACTAACTTCTTGCAGGTCCTGTGAAGATCTCTCTACTTCTTTGAGGCTACATGAACTTCTTGAGTCAAGTTGTGACACCACATCAAGAAAGCTAGGGTTTCCATGCTCATGGTGACTTCTTTCCTTCATGCTTTATTACAACATTCCATTCTACTTTAGATTTGCCTCTACCCTCATAGGGCACACATTCTTTGATATCCCATCATTTCTATTGTGGAGGTGGAAACACCATTCATGAAGCTTGACTTAGGAAATATTCTAAATAGCACCAACCCTCTTTCCTTCTTTCTTGTGTGCAGGTCATACGTAGAGGAATATGAAGACAACAAGTGACAAGAGATAGGAAGACACACAGGTGAAGGCACCCAGATTCAAAAATTTTCCAGAACCCTAATCTAGGCACCCTAGACCCTCTTGTTTGGATGACCAAAATATTTTGGAATTAATTTCTATTAGCTTTGTTCAGCTCCTCCCTGCCACTGCTTTCTAGGTTTTCAACAGTTTTAGGTCTGTAGCTCCTATTCTCTCTATTTTAGCCTTAGAAACCCTAGATTTGGTAATTAGTCATAAGGTCTCTCTCCTTGGCAACAAAGGGACCAATCAAGAGACCTCTCAACTCTCCTTTGAAGTATGGTAGCTAAGTATTGAGTTTCCTTGATTCGTGTTCCAATGTTATGTGGAGAAGGATTGATTTAGGGTGATGTACATGTTAGCCTAGATCTCATTTTCTACATAACAAATCTTTCTTGAAATTTTTTTTCATTCTTGTGTTTTATTGTGGCATTCATCTAGGTTTTAGGCATTTGTCATTGTATGAATGCCTGTTTACTTGATTTTGGCTATTTTTCTTATTTGGGCTTTCTGAGGTGTAACTAGGTGTGGGGTAGGGTCACCCCTTTTAGAAAGGCAAATCACCCTCGGAGATCTTCCATCTCAATTTGGGTTGCCCTTAAAGATCAACCTTGGTAAAAGGGGTGACCTAGCCAGAAGTGTTGCAGGTAGAAACTAAGGTAGAATGATGTCTTTGATGCTCATTTGTCTTTGATTTTGATACTAACTTCTCTATTTATTGTAATTTTCTAGAAATTATTTTATTTTTTAGGATTTTGAAGGTTTTATGACTTTTTTTTGTGATTTTCAATTTTCCACTTTTTTTGTAATTTTCTAAGTCTTTGATGATCTGACTTAGTGTTTTCATATTTTCCAAGATACCCACATTCATTGGAATACTACTCATGAGTAGTTCTGGTATATGGAGGCCCTTGAGGCACTATTAACTAGAGATCATTCCATTCTAAAGAGAATAGGTTGGATAGTGGCTCAAATTCCTATTGTTCAGCCCTCATCCTATATATGTTGTGATATCCTGACTTATTGGGATGTTTATCATAACACATTCCATTTTCCTTCTAGTTTTGGAGAGTGGACCATCACTCTATATGATGTCTATCATACTTTGGGAGTTATTGTCAGAGGAGAGCGACTTGCACTTCTTGAGAGAGAATATAAGAGAGACTATCTTGGGCTATGACTATGGGAGTTACTCATCCTAGAGATCAATGAGGGGTTCAACTTACCTTAGTTCCTAGGCTTTCTATTCTTCCCCTATGAATGGTTTTCTTTGGCTTGATTGCCTTTCACTTTTTAGGAGGCAAGAAGGATCCTATACTCATGTGGTGTTGGGCACCAATCATTCAATGACTTGAGTGAGGGATAGTTTTTGCTTAGGGAATTGATATTCTTTCCTCGATTTACTAGGATTTGTATCATATTTCATGAAAAGGTGCACTTTCCTTTAACCACCCTTCACTTATCATGACCTAGATTCTTGAGTATTTTATACTATTTTAGAGAGATGCCCCCTTTGGATCCTAGGTTATCAAGAGCTATGCGATGGGGATGACTTGATCACTTTGATGCCTCTATACAAGCTATGGCCATGCTTACAGATGTAGACTTTATTTTAGACCCTTATGCCAATATGGAGGGGTTATGGATAGGTGACAGGATAGTTCGATCTTACTAGGTATGAGAGGTGAGCCATTTGACTAACAAAAATGGCTTGGTTGAGGATCACCACATTACACAAGTGCTCCAATATTTGGGAGTGGATTTCCTAGAGGACTTTCCCTTGATACCTACTTGTTATAGATCTGTGTAGGAGATGGTCAATGTGCAACATAGGGCTCTTCTTTGGGTTCCATTAGTTTTGGGGGTCCTGATTACGAGAGTAGGTTGAGAGGTTGACTGTAGATGGGTGAGAGAACATAGATCTTAGAGACTTGTTGTAGTTGAGGAGGATATCAATGATTCTATAGATGAGGACTATGATCTTGAGTTGGAGGGTGGTGAGTTAGTATTAGGAGGAGATGAGGAGATTCCTAAGGATGAGGAGATAGCACAAGTGGAGACCCCACCTAAACATGGATAGCCTCCTTTCTTAGATATGGTAGAGGAGAATATGAGACTTGGTGATCCATCATGGTAGCTAGGCAATCCTTGTGTGTGCCACACTAACCTACTCTTTTCTTTGTAGTACTTTCTTCCTTGGAAATTGTTTGGATTTATCTCTTGAACTAATACTCTCTTTTCTCCATAATTCTTTCATTGATACTGCTAATGGATGGAGGGATCTTTTTGAAATGATTCATTAGATGTATTGATCCCTATCATTGGATGAACTAAAGAGGTTCTTCTCTTTGATGCTCATTTACTCTTTTCAACAGGTCATCACATAGATATCATGGATCCTACTTATCACGTTAGCTAGGAGATTGCTTCTTAGAGAGTTAGGAATATTTTTCTACAGGTTAAGAATGCCTTGCTTCGAGAGATGGCCTACTTAGGGGTTCATAGGCAACATTCTACTCTTCCACAAACTTAGACATTAGGTCCATCATATTCATGAATTCCTAGTTAGGTCTCTTCTTATATTCGTAGGACTCACAAAGTTTTAGATGTAGTAGATAGCTATTGGAGACCTTAGAGAAGGAGCCCAGAGGGTTCTGTAAGTTAGAATCATCCTTGAGGTTTTACAAAGACCTATAATTTTGCTAAGTTTTGGCTTTAGTTTTTCAAACTCCATTGGTGGAGTGATATGTACTTAGACATTTGTGTGCATTGTATATGATTACCTTGATTGGTTAAGTTCTGTTTATGGTTGTAGTCAATGTTTCTTACCTTGTTTATCCCTTGTGCACATGGATGGTTCATGATTTTTATTGTTTATACTCTATGATTCACATATGGATGAAAACACTATGATTATGCTATGTTTTATCTTTTTTTGAAATAAATGAGATGCAATATCAAATGTATGGATGTAATACACATGTGGATGCAAACATAACACATCTTTATACTTTATACTTTTATGCATGCCATGAGTTATGACATGAATTATTGTATGATTTTGATAATATGTGTGCAAATGGAACAAACATTGTGACTGCTCTTTAGTAGGACCTTTGACCTAGGGGATTGCAAATTGACCTAGTATAGGATGACCTACTAAACTTTGGGATGAAATTTTATTAAGGACTTAAGTGCGAATGGGAGGGAGATGGAATAATTTCTAAAATTAGCTTTGCAAAAGGCTAAATACTAATCCATATCTAGAGAAAACACTTTGACCCTTTTTTACTTTAGAAAAGTAACAAATTTTATTAGTACCTTCTAGACTTAGATTAGAGATGGCTAACAAGATAGACCTGGGGTAAAGGAAAGGTTGCGGAGCAAAAGATAGCCCTAAAGATAGCTAGACTCTTGGCTTTACCCAACTAATGTGTGTGTGTGTGCTTTGTACTTCTCTTTTTTATTTCTCTAATAGATGCCACCCTCATAGCTTCGAGCTTAGATTTATCTCCACCTAAGAGTATGGACATCAACAATCCTCTCTTTTTCATTTTTTTTCTTTTCTATTTGTTTTTTCTTTCTCTTTTGATTGTTTTGTGGAGTTCTGGTCCCCCTAACATTTTTGGCTAGGAGAGATAAGGGGCTGGGTACCACCAAGAGCTTTCACTATCCCATTAAACTTCCCTCTTGCTAAGGAGGATTAGGGAAGGTATACTTGCAAGCTTCTATTGAGTACTAAAGGTTTGAATACTTTGTTTAGACTAGATAACATGATTCATTAAGACCAAGATTAGTATAAAGCTAATAACTTGGCTTTATTTTGGATTTGTTAAGAATGTAAAGGGGTATGATAAATGGTGAAAGTGATTTTTAGGAATCTCAAAGGCTCAGAAGGTCTAACCTATACGAGACAACCTTAGACTCCTTGCTAAGACAAAAATCAAACAAGAGCATATCATTAACAAGTGCATGATGAACAAAATAAAAAATGCATGTTCTTCTTTTTTGTATTTTGACAAACTTTGTAACTTTTTGTATTTTGATTTTTTTTTAATTTTTTTTTGTATTTTTATTCTTTTATGATTTTTTTTGGATTTTTTAGATATAATATTTTTAGATGAAAGGCATTAACTGTTTCACTAAATTCTTTAGCTTCCATTGTGCACAAGAGGTAGGTGCCATTTTTGAAATCTTCCTTAATCATATATGGACCTTTCTATTCCTCTTGAAATTTTCTTTTCCTTCTATGTTTCTTATTTTTAGTGCTACCTTTTCTAAGGATTATCTCTTCTACTCTGTAAGGACTTGTTGGGGTTTCTTGATCTGGTGATTGATTTGTGGTAGCTTGTAAGGTGATATGAGATAAATATTGATATGTCTATTGGTGAGAGAGGGTCCAATACAAAATTCCATCACTATTTAATAACTCTTATAAGTAGGTCAAACTCATCTTGCATGTATACCTTAACCTTGACTCATTCTTGGAAACTTTGTAAGAAGTAGAATAATTTGAAGGGAGTTTGAGGCTCCATTTTCTCTTGTGGAGGGACAAAACTTATACTTGTTTTTCTATTTGGTTTTGATCAAAGGGCCATGTAATACCCTATGTACTTTTTTGTTAAATCAAGAATGGTAGGGTCTATCCCAATAGTTATTTGTAACCTCCTTTCTTTTTGAAATTCTCCTTCATTGGGAAATATTTATATTATCTATATTTGGACTTGTGGGGCTTCCCATGTGTCACTTGATTGTATCGATGCTGAAGCTAAAAGAGGTTTATGGGAATTAGGAGCTATCAAATCTCTGGATGAGGCTTTGGGATGAATTGTAGGCTTGTTGTCCATTGGACAAATATATTCATGATTTGGAAGGTCTATTTACATCAGGCGTGTCCAAGGAGTATAAGTTTCTTTAGGGGTTGAAAATCATATGTAAGGATCACTCATTGTTAGGGTTAGAGGTGTATAAGATTCACTTGATGAAGTTTCCCTCCATGGCGTCAAAGGAGTATAACTCTCTGATGGTTCCTCTTCAATGTCAACAAAGGCAACTATATCTATCTCTTTTAGATCAATCATTATAATTTTAAATTGATTTTTATGTATAGGCCACTTTGGGATAGGAGGACTTTTGCTTATATTTTGTCTTTTCATGGTAGGCTGAATATTTTCTTCCTCCTCTACACTGAAAAATACATTGATGGTACAAACATGTAGGGGAAACCATATAGGGCCATCTCTTTCTGATAGCTCCATGATCTTATCTATCATCTCTTTTGAAACAACTTGTCCTTGTTTTGATGATTGCATCCTTTCAAATGTTCTTATTTCTACATTGTTGATTGTTTCAACTGGATGTTCTTTCTTTTCCAGATGTATGGATTAAGGTGTTGGATCAAGTATGGAAATTTTGTTTGTGGACAACTCATAATCAATTGGGATGCCTATCTTTGTTTTAGTTACATTAGTTTTGATCATGCTAAATAGTTCAAGGTTTCCTTTCACAATTTAATTTTTTCCAAGGTGTAAAAAGTAAACTTCTTGAAATAAGGTTGAAGGCAATGCCTTTATTCTATGAATCCATGGCCTCTCTAGTAATAAGTTGTAACTAGTTTCTTTGTTGATGATGTAGAAAACTATGGGGACCATTTTAGATCCTAAGGAGACTGGGAGCATGATTTTTCCAATTGTTTTCGCTTTCAAATTATCATAGCCCCTTAAGGTATCCTGACATGCTGTTATGTTTGTGTGCCCATATCCCATCCTTTCAAGGAGGGAAAATGGGACTATGTTCACTTCCACTCCATCATCAATTAACATTCTTTTGATGCAATTATTGTAGATCCATACTTGTAAATACAAGGCTAGATCTCCTCTTTTAGTCAACTCAGCTTCTGTAGGCATCTACTTTAAATCAAAAAAGAAGTTAGGAGCTTGAAGTTCTGCATTAGGTGGGTTCATGTCAAGATCCACTTGATTGATTTTCTCATCTAGAGGAGGAGCGATCCAATCTAGGTAATTTAATCCTATTGCTTGTAGGAGGGTAGAATGATGCGGTGGTGAATTTGTAAGAATATATATAAAATAGATTTTAGCATAATCCTTTTTGAGATATTCTATCATATCAAATGGTCTGATTAGGGTGGTGTAGGTTCCACTACCAAGATTGCTTTACCATGGAACTCAATTTCTTGTTCGATGTTGGGTTCTATGCTTTCTTTGTCCTATACTATATCTACTAGCCCCAACATTTTTGTTTCTCCTTTCAGTCCTAATTGAGAAATAACATTTGGTTTGGAAGTTTGTAATACACTAGCTAATCCTAAACCTATTGGATTTTGGTTACTTGCTTCACTACTATGATGGGCAGAAAAGGGATCTTGAAAGATTTTCATGTCTACATTTTGTGGTGTGATGGGTGTTCATCTAGTAATATTGTTATTATTTACCATCACCTCTTGTGGATTGAGAAACATCTCAATGAATAAGCATTGTTGGTCTTCTAGAAATGTTGCTATGAACCTATTGTATTCACAATATGATTCAGTGCTATGCCCCCTTGTTCTATGGAAGGAGAAAAAATGATTTTATTTAAAGGGTTGATGATATGGCTCATATCAATTTTTTGTTCCAATTCCGATTCCTTGGTTGTTGATTGTCCCATTGGTGATAATTATTTTTTGAGGGTAATCCATGGTGTTGATGTTTTGAGGGAAATAATCCCTTCCATTGTAATCATCTTTTACCCTATTCCTCATGGGGGGTTGATCTGTTACCCCATATATAGTTGCATTGTGATATTTTTTAGGATTTTAATTGTGGAAAGGTTACTTTCATTGTTATCATTCATTTGAGTTATCAACTTTCCCTTTGATTCGTAAGTTGTTCATCCACTATCACTCATGGATTGATCAATTCTTAATGTACACTCTCTAATGCTTCTTCATAGGATCAATATGGTAAGTTTGCACTTCATCTTGAGTGTCCTTGTTAAGGGCATGAAAGAAGAGGTTACACAACTCTTTGTGATCCATGTTTAGCGTTCTAATCGATGAATAAAGAACTTGTCTCCATCATGTGACAAAGTGTGCCACTGATTCATTCATGTCTTGTTTCATGGTTAGGAATTCTCATATTCCTATTCTGATCAATTTGTTCATGTCAAATGTTGTTACAAACTCACTAATGAGTTGACGGAAGGAATGAATGGAAGCCTCTGGGAGGCAATAATACCAATCTAAGGTAATTCCTTTGAGAGTTTTAGGAAAGATTCTTGGTACAACCCCATCCCAAGGAAGGAATTCTATTATAGATGTGGTATAGGCTTAGGAGAGGACGTGGTAATAAAACATTGTGTATGTTGTAATCAAGGGGCTCCTTTAGATATTTGAGATAAGTTCTAGAAAATGCACTTTGAGATGTTGGTGTTGAAATCCTAAGCCCCATAGATGGGACTTGTTAGTTTGGTATTTGATATCCAATTATGGCTCTTCTAAATTGTTGAAACTATTTTATTGTATCATTAATAGTATTACATGAATAGAAATTCAAGTATGGGGGTTTTGGGTTGCCCTTGGTTTTGTTCAATCCTAGTGCTATGTGGATTTACTTGTGTTCTAGTTCTTTGGTCATTTTTTCTTTGAGGAGGCTATTCTAGTCATGTGGCTTCTTGTCACGTCTCATTTTTATGAACAATATTATTATTCTAGATTAGTGAACATTTACCATGATTGTTTTACTTCGATTAAGTTACACGTGTAAAGGTAATTATCATGATGATATATTTACATAAATTAGAAAGTTGATTTAAATATTAAATATTATTGGTATGATTATGATGTTTTGCTTCGGCTATATTTTTGATATACTAACCTATTGACGTCAAGATTGAGTGCAATTGGATGTAGATACTCGTCGAAGATGAGAGCATGGCTGAGGTAGAAATGTTCTAGCCACTTGGCAAGAACTGTTTGGGATGGTTAACCCTGATGCAATCACACACTCACGTAGTTGCACATGCATTTTTTGAATGGCTTATTTTATGCATTGATGTGTGATTATTAATCGTGAATGATGATTAGATGTTAGAAAATTAGTGTGTTAAAAATTGCTTTCAAATGCATGATGTGATTACTTAAATTTAAATGTCTTTTCGAATTATATTTAAATGGTGTATTGTATTTTAAATAAGGAAATATATATGTTTGTAATTTATTAAATAAATAATAAATAATGTTTTCTATTTACATGATTATAGATATTTGAAAGACAATATGTAAAATAGATTTAAATAATTATATTAACTTATAATAGATATATATGTATTATTGTATTATATTTACTTCTTAGTTTTTTAAAGTAATTGTGTTTTAGTAAAAATAGTTAACTTATATTAATAATAATAATATTATATTTAGAATTTTAAATAAAAAGAATTAAAATCAACTTACTGCATGCGACAACAAGCTAATTAAAAGATATTATTATTATTATTATTATTATTATCACATCTTGAGTTCATTGGAGTGCTTATGTTATTTAAAATAGATAAATAGTATTAATAATAGTATTATTATATTTAGAGAGATAAAGAGAATTAAATAAATTACTGTCATGCACGTGACAGAAAGATAAATTAAGTTATTTTGTTTTAATTTGAATAGAAAATTGAGTCTTTTTAAATTAAAATTCTCATGCAAACAAAAAAAAAATCTTGAGTTGAAATGAGTTAAAAACCTAAACTTTGGACACCAAAAACAAGAAAAAAGGGAATTGTTAAAAAAAAGAAAAGAAAGAAAAGGCGTTGGCAAAGGAGAGAAAAACCAGTCAAGAACAACGATAGTAAAACAGTGATAACTTTGTCATATCAAAACGAAATTTGAAACCGTAAAATGTTCCGGAAAGCTAGAGAAGAGTAGAACAAAACCTAGAAATATTTTAAAACAATTTTCAAATTGTAGTGAGCATTTTTGCAAATGAAAATGACGTGTTTTTATGGAGTAGCAAGAGAAGGCACCGAAGATTTTAGTAGAGATGAACCTTTTGTAGTAGCAGAAAAAGAGAAAAGTCATGCTTCTGGATGAACAATGATTGAAGGAAGATCCTTAGCAACAACAGCTTCAATTCAAACCCCTTGACCGACCTTATCTCCAGGATTTTCTTCTTAAGAATTGTTTGCATTGAAATCATGTTTTTGTGACTGTTAAATCAATAGTTTTTAGCTTGTTTGGAGGGCATTTGTTTTGTTTATGCTTGACCTTTATTTTTCTCTGAGCTGACCTCGTCTAAATCTACCTTGGGCAATCTTACCTTGCTAAAATAGATCAACCTCCCTCATTTTATTCACTGTTTTCTTATTGCTGTTGCAAACTGTTGTTCCTTGCTTTGTGCATTCTGATTTCATGCTAAGATTGGCTAGTAAACTAAGTTGTTGGCTCAAAACTATGAAATGGAGTTTTTGCAATCTCAAACTAATTAAAATCACCTTTGTTAGATCTAAACTCAGAATATTAAATTTTCTTTCTGCTGTAGAAATCAATTTTGACAAAAAGAACCAACTTTTATTCATTGACGGAATTAATATGTGATTTAGAAACTTCTCCACATAGATAGAATTATTTAGGTTTCCGTAGCTTATTTTATACTATTATTTTGCTGTTAAACATTATCTTTAACCTTACCTTCAAATGACAGACCTTTGGATTAATTGTTGTTGTCTGTTTTTGTGTTTTAAATTACTTTGACAACTCCTGTCACTATTCTGCCAGGAGGTCTGTCTCTATTTTCTTACTGGTTATTCTAAACCTCCTGTCACTTAAATGACAGTAAGGTGTTATGGATGAATAAAAGGTGTTTATTGTAAGATAAATGGTCAGAATTGTCTCTTGTCAATGGTCTGACAGTAGGATTGCTGAAAATATTTAGAATGGATATTATATTGTGAATTATAATTGAATTATAGATAAAGTGATTGTATCAAAATGATAAACTTATGGTTGCAAAATTATGAAACAAAGAATGGAATTATTGTTTGGAAAGTATGTTTCCTTGATTGGTGTTTTGGGATTTTTGAAATGATTTATAGAAGAACATTAATTGTTTTATTCTATTATTCTATTTATTTGATCTTGAGGAAATATAGAAATAATATTTGACATAAGCTGTACATGAAACCTCATTGTATGAGAGTGGAGTATTCAAACCTCCTCATTTGATTTTATTGCGTGATTTATGAAACGGTATTTGGATATGAAGCAAAGGCATTAGTATCTACTATATATTTAACCATGGAAATATGAATTGAAAATTTAATCAGATATATATTGCTTTATGATGTGCTTTATTACTGCTTGATCAAAATGTGTGCTCTTTATTGATGCATGGGAAATGGACTAGAGGTGGTTATAGGTGATTTGATCAATTATTTATTGAATTATTTATTTACTTTCTTATTTATTTCTTGGAGAAAGAAGGTAGATTTTTATGTAGGAATGTGATTGGGTTACTTTTGGGACTAGGATGACGAATGTGGATATATCAAAGATGGCTTTTCCTCTTTTTGTGAATTGACCAGGCTACTTGAAATGATTAGATCTAATTGGAATGTCATTGAAAAAGATGTTTATTTTGTGTAGCAAAACTTATTTATATATATCTCTGCCACATCCTATTGTGAGTCAATTTGCTTTTCATTATTAGAATTGCACTTTTAGACATCAGGGTTGCATCGGGTGTTCCCTCCTGCCAGTTGTTTCTAGGTAGCTAGACATTTCATGTGGGGCTGGGTTTCCTTCATTTCATGAATGGATCTGGGGAAGTGTAAATACTTCATGGTTGGGTGGAAAAGCACCTAAGCCATGTTCCCATCTCTCGGTTTGCAGGTGGTGGACCACTTGGTTCGTGCAGTTGGAGAGAGTGTCGATTTATTATTTATTGATGTACTTGTTATTGTACCTATTTGTATGTATTATGGCATGTTGCCAAAGGATTTATGTATATTGATTCATAGTGCTTATTACCTAGATTTAGCACGTGAATATGTAAGATTTAAAGACTTATTTGATTTATATTGATGAGATTTTCTTTTCGAAGATTTATTGACTCTATTGATTCTTCTTGATGAAGTTGTTGTCTATGATTAAATATTGTAATTAAGCAAATTATATACATCATTTTACTTTCATTTCTTGTGATGTTGTATTTAAGTGAATTATTATTCATTTTACTTTGTTTTACTTTTGTGATGGATTTGAGGGCTTTTACACTTCTAATGTCCTGACTCATTGGACCAAAGTGGCTATAATATTTGAAAGAGTTACAACCTCTATTCTTTGAACTTCTTCAACTTGTGGTGAGTTTTCATGATTTTTTTCTCTTGAGACATTTTCTAGTTTCTTAGCTTGATGTGCAACATGCAAAGCCTCTCAAGCCTCTCTAGCCTCTTGCAGGTGTCTTTCTAAAATCTTACCTCATTGTCTAATTAAGTGGCCATTATCATGTAACTTGTCAAAGGGTGGTCCACTTGATGTATGTATGATCAAATAAGAACTTGACATGCTCTATCTTGGCTAGAATGACTGGGTTGTATTGTTGTACCTTGTTCCCATGTGAGATTTTTGAATGTCAAAGAGCAGTGAGTTTCTCACATGTCAATCTCATAGTCAGAATCTTCATAATTGAAATAATTTGTGATGGGTGCCAAAGGATCAAGTGGTATGTACCTATCAAATTAAGGTGTTTCTAGTTCTCTTGAGAGGATGTTTCTTAGGTTTTCATCCAATTCCATCATATTTGGGGGTGTCATAAACACAATAGAATAAATGGAATAGAGAGAGAGGAAGGTGATAATGAAAAGTGAGATGAAAATGAAAATGACACATGAAATGGCATATGAATGGAAGAATTTGGTGTTGAAAGAGAAAATGATGATGGAAAAAGAAAGTGATCGAAACATGAAAAAGATACCCCAAAAGGATTTGTTGTTCATATTGGGCTCACCAAAATATGCATTGTTTAGAGTGTGACTCATACATGACATGGGCGAGTTAGACTCCATTGTGACACATGAATTGTATCCTTGCTATGGGAAACCACTTAGTCACTCTCACTCTCATGGCAAGAGCTAGTCAAGTGGAGGTATAAATAGGGGGTTGTTCTATTCACAAGGGAGAAGAACATTGCAGATTACAATTGGGTTGATCATATGATACAGATGTGTGTGGCTGAAATTGTTATGAATATTATGATGTTAATGAAAATGTTTAATGGCTATTGTGGTTGTGATTATAATATGACCCAAAGAGTCACTTGTTCTAAGTGTAGATTGAGGACTATGTTTCTCATTTATGATATAGAGGTGATCTAGCCTCTTTTGTTCTTTTTGAATGATTTATTGAATGATCCCTTGTTGATTAATGATTCTTTGTTGATGTTCTTCGGCTTCTCTTCTTTGTTCTGTGTTTTGTTGAATGAGAATTGGTTGGGGGATGTTCTCCCTAATTTTGTTTAAGATGGATTTCACCCAATGTTCTATAATGCCAAGGCACATTGAAGGCTAGGTTAAAGGGGGAAGCATTGTTTGTGTTGATTTGATTTTTTTGAGTCAAATTTGTTTACCTCGTGGTGAAATTGAGGATATTCTTGATTTCTCAATTTTCATTTTGTTTTTTCTAATGTTTTTGGTATTTTCTATGAATGTAAAACAAATTTTGATTCCTTTTTCTAAATTTCAAATGATTTAATTACTAAGAAAGAGAAAATGTATGCAAGCTATATGATTTTTGTATGCAATTTAAATTATGTTTTTGTATGTTTTCATGGGTTAGTTTTGAAATGTAATCTAATGAAATGAAATTTGCATTTAAATCTATGATTAATGAAAATTAAATTAATCTAGGAAAACAAGTAGAGCTAATCTAAGCAATTAACAAGAAAATCTAATCTATGGAAGCAATTTAAAACTACTTATCAAGAGAAAAAAATGAAGTTCTACTTTCCCAAGAGCAAGATTTGGTTTTATAATTACTACAAAATCTTGAAAAACTTGGTTGAGTTGGGTGGCAGTAGTTGGCATGAGTCCTCATTTTTGACAATTGTCTTTTCCTCTGCAGTAGCGGGGTCCTCCTCTTAGCAACATGGACAAAATCAAAGATATGAAAAGAAAATGGCTATGAGATTTGAAGCTATGAAAATTGAAAAGCAATTGAATTGAGCATATGTATGCTATGGGAAAATAAATGGCTTGAGATTTGAAGCTATGCTTGAAAATAAAAAGTGCACAAGGTCCTATATTGAGCATAAAAATTCTATGGGGCAACTATTTGCAAACACTTGAGCAAACTAAGAATGCAATAATGGATTTTCCTCCTAAGGGAAAGCTTTGAAGCTTTGCAAAAAAAAAACTAAGAGGATCAAAGGCCTATGAATAAGCTTGAAAAATCTTGTGAAGATGAGATAAGCATTCCCAACATTAGAAATAATAAAGAGGCGAGGGGTATTTATAGGTTTAGAATCCACACCAAAGTTGGTGGTGATTGGGGAGTTAATAGGGATTACCATAAGAGTGATCTAGATCTAATTAGAAGTGAATAAATGTTGGAAAGGAGTTCACAGAAGAATGATTGGAAGATAATAATAGATTGACTGGGATCTAATAAAATATTGATTGGGAGTCTAGGTATAGTTAGGGGAAGTCAATAGTCAATTATATATGGAGGAACACACAATCAGAAGCCAAAATGGAGCTGAAATAGAAGAAATTATGCATGGAAAAGATGATAGGGTCACCCCTTTTAGCAGGGAAAATCACCCCTAGAGATCCTTCTTAAGTTGTAGGGTTGTCCCTAGAGATCATCAAAGAAAAAGGGGTGACCCAACCAAAATGGATCAGGCAGGTCATATGGAATTTTAGAGGGCTCATTTGGGCATATGTAGACTCCTTTTTGGGAGCCATTTTTTGAAATTGCATAATTTATTGAGCACCACATAGTGGTGATCTTAGTTTTTCTTGAAAGTGTTCCAAAATTATACTTTTAGCATATTTTTACTGAGGATGTACTGTTGGTCTCTCAGGCCACCCTACCTTGTTGTGGATCTAAAAGATTTATTAGGCAATGCAAAGTTACTTTGAAGATTAAACATGGGAAAATAACACATGGGAACTAGGTCACACCTTTTAGTAGGACAAATCTACTCAGGAGATCTTGACTTAAGTTGCATGATCTCCTTGGGAGTCCTACTGTATCATTTAAAATGTGACTTGGACGATTTTGTAGGTGAGTCACAGTCTAATGCGATACATGAACCATCCTCCTTGCTAAAGGTAGCCTCCTAGTCACTCCTGCTCATGTGGAAAGAACCAGTCAAGTAGAGGTGGGACTAAGGGTTGTCTTACTATCTTTCTCCAGGGAGCAGAACATCATGGATGGCGGTTAGGTTTCATGCTACATGTGTGTTCTAATGGTTGCTTTTGTGGAGATGTTCAAATTTTGTTGTAGTTATGATGATTATATGACCTGAAGGGTCACGAGTCCTAGCCTAGCATAAAGGATGTTCTATTTGTTGAGAAGTATTTATTGTTCTAGTATCCTTTCTTGGTCTCTTAAGATCTGTTGAATCAAGGGTTGTTGATCTCTAATTTGTTGTTGGTGTTCTTGTTCTTCCCTTTCTTGTTTTGTGTTCTGTTGTTGAATTGGATGGGGGAAGTTCTCCTCAATCTCATCAAGGATGGATTGTATCCAATCTTCCCTAATGCCTACACACATTGAATTCTTGGTAATAGGGGAAGTGTTTGTGTTTCTTGTTGTTTGTTGTTGACTGTGTTTGATGTTTGGATTGATGTCTACCTCATGATGGAATTGAGGGTTTTGCCTTGTTTGATTTGTTTGAATTTATTTACGTTTACTTTGTGATGTGATCAAGGGTTTTGTTCTCTAAGTTTCCTATTTTTTTGTAATTTATTTATGAAATGCATCCTAAATGTATGCAAATAAACTTTTGATTCTTTTTTCCAAATTCAAATAAAAGAAGTTGTCTCATTAACTAGGAATTGAAATATGTATGCAACTATATGAGTTTTCCAATATGCAATCTAGTCCTATTTTATGTGATTTTCGTGGAGTGATTTTGAATCTAATATGAGAAATTGAAATTGAAATAATTGAAATGAATGTGATGTAATGAATGAAATAAAACCAATCTAATTGAATCAAAGCAAAACCTATCAAGGAAAGAGAAAAACAGTGTTCATTTTCCCAAGAGCCAGAGTGTGAGCTAATTACTATTTGAAAACATGAAAAAATTGGTTTGAGGAAGATGTAAGTGCTTGGCTTGAGCCCTTAGAAGTCATTTCATAAACCCTCTCTCTTCCTCTATAGTAGTGAGGTCCTCCTCTTGGCGATAGAAGTGAAGATGGGAGAAAAATGAATAAAATGAAAGCTATAGAATCTTGGATAATAAATGGGCTTTTGAATGCATATGAAGCACTATAGCTTGGAGCTTAAAATCTTTGAGAAGAAATGGGAATTAGAATGCTTACAAAGTGCAATGGCTTGAAGCTATGAAGCTAAATGCAAAAATTGAAAAGGATCATGGGGTCCTACGTGAGCATAAATGCTATGGAGACAAAGCAAAGCAAGAGAAATCAATACTAAATCTTTCTCCTAAGGGAAAGCTTTGAATCCTTTTAAAAAGAGAACTAAAGAAATGAACTAAGAGGCTCAAAGGCCTTTAAAGAAGCTTGAAAACTCTTGTGAAGATGAGAAGAGAATTCCCATAATTTAAAAATAATGAAGAGGTGAGGGGTATTTATAGGTGTGAGAAGCACATCAATGGTGGAGGTGATTGGAGAGTTTACTCATTTGATTAAAAAGTTAACATGCTTGATTAGAGAGTGAACTAGGATTGATTGGGAGTGAACTAGCCTTGATAGCCTATCATAGAAGAAGAAATAGAGTTAGCATGTGATTGATTAGAAGGTAGTAGAATTTATTTGGAGTTAGAATGGAGTGATTAGTATTCTTGAGTCAGTCAGGAGGAGTTGATGATCAGTTAGGGAAGATGACTCATGCAATCAGGGCTCAATTTGGAGCAAATTTGGGCCAAAACTAGAAGAAATCATGCATGTTAAAGATGATAGGGTCACCCCTTTCACCAGGGTAGATTTCCCTTGGAGATCCTTTTTAAAATGTAGGGTTGACCCTTTTACTAGGGTAGGCCTCCCCTTTTAGCAGGGTGAGTCACCCTTGGAGATCTTGTAGGGCATAGGGAACTTTTGAGAGCTCATTTGGGCACATATGGACTCATTTTTGGGAGCCATTTTTTAAATTGCATAATTTTTTGAGAACTACGTAATGGTGCTATTAGTTTTTATTAAAACACATGGAAATTGGGTTACCTAGAGAGATCCTAAAGACATAAGGGGTGTCCCATAAAGAATGGCTCTGGTAGGTCATATGGAACTTTAGAGAGCTCATTTGAGCACATACAAAATCCTTTTTGGGTACCATTTTTTCAAAATTGATTAATTTTTCGAGCAACACATAGTGGTGCCATTAGTTTTTCTTGCAAATGTCTCAAAATTATACTTTTAGGTTGATTTTCCCTAGATATCTTTTCAGTCTCTCAGGCTACCCTACCCTAATAGTTTTGGTAGGCAATTGGAAAGTAAGTTGGATGGATGGGGAAGAAATAATGGATGGAAAAGCTCCTAGGTAAGATGGATTTCCCTTCTTTTGAAGTGGATTAGTCATGTCAGGGATAGAAAGTGATAGAAATGATTTGTCAAACATGGGTTAGGTGAATAGTAAGAAGGTTTACAAGACCTTAGAAGGTTAGCATGGAGGTTAGAAAAGCACAAAGTGAAAAATAAACAAAGACATGTCACCAAGAGGATTATTGTTGAGAGGTATGTATATATTTCACGCTTACATTTACGTGATTAGGACTATAGCTCATCCTTGGGCTGCCATGTAGCCCTGTCCATCTTCTTAATACTTACATATTTGCCCCCTAGGGGATGATAGTCTACATGAAAGGTAGGTACCATTATTGACTAGGCTCTTACCTGTTGTTGTTGTCCCACATTTGTACATGAGATAACAAGCATTAGTTTGACTTCATGATACACTTTGAAATAAGTGTTGAAATGGGAATGAGAGGACATACCATTGATGCATGAGTTTTGAATATACCCGAGTCGCCTCATTTTGTCATGAAGTCCTGTAAGGATGAGATACATGCATAAAACAAGGACATGACATGTACTATGGAAATAAAACACATGATAAGATAGAGAGAAGAAAAAATTCTCCATTAATTGCATATTTTGAAGAACATATTCAATTTTTAGGGATTTTTGAGGCTTTTACAATTTTTAAGTTTTTTTGAGTTTCTAAATTTTATGGTTTTTCTAAAGATTTTGTGAAGGTATAAGTTGATATTCCTCAAGGTCTTTGAGAGACCTATTTTTATTGAAGAGATTATACCCTTTCCCCCTTTCATGTGGAGACTTGCACACTTGACTGCATAGTTTTTCTCTTTTGATTCAGTTGGAGGAGTGACTTATACTCAGACATTGTTTTGCACTTAGTATTTTGAGACCTGATTGGTTGAGATCTATATGTAGCTTCAATTGACATCTTGTACTTCACTTTTCCTCTTGTGCATATGGTTGGCTAGAGCTTTTATTTTTCTTATGAGAATGCATACCTATGATGATCACACATGGATGATGCAATTTGTTTTTGTCTTTTTTCTGATATAAATGAGATGTAACGTGTTTGGATGTTATTCACAAATATGAAATGTAAAGTAGTATGTTTTTGTGTATGAGGAAAAATCGATTAAATCTAAACTAATAAAATCAAAGAACCCAACAACATAAAGAAAACGAATTTAAATAAAAGCCATAACAAATAATCAATGAAATAAAGACTTTTACTAAAATCTGTATTGTTTCCTTTGGATTGAATGTGGATTGCTCAATGAAGTTGCAAAACCATAGCTGCAACAAGCAAGTAGTGTGCTCAAGAGATCAATGTCAAAAGATCGTAAGAGTGCTCAATCGACGCATTTTGTATGCTCAAAGCTCTGTTAAGTATGCCTGAGAATACGATCGAAGAGAGAGGTAATGAAGGAGATGAGGGGGGTTTATATAGATTTCAAGGAAGATCGATCAACGGCCCAGATAATTCAGAAGAATCAACGGGGGAGAACAGTTGAGGAACATGCAACGAATAAGAAGAAGACACGTGTCTTGCTTTCTTTTGCATGAGAGGAGTTATCAAGAATAGAAGAATGAGTTAACTGAAGAGATGGATCAATTAAAAGAATAAAGCAATCGGTTAAGTGATTTAAAACAAGAAGAAGAGATTTGCATGAGAAAAGAAGATATTTTGCTTTGTTAAATATAAAAAGCTTGAGTTATATTAGAGATAACTCAAATTTAGAAGAAAAAGTAACTTAGATAAATAATTGATTTATTTAAATTTAGAGGAGATATTTTGGAAGAAATAATTAAATAATCAGGATTATTTAATTTAGAAGATTTGAAAGCAAATTAAATAAATAAATTTATTTAATTGTTGTGCATGATTTTGGAAGAATAGAAGATTATAAATAAAATATTTGATTTTATTTATTTTTAGAGGATCAGATAATTTAAATAAATTTGCATAATTTATTTAAATTTAGAAGAACAATTGATTTAATTAAATAATGTAAGAATTATTTAATTTCAGATAAGAGGGAATTTGTTGAATTAATTAAATAATTAGGATTTATTTAATTAACGCGGATTTGAAATTTGGAAAGAGGATAATGGTCTAATTAAATAATTAAAATTATTTAATTGTTGAAGAATAATAGAGGAATCTGATTTAATTAATTAAATAAAAAGAATTTATTTAATTAATGTCTCAAGTATGTGATTTAGAAGAATTTAGTGAAATTAATTAAATAATTAGATTATTTAATTAATGTTTGAAATGCAGGTGATTAGACAGATTATGAAATGCCAGTGATGCGGTGACACGGTCATTTTAGGGTGTCTACATTTTGCCCCTCTTTGATGTGATGCAATTTATAGCGTTGCGTTAAAGAAAATGATTGTTGAAGACATGATATAGTTTATTAATGCCCCAGTGTAGCTAGTTGCCCCAGCGTATGCCCCCTCGAGCGAGAAGACGGGGAAGCGATAGAAGAACGGGGTTGACGCTCGACCAGAAGAGTACGCGACTAGATAGGAGGAAAAGCAGCAAGGGTTGGGAAGAAAAGCTAAGGGTGGGACACTATAAATAGGTCCCATGGGGACCACAATCCTCATTTGCATCCTAGGAGATTCTAAATTTAGAGAGGAGAGCATCCAAACCTAGTGGAGAGAGGGTTGAGCAGACAGTAGGGAGAGATGCTGATTCCAGTGCACAGCCATCAGGCGGAGTTGGTGCGGACCTACAAGAGGCTAGCAGGAGCTCCGGCAGCGGTAAGTGATCGAAAACCCCCTTTGCATTTGTCGTGTGAGGGTAGATTAGGGCTAGGTTTAGGGGGGTCAGCTAGGTCAGCCAAAAGCGCTTTAGGATGGCACGGCGCATATGGTAGTCGTGTGCAGCGCCTTTGGCGCGCCGCAGCGCGGGTGGTAGTTACATGCAGTGCGGTTGGTAAAATCGCATCGCTTCTAGTTAAATTGTTCGTGCCGCAGCACATTTGCAAAATCCCGCAGCGCATTTGGTATAGAGGTATAGCGCACTTGGCAGCTTAGGTTAGCGCAATTGGTGGGTGGGAGAAAAAATCACGTCACTTCTGGTAGGACAGAGCGGCGTGGTTGGTAGGCTGGCATGGCGCACTTGGAAAACAAGGCACATGTGGGAGAGAAAAACAAATCATAGTTGGATAAGCAGTACAATGCGTTTGGCGAGGGGGTACAACGCTTGTGTATAAATCAAAGCGCTGTTGGATTAAGTAGCAGAAAAATTAGTGAAGGAGCATGGGTGGGAAAAGAGGATGCCTATCCTAGGGGTCAAAAGAGGAAAGGGATGGTTGGGGGCTACAGAGCATAGCATAGGGGTAGATAGGATGTTGAGGGATTGGTTATAGAAGAACTGACATGTGATTTGTTATGGATGCAGAGGATTTTGCCACCATTGATGTCACGAGAGTGACATCACGCGATAGCGCACGAGGTTGTTCAGTTGACCTGGGAGGAGGACGCATTCTTAGAGCATGCAGGACTATGGCACGTGGCTCATTTGACACACAATAGGGCAAATCTTGCCCTAGTGACAGCAGTGGTAGAGAGGTATCACAGCGAGACATTGTCGTTCCACTTTCTGACAGGGGAGGCTACAGTGACACTGGAGGATGTATACCGCATCCTGAGGATTCAGATAGATGGAGAGATAGTGGACTTTGACCTGGCACGGGGTGAGGCAGGCTTGGAGGAGGTTTTCTGCACAGATGACCTGTGGATAGATGACGGGGAGATCCGATGGGTAGACATCCCGAGACTCTGTGATAGGATCCGATGGATAGTTGCGTCACTGATTGGCGGCTTCCTGTGTCCAGATAGG
Source organism: Cunninghamia lanceolata (assembly GCA_027924645.1). Taxonomy (NCBI): domain Eukaryota; kingdom Viridiplantae; phylum Streptophyta; class Pinopsida; order Cupressales; family Cupressaceae; genus Cunninghamia; species Cunninghamia lanceolata. Next base: position 1,732,565 of record BSBN01001031.1, on the reverse strand, counting down.
AGATCCACAGGTTTATCAGTTGGCTGGGGGACTGTACTATCAAGGATGTTCACCCATGGCAGACAGTATGCGTGGGGACCCTACATGTTGGGACAGCTATATCATGACCTGCACCATTGTGTGTACAAGAGAGGTAGGAGCCTCTCCGCAGGGGTGATGTTATTACAGGTATGGGCATGGGAGCATATTCCAGTGATCCGACCCATGGCATAGCGCCATCGAGACAGGGGTGAGCCATATGCATTCTTATATGACGGGGTGATGACACATCGGAGGATGGGGTCTGTTAGCTATTGGAGGCGGCAGATTGACGAGATGGACCTGTTCATATGGAGGCCCTGGTTACTATGCGAGGAGTGGGATGACGAGCACGAGCAGCTCATGTATTGTAGACAGGTGCGATATCTGTTCGGGAGACAGACAGATATGATAGAGAGATATCTTCCAGAGCGAGTTCTCAGGCAGTTTGGATTGCCGCAGGGACTACCCGTGGGGGAGGCCACACATGCCAGGACACGGAGGGAGGTTGGAGACTGGGATGCAGAGATCCCAGTGGCTACAGCATTGGCAAAGGTACGGGGACTTGTCCCCATGAGATGGGATTGGGACTCTGGGTTGGCAGACCTAGGGATGCTGCCAGAGTATGATCAGTACTGGCAGACACACAAGCCGATGAGATTGACTACACCAGGTGTGGCAGGGGCAGTGGGAGAGGTACTAGTCCTCGGAGGGGAGGCTAGGATGAGGCAGCAGGCCAGGGTAGCCAGGTAGCAGGCAGTGGGTCAGAAGGCAGGTGGAGAGGGTAGCGGCCAGCAGGCCGATGTGGAGATGGCAGAGGCAGTGGGCCCGGTCGTAGAGATCGATTTACAGAGAGCAGAGCGACTGCTGCAGGAGGAGATAGCCCAGAGGACTCGTTTAGAGCTTTGGATGGCACGACTAAGGAGGGATAGGGATATAACGCGGGTGGATGTGAGGCCACAGCCCAGGCCACAGCCCAGGCACAGACACAGGTAGCCTCAACAGCATAGACAGCCCTGGCACAGGTACAGGCACAGCTACAGGCCCAGGTGCAGGCATATAGATAGCTACAGGCCCAGGTACATGCACAAGCACAGGTACAGGTGCAGCCGCCAGCCACACCAGTAGTAGATGCCAAGGAGCTAGCACAGGCCCGGAGAGAGAGAGATGCAGAGGTACAATTGCGGTTGACTATAGAGGCCACACTCTTTAGAGTGAGGTGGGAGAGAGAGGAGGCACACCGCGCACTAGGTGCAGACCAGAGGACCTTATACAGTGAGCTCGTCCGAGTGTAGGGTGAGCTAGTATCAGCCGGTAGGGAGGCAGAGTACTACAGGGGTCTGTATGTGGGTGCGGTGCCAGCAGCTTAGCAGGCACTGAGCTACAGAGATAGGAGCAGGTCTGGGGCATTTGGATCCCGTAGGACAGGGCAGTCAGCATCCTCAGTTAGGGGACCATTTTTACCACCAGGGGGAGGAGGAGGAGCAGCAGGGGGACCTCCACTGAGCACAGGGGGAGGACAGGGGCCATAGCAGGAGGGCAACTCTACCCACTAGGGCACATATACTTGTATATTGTATCATTTGTATCATTTTTAGACAGATGCCTGCGTGCATTCTGATGTATATTTTGCGGGCGCTTGATAGCCTTGATGTACTATACTGATGTATATTTGGATGTATACACACTTTGCATTATTGATGTAGACAGAGATTTTGTATTATGATGACCATTACATGATATATATGATGATCTATTCAGCTCACTGTTGTTCATGCTTTTGTGTATGCATTCTTTGATGTCATGGATGTGATGATATGTATGTATGATTATGGATTCAGGTGATGACATATGTTGTTGATATGATGCTTATAGATATATGATGATAGAGATATATGATGATATAGATGTGATGACTAGTGATATCTGACATGTGGGTTTTGCAGATATGCCCCGGGGAGAAGAACAGGAGGAGATGGAGACAGAGACTGTTGATCGATTACCGCAATGAAAGCGATATAAAGGTTGTGGGGATGGATGAAGGAGTTTGTTGCAATGGTTTCGCATTTGTATATAAAGAGCAATCCTTATTTTGATATAGGACGTGGATAATTCGCCACCAAGGTATAAAAGACCAAGGTGTAGAAAAATCCGAGTGCATGGACGTTGACTCTGCAAGCAAGCGGTTTGAACTTAGATCCTGTTAGACACAATATAACCTTGTTGGAACATGTGAATAAGCCATAGTCTTGAACATAAAATAAACTTCAATACATGTAAATGCACAAAGAATAGTAATATGTAAGATGCTAGGTCCTAACACACACAAGATAAATAGAATGCTAAGAAAGATACTAAAGATCATTTCTCAAACATGGCACACAGAAAGCAATGACTATGCCCCCAATCCGTACTGCATTGCAACATACCAAGATTATAGATAAATCAAGGTAGTCTTGAATAGGTATTGGAAAAGGAACAAAAGATAAACCATAAATCAAATTGACTGACTTACAAAGTAAACATACAGCCAACATATTCTCTTGCCAAAGAGGTTGCTCAGGATAGATTGGATAGGAAAGATAACAACCTTATCTTAGGAACTCTATGTCCGTTAAAGGGGGTTATCTACCTAAAAAGATAATATCTCACTGCAGGAAATGCCACATGTCGCAGGAGATGCGTGTGTTGGTCTCGATCATGGAACACTATGCAGAAGACAAGCCTGTTGATCTAGGGCTTTGGTTAAGCGGGACTTAGCTGATGTTGGCAATTGGAATGCAGGATAGTAGGTGACTCTAGAAGAAAGCTGCTTTGCTTCAGGTTTGTTAAGGACTTTTTGCTTTGAAAGGATGCGCTAGCTTGATGCTTGAGTGAGTCAAGTCGAGGTGAATGGATTTTGAAACATGGAAGACTAGAAGGATGGAATGCTAATGGATTGGGGCGGGTGGAGAATGATGGATCGTGTGTGCCTGAGTACTTGATACATCCTTTGTATTCCAGACTGCCTACATACCCTGTATCCACGGGATCAAGGCACACGACGATGAAAGATGAAAGTGATAAATATGTAGTTCTGGATAGAGTGATGAGATGGGTCAAGATGAAGAGGAGGGGATCTTATGTACCTAAGTACTGGATACTTCCTTCGTATTCCAGACTGCCTACATACCCATATCCATGGGATCAAGGTACCTTAAGATTGAAAATGATGATAATATGTAGTTCTGGGTGATGTGATGATGTGGGAAAAGTGTTGAGAAGATAACAACCTTATCATAGGAACGATGTGTCTGTTAAAGGGTGTTACCTGTGGGAAGGAGAAAGAGATTGAAGTATGCGCTGCGAACCATGAACAAGGAACCAATCCTAGACCTAAATTAAGGAAAGGGTTGCCCCCATTCTGGTAGAGGAAACTTGATGGGTGACTGCCGAAGAAGACACAGAAAGCTTTGACCTAGGACAAGACAGTGTTAATTGTAGACATAGATCAAGACATGGGGTGACGATGACGGACATTGACAAATTTCCAAGCTATACTAGATAGGGAGAAGGAAATGCAAACAAGGTCAATGGTTTTATTATGGATAGACGGATGAAGCGTGTTGCGAACTGGACAAGGAGTGGACAGGACTCGATAGACGATGGATGCTGACTCTACACATAGCGCCTGTTTGCCAAGTTTTCACTATGGTACTTATCCAAGGCGCCTGTTTGCCAGGTTTTCGCCAGAGGATGGATTTTTTTTTTTTTTTGGAATATGCTGAGGATCAGGCATAGAACTTCTTGAGATGGACACTGTTAAGTGGCTCATCCAGAGGAATGCCGTCAGGTGTAGCTAAAGTATAAGCTCCTGATCCATATACTGCTATGACAATAAAGGGGCCTAACCAGTTAGGCTCAAACTTGCCCTTCTTTTCTCGATCTGCTTGATTTCTCTGATTCTCCTTAAGTACAAGATCACCAACTTGAAACCATCTTTCTTTGATCTTTTTGTTGTAATTGCGCCGAAGGCAGTTTTGGTAGACATGGAGATGATTAAGTGCGGCAAGGTGCCTCTCATCTAGTAGTTCAAGCTCAGCTAATCTGGAAGTGCGATACTCGTCTCCGCCGATCAGGTCCTGCATGGAAACTCTGAGGGATGGGATCTCGACCTCTATAGGTAGGATGGCTTCAGAGCCAAAGACCAAGGCATATGGGGTGGCACCAGTTGGTGTTCTAATACTAGTGCAGTAGGCCCATAGGGTGGGATTGAGTTGCAAGTGCCAATCACGACCAGCTTCATTGACTATTTTCTTGAGGATTTTGAGAATGGTTTTATTGGAAGCCTCAGCTTGGCCGTTACTCTGCTGATAGTAGAGAGTTGAAAAGCGATGTCAGATATTGTATTGTGTGCACAAGGCATGGACATCTTGGTTCTTGAATGGTCTCCCATTGTCAGTGACAATGGCTTGGGGAATACCATACCGGCATATGAGGTAGTTTAGGATAAACTTAGCTATTTGCTTACCGGTGATATAGGTCATAGGAATGGCTTCTACCCACTTCGTGAAATACTCAGTGGCAGTAATGATAAACTTGTGGCCATTGGAGGAGGAAGGGTGGATTTTTCCTACGAGGTCGAGACCCCATTGAGAAAAACGCCATGGAGTTATCACAGGTTGTAATTCATGAGCTAGTGCGTGAATCAAATTTCCATGCTGTTGACATTGTAGACACTTCTTAGCAAACTGCACATCATCTTGCTCTATTGTAGGCTAGTAATAACCTGTTCTGAGTATCTTCTTAGCAAGATTAGGACTGGTAGAATGTGCGCCATAGACACCTTCGTGTATGTCTCGTAAGGTAGCTTCAGCTTCTTCTGCGTTAAGACATCGTAAGAGGATACCATCGAGACTCCGGCGATATAGTGTATCACCCAGAATGATGTAACGGGAGGATCGACGGATAAAGGTTTTACGTTGGGTGGATGATAGATCAGGGGGAAAGGTTTTGTTCTTGAGGTATTCATAGATATCTTCGTACCATGGGGAATTGGGACCAATAAGTTCGCAGATGATTTCAGTAACAGGAACATCGATGGCTGGTATCAACAATTGCTCGATCAAGAATTCACACTTCTGTGTATTTGCAGGCATGTCAATCAATGACCCTACAGAAGCCATAGAATCTGCAGCTTTGTTATGCTCTCTTGGAATTTGCTCAAATGTGATGCTAGAAAAGTGTGGTTTGTAGGCATCCATTAGTTGCTTGTAGGGGACCAACTTTTCATCCTTTGTTTGGTATTCATCCGTGACTTGGCGAATGACTAGCTGTGAGTCTCCATATACTTGTAATTCTGTGATGTCCCATTGAACTACTGTATTGAGACCTATGAGCAGTGCTTCATACTCGGCTATGTTGTTGGTGCAAGGGAATGCAAGCTGATAGGACTTTGGAATGTAGTCATTCTGAGGTGTAACAAATAAGATGTCGGCTCCTGATCCATTCTGTGTGTAAGAACCGTCAAAGTATAACTTCCACATTATGGAGTTAGCAAGAGTGGAGATTTTCATCAAGAAAGTCAGCTACCATAGGATGTGTATCTTTCATAGGTGCTTCTGCTAGTTGATCCACTAGAGCTTGTCCTTTGATGGCTTTACGATCCATGTACTCAATATCAAACTCACTAAGGATCATGACCCATTTAGCTAGTCTGCCTGTGAGAGCTACTTTTGCTAGTAGATATTTCAGGGGATCAATCTTGGCTATCAGATTTGTGTGTTGGTTCAGCATGTAATGCCGCAACTTTTGGGAGGCGAACACTACTGCTAAACAAGCCCTTTCCATTGGTGAATAATTGAGCTCATATCCCACCAAGGTTCTACTAATGTAGTAAATTGCATGCTCTTTTCCTGTGTCATCATTCTGTGCTAGCAGGGCCCCCAAGGCCGAGTTTGTAGTGGAGATATATAATATCAAAGGTTTGTCCGCAACTGGTGGAACCAATACAGGAGGTGTAGCTAGATACTCTTTAAGCTGATCAAATGCTGCTTGACACTTATAATCCCATTAGAATGAGACATCTTTGCGGAGTAAGTGTTGAAAGGGTTTACATTTATCTGCTAGTTGTGATATGAAACGCTGAATGGACTGCAACCTTCCTTGAAGGCTCCTTAGTGCTTTAAGGTTCTTGGGTGGAGGCGTCTCCACTATAGCCTTTACTTTCACTGGATCTACTTCGATGCCTCTACGAGATACAATATATCCCAACAGCTTCCCTGATGTTACACCGAATACACACTTCTTTGGATTGAGTCTTACTTGATATTTTTCAAGCCTGTCAAAGATCTGTCCTAGAACCTGTATATAATCCACCCTAGAAGATTTAGCCAGTATATCATCAACATAGTCTTCCATGATGTGATGAAAGAGATCATGGAAGATCACTGTCATTGCTCTCTGATAGGTTGCTCCTGCATTCTTCAGACCAAATGGCATGACACACCAACAATAATTGCCCCAAGGACAAGTAAAGGTTGTTTTATGTTGATCTTCTTCAGCTATCCTTATCTGATTGTAGCCAGAAAATCCATCCATGAGAGAAAGCATCTCGTGACCTGCTGTCAAGTCCACTATACAGCGATGTTTGGTAGTGGAAAGTCATCTTTGGGACATGCTTTGTTGAGATCTCTGAAATCATTACACATGCGGATGCGCCCATTGGGTTTAGACACAGGTACAATGTTTGAGACCCAATCTGAATAGTCAATGGGTCGTATGAACTTGGCATCCAATAATTTCTGTATTTCCACTTTCACCAAGAGAGCTATCTGTGGGTGCATCTTTCTCAACTTTTGCTTGACTGGTTTCACCTTGGGATCAACTGTGAGATAATGAACAACTAGCTTAGGGTCTAACCCTGGCATATCGGCATAGGTCCATGCAAAGTTGATGGTTCGTTGCAAGAAGAAGTTGTTAAGATTTCTGTGCTCTGTGTCAGATAATGATGCCGCTAGGAATGTTGTCTTTGGATTTTGTTCTGTGCCCAGATTTATCTCTGTAGAATCTTCCACTAGGAGAGCTGATTTCTCTTGATACTTAGATGGTAGGGGAAGGTCAAATCCTCCATCCTCAGGTGCCACAGTTGGGTTTTCACCTTTGGATACATCCTTTGTTTTTACTATTTTGGGATCAGGAGGTGCCACAGTGTGGTTTTCACCTAGAGATCTTTCTTTATTTGTACTTTTGCGACTGGAGGATTTGGCATTCTCACCAAAATAAGCCGTTGGCTCTAGTTCCATTACAAAACCTACTTTATGATCACCCAAAGGGATACCTTCCCGAAGTCCCATGAACTCAGCTAAAGCTTCGTCATTCTGAAATACATCTATAATGGGGGCCCCTTGTTGGTCCCAATCAATAAGTTCAGGTTAGACTAGTGTGACATTCTGGGTGTTGGTAGTGGAGGTTAATGATATGGAGGATAGTGTAAAAATGGAGGATTCTACGAATAGGATGGTCATATGGAGGGAAGAGTCATCGATGATATCCTCTGTAGATGTTGAATCGGCGGGAAAAGTGTCTGCTACCTCGTCGAGGATATACTCGATGTCCAAGGTGCGTGGTACGTTCTTATCAAATCCTAATCCTTTTTTGTCTAGCTTCTTTGTTACAACAATGGGTTTCATAGTTCCTTGATTCTGTTTCCCAAGGCCACCTTTGCCTTTATAGCCCATGTTTTTCACTATTCGTAAGCCATTGCCATATTGCTTGACTGGTATTGTGACTGGTTCTTTCTCTTTATAGAGCCAAGAAGAGATGTCCTCAATAGTTTCCTCTTCCAATAACCGTCCATGTTGGAATTGGGTTAGGAATGTTGGGGGAGGAATAGCTACTTTTTTGGTTACTTTGGCAATGGGTGGTTGGCCGTAAGATTTTGGAGATAAAGGCATCTGCCCTACACAACAAGATTCGGAGATATCATAAGTGCCGAAGCCTATATCCCAGACTCGAGCTGTGATTTTGGGGAGGTTGGTAGATTCACTTGTAGAGGCTTGCGTCAGAGTTTCAGGATCAACATATAGAGGGGATTCAAGGGCTTTGTCATTTTTAGGCACTTGGTTGCAATTCTTATAGCTTCCTTGCAAGACACGACAGAATTCAAAAGGATTAGGATCTCCTGGGATGGTGATCTCCATACCATTGTATGGGAACCTTAGAGACTGATGGTACGTGAAGGGAACAACTTTCATTGCATGGATCCATGGGCGACCTAGGATAATGTTGTAAGGCAGCTCAATATCAAGAACTTGACACCTAGTTTCCAGTATGACAGGGCCTAGTTGTATCGGTAAGTGGGTAACACCTTCTGAATGGCATTCTGCATCATCATACCCCTTGATTGTAATACTATGATTAGTGTTGACGTGATCCTCAGAGTATCCCAATTGCTTTAGTAACTTTAAAGAACATATGTTGAGACCAGCACCACCATCTATGAGGATGCGTTTGATTTTGCGCTTATGGATGAGAACTTCAATATGCAAGGCATCATTGTGACATGGATCATGGGATGGGAGATCTTTCTTAGAGAAGACCACATTGTAGGGTGAAGCAATGTTACCTACTATAGCTTCGAAATCTGCAACTGCTATGTTGTTAGGAATGGAAGACTCTTGGAGGGCTTTTTCTAGCACCACTCTATGTGCAGGTGATGACCGTAGAAGGTCCAAAATAGAGATCTGTGCTGGTGTTCTCCCTAGATGTTTGACAAGATTATAATCAGACTGAACCAGAAGCCTAGGTGTAGGAGCATGAATAGTGACATGACCACGACGAGTAGTAACAGCACAATCCGTAGATTTGCCTTTGATTGTGAGGGTAGACACTCGACTCTCTTCAAAATGACCTACAATGGAATCGAAGGACGTGGAAGCATGATTGATACCTTTACCTCTATCCTGTGGAGGAGGTGGACCATGATGAGGGAACGGTTGTTTGTACATATCTAGATCCTTGTTCGTGTGTTGAGCCACTTGTTCATCCTCAAAAGTGATTTGATTACCGTCGATGAGGTTTTGGATAAGGTGCTTGAGCTTCATGCACGACGCAGTTCTATGACGTTTGCTCCTATGGAACTCACAATATTCATTGTCTCTGTAGCATGCAGTTTTGTAGACAGGTTCTCCATATGGGGGAGCATCAGGTAAGGTGATGAGCCCTTTCTGCAAAGCTTGTTGTAAGACCGATTCGATGGGCACTCCCAAGGGAGTGAATTGACGTCGCAGAGGATAATCATGTTGGGGCCGCTCTTGTTGTCGCTGCTATTGGTTTTGATAAGGCTGCCTTTGTTGCTGCTGTTGTTGAGATGGAGCTTGACTTGGTTTGGAGAGTTGCAGCGGTGTTTGCAATGTTTGGACATGTTTAGTATCGACCACCCCATCATTGACCATGTTTTTGTTTTTGTTCCAATATTTGGGTTTATCGTTTGATTGTTGATGAGGAGCACTATCTTTCGTTTCCTTAAAGATTTTGACCACACCCTTAGCAATGAGGGCCTTCTCAATATTGATACCCTTGTATGTGATTTCATCGAAGGTTGTAGCACTAAGAATTTGCAAATGGAAACCTAACTCTTGGTTGAGGTTCTGCACAAATATGCTAACAAGTTGTTTCTCTGGAATCTTGAAAGGGAATTTGCTAGCCATTTGTCTCCATCGTTGAAGGAAAGAAATGAAAGTTTCACCATTTTTCTATTTATTGTTGCATAGATCAGTCATGGAAATCTCATGCTCTGTGTTGTAAGAAAAATGGGTGGCAAACTTCTCTGCTAGCTTGTTGAAAGACTTGATACCCGTAGGTAAGTGTGAGAACCATTCTATTGCTTGACCTCCAAGACTGTGAGGGAAGAGACACATAAGATATGTGTCATTGTGTGAGACCTCGAAGCAAGCAAGATAGAATTCCCTAAGATGGTCTTTTGGGTCACCTTTTCCTTTGTATTTATCGAACTTGGGAATAGTGAAATTTTGAGGAAAAGGGATCATTGGTAGTGACCAATCAAAAGGATAAGGACACACTTCCTCTAAAGAGAAGGTCTTTTTGGTGTGGCCAAACGTAAGATCAGATAGCTGTTGTTGCACCTCCGCAATCTTTAGCTCCATAGTCATGGGAGGGGTTGGTAACATCTCCTGTTGTCCAAAAAGTGGTTGGTGTTGCCCATATGGAAGATTATAATGTAAGCCATGCACGCTGGTGTTATAAGGGTCATAAGATTGATTAGGATCATATGGGTTGTACATTTGGTTGAGATTGGGTTGAAATTGGAGGTTTTGATTTGGAAGAGGTGGAGGTGGCGCTAGGTAAGACTGTTGGCTTTGTGATGGTTGAAGAAATGAATTGGGTGGAGGAAAGCTAAAGTGCATTTGATTAGGTTGTGAAGGCGGCACATAGCTTTGGGAAACTTGATGTTGGAAATGTTGAGAGTGGCTAGGCAATGTGTGAAAGAAGTTGAGCGAGGATGAACGTTGTGGAGGAGGGACATAGGTAGACGTGATTTGCGACGGTTGGGGTTGATTGAGGATGCAAGTAGAAGAAAGCTGTGGTTGGGGTTGCTTAAGGACGAGAGTAGAAGAATGTTGTGGTTGGGGATGCATGACTCTAATTGGTTGAGAGACATGAAGGTGTGATGATATAGGAGGTGGCATTTGTTGAGACCCTTGGTGCATGGCTGCATAATTGTTCCCCAGATTATAGTTTGGTGGGAAACCTTCACGTGATGGGGTAACCAAGATTCCACTTGCAACCAGTGTGGACACTTTAGGAGGTGGTTGCATATTCGATCGAGCTAAGGTGGCTTGCTTAGCTAACTCTGCTTGATGTTGGAGAGTTTCTTGTTGGTTTTTATAGATCTCCATAGGAGTCAACAGCGGTGATATGGGTCTCTCCCCTGTTGGATTTTGAAAAAGGGGGTTCCTATACTGTGAGCCTTGTGTAGGTAAGGGTGTAGTCACTGTTGACATGGTTTGTACTGCTTGTATGGTACCTTGGGCATTGTTGTTCTCCTTGAGAGTGGATAAATCAAAATCTTGAGGTAACTTGGCACCTTGCTCTGCAAGCAAGCGAAATAAATGATCTTGGTTCTCACTAAGGATTTTGTCAAAGGCTGCCATGACTCTAGGCTCTTGTATGATTTCATCAAGATCTTTCCCATCTACTTGAGAGGATTGACCTATTTCAAAGTGTTGCTCTTCTTGAGATGGGGTAAAATCTACAGTATAACCTTGAGGGACAAAATCTGGAGGCAATCTCGTGGTGTATTGGGAAATGCTTTCCAAAGGAACCCTACCTTCTTGAGGTGGGTTTTGCTCAATAGTATATCCTTGTGGCACAAAATCCGGAGGCAAGCCGGTGGTATATTAAGGCGTTCTAACCAAAGGGATCCTATCCTCCTAAGGATTGCTTGGTTCATCAATGTGCAGCATGTTCGGAGAGCTGATTGGTCTTGCCGCGGGGGTACTAGGAGTAACCTTGGGACTAATGTTGAGACGACCTAATTGTGGTGTGCGAGGAGGTGACTTGCGCTTCTTAGGGACAACTTGCTTGGACTTCATAGTTTGCTGGAGCGTAGTGGTTACCATGGAATACACTAGGACAAGACAGGAAATGCTGGGTTTCTGTGAGATGCTTTGAGAAACGGATAAACTCTGATGCACAAAGTACTGGACCAAAAGCGCTATACTGTTTGACCAGAGGCGCAGGACTGTGCAACCAAAAGTGTGCTACTGTGATGCCAAAGGCGACAGACTGAGCTACCAGGAGCGGGTTACTGCTATGCCAAAGGTGAGCTACAGTGACCAAAAGTGAGCTACTATTATACCAAGGGCGCCAAAGTAGAGTTTTTGCCAGAGGTGGGTTATTGCTGTACCAAAGGCGATCTATTGTACTACCAAAGGCGAGCTACTGTAATACCAGGGGTGCTAAAGTAGTGCCTGATGTTTCAAAAAGACAAAATTTGGGTAGATTGTTTCTGTTTCTGATTGGATTGGTTTGGCAAGAGAAAACACAACAAACAAGTGGTCAAAAAATAAGGGACTGACACAACAGATAGTGTATGTTCAAGGCTTCAAACAAGCCCAATGTTTCCACAGGTCTAAGACAATTGCAATCAATAACAAGCACTTTTTATCCCTATAGACAAGGTTTTATTGCAGTAGATCAGCTCACAGCTTAATACTCCATCGATAAAAATATCATTCCATAAAGGTGTCAGATATTTAGTATCTTTGCGAGAGACGATAGGTAGGGATATCTCACCCTCCCCCTGGAAAGCTCAAGTAGGTCACAAGAGCCTTATGTCCAAGGGAATACTATCTCTTCTCAAGGGAGCCAATGGTGAGTATCTTAAGGGTTTAAATCGATTTCCCTTGCACTGATGATTACAACAATGTTCGGAGGTAGGTCAGGTAGTCTCTATCTAAAATGGTTCTTAGTGACTTTGAGGGACCAACGCCTTACGAGCAATGCGACAAGCTACTAAAAGCTTTAACCAATCCTACTAAGAGTTTCAAACACTTCGCTCAATGTGAAAATCATTCCCACAAAGAGCTAGTACACCTCTTTTCAGTTTGGCACCACAAGGTAAGGCTGACGTCGGTTAGGACTTGGCTTTCGCCTTATCCCTTTTATATAGCGGTTCAAAGGAAAACTCCGCTTAGGGTCATCCCTTTTGGATGAAGCGCAATCCAAAAACAGGCCCTTCTAAAGGAAGTACAGAAAAGTAAGAGCAAGCACGTCAAACAAAGGTTCAATTGTCCCGTTATAAGAAAAATAAGGTGCAACTAAACTAGGCACACACGTTTGTAGTTGTAAATTGTCCCTTATGAAATGAAGTGTTTGGCATTCATGTTCATTGTCCCTTAAGAAAAGCAGTATGTTCCTAAGACTTAGTTTTACAGAAAAGATTTGTTCAATTATCCTTTTAAGCATGCAATGTGTTTCTAAGACTTAGTAAGATAAATCAAAAAAAGTTCTTCAACGCTCGTCCTACATGCACATGTTAAAAACACCTATTGGCTCTATGTGAGTAATAAGAAGCTGCAACAAGTGAGTTAGTTCCACCAAAATTTCACAAGTTAGCAAAAATAAATCAATTTTGACCAAAAGCGTTGCACTGTATTCCCAAAAGCGCTGTAAAACAGACCAAAAGCATAGCAGAATATTACCAGAAGCGTTGAAAAATAACCAGAAGTGCTGTACTGTGTTTTCGAAGGCACTGTGATGAAGACCAGAAGCGCAATACAATAATACCAGGAGCGCTGAACAATAACCCGAAGTGTGGAGCTGTGTTACCAAAAGCGTGATACAATATAGCCAAAAGTGCTGCGTTGTTTCAGACCATAAAAAGGTTAACTTTTTCAAAATAACCAGATCTAAAATAAAATTCCATGATTGATTGATTGTTCTGAGAAGTGGTAGCTGAGAGATCTGTGTTCTGAAATCTAGAAAACTCAGAAGCTATAACAAGACAAAAGATTAACCCAAAAATCGAAGACGCTCCTAAATAAGTCAGCTTAGGACGTACAAAAAGTAGGTTTGTCAGACAAATACATTAGCTTGTCAGACAAATTAATAAGATAGATAACGCGAAAATCCTGCAAGACACTGAAGAAAGTCAGAAACGTAATTTAGCCAAAAGCGCTGTATAATACTACCGGAAGCACCTTTCTGTTATGCCAATAGCGTCGCTCTGTTCTACCAGAAGCACCGCAGTGCCCCCAAGGGCACTGAACTGTGCCTCCAATAGCGCTCAAAGATCCTACTAGAAGCGCTGTGCAATGTCGTTTGCGCTGTGCCGTACTGTGACTTCAAAAAAATAATTTCTCAAAAAAACAAAGGGATTAGTGGGTCCCACCGGGCGTGCCAGAATGTGTATGAGGAAAAATTGATTAAATCTAAACTAATAAAATCAAAGAACCCAACAACATAAAGAAAACAAATTTAAATAAAAGCCATAACAAATAATCAATGAAATAAAGACTTTTACCGAAATCTGTATTGTTTCTTTTGGATTGAATGTGGATTGCTCAATGAAGTTGCAAAACCATAGCTGCAACAAGCAAGTAGTGTGCTCAAGAGATCAATGTCAAAAGATCGTAAGAGTGCTCAATCGACGCGTTTTGTATGCTCAAAGCTCTGTTAAGTATGCCTGAGAATACGATCGAAGAGAGAGGTAATGAAGGAGATGAGGGGGGTTTATATAGATTTCAAGGAAGATCGATCAACGGCCCAGATAATTCAGAAGAATCAACGGAGGAGAACAGTTGAGGAACGTGCAACGAATAAGAAGAAGACACATGTCTTGCTTTCTTTTGCATGAGAGGAGTTATCAAGAATAGAAGAATGAGTTAACTGAAGAGATAAATCAATTAAAAGAATAAAGCAATCGGTTAAGTGATTTAAAACAAGAAGAAGAGATTTGCATGAGAAAAGAAGATATTTTGCTTTATTAAATATAAAAAGCTTGAGTTATATTAGAGATAACTCAAATTTAGAAGAAAAAGTAACTTAAATAAATAATTGATTTATTTAAATTTAGAGGAGATATTTTGGAAGAAATAATTAAATAATCAGGATTATTTAATTTAGAAGATTTGAAAGCAAATTAAATAAATAAATTTATTTAATTGTTGTGCATGATTTTGGAAGAATAGAAGATTATAAATAAAATATTTGATTTTATTTATTTTTAGAGGATTGAGATAATTTAAATAAATTTGCATAATTTATTTAAATTTAGAAGAACAATTGATTTAATTAAATAATGTAAGAATTATTTAATTTCAGATAAGAGGGAATTTGTTGAATTAATTAAATAATTAGGATTTATTTAATTAACGTGGATTTGAAATTTGGAAAGAGGATAATGGTCTAATTAAATAATTAAAATTATTTAATTGTTGAAGAATAATAGAGGAATTTGATTTAATTAATTAAATAAAAAGAATTTATTTAATTAATGTCTCAAGTATGTGATTTAGAAGAATTTAGTGAAATTAATTAAATAATTAGATTATTTAATTAATGTTTGAAATGCAGGTGATTAGACAGATTATGAAATGCCAGTGATGCGGCGACATGGTCATTTTAGGGTGTCTACAGTTTTAAGTTCTATGAATACCACGATGTTATGACATGTTTTATTGTTTTATATATTTGAAATGTATGCAAGTGGAATAAACAATGTGAATGCTCTTTAGTAGGATTTTTGACTTAGGGGATTGCGAGTTGACTTGACATAGGGAGACCTACTAAACCATGAAATAGGATTTTGGGAAGAACTCATGTGTGAGCATGAAGGATATTGAAAGTTCCTAATTTTGTCTTTGCAAAAGGCTAGATATTGATCCTTGTCTAGATAAAAACATTTTGATAAAAATTCAAGTTAGGAAAGCAACAAATTTTATTAGCACCTTTTAGACTTAGATCAAAGATGGACAACAAGTTAGACCCGAGGTAAAGGAAAGGCCCGAGAGAGAAGATGGTCATAAAGATAGTTAGACTCTTGATTTTGCTCAGCTAGTGTGTGTGTGTGTGTGTGTGTGTGTGTGTGTGTGTGTGTGTGTGTGTGTGTGTGTGTGCGCGCGCGGGCGCGCTTTGTACCTCTCTTTTTTATTTTCTATGATAGATGCCACCCTCATAGCTTTGAGCTTAGACTTATCTCCACTCAAGAGTATGGACATCAACAATCTTCTTACTTATTATTTTTTTCTCTTTTTTTTTTCGTATTTTGTAGCATCATCAATTTTTTTTTCTTGTATTTTCTCTCTTTTTTGATTTTTTATGATCTCTTTTTTTGCACTCTTGTTTTTTGATTGATTCCTATAGTCATGATCCCCCTAACATTTTTAGCTAGGAAAGATAAGGAGTTGAGCGCCACCAAGAGATTTCACTATCTAGTGGGATTTCCTTTTCGCTAAGGAGGAATGGGGACGGACTACTTGCAAGCTTCTATTGGGTATTATAGGTTTAAATACTGATTTCACTTAGACCTAACATTATGACTCGTTAAGACTAGGATTAGTATAAAGCCAAGAGCTTGAATTTATTTTGAATTTGTTGGGAAAAGTAAAGGGGAAATGACTGATGGTAAAGATGATTTTAAGGATTCTCAAAGACTTAGAAGGTATACCTATACCTAGGCAACCTTAGACTTCTTACTGGGATAAAAATTGAACAAGAGCATGTCACTCACAAATGCATGGTGGAGTAGAATGAAGAATGCAAATTTTGTTTTTCTTGATTGGAATTTTGTACTTTTATAGATTTTTGAGTTTATTTCATTTTTTTGGGTTTTTGTGATTTCTATAAAGTTTTGAGATACTGAACTCTTCTCCTTCCATAATGCATGTAAGTGTCATTTCTGACGTCTTCCTTAACTACGTATGGCCCTATCCAATTTGGTCTAAACTTCACTTGAAAGTCTTTGCAAGGACACTCGAAGACTTGGTATAAAAATGTCTTTGAATTCAGTGAGGAATTTTGTGTACTCATATTTTTATTGTTTGATGATTTGTCCCCTAGCCTTGTTATTTTCTATTCTTGTATAGTTTCATCAATTTTGAACTTTTGAGGGGAAATTTGAATTAATGATGACTCTCCTAGTTTTTGTGTGGGTTTTGGTTCTCCTTTTTTCTTAGTGGTGGTCTTGACTATATGGATGCTCATATCTGGTTCAATAGGAATGGATGCTAAATTGAATGGAGCATAAGACTTTGTTGAGTGGGGATCGAAGGGGAATTCTATTGTTGCCCCCACCCTTGTACAATTTGAGGTTTTAGCTATGTTTGTGTTTTTTTTAGATGTCTCCCCTTTTCATAAGTGTTGATTTTTGGGTCACTAATGGTTTTTATGGTCTTTCCCTTCTTTATGACTTGTTCAACTTTATAAAGATTAAAAGGGCTAGGGTCTCCTATGATGATGTGGGTTTGTCCCATGTGTGAGAAGTGGACTTCTTAAAATAATGTGGAGGGAACAACCCTTATCCTATTGATCCAAGGTATTCCTAGGATCATTTTGTAGGTGGTTTTTTTGTTGATGACATAAAATTTGGTTGGGAGAGTTTTGGGACCCAATGTGATTTGAAGATTGAACTTACTCATAGTTTTGATGTTTGGGTTATCATTAATTTTAAGGATGGAAGTTTCTCATGTGATTTGAGTTTCATCATAACCCATTCTTTGTAGAAGAGAAAAAGAGACTATGTTGATTGCAAAACCATCATAAATAATCACACATTTGCTAGAATAGTCTTGAACTTAGATTATTAAGCAGAGGGGGAGATCGCCCTATTTAGCTATGTCAATGTTTGAGGGCAACATTTCAAGATTCAATTTCAAAGAAGAACACTTTTCATTTGGAGTGTTTTGAACTTGATGGCATAGACCTAAGGCATTGAGGAGAGCATTCTTGTGTGTAGGAGAACTCTTGAGAAGTTCTAATGTGTGAGAAAAAATTGAATGACTAGGGGTGTCATCTGGTCATTTTGGTCTTTGGGTAATACAAATCTCTAGATCTTTCTCTAATTCCACAAGGTTTGAAGTGTTTTGATCAAAGGTATTTTGATAGTTCTTGGACTATTTCCTTCATCTTGTGATAATGTGTCCATGAATGGTTGATCTTCTAGGAGGTTTGATATGAAGTGATGGTACTCCCGATATGACTTGATATCATGCCCCCTTCTCTCGTGAAATGAGTAGTATTTGTTATGATCGTAATTTTAAGGTTTATGATGATTGTTGTATGACTTCTTGTTGATTCGCAGGGGATAGTTTGGCATTTTGGTTCCATAAATTTGTATGGCTATTGATCTTCCATGGTGAAGTGTTTTCTGACCCATCTATGTTTTAGTTGTTTGTCAAGGATTTTTTATTGCTATTATGGTTTACCAACCTTCCACTAGCATCATACTCCCTTCTTCCACTATCAATAGTAGCTTGGTCAATTCTAAGGGTTCTTTCAAGCATTTCTTCATATGATTTATAAGGGAGTTTTTGGACTTGTTCTCATATGTCATTGTTGAGAGTGTGCAAGAAGAGATCACAAAGTTCCTTATGATCCATGTTTGGTGTGCTAGTTGAAGAATAGAGAAGTTTCCTCCATCTTGTGATAACATATGTGACCGACTTGTTTTCTTGCTTAATCATTAAAAAATCTTGTATTCCTATCTTGACCAGTTTGTTTATGTCAAATGCAACCACAAATTGATTGATGAGTTGCCTAAATGAGTGGATTGATGCTTCTATAAGTTGATAGTACCAATCTAGAGAAATACCCTCCAAAGTCTTTAGAATTGTTTCTACCACCCCATCCCAAGGATGGAGTTTCCACACTACTATGATGTAGGCCTTGATAAGTGAGTTGGAATTATTAGGATAAGGTTTCATTAACCTTACAATCCTAAGTCATTTTCATGTGTCTCCATGATCCTTGGAATGTGTTCTTGGATGCCTAGAGACATGAGAGATTAAATGTTTATTATTTATTTGTCTATGACTAATAGTAGATGAATTCATAAAGGTGGGACCCACTTGGATTTGCATGAATTTAATATTGTTGCATACACCTTGCATGAGTCTTTTGTGGTAGTTCACTTTGGAGGTGGGGTCCATATGGACTTGCATGTATGTGCATGTTCTTTGCATGTCATCCAAATTGGGGCACCAAGGCTTGCATATCATTGGTAAGTGATTGACCACTCATTGTTGTCAGTATTTGATTGGCTATGGTTTGGGTGCCCATGAAAAAGCTATGAGAAGACTTATGGTAATTCACTGATTTTATTGGTTGCCCAAAAAGGAAGGCGTATGGTTTTTGCATGTGGTTTTGACACTTGTTTTGAGAAACCACAATGGTATTCTCACATGCAGATCTTCTATATATATGCGCCTTTGGTTGGTGGTATTATGAGTGATTTTTGTAGGTTAAAGGAGTAATGAAGTGCTGTTGAAATTAAGAGAGAAATATTGTGTTGATGTAAAATTCTTTGAAATATTAATACAATCATTGGATCTCTTTGGGTGTGGAGTTTGTTCCCCCAAGGGTTTCTCCACATAAACACTATGTTATGTGTTTGATCTTCTGCTCCATTGTTACCTTGTGTTGTAAGATCTTGCATTCTTATGTAGCTGATTTGTGCCTATTTGTTGCTACTATCTTATGGTGATGCTATTATTGTTTTAAGTTAATCTAAGATGGTTATATCAAGCATGTTAAAGTGGCTAATTTTAGCATCATAAATAAGTTGAATATCTTCATGGTAATTCCATATTAAGGTAACTTAATTTCAGATTCGTAAACAATTTTAGATTTTCATATTATAGTAGTCTAAGCCTTGTATCTCACTAATTGGTGTCATATCTTGGTGATTTAATGATTGACAATTACATTAGAGATTGTTCATTTATTCCAACAATTGGTATTAGAGCATAAGGTTGTTCCATGGCTTGCATGTGCTTGTATGTGTCTGCATGTTCTTGCATGTGAGTTGCATGTACTTGCATGTTGCTTGCATGCGAGTTGCATGTTTCTTGCATGTGCTTTCATGTGATGGAATCTTGGTAATTTGGTACTGGGTATCCCTCCATTTTTAAATTTAGCTTGTAAAGCTTGTGGGAATCTGTTGGAAGGAATTGTAGAATTTTGGAGGTTTTTTGGGCTGCAATGGATGTTTTGTATGTTGACATTATTTTGCAGATCTGTTAGATTGGAAGCCTTGGTATCTAACTCTCAGATGGATATTGTCAATGGGATCTATTAAGGATCTTATTTTTCATGGATTTGGTCATGTGTATGTTCCTTATAGAGTGGTGACCTGGAGCTCATGTTTGGCAATATGTGACTATCCTCTTTCATGGTGGTCATGTTCCTACACCTTGTGGTCATATGCATTGAAGAGGTATTCATGTTGGGTGAGTGTTTTTTTCCCTCTATTCACATGGAAAACACCTACTATTTGGACTATTTTATGTAGTTCTTATGTTGGGTTCATAGTTTGTCTCTAGTTACATGAAAGTACAGGATGATTTTCCACTAGTTGCATGTGGGTTTTTGAGTTGGTATTTTTGTGATATGGACACTCCTAAACAACCTGGTTTCACTTTTTCATATTCATATTATTTTGGATATGTAGGCTTTACAATTTTCTTGTTTCAAAAGGCTGTGGATTTGTAGATCTGTGATATATCATTAATTCTAAATGTTTAAGTGATTTCAGATTTACTAAGAGAGATGGTTTTACAAGTTTTATGTTAATGAAAATCTATGGTTTGTAGATCTGTGGAAAGATTGTATTCATACTCTTAGAGTATTTTGTATGGAAATAATTGCAGATTTATAGGGCTTCTTCTTGGGTTCTTATTGTTGAACACACCAAGATACTGAGGGGGGGGGGGTGAATCAATATCTAAACAATCTTCAAATTTAACAACTTCAACGCATCCAAAGAAGATTAAAACTTAAGCATCATAGCATTAACATAAGCATAAAAGATTAACACAATGCACATCAACACATAACACTAGATATACATGGAAAACCCAAGAAGGGAAAAACCATGGTGAGGATTAACTCACATTATATGACGCTAAAAAATAATAACTTTTTTTTGGGGCTACAACCCAAGGAAGATACTACCCCCTAAAAAAATTGATTTAGGGTCACTCCCAAGGAAGCTACTACTCCCTAAAGACTTTGTTTTAGGGTCACTCCCAAGGAAGCTACTACTCCTTGAATTGAGAACACACTTACAAAAAATTATAGTATGACATTCCTTCTATTGTCTGAAAACTGACATTGAAACTCACACCTTTGATGATTACAATTCTACCTCTTCATACTTTCTTTTGATGATCAAATCAGTTAGGCACACTCTACACTTGATCACTATCACAAATATGTCTTCAAGATGAATCAGGATGGCATCTACAACTTCTTCTCTTTCTCCTTCAGTCGTACAACAAAATGCATTCATTCTGCTCCTTATCTTGCATGCGAGCCCTATCAATCACTTTGTAATCACACCTCACCTTATTCAATTTGATTTACAATTTATAAAAGATATTCCATTGAATACATTTCTTGTCAGCCAAATACAACATGAAAAATACATTTACAAGTTGGCCAGACAACACACAACATGAAACGTGTAGAGAACGAGTCCTAAACAAAACCACACATTACACCAGTAGAAGACCCATGCCTTGCTTAACCAGGTCCAAAACATCCTTCATAGCTTCAAACACCAAGGAATTACAACCACACAGTCCATTAATTTGAAAATAGGACAGCCTTAAGCAAAAACACATGAAACTTGAAGCATAATGCCCACAACAACTTGAAAACCTTGTGCGGTATTGGAAACAAGAAAGATCTTCATGAAAACCTTCTAGATGAGTCTACATGACTCATAAAGCATCTCCAAACACCCCTTTACCTCCACACATCAAAGATTTGTGCCGCACATCTTCAACCATTAACTCTGGGAACAATAAGTCAACCAGAACACATTGCAACATGCTGTCATTGAGAAAACTAAGGTAGAAGACCACCAAGAACCTTGAAACTACAAGGAAGCATGTAATACACATCCATTAACATGTCCACAAAATCATAAAGCCAAAAATTACTTTCATAGGAATGCAGAGCATTCCAATAGGCCTTCAACACTAGCTCACTCTACCACAACACATGCTGATACTCTATCATGCATAACTCTCACAACAGAAGGACAAATCATCTGAAACTTTAGAATTATCACCTTCATTAAACTTGAACATATTATCAGAACCACATAGCCATATTTGGAAATGTGGAGGAATGTAGATCATTCCATTTCTGTTTAGTAGCTATCTTCAAACTGCAAAACATACTTCTGGAAATCTAGTCATCATAAAACTTGGAACATACATGCTTCAGGCCATCAATAACATCTTCTAACATTAGAAATACATCTGATCATCTTAGTGCTTCTAATTCCCATATTAGTATGTCTTCATACTTAACTTTACACTGATCAAGGCATGACATCCAACCATGAACTGTATCTTCTCTACATGACATCCAACCATGAACACTATCTTTTCTATTGGATAGGACATGACATCCAACCATGAACTATACCTTCTCTACACATGACATCCAACCATGAACACCATCACACCTCCTTGATAGTGTTGACATTAATGACAACCTAGTGACAGTGTTGACATCAATGACAACCCTAGGAGCCATATGTGTAACACTTATGATCTATGGTTACTGTTGTGTGGATTTATTTAGCAAATCAGGTCTAGCATTGATCCTGGGTGCTTGAGTCTTGAAAATCTACATGTTATATCTGGTTACCTTTGTTTTACATGTTTTTGATATCGATAAGCAGAAAAAGCAAGGGGTACCGATCCCTATTACAAAATAGCCCAAAAGGCACACAAAAGAGGCACAAGATGCCATAAAAGGAACACTAGACCATCAAAGATAGTGGAATGACAATAGACAGACATGACACTGACCCACAAAAAACAACATAGAGCAAAATAAGCACAACAGACTAATTGAACAATTGCCCCCAATCTTCTGTAAGGAAGTTATACATGTCTTCGTAGTCTTTCAGTTTCTTCTTCCAATACTGTGCTTGTTCCTCTCTAGGTCCTGAAGCACAACCAAGGTAGTGGCTGAGTGATGCATCACCTTAGAGGTAAACAAGCAAGAATTTAAAGTTCTTCTCTAGCTCAATTAGTCTAGCATTCAAATCAACAATCACTGCCACCTCCTTGGAGCTAGTTTCACCATCTTTGTTGACCAAAGCTTCTTCCATTTGTTTGGTTAGCATCTCAGAATATGAACTAAACAAGTTCAATTCGAGAAATAGGCTAGGACCTTCAACATTCATAGCATATCCATCATCCAACCCAATAGTCTCCTCAACATTCTCGATATTATCCTGACTGTAAATAGTCTCCTCTTTCTTTTCAGACTCACTAGAAGCTGCCAACTCCCTTGAGAGAAGGAATGGGGCTTACCAGCAAGCCTAATAGACCTCTGGGTAGTATGTTTCCTCACCATCTTCCCTAGAGAAGTAACCTTGCCCTCCTCCTGAGTGTCATCACTATCCTCTTCGTCACCCATGGAAACAACAATCTCCTTACCTTTCTCCAATTTAGAACCCTCCTTCTTGAGCAATTCACAAACATTCACAAATCTACATGTGTCTTCGTTCCCTTCCCTAGCCCCCTTATGCTTTTTGTCCCCCTTTCCATCAGAAACAACCAGTTTCCTTTTAGAGGACTTCTTACCAGGACTGAGAATATCAATTTTATCTTTTAGAGCAATTTTGACCTCATCCTGGCCGAGAAGGGTTTTAGCCAACTTAGGGGTTTTCATAGGGCTGAGCTTGGAACTGGATTTTTTCTTAGAAGTTGAAACCCTAGGGTCAATTTCACTCTCCAGAGGAGTCTTAGGAGTGAGTTCCCTAATCACCACCCTATGCCTCGGGTTACCTTTAGCATATGGAGGAGTGCTAGCTGAAGGGCTATCAATCAAACTAGCAATAATTAGTTTGGGGGGCACAATGTGAGATAAAAATTGTACAAACAAAAACTTAGGCCTTAATGCAAGGGGATCTGTTGGCAACTTGGCAAACATCATTGGAGACACTATTGGTATGAGTTGGATTGGCATGATGTTTGATGGTGTTGTCATTAATGGCAACAAGAAATCAACAAGGTTGTAACAAAGTTTTTGGTCTAGTAGGAAGCCTTAAGGATTTTGCCCAAGTGTTGGCAGAGTACAGAGATAACCATAGAGAGATAATGTTTTGATCAACATTGGTCTACAGTTGAAGATCTTGTCTTGTGGATTTGGTAAGATGTTGCTAGTCCTTAGATAATCCAAAATCTAGAGTTTCATCTTCTGATCATCTCTGGAAGTATATTATCAAGTAACACAAGTTTGGCATAACAGAGAATAGTCTTGAGTAGAACAGAACATTGGTTTGACTTGGTCTGCATTCCTCCAGTAATAGGTGTTTCCTCTTGCAGTTTTGAGGTGTTGTAAACACATGTCTGAAGTATCTAAATCCAAATTTGCAGAGGTTGAAGTCTACCAGTAAGGCAGTTATGAGCATCTAAGTATCACTACAGGTTTAGACAGTGCTTGCCAATGACAGAGTGCAACTTCTGATGGTCCACATTCCACCGCATGATTATATTATGCTATACACTTCTGAAGGTAAGCTTGAGGATGCCTAAAGAGTCTTAGATATGAGTTTGAGCAAGTTTTATGGTTTTCACCAAAAGTTGTGATCTGACAGATGGATTGAACCCATGATAGTCTGTGTATGGGGCCAACCTGATACTTTGATTTGTGTGTGGTAAGATCTAGTGTTTAGAATCATATCATAAGGGGTTCTATAGTTGAATTTGACATGCGTGAATATGTTTCAAGTGTTGAATTGATTTGTGAGGTGTTTTGATGAAATGATTAGGCTGACAAGTTGCACAAGGCATAACTACATGCTTCATCTTTGGAGGACAAACTAATTTGAAGATTGCAAATGTTGTGGATATATATGCGATTCATTTTGATGTTTGAGGTATGATGTGTGAATATGAATGTGTTTGTGTGACATGTGAAGTTTTGTGATTTAGTAAGGGTGACAAGTGCAAAAGAAGAGAGATCTTGCTTTCATGTAAGAGTAGAGCAGTATAACAGAGCAGTTCAGGATGAAGAGTTTTGAGACAGTTTTTTGAGCATCACTGGAGCTGAATCCATGCATGTGCAGATGTAATTTTAGTAGTTCATCTTGACAGTGAGCCACCCTTCTTTCTCTTTCTTTTCTCTTGGTAGTGAGCCTGTATGTAGTGAGCATCTTTCTATGGATAGTGAGTCCTTAAGGGTAGTGAGCCCTACGGATGTGAGCCTCTTGTAATTTAGTATTGTTACTACATAATATATTGTGAGCTAACACTCACCATGGTTTTTCCACGTAAAAATGCTGGTGTCTATGTGTTATGTTTTGTGGTTGTTGATTCTATGTTTAATTTGCTTTAATTCTACTGAATGGGAAAATGTATTAATGATTTAATAAGTGAATGGTTTAAGAAAATACTGATTCACCACCCCCCTCTCAGTATCCTGGGTATTCAACAATTGGTATCAAAGCCTGGTTCCTTGGAAGAAGTCTAACATCTTGAGGAAGATCTTGGAGATTGAACACATGGTAGGTAAAAGGTATCCTACTCCTAAAAAAATTCATCCAACTAGAATTACAAAAGAAGAATGCATGTATGTCAATGAAGAAGAACTCAAAGTTGCTCTTGAAGATTTTGAAAGGACTGAAGAAGAAAATAGGGATTTGAAAGAAAATGTCAAGGAAGTAGATTAGTAAATTGAGGGAACAAGTCAAGAAGTTCAAAGAAAAGCATAAGGAAGTTAGTGAACAATTGGGATCAGCAAATGAAATCTTGGATGATCTGAAAGTGCAAATTGAAGATAAGGCAAAAACAGAAGAAGATCTAAATTGATTGGTGAAAGACAAATCAGAAGAATGTGCAAAGCTTGAAATTGAAGTTGGGAACCTAAAGTCAAATTTGGAGAAAGCAAAGATCTATGAAGAATAGTTCAAGATAAGTTCTACCAAACTTGATGAAATGATTGCTAGCCAAAAGAATCCTGATGACAAAGAAGGCTTGGGATTTGAGAAATGTGAAAGTTCTAAAATAGGTCAAGTAATAAATGTTCAGAACAAGAAGAACAAAGGAAAGTAGATCTAGAATCAAAGGAATGGACCCAAAAAACCACCGGCCAGGCAACCAAATGCTCAAAGGTACCCATCTTTCAATGGTTATTGTAATCATGCAATAAGTTCGGTCATAAGGCTACTCAATGTAGAAGTACAGTGAATCAAAATGTTTGATGCAGGAGCATCCCTAGTTCAAGAGTAATCTTGTACCAACCATAAACATTTGTATTTTAGTTTGTTTACATTTCAATTTGTTTCTTTTCATTTTCCAGTTCAGTTCAGGTAGTTCATTCAGTAGCAATTTTAGTATTTTGGTCTGCATTCTACCGTAGTTGCATTTCAGATCTTCCAGAGCTGGACTTAACATCTAGATTCATTCATCTACATCATATCCAATTTTGAGAGCATTTGGATCAAGTACCGGAAAGTTATCTCTATCAGAAGATCAACTATTTTCTCAGAGCAGAGCATCTTGACAATTTCTGATAATCAGCTAAAGGAGAAGACCTGCGGAGCATTTCATGACTTACAAAGCTAAAAGACACATCATTCAATGTTGTTTGGTTCATGTCCAACCTTCCCTAAGATCCACACATCATTCCATTCATTTGCGGAGGAGTTCCATTCATTTAGGTCTGACCCATCCATGTACACACATTACAGCTCTTTGTTGGAGTTTGTGATCTTCCTTGGCTGATGCGGATGAATCTTTTATACTAGAGATGATATATATTGATGTAGTAGATGCCTAGGAAAGTAGTTAGCATAATTTAGAAGATCAATAGTTTGAACTCTTTGTAAAGGAGCTTTAAAACTATATCTTGTGCATATTCTGATATTTTGTAATCAGGCCTGTGAGCCCTAATTGTAAGCCCGCATATTGCCGGCCAATTTGTATTTGAATTGTATGATATACTAGATGACTGAACCTACGTTTGCTTCATATCTCTGAGTGGTTTTTGTTGTGTTTACTCTAGCTGCACGAACTGGATAGTTCTCTTTGAGGACCCTCTTAACTGTGACTGCACCAATGTTCCATCTTTCTTCGATCAATGATTTACATGTAAGAGACTTGGTCATAAAGCTAACGAATGTAGAAGTCAGATAAGGAATGGTTATAACAATGGAAGGAATGTTCAATCTTTAAGAGGTAACTTCTTTACATGCAAGAGATTTGGTCATAGAGCTAGTGAATACAGAAGTTAGATAAGAAATGGTTATAACAATGGAAGGAATGCTCAATCTTTCAATGGTAACTACTTTACATGCAATAGATTTGGACATAAGGCTAACCAATGTAGATCCAGAATGAATGGAATGAACAATGGAAAGAGGTATGTTGTGTGTTTCAATTGCAATAGGCTTAGACATAGTGCAAGGTTCTGCAGAAGCAAGTACATGAAGAAGGATATTTAGGCAGAAAGGAAGAAACCAGTACAAAAGGTCAATGTGACAGATCTCAAGGAGATGAACAAGATGTGGGTTAATAAGGAGGTTATTGAAGCCAAGAATGAGTCTGTGCCAGACTCTAGTGTAGAAACTTCCTCTGGGAAGTGAATTGGGAGCTCTGGATTAGGGGGAGCTTTAATGAAATATTCTGTTCCCCTAGCTAGAAAAGTGGTGTTGACAACCAACACAAGGATATGAGTTGAAGAAGAGTATATCAAAACTTTTGGAGAACATTCTGGTAGAAAAGAACTTAATGTGGAAGATTGTAGATCAATTTACATCTACTATGAGTGGCAGAGATAGTGTTGATAGCTTTTTGGAAACAAGCATTTATGGTGATTTAGGTTTTGATGAGAAGAGTTTATAAGTGATATCATTCAAAGGAAACTCACTTTGCATTCTAATTTTCAAGTGACCAAGGAGATTTGAGCAATGAAGGAAAGGTGACCTGAAAGCATTCAAGATGACCAAACCCTATCCGAAAGCGAAGAACAAGGTATTTACAGTCATCCCTCTAAGAAAATAATTTCATTGAGCAGTAAGAATGTCTACTCCACAAGTAATTGAGATCACTGAAAGGCCCCGACCCAAATTTAACAAGCATCTTTTTAAATCCCTAGAAACAGACCCTGATAGCATGTTCTCAAAAGTGACCTATGGCGTAATGCATAATGAAGACAATAGGGTTTACATCCATGCCAATTTAGAAGAGTATGATCATATAAAATTAGGGCAAGTTTATTTGGTTGAGTTGTCCAGTGACACGTTTGAATTGAAAGAAGAATACAATGCTCTGCATAAGAATAAGTTGGACACATGGATCAATTTTCCCATTTTCTCTGAAGATACTTGGGTTAGGTATGCCCTAAGTAGACTCCATGATGAATTCTTTTGGCTGAATATGCCTCATATGATAACCAAGGATGCCATTGAGGCAATTATAGGTATGTGTTCCTCTAGAATAGTTCCAACGCTTAAATATTTGAAGAAAGCCACAATGATGAAGCTAACTAGTGCTATATTTGACAAAAGAGCACTAACTGTCAGTGACATTGAAGACCCGACAGTGAGATTTGCTTCAATGGTGTTTGGATACAAGGTCTACTTCTCCAATAGGGAGAACTCTGTTTTTGCAATGACCATCTATACTGCCTATGAGATGGTGAAGAAGAATACTGATTATGACCTGTGTGAGTTGTTCCGGCAACAATGATGGAAAATCTGAAGAGGACAATAGATACAAAGTACCAATTCAAATATGGTACTCTTATCATCTACCTACTGTTCTACTTTCTGAGGGAATTACTAGGTATGAGTAATATTGTTTGGTTAAATCACTCTCTTGTAGTAGTACAAATTAGAAATCATCTACAGAGTTTAGGAGATGTTGATGCACAAAATGCTGCTATGTGGGGATACTTTAAGAATTTCCAGAAGAATATGCAAGCTAGGGTTGGAATCTCTAGAAAGGTAGTAGAAAAGTATAAAGATGATATTGTCATTATGGTGACCAAAGATCAATGCCTCATGGAGGTAGTAGAACCAAGAACAATGTGGTTCCCAAAAATGGGATATGAGGTTATAGAGGACATCTTGACTGGTTTGGCATATTTAATGTTGAGCGAACCAAAGGATCCTAAAGAGGAAAGATTTGGGACTTTTGAGGAAAAGTCTCTCAAAGTGAATATGGAACAAAAACAACCTAAGATCAAAAGAAATGTAAGAAAATAGGTAAATGATTATGCAATGAGCAAATGATTCACAAAGGAATAGATAGATGAAGCAAGAGCCAAGTCTCAAGCCTCTCAAGTAACAAAGGCTCCCGAAGAGAAGACTAAACAAGAAAAGGCTCTGGAAAGGCATGAAATATAGATTGAGCAAGAAAAGCCTACTTCTAGCACAAGAAGAAGAACAAGAGCCTCCTCTTCTGCTGCAGCTACCTCTGGGTTCTCCGGACCCCTTCCCACTGATGGTGCTGAGAAAGAATTGCCTAAAAAGAAGCCTACAGAGAAAAAGCATAAAAGAAAGAAAACAAAGACTACCAACAGAGTATATGTGAGCCTTGGTGGTGGTGAAGAAGAAGAAGAAGAAATAGAGTCTAATGAAGAAATAAAGACAAAATGAGCAAAAATAGATGAAGCCACTACAAGAAAAGAAGTGAAGCCCTCCGAAAGGGATAAAGGCAAGAAGAAGAACAAGAAAACTAAAACCAAGAAAGATGAGGCTAGAATGACTCTAGAAGCCATAGTTAATTCAATGGCTCAACATGGAAATCTAAAGCCAATTGTTGTTACATATGATGAGTGCTCAGATGCTAACAAGGAAACAATTAAAGTAGTTGTGGTAAGATTTTTAGATATGTTTAATAAGGCATTGATTGAAGTTATATATGACTTATCGAATAGTTTAGCTAGCATCTTAACTGCAAGAAAAGAAGGGGCTATGGCCAAAGATGCTGAGTTGAAGGAATATGTTCTGATGAAACTATTTCCAAGTCTCACTATTGAAGAAAAAGTTAAAGTCACTAAGAAGCTCAATGAAGAATTTAGAACCAAGAAGAGAATCAATACTATAATGTCTGTATATATTGAGAAACTGGTGAAAGAGACTGAGGAAAAAACTCTAAATGTACTTCATGAATTTCACATTCCAACAATGGCTAACATAGTTGAAGAGGAATAAAATGTTGATACTGACAATTCTAATGTAATTCTAGAAATGATTGCTGAAGAAAGTGTGAATCAAAGTGAAATAATGCCTCCGGTGAACATAGGAAAGGATAAAGAAATGAAAGACCCTGTGGGAGAGAAGAACATTGAGGAAGCAAAAGTGACATTTGAGGCAAGAACATTTGAAAGTCAAGATGAGTAGAGAAAAGAAGAAAATGAGCAGATGGTTGATGACTCAGCTCCAGAAATAGAGGGAAATGAACAAGAGCCCATTCAAGAAGACTCTCCAGAGAGACATGATGCTGAAGTGTCTCATGATGAAGATAAAAGAGACACTGCTGGAAAGGATTTAGTTGACTCTTTAAGAGAGTTTTTGGAGAAACAAAAGGAAACTTAGATTTTAACTACACCTAAATTATTACTAGGACCAATAAACCTAGCTACAATGTCTCCATTGTAGAAACTAAAGATTGGGTCAATTTTTCAAGTAATAGCTGAAGAAGAAATCTTGAAGTCTCATATGGAAGATAGTGGAAGCTATGGCAATCTTTGAGAAGGTCATGCCTGGTGTAAAGAAGGACACCTCCTTGACTCTTACGATACAAATGAAGAAGCTTATGGAGTCAGTCAATTCTCATTTTGAGTCCTTTGAACAAGTAGCTGAAAAGAAGGTAAGGGCTGAGATTGATAGTAAAAGGTTAGTTGAGCTCAATGTTAAATATTCTCAATATAAAATTTTGTTAGATAAGAGTAAGTAACATCCATGTTCTAAAAACATACTAAAATCAAGAATTTACCATAGAATAATTCACCAAGATAAAAATGAAATTTTTTTTCTTTTATTTAACATATAATCAAGTAACAACAAATTGCAAGATTCTCTTACATAATAATCAACATGATACAATATGACATATTGTCTTTTACAAGTACAAATATCTACAATAGATAATCATTTACATAGCCTTTTAATACACAAGTCACAAAGAATTACTGCATCCAGAAATCTGACATCTTTATCACAAGCCTTGGCATGTTTTCTACTGGAGAGAGAGAGAGAGAGAGAGAGAGAGAGAGAGAGAGAGAGAGAGAGAGAGAGAGAGAGAGAGAGAGAGAGAGAGAGAGAGAGAGAGAGAGAGAGAGAGAGAGAGAGAGAGAGAGAGAGAGAGAGAGAGAGAGAGAGAGAGAGAGAGAGTATCTTCCCAGTGTTTTACCTCCATCCACAGACCGGCAATCTCCCACACATCTTCCACATAGGAAGTGGCCCTACCCTTCACAAGGAATATAGACCAAAGGTGACCAATGGTAATTTGCCTTCCCGAGTACATAGTGTTGTATCCTACACAACTTTATCAACCATACAACCCTAGATACCCTCTAGCTAAGAATGATTTCTAATAGGTTATGCAATCCAGATATAGTGAACTGATAATGCATGTAGAAAATGAATGCATTACTTTGGCCAAAGATTCAATATGAATAGACGTTCTCAAAGAACGTAGTCGTAATGTTCACCCACCCCAACTCGACTTGGATACTATCATATTCCTACAATTTTGTCTTGGTCACCTATGTTTTACCATATAGTCTTGACAACTTCAATATTCTAGTCTTCTTGACTTAGACAGGTTTACAAACACTGTCAAAGCTCCATAGATTTCATGGATTAACTTCCTTATATGAGGATACTCATTGCATCTTTACAAACCTGAGATCCCAAAACTTATCGACAGATAAAGAACTTTATGTCAATTTATAAACAATCTAATAAGTTATCAAACCAATGATAAACGTTATCGATAAGATCATGTCATCCTTTTGATGAACATTATTATTATTTAGGGTACTCGACCTTTTTTGTCAACCCATATAGAAACAAGTTGTAACCTAAAAGGGTTCATTTAATAACTTAACCCTACTGGGTCAATCTAGGGTTTGCTTTTCCTTTTCCATGATAATGGAATATAGAACAATCAATTCTAGAAAGAATATTGTTAAGTAAACATTTTTCCTTTAGTCTTCTTTTGACTTAGAGGTCATTTCAAACTTCCAAACAAGTCTACTTTAAAATATAAGAGAATACCTCGATAACAATAATACCAAATGATTCAACTCCAAATCTAAGCTTCTCCCAAGTTTAGTTTAACTGGTTGATAGTCCAATCCCAATTGCTATCCATATGAAATCATATTAAAGTTCTCTTTTAGCATATTGAATTATATAGAGTCTTAAATAAACGAGTGTTTTCATCTAAGTTGAAGTAGAGAAAATCCACTCACTTTGGACATCCCAAGAGCAAAGTATTCTCTTAATGATATCCATTTAAAACTAAAGTTTTCTAAGAGCACGAGAATACTATTTTTGAGATGTCTTAGGACTTGCAAATTCTTCTCTGCCAAGTAAGAAGAAACATTCATAGATAGAGTACTTGTCCCCTTTTCATTATTGATCTATTTAGTGATCACAGAGGTTTAGTATATAAAATTTCCCTATTGGGTCAATTTTTAGGTTTTATCCTTCTTATACCATCATAATGGATTAACAAACATATATTCCCACAAAGTAATAGTCTAGTAAGCAATAGGATTAACCCCTAGGTCTTATTTTGACTATAAGGCCGTTTCTAGGTTTCACCACTCTTGACTAGAAAGAAGATTGTTTTCCATGGTTTTAACCATTAAGAGGTTGTCCAATCTTTTATAACTAGATTATTTTCCCTTTACAAAGAGAACTTAATTATATCACACCCTATGGTTACATATGAGTCTAGAATATTGACTTAGGTTTGATTTGATAATCAAAGAACAAGGACTAGTTTGAGTTGTTTGTCAACCCTAGTTAAATGTCTCATTTAATATCCTCTTGAACTCAAAGTTATGTTTCTCTTTCTCTTCCTTAACTAAGAAATATCGAATCATTAATAACTAGTAATGAGGAATACAACTCACCTTTTGCATCTGCTAGAAGGTAACCCCAAATGATATCACAATCATTTAAAGACTAAAGTATCCTTAAGGGTAAAAGGTACTATTGCTATAGTAAGCTACATCTTACTAAATATATATAAAATGGTTGTATAGTTTTGTACTTGAAACATACGCAAGCAAGATCATAAAAATATAGATAATCTGCTGGAACAATGTCATTCTAGATCTATATAATATGATTATGCAGATATATAGTTGACTCTACAATATTTGAGTAACTACACTATTATTATCACTCTCAAATTCTATCATTCGCCCATGCACATGTACCATTATAATATATGAAGGCTATTTTTCTTAGGAATGTTGACCTTTGCACCATTGTAGACATTGACCTCTAATGCTTAGACACATCGACTCAGCAACTGATCAAAAGTATGATCAATATGAAAAATCATATAATAATTAAAGACTTCACATGAGGAAATAACCTATGCTAGAGGGTTATCCAAACCTATTATACGGTGAAGATCAAAACAAAGCTTTTCTAACACACTTATCCAAAGAGTATCGGCCATTAAAAATACACTAAGGTCGTCGGTTATTAAAGAATTGATATCATTGCCTTTAAGCTCAGAGCATAAAGAGAGTAATATTATCAACAAGAAAACAAGATAAGCATCATCGACCAAGAGTTATATGCTGCAAGTAGGCACTATTATACTCAACTATGGTTTAGTGGTTCATTTAACTACAATATTTCAAAGGAAAAGTCTATGTTCACCAAAACAACTACTATCATGTACTAGATTCAGTTGTCTAGATTTGCAATAAGTGAATCATGAAAAGTAATCACAACTCATACATGAGCAATTGGTTACACTTATATGCTGTCAACCAACCTGTGCTTCAGCTTCCTGGCTATATTCTTCCTAAGAAACAAACCATTCTCAGTAATCAACTCCTCAGGAAATAATATCCTCCTCCTCACTTTGCACCAAAACTTTCTTCCTCTGCCATGTTCCCTCTAAAAAGCACATCATTCTAATGATAATGAATAATCCATTGACTCTGCTGAGTCATGTCTATAAAGACTCAAGTAAGACTCTTTATGAGTCACCTAATTTTCGCTCCTCCACACTTTGCAGTTAGAAACATATTGAATGCAAGGCGATCCACCTACTGATTCAGTTACAACTGATACCTATAAAGTTGTAGAGCTTTACAATTGTTGACAGGAAGAAATGTCTTACAAAGGAGTGTTTTGAATGTGGTTTGAAACACCACAAACTCTTCTCCATAAGGCTGACATATCATTAAAGACATAGTTTGATCATTTAGTGATCACTTTAAGTGATCCGATCCCTCACTTGATACAATGAAGGCACTCCTATACTTATGCCTACGACTGCTCATAAGTGAGTAAGCATTAATAAAAATCACGAGGTATTAACCTCAATCGATGCTTATATATATATTTGTTTATATAAATAAATATGGTTTAACATGACATCTATCCTATTTGGTAGTTTATGTTTTGATCAATATATGATAATAACAATAAGTCGAAAGAATTACGAATATTGTGGAAGGGTCGAGCTTGTCTCCCCTTCATAGTCTTTCATTAAATCATGTCAATTGTCTTGATGAGATCATCATATGACGTTAAATGTCGACAATAAAACCTTAAGTAACTCAAGAATATTAACACAACCATTTTGCAACAATGATGACGTAATATTTATGTAATCGTCAATGGACACCCTCCTACTTAGATGACATCATTTTCTTTACAAATGACAATGTCGACACACAAATGACTTGACTAGAAAAGAATCAAAAGATATCGACTACCTATCGACTAGATTCAAAAGTATACTGACAAACATGACTTACCTCTATCGATACTGGTTCACATTTTTGTTAAACACTCATACTCGATTTCGCAAATAATCACTCATAACCCAAGGTCTATATTTCTCTCCTCAAAAGATTCTCTTTTTTCACTGAGAGTCATCCGAAACCTATATTCTTGTATAAAACTTGAAATCAATAGATTATGATCAGTGCATCATTATTCAAATAATAAACCAAATTCACATAATGCAATTATTAAATCGATATAACATAATCATTTCCATAATTCCATAAATGACATTCAATAGAATCTGTCTTTCCTTGATATTAATCTAAACATCAAAATAGATTTACTTATGTCCAAGTAAAAGAAAAAAAATAATAACAGGACAAAAATAGGGATGTAACATATAGAATATGCACAGACGACCATCAAAGAAGCTAGTGAGATCTACCAATTTTGTCTAACATGGCTTGAGATAATGAAGGATCTAAAAGAGAAAATAGATGGATGGGAAGCCCAATTGATGAAGATCTCCAAAACTTATGATTCGATGAAGGATGCTATTGGGAATCAAAGGGCAACAGTTGAAACTATCCATTCTGACATACACAAGTTGTAGACCCAAAAAGAGGCCATAAAACACAAGATGAGTTAGCTCTAGGAGATTGTAAGTTTTAAGATTGCATCTATGACAAGGCTTGTACCAACAATAGTTAAGACAAGGCAAATCACTAAGGCCCTTGCTACTATGAAGAAGGCAGAAGAGTTGGTGTCCCAAATCAATGGGCACATACAAGTTTTGAGTCATGCCAAGGTTAGGTGGGATGAAGATGTAGTTCAATTGAAGAAGATCTACAAAGATATTCTCCCTGGAAACCAATAAGGTATTTGACTTCACATGTATATATGTGGATATTACAAACAGTTTTGGAGTTTTGGTGTACATAGAAATCTATCACTTGTACATATTTCTGTGTCATTCACCTTTTCCATTGATGTCAAAGGGGGAGAGTGAAGAATCTGAAAAACATAAAAAGAAAAATAACTGAAAAATAAAGGAGATATGCATGTAGTAAGGGAGAGTAGTGTGATGGTTTTTCACATCATATGTTGCCATCAATACCAAAGGGGAAGATTGTTGGCAACTTGGCAAACATCATTGGAGACACTGCTGGTATGAGTTGGATTGACATGATGTTTGATGATGTTGTCATTGATGGAAACAAGAGTTCAACAAGGTTGGAACAAAGTTTTTGGTCCAGAAAGAAGACTTAAGGATTTTGGCCAAGTGTTGGCAGAGTACAGAGATAACCACAGAGAGATAATGTTTTGATCAGCATTGGTACACAGTTGAAGATCTTGTCTTGTAGATCTGGTAAGATGTTGCTAGCCCTTAGATAATCCAAAATCTAGAGTTTCATCTTTTGATCATCTCCAGAAGTATAGTATCAAGTAGCACAAGTTTGACACAGTAGAGAACAGTCTTGAGAAGAGAAGAACACCAGTTTTACTTGGTCCGCATTCCTCTGGTAATAGGTATTTCCTTCTACAATTTTGAGGTGTTGTAAACACATGTCTAAAGTATCTAAATCTCAATTTGTAGAGGTTGAAGTCTACCGGTAAGGCGGTTATGAGCATCTAAGTATCACTACACGCTTAGACAGTGTTTGATAGTGACACAGTGCAACTTCTGATGGTCTGCATTTCACTACATGATTATATTATGCTATGTAGTTTTGAAGGTAAGCTTGAGGATGCCTAAAGAGTATTAGCTATGAGTTTGAGCAAGTTTTGTGGTCCACACCAAAATTTGTGATCTAATAGATGGATTGAACCCATGATAGTCTGTATATGAGACTGACCTGATACTTTGATCTGTGTGCGGCAAGATCTAGTGTTTGGAATCATATTATAAGGGGTTCTATAGTTGAAGCCAACATGTGTGAATATGTTTCAAGTGTTGAATTGATTCACAAGGTGTTTTGATGAAATGATTAGGCCGACAAGTTGCACAAGGAATAACTACACACTTCATCTTTGGAGGCCGACCTAATTTGAAGATTGCAAATGTTGCAAATATATATATGAGATCCATTTCGATGTTTGAGGTATGATGTGCAAATATGAATGTGTGTGTGTGACAAGCAAAGTTTTGTGATTTAGTAAGGGTGACAATTGCAGAAGAAGAGAGATCTTGTTTTCATGTAAGAGCATAGCAGTATAACATAGTAGTTTAGGATGAAGAGTTTTGAGACAATTCTCTAAGCATCATTTGAGCTATATCCATGCATGTGTAGATGCAATTTTAGCAGTTCATCTTGATAGTGAGCCACCCTTCTTTCTCTTTCTTTTCTCTTGGTAGTGAGCCTGTATGTAGTGAACATCTTTATATGGATAGTGAGCCCTAAGACAGTGAGCCTCTTGTAATTTGGCATTGTTACTACATAATATATTGTGAGGTAATACTCACCATGGATTTTCCCATTTTGGGTTTTTCACGTAAAAATCCTGGTGTCTATGTGTTATGTTTTGTGGTTGTTCATTCTATGTTTAATTTGATTTAATGATGCTGAATGGGCAAATGGATTAATGGTTTAATAAGTGAATGGTTTAAGAAAATACTGATTCACCCCCCTCTCAGTATTCTAGGTGTTTAATAAGATCAATGGCTTCTCAAGGTTCTGGAAGTGCAAATATGTGACAACCTTAACCAAAACTTCAAGAGAAGATAGGAGGTAAAAAGGGAAGCTTATCAGAAGGTTCCTCCTAAAGTGATTAAGGAGAATAAAATGATAATGATAGAATCTCCTAAAGCATCCCTCTAGAGTGAAGTATTTCATAAGCATGAAACATACCTTGTCTTAGGGTTTGGGAAGCTTCTCGCAATCAAAATTGCCTTGTAGGTTCAAAAGCTCTTAGACATCTTTCAAGAAAATAACCATATTCTCATGGTCAGAAATTTTACTCTGTCTTTTTTCTTTCTTTCCCTTAATTGACATGCCAATGATGAGGCCAATGACCTCCTCAGATATATTAAACCCAACACCACCTATTTGCACTTTTCTATTGTTCCATGAGGCATCACATTGTATGAACATATTTTTATCATGTGCATTTAGACATTCTAGGTAAGAGGCAACCCCCCCCACAAAAATATGCCATAGAGTCTTTCCTTTTAAACTCATCACATGAAATAGGTTTGGTTCTCATTCTATCTCCACCCATTGTAACAGAGGCTTGAAGTTTGGTAGGGAATAGAATAGGATAAATAAGACTGTGAATAAGCAGATGCTATAACAGATGGCTATTATTTCTTATGGAAATACAACCAAGAATTCCTTGATATCAAGAACTTTCTTTGTCATCCCACTGTCTCATGATATCACTAAGTAATAAGTTCACCTTATGTGAACTAATATTAGTGTACCAGCTATGATGGTTGACATCATTATAATCATTAAAATAAGTCTTCAGCGGGGAGAAAAATCTTTGCCCCATCATCTCCTCATCCACGTGACATACCACATGATAAGAGAGCCGAGTTAGCCCCATAGTCCTGCTGACTCATCTCCTAGTCATGCTACCTTGGCCCTAAAAAAATGTGCCAAGGGTTTAAATTCAAATTCACAACCCCGCAAGTCATGTCATACATCAAAAAGAATTAAGGCAACTCTTTATGAAGGAGGTCTTGGACATGCGTAGGGAGGATATCCAAACTTTTCCAGCAACTCCAATTGGTAAAATTCTGACCAAGGTTGGCTAAGCTATCAACCACCTTATTGCCCTCCCTGTAAGTGTGGGCAATTTCCTTTTCCTTAAAACCAACCAAGAGGCCCTTTATGTCCCTAGTAGTAATACAATTGAGAAGTCATCTAGTGTTAGCATTACCAACCACATCATCATTGATAATTTTGGAGTCACCTTCTATTTGGAGTTTGTCAATTTTCAAAGCGAGGGAAATTTTTAAGCCCCAAAGCAAGGCCATCCCTTCTACCATATTGTTATTCTAAATTCTAATACCTCTAGTATAGGCCACAATAAGTTGACCACTATAAGATCTGATGATACCCGCACCACTAGCTAATCCAGAGCAACTTTTAGAAGCTCCATCAAAATTTAACTTATACCAATCTTGAGGGGGAGGTTTCCAAGTAGTGTTCTGGTGAGTAATCTTTTTGGAGTTATCAAAAGTAGAGATGTCAGAGGAGATTCCCCAATTTCTAGCTAACTGAATCTCCATAGGGGTGGGGGGATTTTAGTAGTATTGAAGATGTAGTTAGAGATATTTTTAGACAACATTTTATAGAATGAGAAAAAGACATCTTTAGAGCTTTTGATGGAATCTCTAAAGATTCTATTGTTTTACATGTTACTGATTGTAAAGGGTGGAATTTGGATAGTTGAGTTTTTGGTAGTTTTGTGTTTGTATGATTTGATTGTCAATTATGTTCAATTATGCTCAATTATACCTCAAAACCCTAATTATGCAATTACAAAAGCAAATAGATGAATATCAAAAAATGCTACTACAGAAAGATGTAAAATGACAGATAACTGTGCACCTATTTTTGAGGTTCAGAAGTGGAACAGTCGGGGACTATGTAGTGGGTGCCCAAGTCCAATGCCCAGGTTTTTGTCGGGATCTGGAAAATTGATCTGCAACTTGTTCCTACTATATCAGAGATTTTCCTGTCACGGAATCCGGAGGACTTGGTAGTGGGCGCCCAAGTCCAGGGTGCTATTTTTAACTCTGATCTACAAATCTGACACTCTGTAATACCCTCCTACAACTCCACTTTTCCTATATCCTCAACCTATAACCTACAATCATAAAAACTTTGGGAGGGGGTTGTGGTGTTTAGAGGCTTGCCTCAGTCAAGCCCCGGAGAGACATTCAAGTCTTCCGAACATCGTTGTCAGATAGAGAGTGCGTGCCCTTGTGAGGCAGAGGGAAAAAGCAAATGATAAATGCTTGAAAACACAAATGATGTCACCTTGTAGTGAAGATCTCATGGGAGGAAGAAGCTCTTCATGCCATGAGGAGATGATTGCTCAAATCTGCAAATACAAACACAGACAACACAAATTTGCTCTTGCTACACAATGAATGCCTTGAATCACCTTTAGAATGCATAAAGATAACAATAATCATCTAGTTGAAATCTAGTTTACAAATGAATGCCTAAACATGCTTTCATATGCAACTACAAACACTCCCGCTAAGAATTTCATAATTTAAACTTACCATGTCGGCATAGGACCCAGATAACGGTCACAAGGCAACACTCAAAATTTGGGACTAACCCAAAATAGGGCAAGACTAGGGTGCGGGAACCCAAGTCCTCCCCCCTATTTTGGTTAGGGTTAGGTTCAAGGGATCCCCCTAGGTCCCATTTGTCATGAAACTTAGGGTTCATTTCATCGAGATGTCAAAATATGATGCAAGATGTCCTAAATGCAGATAAAAGACGTGGGAGCTAAACCTTATGAGGGCAAAGCCCCTAAGGGGACATTTTCTGATGTTACACTGATGTGGGGTTGAATCTATTTATTTAGTTATTTGAGATTGGAGCATTGACCATGTTTTTCTCCTTTGAGATGTTCTATGAGTACA
This sequence comes from Cunninghamia lanceolata, assembly GCA_027924645.1. NCBI lineage: Eukaryota > Viridiplantae > Streptophyta > Pinopsida > Cupressales > Cupressaceae > Cunninghamia > Cunninghamia lanceolata. The sequence continues at coordinate 1,692,250 of BSBN01001031.1, read as the reverse complement.
AATCTTGTAAATTGTCTGATGAAGATTTTTTTGGTTGGCCTCTTCTTGGTCACCTTGTTTGCATTGGTATGTTTATTGGAGTAAGATAAAATGATGGTTTGGAGCACATAATATATTTGTTCATTAAAATCTATAGTAGTAAGTTATGATGTATGAGAATCTTAATTTCACTTTCAGTGGGAGTTTTGTGCAGTTACATAGTGTGTTCTATCTTCTTTATTTTCATGATTTTGTTCTAAGCTTTTGTTGTTGTAGTGTGTAGTGAGCTATGGATAATATTTTATTAGAAGATGGATAATCTTCTACAATGGTTATTGGTGTCATATGGAGCTCTTAGATTCTACCCTTAGGTTGCAAGGGTTTATTGACATCTTTGGTCCTATTGACAAAGGATTCTTGATCTTCATGTTATTTGAAGAGGGGATAGCATCTTGTTTCATGGAGGACCCTTAGAGTCTTTGGTAAAGGTGTTATTGTTCTTCCTTTGGAGAGGATGCAGTTCTCTTTGGTATTGAATATTAATCATTTGCTTGGAGCTTCATGATTTTATAGGTTGCATTTGAAGTTGGCATGGATTGATTGGTGGATACTCGTAGATACTAGAGAGATTTGGGTTAGACTAGAAATCTCTTGTACTTAGAGATATGTTGGAATGGTTACTTATTATGAAGTTTTTTAGTAGTAAAGACCAAGGAGCCTATACCTGGAAATGGACATGAATCCATCATAGACTTGATGATACGGTTGCATTTATTGAAAGCTTATATTGCTTGGTGTTGTATGCATAAGACAATCTTGTATCCCACTCTTGGTCTACTCGGTAGGTGAATGATCTAAGAGGTATTGCTTGCCCAATTATTAGATGCATTCTTTATATGTATCTTGTCTTCTCTTGTGCATTAGTCTTGAATGTTGAGTTCTGAGGGTTTGTTGAGAAGAGGATGCATGATTTTATGCATTTTTGTTGTTCTCCTTGTAATCTTGAACATGGGTTAGTTTTGAGGATTTGTTAGGATAGGTATAGGAGATGGTTAATGGCTTTTTCATATTTCCTTATGTTGTGGGAATATTTGGCTAGTTTGAATTACTTTATGTGACAGGTTTACATCTATTTTTGCCATGTTTCATCATAAGTTCAATGGTTAGATGTTGATATTCTTTTAGTTTGGGAGTGTTGAAGGAGATCTTACTTTACATAGTTTAGCACAAGTTAGTGTGGTATAAGGATATGGTTTGATTTGTGGGTTCTCTTTCCCAGTATATTGTCATCTTTTTGAAGGTTCTTATGTTTATGGAGTTGAGGTTTTGTGAATGGATTCAAGTGTTGTTGTTTGTACTTCATTATTTTTTGGCAATAGTTTGGTAGCTCCTTGATCTCTTTCTTCATTAGTTTGGAGGACTTGGGAGAGTTGTTTGGATTGGTAATGAGAGATGTATTTTACATATCATTGTATACTTCTTTGACACTATGAAAGAGGAGTTAACCACATCTTCTATGTGAAGTGCTAAAGGAGGAATTGTTAATGCTATGATCTTGTTTTCAGATTTAATATTACCTATATAGTAGGAGTTCCAAAAGGTATATGTGTCCTGTATGAGAGGGGTACCTCTTTTGGACTGGTTACACTATATTGTAGTGAGTTACTTTAGAGGTTTTTATCACATGTCTATGTGTGTTATTACCTAGGAGTCTTCTCTTGCAGGATGGTGGATATACATGGACTTGTTTGTAGTTTTGGGTTGTTATGTTGATAGCATGGAGTTCTACCAATGATAGTTTGTTTACCTTGGTTTGAGGTATGGATAGTTTGGATGGGCTAGCAATTTTTTGTGGTTTCTATTCCAATTTTGTATGAGTGTGACCGTCACTCAGAGTCATTTGTTGTCATTTGAATTTGATGCTTGTGTTCATGTATAGATTGGTGTAGGTTTCAATGACAATTGAGATATTTTTTCACCTTAGCATGTTCCTTGTCCTATCATGGGTGACATGATGTTAGGATTTCTTACTTGATATGGTGGTTATCATGGTTACTTTTGCAGGTATCTTGTTGGAGCACAAAAGCATGTTGAAGTATCAATGGTACATGGTTGGCTAAGGGATGTTTTTCCCTTATTGGTTTGCCTCATGGATGTAAATGCAATGTATAATGTCAAGTGGGAGAATGCTAGGATAAGGTGTCATTAACCTTGCAATCCTAAGTCATTTTCATGTGTATCCATGATCCTTGGAATGTGTTCTTAGACGTCTAGAGACATGAGAGATAAAATATTTATTATTTATTTGTCTATGACTAATAGTAGTTGCATTCATAGAGGTGGGACCCACTTGGATTTGTATGAATTGCATATTACTACATACACCTTGTTGGAATACATAATCATTGAGAGGGGGGATGAATCAGTGATTCAGGAGAAATCTTGGATTTTAACAATTTTTCAAAACCTTGAAGACATCAACTTCTCTTTACATGATAAACCACTTAAGAGATTACGTGAGGTGCTTTTAGACTTAACATAAATAAAGAAATCAAGACAATAATATAAAGCATTCAAAATACTAAGAAGAACACATCACAACCCAAGTTCACAAGAACACAAAATTTAAGTGGAAAACCCTTAAAGGGAAAACCCACTGTTCAATCCTCTCAAAGCTTTTATTACTGTCTCACTGACAACAAAAACTCACTGGTTACAATCAAGCCTCACATGGCAAAACCTCACTGGTTGCAATGCTTCACTGGCAAACAGGAGCACATACTTCACTTTCAACAATTTTAGATGGAAATAAAAAGGACATAGGGTTAATCTGTTTCACTACAATTCACTGCTCATCTTGTCTATATCTGCAAGTCAACATTTCAACAAAAAAACTCTCCTTTACTCATACAAAGAATAACACTCACTGCATCACACACTTCTACATTGAACAATGATATATCTATATATACTACATAAAAATATTTATATGCAAATGTACACGAGTATCCTCTTCAAAAATGTACTCTCATAAAAAACTACTTCAAAACCATTATATAGACCCTCATATTCAGACTTTATATATGTCATAATAAAATCATCACACACAGTACTTGCATAAACTACAAACATATCACCCTCTCACACACTGACATCTATGCACCTCATCTTCTCTCACATTGATATCAATGAAAAACTACAGACTTTAATGGCCCTCAAAAAGATATGCAATATACACATCACTAATATCAAACATTGTTCATAAACTACTGCATAAAAAGAATCTCTGCACATTACTTTCTCCACTCATAAAGGAATTGAGAATTAAGTCTTCAAACATCTCATATTCAACAACCAACACACATTGATGAAGAGACTTAATATATGCAATCAAAAACAAACTCCTTCGCTGACAGAAGTAGTTATCAAAATTGCATAAAGTGTTCTCAAACTCCTTAAACATGTAGATTCCTATCAAATTTCATGTATTGGGAAGTCTGTTGTATGTTTGAATGACTACCGTAGATCTTGTGCTTTGCGCCCAAGAAACTTTAAAAACTCACCATAGATTAAACCTTCTCACTTGAACTCAATGAAAGACCTTGGATCTCCCAGTCACCACTAGGGTGAGGGGCCATTGATTCTACAATTGTCAACCCTTAAGAGGTCACTTAAGTGACAAGTGACCTACACTAGCAAGTCACTTTTAAATTAAAACAAAAAAGTGACCCATATACATGAAGGTTTAAACCCTTTGTTATTTGAGTGAGATAAACCATTAGGGTTTTTGATTGTTCTAGGATCTCTTCACAAAGTATAAACCCTAAACATTTTTAAGACTTAACAAGCCATGAGTGATTGAGATATGTCTTCTGCCCTCTATGATAGTATTGACAGATGCAAGAAGTGTATCAATATTTGCATTGTGTATGAACATGGATTCAATCAACAACCACATTTAACCTCTAACAACATTGTGTATGAACATGGCTTCTTCACAAAACTCTGCCACTAAATATCTAATGACAACTTATGATATGACACAGAATGCTTGTAGAATGAAGACATCATGCAATCACTCTATCAACTCACCAACTCAATATACCTTGAATAAGTATTCAACAAGCACTTAGGATGTATCAACAACTTTCAACATTGACCAATGCTCTGATGCAATGATTGTAATTAGCTGCTTCCATGATGAGGACTGCCACCACTGATGAAAGATGATCTGAGTTCTTTAAGTCCATAATTAAGGACTTCACTATGCCTTTGATATGACAACAAAATGACTTCACAAAAAGACTTAGTTTGACATCAATGACAACTAGTCACATCTCCTTTCACACTCTTGCATCAAAACACACAACTCCTTTACATGAACTCTGACAATACATTTGCATAACAACAAATGTCATGATTGATACCTCATTGGCTCATTGAACAAAACTCCTGAACCAAGACCACCTTGGGAACTTGATGCACATGAAAGAAACATTAATGTTGTATACCTCCTGATGATGACATATTACCTCCTGATCTTCTCTAATTGCATACCTCTTGATGTTGACATATTCCCTCCCGGACTTCTTTAATGACTGTTGAGGAAAACTAATAACTCATGGAGCAAGTTGGATTAAGAACATGCAAGTATAGGCCACTTTGTAGTCCCGATGTAATGTCTCATTGCTTGTCAACCAACCTCCAACCTCTTGTCTTCACTCCACTACTGACATGATTGACAAACCTATGATTAATAAATAAATGTAATACCTTTTGACATCAATGACAAACCATATACTAACAAACTCCCCCTTTGTCATTGATGGCAAAATTTCTCCATCTGCTCTCTTTAATATTCCCCCCTTTGACATCAAGGACAAAGGTTGCACAACTACCCATATGATGTAGCACTGTCCACCAACACTGAGCACAGACATAACAACATTATCCTCATGATGATCTCATAAAGATAAGATGCCTTTACTCTGAGATCAAATATCACTGCTGTAATGGCCATTGAACATGATTCTATTAATACTGATGCACAGATTCTTAATCCAGATGATATTGACCATAACTATATGTTTTAGTTCTGCATAATGCACACTTTTACACCTCTTTTTCATTATCACATTAACCACTGTCTGTTGTTTGATACAAATCCTGATACAAAGTTACAGAGCTAGATTACATTACAGATATTGTCTTGTTCTACCACAGTAGAAACAAATATTGTCATTTCTGATACATTAGAAACCTAACATCAACAAATACACTACAAACACTATTATAATCATGCACTAATCAACTATGTTGTAAAAAAATACTGTCCTGCTAGAACTGTTGTCACAATTGCAACTACTAGTCTGATTTGTCTGATATATGGCTATCTTCATCAAAGCTTATCAATATGTTGATCACTATCTTGAAAATAAATCATTGTTATGATACAAGGGCAACCACTGCTTGCTGTCAACTGATACATTTGACAAAAAGATCCACTTTCAATTATGTTTTGATGTATGTCCATATCTAATTTGAAAGTTCCACTTTTGAATAGAAGTAGAGAACATTCTAGCAGAGATTAAGAAGTCTGAAATTACACCTATCAGTTGCATATGCTTACAACATTTTTCATTCATGACTACCAGAGCACTTGCAACTACAACATTTGACAACAATTCTTCTTTTATACTTTGATGGATGCCATACTCTTTTCTAAAACTCTCACAGATTGAAGGAATGTTTGACAAAGGCTGCTGAGTCTGATTTAATATTGGCCAATTGCATTTACTTAACCATTACAAAGGCCTTTTCAACAAAGCAATGTTGTCATCTGTATTTTCTTAACCATTAAATTCAACAAATTAAAACCTTATCCTTATAACATGTTAATTGCCTTACTTGTGATAGGAGTATTTATATCTATGATTGTTCTTGGTGAAATTTATTACCACTTATCATGACTATTGTCTTCTTCACTAGTGTGAGACCACATCATAGGTCTGCCCCTTCATAGACTTTACTCAATCATTAGTACTATCTTTTAATTGAGTTGAAGCAATTGTCCTTGAAATGCTTCTTGGTTCTCTCCATCATGCATGGTCTTCTTGATGAAGTGATTGTCTTGTTGTCTTATGTAGTTTACTAACTATGATGATATATCTCCACTTGCTTCTTAACTACTACAACCTCCTTATTTTCACCTTGGGGGTCAAAATTAGAACATTGAACATCTCCCCCTAAACTTACATGGATCTTTTTATGCACTTGGAGATGCCTTTTGTGCATAAAGCACAAGCATAGGTTCTTTCCCTTTTTGTTCATGTTTCCTCCTCCAAACATTCTCAAGTTGTTTCCTTTTCCAACCTTTCAAACATTCTTCCTTTTGTTTGGTTAACTTATTCAACTCCTTGATATGACCAGGCGATCTTACAAAACCTTTTCTACAACAATGTGTTCTATGTCCAAGGGTGTTGCACTTATAACATATGATATTGCAATCTAGATCAAATGAATGATAGTTTCTTTTTGATAAACTATGAGCACTTCTATTGTTATTCCATACATGATCATTCCTTCCATGCACTCTACAATTTATTTCTATGTGGCTAGCTTTGTTACCCTTATAACAAACTATATTCATATTTATATAAGATGCAAATTGACTCCTTCTACAATCAATTGCTTTATGTCCATAATCATTACATAAATAACAGTAACCATGGAAGTGTGAATAGTTGTACCTGATTTGTCTTGCTGATGACCTTCTTCTTAGACTTTGCTTGGGATCATGAGCTCTTTTGTATCCTTCCTCATTACTATTCTGATCTGTAGGATTTTTGGAAGTAGAGATTGATTCTCCTTGTTCATATGCTGCTCCTTTTGACAGACTTGTCAATTTCATTGGCTTCTTAGACACTGCAACATCTTTGTATCTCATTTCTCCTTCATGTCCTATCCCAGATGTGTTTGATAGTGACCTTTGACTTAAAATCATTTTCTCAAACAACTTAGTGCTCTACTCATTTTGAAGACTTCTATTCAACTCCTGATTTACCTTCTCTAGTTGCTTTCTTAGAGACACAATTTCTAACTCATACCTATCACAATCCATCTCCTTGACCTTTGACTAATTTGTTATTTCTCCTTCATTTGTCTTAACCTCTTCACCCTATATCTTTAGGTACACAAACAATTTTCTTGCCTCTTCAAGATCTGAAACTACTTTAGGCTTGATATTCATTTCTTCTTGAAGTTGTAACCTTAATTTCTAGTTCTCCTTTCTGACTTTCTTGATCTCATCTAGGGCACACATGAGTTCACCTTCAATATCAATCTCACATTAATTTTCATCATACTCCTATTCATAGTCACTCATAATGTGATCTCCTTATTTGTCAATATTCTCAACTACAAAAACATCTTCTCTTTCAGATATATCATATCTTGTGTCAATTGGAAGGGGTGTTTCTAGCAACAAAACATCATTTGATTTGATTGAGGCTGGTTGACCAACTTTTTTTTTAACACTAACCTTTTTCTTTTGTCCTTTTCTTTTTTCCATAATATGTCTTCCATGACCAAGATCACCTAAGTTGGTTAAAATTTTACAAGGAACCTATAGCTCTGATACCAATTGTTGGAATACAATCACTGAGCGGGGGGGTGGTGAATCAGTGATTCAGGAGAAATCATGGATTTTAACAAATTTTCAAAACCTTGAAGACATCAACTTCTCTTTACAAGATACACCACTTAAGATATTATGTGAGGTGCTTTTAGACTTAACATAAATCAGGAAATCAAGACAATAATATAAAGCATTCAAAATACTAAGAAGAACACATCACAACCCAAGTTCACAAGAACACAATTTAAGTGGAAAACCCTTAAAGGGAAAAACCACTATTCAATCCTCTCAAAGCTTTTATTACTCTCATTGACAACAAAACCTCACTGGTTACAATCAAGCCTCACATGACAAAACCTCACTAGTTACAATCAAGCCTCACATGGTAAAACCTCACTGGTTACAATGCCTCACTGGCAAACAGGAGCACAAACTCCACTTTAAACAACTTCAAATGGAGACAAAAGGATAGAGGGTTACTTTGTTTCACTACAATTCATTGCTCATCTTGTCTATCTCTAAAAGTCAACATTTCGACAAAAAAAACTCTCCTTTACTCATACAAAGAATAACACTCACTGCATCACTCACTTCTACATTAAACATTGATATATCTATATATACTACATAAAAATATTCATTTGCAAATATACAGGGGTATCCTCTTTAGAAATGCACACTCTCATCAAAAACTACTTCAAAACCATTATACAGACCCTCATATTCAGACTGTATATATGTCATAATAAAATCATCACACATAGTACTTGCATAAACTGCAAACATATCACCCTCTCACAAACTGACATCTATGCACCTCATCTTCTCTCACACTAATATCAATAAAAAAATACAAACTTTAATGGCCCTCAAAAAGATATGCAATATACACATCACTGATATCAAACATTCTTCATAAACTGCTGCATAAAAAAATCTCTCTACACATTACTTTCTCCACTCATAAAGGAACTGAGAATTAAGTCTTCAAACATCTCATATTCAACAACAAACACATGTTGATGAAGAGACTTGATATATGCAATAAAAAATAAACTCCTTCACTGACAAAAGTAGTTATAAAAAATGTATAAACTATTCTCAATCTCCTTAAATGTGTAGATACCTGTCAAATTTCATTTATCGGGGAGTCCATTGTATGTTTGAATGACTACCGTAGATCTTGTGCTTGGCGCCCAAGAAACTTTAAACACTCACCATAGATTAAACCTTCCTGCTCAAACTTAATGAAAGACCTTGGCTCTCCCGATCACCACTAGGGTGAGGGGCCATTGATTCTATGAGCGTCAACCCTTAAGAGGTCACTTAAGTGACAAGTGACCTGCACTAGCAAGTCACTTTTAAATTAAAACAAAAAGTGATCCGTATACATGAAGGTTTTAACCCTTTGTTATTTGAGTGAGATAAACCATTAGGGTTTTTGATTGTTCTAGGATCTCTTCACAAAGTATAAACCCTAAACATTTTCAAGACTCAACAAACCATGAGTGATTGAGATATGTCTTCTGCCCTCTACGATAGTATTGATAGATGCAAGAAGTGTATCAATATTTGTATTGTGTATGAACACAACTTCAATCAACAACCACATTTAACCTTTAACAACATTGTGTATGAACATGTATTGTTCACAAAACTCTACCACTGAATATCTAATGACAACTTATGATATGATGAAGAATGCTTGTAGAATGAAGACATCATGCAGTCACCCTATCAACTCACCAACTCAATATACCTTGAATAAGTATTCAACAAGCACGTAGGATGTGTCAACAACTTTCAACAGTGACCAATGCTCTAATGCAATGACTATAATTAGTTGCTTGCATGATGAGGACTGCCACCACTGATGAAAGATGATCTGAGTTCTTTAAGTCCACAATTAAGGACTTCACTATGCCTTTGATATGACATCAAAATGACTTCACAAAAAGACTTAGTTTGACATCAATGACAACTAGTCACATCTCCGTTCACAACTCTTGCATCAAAACACACAACTCCTTTGCATGAACTCTAACAATCCATTTGCATGACAACAAATGTCATGATTGATACCTCATTGGCTCATTGAACAAAATTCCTAAACTAAGACCTCCTTGGGAACTTGATGCACATGAAAGAAACAATAATGTTGCGTACCTCTTGGTGCTGACATATTACCTCCTAAACTTCTCTAATGACTGCTGAGGAAAACTAATAACTCATGGAGCAAGTTGGATTAAGAACATGCAAGTATATGCCACTCTTGCATGAGTCTTTTGTGGGAGTTCACTTTGGAGGTGGGGTCCATATGGACTTGCATTTACATGCATGTTGTTGCATGTTCTTTACATGTCATCCAAATTGTGGTGCCAAGGCTAGCATGTGCTTTGCATGTCATTGGTAAGTGATTGAGCACTCCTTATTGTCAGTCTCTAATTGGCTATGGGTTGGGTGCCCATGAAAAAGCTATAAGAAGACTTATGGTAATTCACCGATTTTATTGGTTGTCCAAAAAGGAAGGAATATGGTTTTTGCATGTGGTTTTGACACTTGTTTTGAGAAACCATAATGGTATTCTCACATCCAAATCTTCTATATATTGGTGCCTTTGGTTGGTGGTATTATGAGTGATTTTTGTAGGTTGAAGGAGTAACGAAGTGCTACCACAATTCAGAGGCAAATGTTGTGTTGATGTAAACTTCTTTGAAAGATTAATACAATCATTGGATATCTTTGGGTGTGGAGTTTTTTCTTGCAAGTGTTTCTCCACATAAATACTATGTTATGTGTTTGATCTTTTGCTCCATTGTTACCTTGTGTTGTGAGATCGTGCATTCTTATGTAGCTAATTTGTGCCTTTTTGTTGCTGCTATCTTATGGTGATGTTATTGTTGTTTTAAGTTCATCTAAGGTGGTTATATCAAGCATGTTAAAGTGGCTGATTTTAGCATCATAAAGAAGTTGAATCTCTTCACGGTAATTCCATATTAAGGCAACTTAATTTCAGATATGTAAACAATTTCATATTTTCATATTGTAGTAGTCTAAGCCTTGTATCTCACCAATTGGTATCATATCTTAGTGATTGTTCATTTATTCTAATAGGGATCAACCTCTCCTTTAAATTTAGGAAGCTTAGGGAGAGGATGTGGTAGTATTACATGACAAATGTTGTAGGGCTCCTGTAAATACTCTAGGTATGTTCCTAAGAGGGGGTTATGTGTAGAGGGTCTTACTTAGGGACTCCAAACATTATACCTTTAGGTGGAGCTTGTTGTGCTTGTTGAAAGGGTATGCTAGATTATTGATATCCTAAAAAGTTGGATAACCAAATGGTGTTGTGTTTATGTTCTAAAAACTGGGTGGGATTGTTTGTGGTTGATTTTGCATCATAGAAATCCCACCTATTTGATTGAAACTTGTCATGTTGAATAATGAGGTAAAGGGAGGAATGAATACTTTATTACTTGTGTCATGGGAATGAAATCTTAGATGGGGGAACTTTGTGTTGCCCCTTGGCTTGATTTGATCTTGTCGATGAAAGGATTTCCTTGTGCCCTAGGTTTTTTCTCAATTTTGTTTTGGCAATATTGTTCAACATTTCTAGCCTCAAGGGTCTTGATCCGTTGGACCAAGGTTACTATAAGTTTTGTGGGTGAGGCTTCCTCTGTCCTTTGCATTTTTCCACCTTGCAATGGATTGCTTTGCATTGGGGTTTGAGTGACCCTACTTGTTCTTTTTTATGACACTTGACATGTCATTGATATTTTATATTGATGTGCTATGTGGAGGGATTTTTGTGTCTCTCGACCTTCTTGTAAGCTCTTCTCTTGATGAATTACCTCATTGTCTATTTGGGTGGCTATTTTCCTATGGCTTGTTATGGGTCAGTCTCGTTGATGGATCTTAGACCAAACATTCACTTGGCATGTTTTGATTTGGTCAAAGTTGTGGGGCTCTTGTTGGATGGCCTTTGGATTTAAGTCTTTGGAGTCTAATTGATTTGAGATCGAAGCTATTAGATTTGAAGGCATGCTAATTTCATTGGAGGGTCAATTCCCCTAGAATTTGTGTGACTTTGTCCCATATTGGGGGTGCAAGAAACATCATAAAATGAATGAAATGATCATTGAAGTGAAATATAGAAGTGGAATGGAAGAACCCATCCCAAAATGATTTGTTGAAGCAACAAAAATGTAAAGAGAATCTCTCAAAAGTTTTTGTTTTTCACATCAGGTTCACCAAAATATGTATCATTTAGAATGTGACCTAGATAATTTTGCAGGTGAGTCACAGTCCAACGTGACACATGAAATACCTTCCTTACTAAAGGTGACCTCCCAGTCACTCCCTCTCATGTGGAAAGTGCCAATCAAGTGGAGGTGGGACTGAGGGGTTGTCCTACTCTCTTTCTTGAGGGAATAGAACGTCGCAGATGGTAGTTGGATTTTGTGCTACATGTGTGTTTTGATGGTTGTTTTTATGGAGATGTTTGATTGTTGTTATAGTTGCAATGATTATATGACTTAAAGGGTCACAAGTACTAGACTAGCACAAAGGCTATTCTATTTGTTGAGAAGTCTTTATCATTCTAGTCTCCTTTCTTGGTCTCTTAAGACTTGTTGAATCAAGGGTTGTTGATCTCTAATTCGTTGTTGGTGTTCTTGTTCTTCCCTTGCTTTTTTATGTTATGTTGTTGAATTAGATGGGTTAAGTTCTCCCCAATCTCATTGAGGATGGATTGTATCCAATCTTCCCTAATGCCTGCACACATTAAATGCTTGGCAATAGGGGGAAGTGTTTGTGTTTCTTGATGTTTTTTGTTGATTGTGTTTGATGTTTGGATTGCTGTCTACCTCATGATGGAACTAAGGGTTTTTCCTTGTTTGATTTGTTTGAGTTGATTTATGTTTACCTCATGATGTCATCAAGGATTTTCTTCTCTAAATTTCCTATTTTTTGTAATTTATTTATGAAATGCACCCTATATGTATGCAAAGCAACTTTTGATTCATTTTTCTAGATTTAAATAAAAGAAGTTATCTAATTAACTAGTAATTGAAATATGTATGCAACTATATGTGTTTTTTGATATGAAATCTAGTCGTACGTTTTTGTGATTTTTGTGGAGTGATTTTAAATCTAATATAAGAAATTTAAATGAATGTAACCTAATGGATGAAATAAAGTTAATCTAATTGAATCAAAGAAAAAACTATCAAGGAAAGAGAAACACAATGATTACTTTCCCAAGATCCAAAATGTGAGATAATTACTATTTGAAAACATGAAAAACTTGGTATGATGAAGATGACAATGCTTGGCTTAAGCCCTCAGAAGTCTTTCTGACAACCCTCTCTCTTCCTTTGTAGTAGCGGGGTCCGCCTCTTGGTGACATAAGTGAATATGGGAGCAAAATGAATAAAATGGAAGCTATGGAAGCTTTTATAACAAATGGACATTTGAATTCCAATGAAGCATTATGGTTTGGAGCTTAAAATATTTGAGAAGACATGGGTATTAGAATACCTAAAATGCGCAATGGCTTGGAGCTAGGAATATAAATGCAAAAATTGAAAAGGCTCACGAGGTCCTACACAAGCATAAATGCGATGGAGATAAATAAAAGGAAAGCAAAGAAAGAGTAATCAATACTAAATTTTCCTCCTAAGGGAAATATTTTAAGCTTTGAAAAAAAAAAACTAAAGAAATGAACTAAGAGGCTCAAAGGCCTGTGAAGAAGCTTGAAAAAGCTTGTGAAGATGAGAAGAGCATTCCCAAACTTAAAAATAATGAAGAGGTGAGGGGTATTTATAGGTGTGAGAAGCACATAAATGGAAAAGGTTATTGGAGATTTAACTCATTTGATTGAAGAGTTAATAGGCTTGATTAGAGAGTGAACTGGGTTTGAGTGGGAGTGAACTAGCCTTGATAGCCTATCACAGAAGAAGAAATAGAGTTAGCATGTGATTGATTGGGAGATGAGTAGAATTGATTTGGAATTAGAATGGAGTGATTAGGAGTATTTATTTAGTTAAGAGGAGTTGATGATTACTTAGGGAAGATGGCTCATGCAATCAGGGCTCAATTTGGAGTAAATTTGGGCCATAACTAGAAGAAATCACACATGTTAAAAGATGATAGGGTCACCCCTTTCACCATGGAAGGTCACCCCTAGAGATCCTTCTTAAAATGCATGGTTTCCCCTTTTAATAGGGTAGGTCACCCTTTTAGTAGGACAAGTCACCCCTGGAGATCCTGTAGGACATAGGGAACTTTTGGCAGCTCGTTCGGGCACATACATACTCATTTTTGGTTGCCATTTTTTTGAAATTACATAATTTTTTGTGAACTACGTAATGGAACTATTAGTTTTTATTAAAAACACATGGAAAGTGGGTCACCTAGGGAGATCTGAAAGACATAAGTGGTGACCCAAAAAGAATGGCTCTAACAGGTCATATGGAACTTCATAGAGCTTGTTTAGGCACATATGAAATCCTTTTTGGGTGCCATTTTTTTGAAATTGATTAATTTTTTGTGAAATAAATAGTGATTCCATTAGTTTTTCTTAAAAATGTCTCAAAATTATACTTTTGAGTTGATTTTCCCAAGATATCTTTTTGGTCTCTTAGGCTACCCTACCCTAAAAGGCTTGGTAGGCAATTGGAAAGTGAGTTGGATGAATGGGGAAGAAAGAATGGATGGAAAAGCTCCTAAGGAAGATGGATTTACCCTCTTTTGAAGTGGATTAGTCATGTCAGGGCTAGAAAGTGATAGAAGTGATTTGTCAAACATGGGTTAGGTGAGTGACAAGAATGTGTACAAGACCTTGGAAGGTTAGCTTGGAGGTTAGAAAATCACAAACATAGTAAAAAAATCCACGCTAACAAGATGAATATTTCTGAGAGGTATGTATATATTTCATTCTTACATGTACATGATTAGTACTATAGCTCATCCTCAGGCCGCTATGTAGCCCTATGCCCTTTTTTCATACTTACACCTATAGGTCATAGGGGCGATCCAACCATAATGGACTAAGTGGTTAGGATGTATGTAGGACCTTGGAGGGTCAATTAGATGGTTATGGAAGAATGAATGATGAAATAAACCCTTTGGGGAAGTGGATTTCCCCTCTTGGGAGTTGGATTACCCATGTTATTAGGGTTGGCAGGGGTAGTTTTTCAAAAATGGGTTAGGTGGACAACAAGAAAGCATGCAGAACCTTAGAAGGTTAGATTAAAGGTTAGGAAGGCACAAAAAAGAGAAAAACATTCAAAATTTTGTCACCAAGAAAGAATCTGCTATATATATTTCATGCTTACATATACATAATTGGGACTCTAGATCATCAATGGACTATCATGTAGGCATGAGCACCTTTTTTGTACTTACAAAGGTAGGCAATTAAAACCTCAACTTATTATAAGAACTAACCTCTCAACTCTGTGAAATAAACATCAACAATCACCACAATCAATAACTGCAAACAAGCCAATACCATTATCAATTTAATTACCATACACGATGTTCCTTCCTCATGAACAAACACTCCCTTGGTTCCACCACCACTTGACTAAACCTTGCCACAAGAGAGGGAGTGATTAGGCAGACACCTTTAGTTCATGTGTTGTGTTAGATTCTAACTCACTAGCATTGAGCTTGGGTCAACTTCAAACAACTCATATTTTGGTGAACCTAGCATTGAGCTTTTTGCATCTCCACACTCTTCTTCTATTTCACTTTCATCTTTCTCTCTCTTTCATCCATTCCATTTTTTGTAGAGTTTCTTACACACCTAGAATATGATAGAATCAAATAGATTCTAGGGGAACATCCACTCCAATGAACCTCTAATGCCATCTTTCGATAGGTACACCCTACCAGGTCCATTAGCACCAATCTCAAATCACTATGATTTCAAAGATTTAGATTTAGAGGGTGTCAGACAAGAGACCCATAGCTTCTTGACCTTTAACAACCCAACTTGGAATCAAGATATTGTCATCCATCTCAAGTTAGATCATGTTGAGTGCTCATTCAGTTTGAAATCCATAAATAGGACTGTCCTATCACAAACTACAGGGAAACAATCACCCAGATGGACAATGAGGTGAGCCACCTAGAAATAAACTTATAAGAAGATTAGGAAGCTCAAGAAGTTATCCATGTTGTATGTCAAGATAACTGATCCATGATGCATCATGTATCATTAGAAAATAATTTGGAAGAAAGAACCAATGAAGTAACTTAATTGAAAGAAAACCCATTGCAAGGTGGAGAAGTTCAAAGGATATAGGCAACAACACTTGCTAACCTTATAGCCACCTTGGTCCAATGGATTAGGATGCTAGAGGTTAGAGGTGTTAAACAAACCCAATAGAACAAAATTGAAGAGGGGCCCATAGTGCAATCTAATCCTTTTATCGCTAGGTTGAGAAAATCCAAGGGACAACCGCAAACCCCCTTATTTGAACTTCTATTCTTGAAATACTAGTAATGACATAGTTCCACCCTTTTAACATACCTAGGAGAGTCTATTCAATGGAAAATTATCAGGCTCCGCTAACTCATCAACCTATCAATGTCCAACCAATGTACACAATCATGCCTAGATACCAAATGAACATTCAAAATTAGCAAGTCCTTCCCATGGGGCTCATGTTCACAAGAACAACTCTAACTTCCCAAAATTCATTTTTTAGGGACATACCTAGAGTACTTAAAGAACCCCTTGGTTACAACCTCAATGTTTTGTTACCATGTCCCTTCCCAGACTTACTAGAATTCAGAGGGAGACCCAAATTCACATATCAAACTGTACACAACAACTATGAGAAAACTCCTCCCATGGGATGGAGTGGTAGCTAAGATATTTCCCAAGACCCTTGAAGGAATCATTCTAGATTGGTACTATCACCTCCTAGAGGCCTCTATACATTCCTTCCAACAACTCATTGGTGAGTTTGTGATAAATTTCACTATGAAAAAGTTGGTAAAGACAAGCATTTGAGAGTTCTTAACTATGAAGACACAAATGAATTAGTGGCACACTTTGTCATGCACTAGAGGCAAGTCCTCTAGTCATCAAATAGTGCCCCAAATTTGGATCATAGAGAACTATCTGACCTCTTTTTATATGCCCTTAATAGGAATACAAGGGAGGAGGTCCAAAAATTGCCTTATAGGTCTAATGAAGAATCTTTGGAAAGCACATTAGGAATCAATCAAGCCACTATCAATAGTGGGTGAAAATTTAATGGAGAAAATGGATAATTGTTAACTTCCAAAAATACTTAAACAATAGTGGAAGCAACCCATTTTCTATCAAGATCTTGAAGAATAATCATAACACAATGACAGATTGAGTAATTGGAATACCCCCATAAATAAAAATGCCAATAGGGTGTTGGAGCAACCAAGATGAGAAAGCACAAAGAATGAAACCTTCCACAAGTGAAGAATGGATCACAAGAGCATATCTATCATATACAATGAAAGTGTGTAAAATACAAAGAGAAGCCTTACATACATAGGCGAGGAGAAGGAGGTAGGAAGGTAGGACTGAACTACTGACTACCCCTACAAGCATGCAACACTTGCCTAACTCACATGACATGTGTGAGGACAAGTGGCAAACAAATAGAGTAAGAGGTGTCTCACATAGCTAAGGACACATGTCGATGTGAGACAAACTTCTAAAAGACTAAGTAAACTTAAGCCTATGTGTGAATACGTCAAACCTTCAAAGAGGTGATATCTAAACTAGTTAGATAATGACACTATTTACACTAACACCCCCCTTAAGTGCAACTTAGGGAGAATACAAAGATAATGATGGGTCCTGGATACTAGGCCATGTTAGGTACCTATGTACAAATGAATTTCTCATAAAACAGAGAAAGAAAGAAAACCCTCTGGAAAAAAACTTTCCTCCAAAAGAGAAATGATACAAAGAATTGTACAAGTGAAGAAGAAAGATAGATGGAGGACTATACATGATCCCCAAGGACTACTTCTAACACTAATGTATAATAGATATCCCCCATAGGAGAGAAAGATGAGAAGGTCTATTTGACCCCCCTAGAAAATGTGAAGTAAAGAACTCCATGTGAGGAAATGGATCCTCCTAAAACTAAGATGAGAAGACTAACCATGCAACCTCCCCTCAAAATACCTCTTGTAGTGCTGGTAGAAGCTCAACACTGGATGTTGAAGATGATCCATGAACGCTGAACATCATTTCTATCCTTAGGAGAAATTAAACCACAAAAGTGTGCATGTGATCTTCCCATTCCAAATAGGAACATACAAGAAGAAGTATGAAGGTCTCTGAATTCTACACATGATTCAAAGATGCAATTGATGCCCATGATGTCTTCAAAGAATAATCATGTATCTCCAAGACAATGCTGATGTGTGATAAATGCTGAGATTCAGGTACATGGACCATAGATGTATGGTGATAATTGGAACCATAAGAATCTAATACTATGGCCTGGAGGATGTCAAAATACATGATGACAGAGTTGAATATGTAGACTCATAAATATATACAAAATCTGGCACTATAGAAGCTAATGTAGGGATAGAAGGAGCAATCATATCTGAAGAAGAGAAGGTTGATGTAACTTTGTAGATGTTATCGAATAGAATATGAATGTCCTCATTGGTGTCTCCCAAATCTGCAATGCGGAACTCTATGAAAAGACACAGAATGTCAGCTAGATATGCATCCCAAGGTGGTAGATCTAGAAAGAAGATAACCATAACCTAGTGCAGAGAATCATTGGACACCATGGAGATATCAACTCTAGATTTAGATGTAGTAACAGGTGATGATGGTGTAGACGGGATCTCAATGTAAGTCATTTGACTAGAATGTACATACCCAACTAATGGTATCTCACAAGCTGGCTTAGTGAGATGAGATTTTTCTACAAGTGCTTTATTAAGATCTATAGGAAGTTGATATACATGAAGAATTTGTTACCTTAGTTCATCAATTTTGTGATGATGATATTCTTCTACTATATGTCGCTTTAGCCCAAAATATCCACATTTGATCTTCCACTTATTACGAGGTTTATTGAGAATACTCGAATGAAAAGGATTGTGTGTGAGATACATGATCAAATTTAAGCACTATCAAAGTAGAAAAAAAGTTTGCTCCCCCAAAAATGAGTATGACTAGTTTAAAAGCCCCCCCAGAAAAAAAAATGCAAGAGAAAAAGTACAATTTGTGCAAGTCTGGAAACCAAATCATCCATTTATAACACATGGATATTTTTTACAAATGTTTTAAAAATGGCTATCTAAAACTAAATGTTACCTACACTAATGAATTCCTTGTGAAATTTTGAACAATTTCAAAAAAAAATTCATGGAATTTTGATGTCGTGGGCAAAAGTTATGCCCTGTTGAAAATTGCGAGTACAATGGGGTTTAGGGATTAAAACCCATCAAAAAAGGCAATTTTTTTTCAGTTTCACTTTGCCGAAGAGAAGTGCATAGAAACACTTTTCCGTTGACTACAATTTTATGAAAATCCACCTCCGTGGGTGAAATTTGTCGCAAAATGAAAAAAATGCCTACTTGAGGCATTTTCAAAGAGCACTGATGGTCTCCATAAGTTAAGTAACCACAAAAGGGTTAGCAAAAAATGTCTCAGTTACAATAAGTGTTTTGTAGAAAAAGCTATAAAATGCTAATATAACATGAAATGTTATATGTTACATGAAATGCTTAGTCTAAACAGTTAATGTTAGCAACAAATAATGTTGTTACAAAGATGTAACATAAATTGGACATGTAACCCAAATTGTACATTGGTCGTAACTGACTTTGGAGACGTATGTGCCAAGTGGGCTAGATTTGGAGCATGGAGACCTGTGCAATGCCGATTGTGGGCGTAATGGATGTAATGAAGGTTGAAATGCAAGTGTAGAGGCTAGAAGACTAGCGAATAGAGAGGCCAATATTGATGTCAAAGAAATGGCCAAGTGGGAATCCCAATAGGAGTGTGCAAGAGTCAGATTGTTGTAGTAGATTAGTAGATTGTGGTTGTGATGGGAGGCTGAATCCAATGCTGGTTTTGAGGTTAGCATTCAAATGCCATAGTCTGTTCCAACCTCAACACTTGGTCTTCTTGTGTCTTACAGACCTCAACTCAGATTGTGAAAAATAAAACTTGCAATCAAAACAGTCAACCATAGTTATTGATGAAGCCCCCATCATGTATCTTGGCCTGCAGAGAAAGGGCAAGAAAGGCAAGCCAATGAAGAAGGACAAGGGTAGGCAAGGTGAGCCAATGAAGAAGGGCAATGTCAGGTCTAAAGTAAGCCTTGAATGAACAACAAACCATGAGCTTGGGAGTAAAAGATGAAACAATGTAAAGCATCGGTGACCCTGTAGATTAGGGCTCTAGAAAAAATGTTGACCTTAATGCTATAGGAAGAGCAAACTGGTAATGGCAGCGATGTGAAGAAGTCAACCAACAAATAGGGTGAAGAGTCAACCAAAATTTGCATCAAACAAATAGTAACCTTCATATCCATGTGAATACTGGTGGAGTGAGGGAATAACATCTAAAACCATGAAAAACAACGTGGACACCCTGGAGGCAACCTTGGCTTGATGGCATCCAAAATGACTCTGCAGTGTGATTGTGGCAGGGAAAAATGCCAACCACCAAGAGTGTGTAGGTCTGTGGATTTGAGAAGCTAATGTTGAATTGAAAGTGAAGATTGCAACCACAAATAGATGCAACACTAGAAACAAGTCTCTTCATTGATCAAAAAATGACCACAGAAGAGACTTGAATGGGAGCCACAACCTGAAATGATTAGAAACTATAGAAATCCAACAATGAGCCTAGAGGGCCTGAATGAAGCCAAGAAGGCCCAAAATAGGCCAATGAAGGGCCTAAAAAGACTTTGCAGAGCCCAGGAGGCCACAATCCTGTAAAAGGTAACTTGCATACACCCAAAATTGATAATGGCCACTAGTGGTAGGGGGTCAAAGTGCCCTCTACTAATTTTTTTGGGGCAAGTGGCAAAGAAATATGAAAGAGCTATCTCACATAGCTAAGGACACATGTCAAAGTGATACAAACTCCTAAAGGACTAAGAAAACTTAACCCTATGTGTGAATAGGTCAAACCTTCAAAGAGGTGATATCTAAACTAGTTAGATAATGAAACTATTTACACTAACATAGGGGCTATAATGATAGATATGGTGGAAGAGATTATTTCCCTTAAAATGTTAACACTGTCGATTATCCTCAAAATAATAACCATTATCAAAGGGATAATAAAAAACTAGGGAATTGCCTCTATTATGATAATAGGTATGAATGATATCATCGATTGCATAAGCATAATCAATTTTTCTCATTTCATAAAGCAAGAGGAAATAACATTGAATCATTCTAAGAATACAATATATTCATCTCAATATTACCAGAAGATCAATAATGTTTGTTCATCAAGATGTTCCTCTTGGTGACAGATAACAACAACAACAATGCCCAACAAATGCGTATTGCCCAAAAAATGCAAATATGAAGATATTTCAAGATCCTTTTCCCACCCTTCACAATAATGAACCAAGTACTCAAAATCTTACAACTTCAAGATCAACCAACATACCAAATGCCAATGAGCCAAATGTGTCTGCTCAACTAGGACCAAAGGGAGAACCTAAGATGTTAGGCTTGGTAGAAGTAATTCATGATGAAATAGAAATAGAGCCTAATGTAGAGAAAGAGATAGAATTCCACGGAAAAACAATCTCAATGGTTGATACCATTCTGTCTCTTATTGGAACATATGACCTTGTAGAGGATCTCAAAAAGACGTATGCAAAAATCTCTTTCATTGACCTCCTTATGAACTCACCATCACATTGTTCAACCCTCTTATAGACAATCAATTTGAAATACCTTGATTGCATTACTCTACCCTTGGATGAGAAAATAAACCAAGTTGATCTAGATATGAATCTTCCAAATGTACAATTAGAAGATCCTGGTTTCTTCTTCGATATGAAACAAATAGATACAAAAGTTGAGCTAACCAAAAAGGGGGATCCAACCCTATATTTTCTGGTTTGGATCTATGATACCTACATTAAGAGAATGTTAATAGATGATGGAGTAGTTGTAAACATTGTACCATTTTTCTTTCTTGAAGGGATGAGATATGGACATGGGAACATAACAAATTATTGAGATACCCTTTGTAGATATGACAACTTGAAAGTAGCTACAATTGAAAAAGTAATGCTCTTGGTCTCTCTAGGACCTAAAATGGTCCTAACAATGTTCTGTCATTGATAAGGACACAAGCTACAATTTTCTATTAGGAAGACCCTAGATTCATAAAATCAAGATCATTCTTTTAACCTTATTATAGGAGGTTTGTTTCCTACATCTTGGAAAGATTTATGTTGTAAGGGAGACCATGGGCCATTTAGTATGCTGAAATTTGATGTAACAAAGAAAAACATAGGCATCTTCATTGATTACAAATTATCTAC
Source organism: Cunninghamia lanceolata (assembly GCA_027924645.1). NCBI lineage: Eukaryota > Viridiplantae > Streptophyta > Pinopsida > Cupressales > Cupressaceae > Cunninghamia > Cunninghamia lanceolata. The sequence continues at coordinate 1,670,083 of BSBN01001031.1, read as the reverse complement.
CAACAAGATCATAATACCTAAACCTACTCCTCAAATCTTGCATTTAAGAAAGAAAGATGATCAATTTAAAACTACAACTGACCCAAGAATCATAATAGTAGAAAAAGAAGAGTCATCAAAAGAAGGATTGATCATCCCAAAGGAAACAACTGTAATGATCATGGAGTTACTCAAACAAGATAGCCTTATATAGTTCCCCTTAGATGTTTGTACCATCAAAATGATCTCAAAAGTGAACATGTTTGCCAATGCAGAGGAAGACAAAATAATTCAACCAACTAGACCCATCCAAAATGAAACTCCTCCCATTTTGAAATGGCCCATGCCTAAAAATCAAGTTAAGAACAATTGACTTAACTAGGATAGACCCTAATTCCTTTGCTAATGCTGAAGATGACTTATCTCAAGGCTACATTCCATTGATGCCACCTAGGGAGATGTCATTGAGTGAGTCATACACACCCTTAATGCCCATGCCAATAAATTATTATACACCTCTCACACCCCCTAGAAAGTATTACACTCCTTGGACTCCAGCCATAAAGATGGACTTTGAACACCTTTATGCTAACTCAATTAATGACAAGTACACAAATGATCTTGAGGTCTCTTATAAAGCTTTTAAAGCTCATAAATTACATGACCCACTATCACTTTTAACCTACATACAATATAATGACATGTTGGAACCACCTCAAGTCCAAATTGAAAGGACCAAAAGATTCCCTGATGAAGATGAGGTAAGTGTGGGAGAATTTCAAAAAGAGAAGAAATTACACATAATGATTGGGATATAAGACCCCACTATGAAACTTCATAAAAAGTACATGGGATACTTCATGGATATGCAACTAGAACCAAATGGGAAAACACACATAAGTTTTGTCCCTTCAGAAGAATAAAGGGGCCACAAATTTTCTTCGATTGTTCTAATTTTTGTAAAATGTTGAAGAGCATATCAAAGTCAAATTTTACATGCAAGACATGATTTTGACCTTCTTATAGAGTTGTTGGCCAGTGATGGAACCCTACACTAGAGCCCATTGCACCAACAAGCATATCAATCTTTATCTCACATTACATTAACCCAATCTTTGTAAGCCTCCACAAGCATACCCACAGAATAACAAATTACAATTGGATCATTTAGAATAAGGGAATTTGTCCTCAGGAAGGAAAGTACATAGAATATAAGGCATAGAAATAAAATAAATTTTTTGATAAAATTAGAAGGCACCTTACATGGTTAAAAATGTTGGAAATGATGCTTATCTCTTATGTACCATGGAAGGAGAAGAGTTTAGTGAAACAATTAACACCTTTCATTTGAAGAAATAGTATATTTAAAAAACCTAAAAAAATCAAATAATTTGAAAAATAAAAAAAGTGTAAAATCAAGAAGAATCAAAATTTCAAAGCATGCATTCATTCTATCCATCTTTTCATTTATTAGTGATTTTCTCTTGTTTTATTTTCATCCTAGTAAGGAGTCTTAAGGTTACCTAGTATAGGTTGTGCCTGCTAAGCCTTAGAGATTCCCAAAATCATCATTATCCTTTCCCATTTATACACCCAAACATTTCAAATAAAGTTAAACTTTTAGTTTTATACTAATCTCGGTCTTAACCACCATCTAGTCAAGCCTAAACAAAGTATGTTTTCAAGACTATAGTACCTAATAGAAGCTAGCAAGTTGACCTCCCCTAATCCTCCTTAGCAACAAGGAAGTATTAGGAGTCAATTATTCTTTTAGTAATCCTTCTATTCACTTGAAAAAAAACATTAGGGGGATTAAATTCCACAAAGCAATAAAAAACAAAAATAGAAAAAGAATATATATATATATGAGCAAAACAAGAAAAAGAAAAAAGAAAAAAGAGAAAATTGTTGATGTCTGTACTATTAGGTGGAAAATAGTCCAAGCTCAAAGCTATGAGGGTGACATCTATCATAGAAATAAAAAATAAGAGAAAAAGAGAAAAAGACAAAGCACAGAAATGCACTAGTTAGGAAAAGCTAAGAGCCTAGAGGTCTTCTAGGGCCATATTTTGTTGAGGAACCTTTCCTTTATCCTAGCTCTAACTTGTTGGCCATATTTGGATCAAAATTTAGCATACACCTATAGATTTTATTGTTTGTCTATGTTGAAAACTAGTCTAAGTGGTTGGTCTAGGTAAGGATCAATTTTATCCTTTTGTGTAGCTTAATATTAAAATTGTTCCATTACCTTCCCAATTATAAGTTGACTCATTAATCAATCCTATGTCAAAAGTTTAGTAGGTCATCCTATACTAAGTCAACTTGTAATCCCTAGGTTAAAAATCCTACTAAAGAGTAATCTCATTATTGGTGCCATATACATTCCATTCAAAAGAAAGAAATGATTGATATCATAATTCATTGGATCCATAAAATAAAAAAACAAGATAGACAATAAATCTCCATTCATATATGTGTCAAATGCATCCATACATATTCACATTGCATACATATCATAATAAATATAGCAAAAGATATATGATCATAGTATGATTATCCATATGTAATCATAAAGTATCCATAGTTTTATAACATAAATTATGTAACCAACTATATGAACATGAGACAAAGCAAAGTACAAGATGTCAACTCAATCAAGTATAGATCCCAATCAATCAAGTCACAATAATAAGTGCATAATAATGTTCAAGTACAAGTCACTCCACTAATGGAGTCTAAAAGAAAAAAGTGTGCACTCAAGCATGTAGACATCCCCATGCAAGAGGGAAAGTGACAATATTTACAATAAAAGAAGGTCTCTCAAAAGACCTCAAGGATGACTTTGACCTACAGAACCCCCATGGCTCTTGCTCTGCAGTCTCCTACTATCTACCAAATATAAAAGTTTGGGAGTCCTTTGAGGATGTCCTATGAGGGGACGTGGCTATAGATTTGTGAATGTGATGATCTCAGGGTTTGAACCCATGAAGTAGAGGTCTGTTTGTGGACCCCAAGGTTGGAAATCTGTTGAATCAAAGAATTGTTAGCCTCCAATGTAACAACTCTACTGCTTTGATATGTCATATATTGGCAAGCATAATAAGTAGTAGTGAGAACATCTGTATGTCAACTTGTTAGTGTAGGAATCTTAGAATAAATTAAGAGTGCCACTCTAGCTCATTCATTGGAAGGAACCAAAATATCTAAAGAATCATTTTTGAAAAGGTCCCTCCATTTGTTAGTTGTTCCTATGTCAAGGTACAAACAAGGAAAGTGTTAGTCAAGTATTAGAGCATAATCATTCTTAGATGAGCAAGTGATGAAAGAAAGGAATGGATTAGAATAGTATTCATGAGGATTTGTAAGTTGCCATGAGGGATCAAATGTCCTCATTTCCTCCTCTATCATCTCTACAAATAGAACCAATCAATGTGTAGGTGTAACCTCTACTAGTGCTACCTCGTCATCCTCTAGAGCCAAGTCATCTCCCTCTAAGGCTCTCTCATCTCTCCTCCTTAGGATCATAGTCCTCATCTATCTCATCATTGGTCTCCTCATCCTCAACAACAAGTCTTTGAGATCAATGAGCTCTTTGTTGCCTCGATGCTAGTCCTTATAATGGTCGTGTGACTAGAACTCTAGGAACATGTGATACCCATAAAAGTGTTCCATGTTGTGCATTAGTATCCTCTTGAACATACCTATAACATGGGGGTATTGGGGGAAAATCCTTAGGGAAGTCATCTCCTAGTTGCTAGAGTACTCATGCAATAGGGTGAATCTTGATCAAACCATTCATATTTATCAAGTGGCCAACCCCTTGGTAGTAAGATCAAACTACTCCATCTCTAGGCCATAATCCCTCCATATCTCTATAGGGATCTAATATGAAGTTTGCATCTATCAAAGTAGACTCTACTCATGTAGAAGCATTGAAGTGACTGAACTGACCCCACTTATAGCTCTAGTGACAATTAGAGTTTCAAAGGGGGCATATCCCTCTAAAATGGTACAATGTACTTGAGAATCCACAACATAACCAATGAAGGGTGGATAAAAGAAATAGCCCCTCATAATGAGATACAATACACACCTTGATGAACCAAAGCCAAAATTTCAACCCCCAAGTGAAAATTGCCCATTAATATGCTAAATGATTGGTGCCTAAAACCAGCTAAGAATTGAGACCTCTTGCTTCCCACCAAGAGAGTAGCAATCAGGTCAACTAGGACCTTCTGTAGGGGTAGAATCACAAGCCTAGGAACTAAAGTGAGTTGAATTCCAAGCCTACCTCTAGGTTGAGTTTCTCTTGCTCAGACTCCCTCTTAGGAAATGTAAGTGGTTCCCCTCTAATATGAACCATGAGGATGAAATAAACATAATAAAGAGTGATCATTCACTCTCCAAAAATAATTAATAATTAGAACATGTTCTAATTAGCATCCCAATAAGTCAAGATGTCGCAAAAAATATGAGACAAAGGGAAAAAATCAATATCTATGCCACCCTAGGCAATCCTATCCTATGAAGAATGGTGTGATCCATAGTAGATAATACATCTAGTGCCTCCATTTGCCAAGATCTATCATAGGTATCATTCCACCATATGTATATGTGTTGTAAAAAGAGAGCCTCAAGTTAGATCTTCATCAAAAACTTCAAAGAAACATAAAAATAGAAAAACCTAAAAAATAAAAAATGTAAAACTCTAACAATCTCTAAAAATCAAATACAATCTTGAAAAATTAGTAATAAATAGTGAATTTAGCATTAAATTGAAGAAAATGAGCAAATTCAAGCATTTGAATCATTAGTTTTTCCTTTGATCCTATCGATAGAACCTCTTGGCAAGGTCTCTTTGGTGACTTGACTTGTCTCTCAAGAGACCCAGATTTAAGTTGTAGGGTCTCTTGGGTGACCTACCCTGAAAAAAGGGGTGACATATGACCATGCCCTAGTGTGCTCCAATTGGCCTAGAAAATATAAAAATTGATTAAAATAAGATAAAGAAAATAAAAGAAATTGTGAAAACCTAAAACCTAGGCAAGTGCAATAGAAAGATTCAAAGTTTAGCAAACATTTTCAAGAAAAATCAAGAAAAAAAAGTCTAGGGTTTCAAAGAGTATTTTTCTCATTTCTCATACCTAGGGATATGCGGGAAGCTTAATGGTGACCATAATGTTGATCTCCTCATCCTTAGCTTTTGGTTGACTATTCCCTTGCATAGTTTGATCATCATTTTCTTTCTTTCCCACAATTTCCATATTCTTCTCCTCTCTTATCTAGATTAGCATGTGGCAATGATCTTTTGTTCCCTTAGTTTAACTTTTATGGTGTAGTTTGTATCCTTGTTTTGTGTGTTTTGATCATCATGGTAGGTTATCATGACAAGGTGAGATGTCATATGTAAACTTTAAACTCACGCATCAATGGTATGTCCTATAATCTTCCTTTTTGTACTTACTTTGAGCTAATCATGTATCAAACTTATGGTTGAGCCATCTTGTCAATTTATGGGTCTATATGCAGGATGAAAACTAAGGTAAGGGCCATGCTTCGGGAATGGTACCTACCGTGTAGACTACCATACCCAAAGGGGCAAATATGTAAGTATAGAAAATAATACATGCCTACATGGCAGTCTAATGATGATATATAGGTCCAAATCATATCCCATGAAGACATGAATTATATCCTCTCAACAATCTCACACTTGATGACATGTCCCCTAATGTTTTCCCTCTTTGACCATCTTTTCCAACCTCTAAATTGAGTTCTAGGACCTCATAACCACCAAACAACCCTTTCCATATACTCAATAGGAGGGTCACCTAAGAGACCCTCGGGTTTCCCAAGTGAACGAAGGGTCACTTGAGAGATCTACCCTACAAAAATGGGTGATCCTATCATGTTTTGGCATGCATGATTTCTTTTAGTTCCACCCAACTTACTTGTATTTTTGCATTTTGATTGAGTATTCATGCACAACTGAGCCATTACTTCCATTGACTATTTCACTCTTTGTTCACTCCTAATCAATCCATAGTAATCTTCCAACCAGTCTTCTATTCTCTCCTCATTAGCTCTTATCATCTCCCAATCAAACCCAATTATCTTCTCAATTAACCCTTGTTAACTCCCCAATCACCCCCAACCATTGTGTTCATTTTCTACCTATAAATACTTATCTCTTCTATTGTTTTAGGAGAGGTTGATAATTATTCACACATTCTTATTTTGCATAGCAACCTCCATAGCATTTTTATACTTGTATAAGACCTCGTGAACCTTTTGTTTCTATTTTTCTTCCAAGCCCTTGATCCCAACACGAGGCTAAGAATTACTCATGCATTATTGTATTTTTATTTGACTTAATTCATGTCTAGGAGATTCAAGCTTATACATAGGCAACCCCCATATTATTCTTATGCCTATGGAGGACTACATGAGCCTTTTATTTCCATTGTGTTGCTTCTATGCCAAAATCCATTTTTGCATATCCCTATTGCCATAGGATCCCTGAGGACAAAAGCCTAGCTAGCACTTGTGCAAAATTATTCATAGGTTCCTTTATGTGTTTTCATTAGTAATTATCTCATTATCTTTCCCTTAACGAAGTGAAATTTATATTTATTTTCTCTTGGTTAGCTTAGAGTTCATTATTTTTCATTACTTTATGGATTAGATTCATTTCCTATTTTTCTTAGAGTAATTACAAAATTTTATTTCTTAGAATAAATTACATCAACACCAAAACACAAAAACGAAAAAAGCATAGAAAACATTGCATTTAGGAAAAGTCATTTAGACTTGCATTCATATTTAAATTTTTAGAAGTACTTATTTCATTTTTAAAAATTGAAAAAAGAACAAAAATCTTGCTTTCATTTAGTGTAATTCCATGCAGAGATTCATACAACATTCAAAAACATTCAACACAAGAAGGAATGCCCTCGATCTCATCACAAGGAACACAAATTAACAAATTTTAAGCAAGCAAATGTTCAAACAAGGAAATCCATCGATCTCATCATGAGGCACAAAACTCATCAAATTCAACTTGAAGAGATAACAAACATCCATCTCCTCCACTTAGCAATTGACATGCCTAGGTGTGAGAAGATTAGATCAAGACAATCTTAGAAGAAATTAGGGAGAACCTCCCCACTTAAGAAAACACCATTGAGGAAGCCATACAAGAATAGACACAAATATTACAACAAATCCAATGAGATACAATTATGAATCACATCCTAAGGATATTTAAAATCCAAGGTTAGATTATCAATCAATTCCATGAGAAAACAAGGAAAAATCTAGCAATCATAAGAGAGGTAGACAACACAATTCTCAACTTCTTAAAAGAACTGACCACAACTCTATGAAATAAACATCAATGATAAAAAAATCAATAATTGTACACCCAACATAATAACTCAATCAATTTAATTTTCATCCACGATGTTCATCTTCCTCATGAATAGAACACCCCTCAGTTCCACCACTACTTGAGTGGATCTTGCCACAAGAGAAGGAGTGACTAGGTGGGATTCTTTAGAAAGGATTCAATTCATATGTTGTGTTAGAGTCTCACTCACTAGAATTGATCTTGGTTCAATTTCAAACAACACATATTTTGGTGAACCTAACATGAAGAGAAAATCTTTTTGAGTAAGCTTTTTGTGTCTCCACTCTTCTTCTATTTCACTTTCATCTTTCTTTCTCTTTCATCCATTCCATTTATTCTATAGTGTTTCTTACATCGCAAAATATGATGGAATTAGATATATTATTGGGGAACATCCCCTATAATGAACCTCTAACTCCATTGTTGGCAGTGAACAAGGCATCAAGCAGAACCTACCGTAGGTTACTGCAAAGGCCATGTGGAGGGTATAGCCAAATCATAAAGAGGTATTTTGGGAAAGGACACACCTCTATGTAGATATATAGGAGATACATATAAAGAAATGCAAAGTAAGAGTGAAAAGAGTGAGTAATATGTATAAGGTAGAGACTTAGACCTGTCGGTATGGATATGTATATACCTGTTTATAAGAAATAAATACAATGGAGATATAAGGATTATGATATCATTGTATATGTGTTATGATGCTTTGATTTACTTATATTGTACCACATAATAGATTTCCTTAATGTTTATTCATATTTCTCTTATTGTCTGACTAGGGTATAAACTAGACTTACAGACTTGACTGAGGACCAGATCTCTGGATTAGTATCCCTCTCATTTCTTGCTAACATTTGGTTCCATTATTGAGACCTTAGAAAAAGATAGTGAAGAAAGAGAGAATAAACAAAGAAAGAAGAAGTGCAGAGTAGCGCAAGTAAGAAAACTTGAGTGATAAGAATTTTTTTTATGATTTGCGAAAGATCTTGAATTCTCTTAAGTTCCTACCCTTGTGAGAGGGGGGTAGACACTTAAGGGGATGGAAAATGGAATAGGGGGAGGATTTAAAAAGATCTTTGAAAATATTTAACTCTTCAAGATAATCCAACCATGGGTTACACAAGGATTAATATGATTCCAAATCAAAAACACCCATGGAAAAAGGGGATAACAAAAGATTAAGGGAAATCAGAGAAATTATACTAACTAGAATGGAGATAAGAAGATAAGAGAGGCAAAAAAAACCCAGGAACATTAGGAAAGGTACTGCAAAAGAATGGAGAAGGCAGGAGAAACAAGTAGAAATTAGGAAAGAGAAATTGTGAAAGAAAATAAGTTGGATGAGTGCGCCAATGAGGGTGCTATCGAGCATGCCAAGGTGGGTGCTGCTAGAGAGACAAATATAAAGGGAAAATAAATAATTGATGAAACAACCATAGATGCTACCGTAAAGGTAATACAAAGAGATATAGAGATTCTTGAGCCTATTATAATACATATTGATAGGGCAACATAACTTTTAAAGAGTATAGGAGGAAGAATTGATACATATGAGAAGTTGAGAAGTATGTGGAGGGAAGAACATAACCAAACCCTAACCCTACCACAAATATATAAAACTCCAGAATATCAACCTAATTGGGCTAACATTCAAATTAGAGTTGACAAACAATGGGAAGAATTACTAAAGCCTAAACAAAACCTTTAGCCCCTAAATTTGGATGTGGATTACCTAGGCCACTTGGTTAATCAGATTATAATGAAGATTAGAGAAGATGCAATATATAAGGAGACTAGTTCTGGAAATATAAGACAAAATAATGAAAAGTCAACTAATGAAAACATAATGTCATTTACAAATGAAATAATATCGCTAAGAATGAAAAGGAAGTTTGAAGAGACACACCTCGTTGACCAGGAGTCACCTCGGGTGCCTTAAAAAGCAAGGAGAATTTTAAGAAAAGATCAAATTGACATTGAAAGAGAAAGAGAAGAAGAGATTAAGAAAGATTTTGAGGAAATTTTGGGAAAAAAATATTTTGACATCCAATTGCGGAGAGATAAAGGAAGAGAGCATAAAACCCTAACACAAAGGCCAAAGCCTAAGGAGAAGAAAAACTAGAAAGAAAACCACTGCAAAATACTAGAAGGTCCAGAAAAACAAAAGAAAGGAAAGATGGATGCTATTATCAAATTACCGGTATTTGAAAAGGACACAACTGAAGTCACATAATACATTTTTGTGCTAGAATCAATTTGGAGCCAGAATGAGATAACCAAAGATGACACTAAATTGTTTGACTTTATTAGGACATTGCGGAATGACACATTAAAATGGTACAGAAAGGCTTGTCCTAGAAATGAAAAAATATGGGAAGAAGTGAAGAAGGAATTCTTGGAGAATTTTAAAACTCTGGAAATACCTACTAAAGGAGTGAGGAAGATGAGAGAATTAATATAAAGGCATGGAGAAACCATTAAGGAATTTGACAAAAGATTTAAGGAAATAGGTCACAAACTAGAAGATCCATTAACTAAGAAGCAAACGATTGAGCGGTTTACATCTGGAATAAGCCCATATGTGAGAGCATCTTTGGATGGGAGAATATTTAAAATATACACATAAGCATTCACATTAGAATACTGAATTGAGGCACAAACATGGCACAAACAAGAAAAAAAAAAGGAAAATATGGAATTAGAAAGACTAAGATTGGAATTGGAGCAACTAAAACTCAAACAAGAAGATAAAAGGCCAAATATATGTTGTTCCTACTGTACAAAGGAAGGACACATCAGAAATGAATGCCCAAAACTAAAAGGGGAAAGACATGCCACTGTAATGAAGGTAGATATAAAGACACTCCATACAAGGAACAACATAGTCTATTGTGGATTATGTGGAGAATGAGATGATCATGAAACACCTGATTGTCCATCACAAATGTTTAGGGTAAGAGAAGATGAGGATGAAAGTGATTCATGGTACAATTCAAATCACAAAAACAAAGCACACAATAATACCATGGTATATGTAAAAGGCCTAGCAGAAATCGTAGTATATCTTTAGGACCAAGGTTACAAGCAACCTTCATGGAAAAACCAAAGGAACATGAAAACTATCTAGAATACAAATGAAAATACACCATATGAAATAACTATAGTAATGAGGATAGAGGACAATTTGTAGGTTACAGAGGAGTCAGAGGTTGAGGTAGAGGTAGAAGAAGGAGAGATGAGGCCACTTGTTACAAATGTGATAAACCAGGGTACTTTGCTAATGAGTGTTGGGGAGAAAGAAGAAGGCAATGCTCATTCTGCAAAAGTATAGAACTATTTAAGGTGAAATTTGATGAAGAGGATTTGTTTTAATGGTTTGTGTTGATCCTCCTTTCTGATGCAGAGGCATCCACACTATAACCTTAACATACAGCATGGATGTCTGCAGCTCATCATCATCATCATCATCATCATCACCATCATCATCATATTTCACCTGTCGACCGATATCCTCCTGATGACAAGCCCTCGCCCGTTCGCATGTCAACAGCATCACCTTATTCGATTATCGACAGCATCATCATGTTCGACCAGCGCGAACATCCTCCTGACGTCCACTGTTTACTTTAGCGACAACTTCCGCCTTCACTACCTTCAGCATCATGATATTCAACATCATGATAATCAACAGGATAAAGAACATCCGGTTCCTCCCATTTATCCTGATGATGACCAACCTTCACTTCTCGCACCGTCCCTTTGATGCTTACGTCACCTGATATCCTGATGACGTATATCCTGATGACGATGACGTCACCCGCAGCCCCTCAATATCCTGCTGTTCTGAAATATCCTGATGACGTATATCCTGATGATGATGACGTCATATCCTGCTGTTGGCCAAACTTAGCTTTTTCGGCCCACGATCAACCCGATCTTCAACCTGATGCCGAGATGCTCCTCCTCGGCTCCTCCTGATGATGATCACCCCGACGCACATTAACTTCAGGCAACCAACTACATCATGCCGGTCTCCTCTTACTCGGATGATGATGCCCGAAGCGACTGCAGGATATACGCAGAAATATCCTGATGATGCGGTTTTGACAAACTTTCAGCCTTAGCAGATTTTCGCTGTTCTGATCCGCCGAACCTCCTGGGATGACTCGATCCACTTCCAGGGTGATCTTCCACACTTTATCAGCTCGACCTAGCACATGCCCATGCTAGGGTCTTCAACACCTCTCGACGGCGATCCTGCACACCTGCATGCGAACAAACAAACTAACACCTACCCTACTGTACATAACCATTCCACCGATTAGACGAATCAACCGGTGGAATGGATCAGTGAATCCATACAGTCACCAAACCAGCAAATCGATCAAATAACAGAATTCAACAGAGGATGAACACAAACAGGATCACTTTATTTGATTTCAAAAGATGCAAATACAATGATCAGTTTCTCTCTCAGTCTCACTCCCTGCAACCTAGCTCGATCGATGATCTACAGTCAACCGATCCTCATGCTTAAATAGATTTTCCTACGAGTACTACTGACCCAACTCCAAGCGGCTGGGAAATCTCTCCAAGCGGCTGGGAGGTCCAACCGAACATACATCATGACAGCTGTTCTAACAAACTTCCTAAAAATAGTAAAAGCATGGTCAGCATGATCTTATCATGATCAGCATGACCTTATTACATGCATTTGGTCTTATCAGACCTTCTTGGAAACATAAACAAGACTCAACTAACTAACTGCCTCATGAAGGCCAGCTGTCAGGTAGGTGCTCCTGCACCATACTCCCCAACAGAAAAGAACTCATGTCCCATGAGTTTAGTATGTGGAAGTCCTCCACCTTTACACCTTGCCTTTGCAATATGCTGATCTGTTCCAGCTTTGTCCTCTGCTGTCTCTTGGCTGCTCCAAGTCTTCTGAACTGTAACTTGCTTTCTGGCAAGTAAATCCTCATGCCTGTTGATGTAGGCCTTTCTCTCACATACCCTGTGTTTGCCAGGTTGTCTGACCAGAACCTCTGGCTGAACTGCCTCTTGAACTGTTGCACTGTTCAATCCTATCTTCCTTTCAATCTTTATAGGACAAGCAATAGTCCCAACTATGACAACACCCTTGTCATTCCTCTCAACTGATTGCTGTGTGCAAACCTGTTTCTGCACCTGCTGCTGATCTCTGTCAGTCAAAACTAAAACTTTCTTCAACCTGTTGTCCTGAACAACTTCTTTTCCTGCAGTGTCTTCAACTGCCTTTATGCCTGCTCCTCTAGGCATCTGCACATACTCCTTCTTTCCCATCAAAATGATTTTGGCTGCCCCCTGTGCTGCAGCATCTGCCTGCAATGGCATCAACTTCATAGTCTTCCCATCTTTCTTGATGGTATAGGTATTAGCATACCCATCATACAGTACCCTTCTATCAAATTGCCATGGTCTACCCAACAGTAGGTGACAACATTCCATGGGCAAAATATCACACAAAATTCTATCCTGATATGCTCCAATCTGAAAATCCACAAATGCCTGTTCAGAGACAAAAAGTGATTGACTATCACTCACCCAAGATGCCTTGTAAGGGTGTGGATGTGGAATCCTTTCCAAATTCAGTTTATCCACCATTTCCTGAGATACCATATTGTCTGTTGAACCAGTATCAATGACAACCTTACATTTTTTACCTTTGCTCTTGCATATGGTCTTGAAAAGAGCTCTTCTTTGTGGGGATTCTTTGTCATGTACCTTCATGGTAGTCACTGTTCTTCTCATCATCAGAGACTCTCCACTCTCTGGATATGCATAATTATCAGGCTCCTTATCCTTTTGATAAGTGTTTGAACTCTGCACACTTTGCTCTACTGTCTCTTCTTGTACAAGTTGTACTCTCTTGTCATTAGTTCTATCATTTCTGGATGATGAATAGCATCATCATGTTCAACCAGCGTGAACATCCTCCTGACGTCCATTGTTTACTTCAGCGACAACTTCCGCCTTCACTACCTTCAGCATCATGATATTCAACATCATGATAATCAACAGGATAAAGAACATCCGGTTCCTCCCATTTATCCTGATGATGACCAACCTTCACTTCTCGCACCGTCCCTTTGATGCTTACGTCACCCGATATCCTGATGACGTATATCCTGATGACGATGACGTCACCCGCAGCTCCTCAATATCCTGCTGTTCCGAAATATCCTGATGACGTATATCCTGATGATGATGACGTCATATCCTGCTGTTGGCCAAACTTAGCTTTTTCGGCCCATGATCAACCCGATCTTCAACCTGATGCCGAGACGCTCCTCCTCGGCTCCTCCTAATGATGATCACCCCGACGCACATTAACTTCAGGCAACCAACCGCATCATGCCGATCTCCTCTTACTCGGATGATGATGCCCGAAGCGACTGCAGGATATACGCAGAAATATCCTGATGATGCGGTTTTGACAAACTTTCAGCCTTAGCAGATTTTCGCTGTTCTGATCCGCCGAACCTCCTGGGATGACTCGATCCACTTCCAGGGTGATCTTCCACACTTTATCAGCTCGACCTAGCACATGCCCATGCTAGGGTCTTCAACACCTCTCGACGGCGATCCTGCACACCTGCATGCGAACAAACAAACTAACACCTACCCTACTGTACATAACCATTCCACCGATCAGACGAATCAACCGGTGGAATGGATCAGTGAATCCATACAGTCACCAAACCAGCAAATCGATCAAATAACAGAATTCAACAAAGGATGAACACAAACAGGATCACTTTATTTGATTTCAAAAGATGCAAATACAATGATCAGTTTCTCTCTCAGTCTCACTCCCTGCAACCTAGCTCGATCGATGATCTACAGTCAACCGATCCTCATGCTTAAATAGATTTTCCTACGAGTACTACTGACCCGACTCCAAGCGGCTGGGAGGTCCAACCGAACATACATCATGACAGCTGTTCTAACAAACTTCCTAAAAATAGTAAAAGCATGGTCAGCATGATCTTATCATGATCAGCATGACCTTATTACATGCATTTGGTCTTATCAGACCTTCTTGGAAACATAAACAAGACTCAACTAACTAACTGCCTCATGAAGGCCAGCTGTCAGGTAGGTGCTCCTGCACCACTTTCACAGGTCTAAACATTCAAGGACTTTAGGTGAGTAGGAAGTCTACTATAGGCCTTCAGTCACTCAGAATATAGGGGAAAATTGGAATTGTGATTTTGTTATTCAATTAAGTCCACTTATGCTCAAAACCCTAATTATGTAAATTCAGAAGCAAATAGACAAATCACAAAAAATACTTGCACATAGAGATATCAAATGACAATCAAATGCATACCAGATTTTGAAGTTCAGAAAATAGAAAAGTTAGGGACTAATGAGCGGGCTCCCTAGTCTAGTGCCATAACTTTTGTCAAGATATGGGAATCTTGTCTGCAACCTATTCTTGTTGTTCCAGAGATTTTTCTATTGTGGGATCCGGAGGACTAATGAGCAGGTGCTCGAGTCAAGTCCCTATTTTCTTCTCTGATCTACAATTCTAATAGTCTGCATTGCTCTCCTGCAACTCCACTTTTTCTGCTCTTGCAACTTGTAACCTGCAATCACGGAAAAATGTGTTGGGGGTTGTGGTGTTTAGAGGCTTGCCTCAGTCAAGCCTCGGAGAGACATTCAAGCCTTCTAAACACTATTGTCAGATAAAAGTGTGTATCCCTATGGGATAGAGTCAAAATCCAAATGATAAATGATTGAAAACATAATTGATGTCACCTTGTAGTGAAGATCTCATGGAAGGAATAAGCTCTTCATGCCATGAGGAGATGGTTTCCAAATCTGCAAAATACAAAAACAAGAACAACACAAATTCTACTCTGTAACACTATGAATGCCTTGAATCACTTTCACAAAAGCTCTTGAATAAAAAATGCCATCCAGTTTCCATCTAGTTTACAAATGATAACTTAATCATACTTATATATGCAACTAAAAACATTCCCGCTAAGAATTTTGTAATTGAAACTTATCGTGTCGGCATATGACCTAAATAACGGTCATAAACTGACACTTAAAAATTGGTCCTGACCTAAAATAGGGCAGGACTAGGGTGTGGGAACCCAAGTCCTCCCCCCTATTTTAGGCAAGATTTATGTCAAGTACACCCCCTAGGTCCCATTTGCCATGAAACTTCAGGGTTTTCTCATCGGGATGTTAAATTAACATGAAAAATGCTCTAAATGCATAAATAGGACCCAGGAGCTAAACCTTAAGAGGGAAAATTTCCCAAGGGGACATTTTATGACATAACAAGAACATGACCTTTTCACATGTGATAAGGCATAACAATACTTTTAGAATGCACTGCAACAGGAAAAGGAGATGATTTCGATAAGAAAATAGCGGCCATAGTAATAAGAAGAATCTCTAAGGAAGACGGTCAAGTCCTAAGGACCTGTCAGATAGATAAGGATGAAAATATAGACCTATCTTCATCAAATGAAGAAAACCAAAATAAGAGAACAAAGTAGGAATAAACTAAAATGGACAAAGGAAAAGAGAAAGCAACAGTAGTTACAAGATATGGCACAAACACCGGAGGAAAAAGATATAACACTACTAAATCAGAGAGAGAAGAAAGTGAGGAGGAAGATATATTCTTCCCAGATAAAAGGCAACATGATGAGGTAGTACAAAAGACTAAACGGATAATAACAAAAGAATAAGAAAGAAAAAACAATTCAATCAATTCTTCACAAAAGATGAAGTTGCCACACTAAAACAATTTACATCTCTAACACAACAACATAATCTGATGGAGAGATTTAAACAATTTGATAAATATTAGAATAAGGAGAAGATACCGTGAAACCAAGTTAGACAATTGGCCAGAAATGAAATACATTGGAAAACAAAACCACTACAGGTGGACACCCATATTAATCATTAAAAGGTAAAAAATGTAATGATAGACTTGGGTGTAGATGTAAACATGATCACTAATGATGCAGAAGCATCACTCTAGTTGATGTTTTAAGGCTCATTTTGATGTTAATAGTCCTAGTTAAGTTTTTGGAGGTCAATTAGGGTCCATTGGGATCATTTCCAATGATTTAGGTTGTGTAAATAGGCCTAGAAATTCAAATTTTGGATTTTCCCCCCAAAACCAAATTTGAATTTTCTAGAGGTTTTTGGCTTGTTGGAGAGTTGGGGGTTGGTACTCAACCATAGAATTAGGTTTGTTTATGCAAATAAGGTCTTAGAAGACCATGTAAGGTCTCTTTTCAATACTAGGTTGTGAAATAGGGCAGAAATTTCAAAGTTTTAAACAATATCATTAGGTTTTGAGGAGAAACACATATATATTTGATTTGTAACTAATTTTGGATGGTTGTTCTCATGGGAGGAATGAAGATGAATGCTCCAACAAGATTATGAGATAGTTTTCTCTTTGATATACCCTGTTTTCTTGGCATTTTTTACTATTTTTCTAGTTAAACAGACAAGAAATAGTCCTGTACAGACATGTATAGACAACACCAGACCAAGGGAGTGCATGAAAAGTGAGAATATTGTTTTGCAGGTTTAATTCATTAATTTTGTTGTTCTTTCAAGGTGTTTTGTATAGGAAAGTAAGCTTAAGTTCCTCACTACCCTGTCACAGAGTTAGGGTTTTCAACGACCTTAAAAAACTATAAAATTGCTTGAGAATATTTGTTAGGTTGTTTTCAAGTGTTCACCAAGGGAGAGCTCCTGAATCACTCAAATGTGTGAGTTATGTAGGTCTGAGTTCATTCTTTGCCAAAATAGGACTGTTAAAACCCTAGTGCATTGAGGGTTTGTTGAAGATTGGTCTTGTTGCACAGAAAAGTAAGGGTTTGATGAGACCCACAGGATTTGTTGAAGGTTAAGGCAGCCCTAGAAGGCACCAAGAGAGAGTATTGACATGCCAAGCACCCCAATAGGTCTTATTGAGGGTTTGAAATTAGTGAAGTAAGCTTGTAAAGAAGAAGTTGCAGGGTAAAGTTTGAGACACCCTAAGAAGGGTTAATAAGACCTATTGAAGGTTGTGAGCCTATAGAATATTATTTTTATCTTTTGTTTATCCTCTGCATCATTATTGGTATCAAATCTAATAAAACCAAGAAATCCAATAAAAGAGTTAACAATCATAAAGGAGAAAGATGCCTCCAAGAATCAATGTTGTTTAAAGGGTGGTAGAGAGAATAGCAACACAGTTAAAAGAATCCCTTGCTAGAGAAATGAGGGAAATGAGAGTAAGTTTGGATGCAAGACTCACTATAGTGGAAGTTAACCAAAGAAGAGGAATGGTAACAATGGATATGAGTGACCAAGATGAAGTGGTGGATGAAGCACCTCAAGAAGAAAGGGATGCTAATGAAGAGAGGATGGAAAGATTGCTGAGGGTAGTCAAAGGTGAAGGATCCAAGGTGAAGATAGAACTTCTAGTATATGTAAGTAGTTTAAATGGTGAAGAACTCCTTGATTGGATAGGGGAGTTGGACAAGTACTTTGAGTTTGAGGAGGTACTTGAAGAGCAACAAGTAAAGTTGGCCAGGACCAAGTTGAAAGGTCACGCATCCCTATGGCGGGATTATGTATAGGAAGAAAGGAGAAAGAAAGATAAATCCAAGATTACTTCTTGGGATATGATGATTGCCAAGTTGAAGGGCAAATTCATGCCTAGTGACTACATGACTTAGTTCTATAGGAAGTTGCAGAACTTGAAACAAAAGGATATGGGAGTGAAAGAGTACACCGAAGAGTTCTACAAGTTGAGTATCAAATCAGGACACATGGAGGATGACACTGACAAGGTTGCAAGATACCTTAAAGGATTGAAGTATATCTTGCAAGATGAGTTGAGTCTTACAAGCCCTAGGACACTTAAAGAGTGTTATAAACTAGCCTTAAAGGCTAAGGAGAAGTTGAATAGGAAGCAAGAAAAATAGAATAGAGGTAGAGGAAGGACTTTCAGAGGTAGAGGTCAATATGCAGGTAGAGGACAATAATAAAGGAGTCAAGGTGAGTCAAGCACCTCCCAAGAACAAGCATCAAGTTCAAGAGGAGGTTTTAGAGGAAGAAGGCCTAATTTTAGGGGTAGATTTGGACAAAGAGGAGGATCAAGTGGTTTCATAGGTAAATGCTACAAGTGCAACAAATTTGTAGGTCATCAAGCTTGGGAGTGCCCTAAAGAGCAATCAACTACCACCTTTAGAAGTGAAAGAAGAACTCAAGTTGCTCAAGGAGGAGATAAAGAAAGTGTTAACTCCTCACCACAACTAGAAGAACCAGAGAAAGGAGAAGCCTCACTGATGAGAAGGACATTGATCAAGGTTCCAATGGAGAAGGAGCCACCTTAAAGGAAGTCATTATTCAGGACTGTTTGCAAGTGCCAAGGTAAGTGTTGTCAAGTTGTTATAGATTGAGGTAGTACTAATAATCTAGTTGCTGTTGAGATGGTAGACACATTAAATTTGAAAAGATTACCTCATCCTAATCCATACAAGGTTTCATGGTTGAATAAGGGACAACAAGTACTAGTCAATGAATAGTGTTGGGTAGAGTTTTAAATAGGAAGGTACAAAGACAAGGTGTTATGTGATATCATCCCTATGCATGTGTGCCATGTATTATTGGTAGGCCTTGGCAGTATGATAGGAAAACAACACATGATGGCAGGTGTTAGCGCCTGAATTGACTGGCAGTTTTTTGAGCAATTTTCATTCAGGCACTCTCCCTAAGTATCCAAAAAATGCTCCAAGTGTTGGACCTCCTCAGCAGTTTTCAGCTGCATCATCATATTTTCTTGAGGAGGAGGTCATCATCATCATCATGTTTGTTTCCATGAAGGTCGGCATCATCATGTTCTCCGTCGACCGGTTTCTCATCGTCATCATCATATTTCAATATCGGGTGATGTTTGGTTTTTATCCTGATGATGCTGATGAGCTACAGTGCGCCCTGATCTGCTTGCGAGGGTGATCTTTCAAAGTCTCCGGTGATCTTGCACTTATCACCTTGCCCAGACATGATGATGATGTTGCCCTGATATTCTGAAGGGGTTATTCTCTAAGTTGTTCGACCTGACTTGCTTTTTCCTAAGGGTTGTCGTCATCATCATCATATTTCCAGTTATCACTGTGTTGCTTGCGTGGGTCATCATATTTTCTGCCTTCATGATATTTCGCCCGGGGTGATATCTTTATCATCGGGTGATCTTGGTTATGATCATCCTGATGATGTTGTTGAAGAGTTCTAAGTGTGACCCAATGTTCACTGGGGTCATCATATTTTGAACGTCAGGATGATCTTAGTCAATATCATCTTGATGATGTTGTATCACTTCTTGTTTGTTGTTTCTCATCCTGATGATGCTGACGTCATCCTTATATCAGGGTGATATCTTTCTTTCTGCCTATCTGCATCATGATATTTCCGAAGGAGGGGGTGATATTTTCATATCACCCGGGTGTATGTTTGTCCCAGCGTCATGATGATGCTGATATCAAGGAGATATCCGCCTGCCGGCTTCGTGCGCTATCTAGTGGGGGTGATCTTTTCGAGCATCATCATATTTATCTATCGCCCTGATCTTACAGAGGAGCTACAGTGCAACCTGATATTTGCACATCAGGATGATATTTCCAAATATCCGGTTGTCTTCCGAATATCATCCTGATGTTGATATGATGATGACGTCATCAAGGTCCGGGGGGGTCATATTTCTAATATAGATCATCTTGTGGAGATCCCCCGATATTTGCAAACATGATGATGACGTCATCCGGATATGAGGAGGTGCACAGTAGGCAGATATGATGATGACGTCAGCAGGATATGATGATGACGTCATCAGGATGTTCATCGGCCAGACTTTTGGTAGAAGCTCAGCAGGAGGATGTTCCTCCGATGGATCAGGTTGTGCCGATGAAGGCAATTATCATGCAGGTTGTATTGCGAGATGATGATGACGTCAGGGTGATATTTCGGGCAACAGGATATCATGCTGCTGGAGGATGATGATGATGAAGTCTTATACTAGTGTCGTCAGGAGCAAAAGCACCGACATGATATATGCTCATGACCTAGTATATAAAGTGTTAAAGAGGTTGCTGCGGGGTGCATGTGGGATATTGATATCCTGCATTTTCAAATATCATGATGATGAATCTCGGCGGGAAGTGGTTGTGATTAACTGTCTGATGTTCTTCCCGAGGCCGCGGGTTGGTGCGCCATCAATGGCGATTGTTGCAGAGGTATGGGCGATGGCGTGGGCTGATCTAGTACTTGGTTGAGGATCTGGATCCCGAGGCGGCGGCGTAGGGCTCAAAAAATCTTCCTGTCTCCTCCCCTACCTACTGCATTAATGTGTTTGAGCGCCATTTTTATGATACTGTGTATCTGGCGGGATTTTTGGTCAACCTGGTAGTTAATGCTGAATACACCCTCCTGCTATATAATGCAGACGGTGTTTTTCATTCAAGGTTGTTGAAAGTTGTGGATTTTTGGCTCTGTAATCCAAAACCAGCTGATCTGGTTGCTCTGTACAGCTTGATCTTGTGAGTTTATGTATCTCCTGTTGTAGGACTTGGCATGAATCCACTGGTTTCATGGTTGATCTTATATGAGTAATGCTATCTTAGCATGTGTTGTGTTAATTCTGTCTCCAGTATTGCATGTATTCTTCTTCTGGATCTGGATATTTGTGTGATGTTTAGATTCTAGAGCATAGAATTCCTATGTTGAATGTCTGATCTTTTAACCTCTGCTCAAGGGGCAGATTAAACTGTTTTCAGGTTGAACATTGGGAAGGGTATACTGCAGTAGGGATGCCATAAGTAGAGATAACTTAACACTTTTTATTGGGAGATATCTGTAAGGCAGATATCATGTGTATCCCCCTGAAATCCAGTTTTAGCTATTCATGCTGATCATTCACAGGTGTATGTCTACCGACTCCAAGCCCTGGATAGGCACCAATCATGCTGTGTTCTTGTGTTATACACCATGTCCAGCTTTGCATCCAAATTCATATCAAAACACTTCATACTTCCACCTGTTAGTTGTAGGAGTAGGATTAGGAACCCCCTGCATGCTCTCATACCCAACCAGACATCATGTCCAAGAATGTTGTTAGCCTTGTGATCTATCATGCAGATCTTGGTCCATACATGAGAGTATTCTGCCTGTTGTTGTCAAGTTAGATCCTTCTATCTTTGAGCTAGTCAAGGTTACATCTTGAGTTATAGGGATACCCCCCTTGGTGCGGCAAAACCAGAAGTGAAGGGGAGGAGCTCACGCAACCTCCTGTATTCAGTTGGCCTGAATCTGCCTGTGCATTAGAAGTGGCAAACCCTAATGCTGATTCAGAAGAAATGCCAACAGCAGGAAGAATGTCTATGTTTTGGAGAAGGATGGAGTTACCTATACCTTAGCACCTTTGAAGGAGGAAGATAAAGACCAAAAGGTTGGATCAAGTGTGATGTTAGTGGATCAAAAAGAGTTGTTAAAGATAGTGGAAGAGGAAGAGATAGGTTTTGCAGTGATGGTCAAACCAAGGACTATCATAATAGTAGCAAGAATTAATGAGTCGCCATGGGAAATTCAAGACATGTTGAAGGGTTATGCAGACATAGTTGTGGATGAACTTCCTAACTCCTTGCCTCCAATAAGAGATATCAGTCATCATATAGACTTTATACCAGGGGCTAGTCTACTAAACAAGGCATCCTACAAGATGACACCCCAACAAAATGAAAAAATCAAGAAGTAGGTACAAGAGTTGCTTGACAAAGGGTTAATCAGGGAGAGTCTTAGCTCTTGTGCGGTTCCAACTGTATTGGCACCTAAGAAGGGAGATGAATGGAGAATGTGCACTGACTCCAAGGAAATAAATAAGATAACAATTAGATATAGGTTTCCACTTCCAAGAATAGAGGACTTGATGGTTTGTCTAAGTAGGGCAAGCTACTTCTCAAAGATAGACCTCAAAAGTGGATACCATCAAATAAGGATCAGACAAGGAGATGAATGGAAAACAATGTTCAAAACAAATGAGGGCATATATGAGTGGCTTGTAATGTCATTTGGTATTTTTAATGCACCTAGTACATTCATGAGGCTCATGAATGAGGTCCTTAAGAAACCCCTCTTGAAAAAATATATAAAATCCTCGCGAATCTTCCATTTTTTTGGAAATATTTATTAATTTCTATTAGCGAATCTTTCCTTTTAAAAAAATATTTAATTTTATTGGTGATTTTTTTAAAGCACTACAAATTTGTAGAAAATCCTGGTGAATCTTGATAAAAAATAGGAAAATACATTAATTACCATGGCAAATCCTTCCTAAAAAAAAATTAAATTCCTATGGAAAAGTAAGTAAAGGCATGAAGGCGGTAGTGATTGACTAGTTTAAGGTGTAGTACTCATGTCTATAATTCCTTAATATTTTAAATCAAATATTGAATATTGTAAATTGGCCCTAAATTATTTCCCCCCACCATTGATTTTATTTATAATATAATGGTTTGGGTTCTATTCCATAGACCAAAATGTACCCGCAGAGCTCCAATGCCCATGGGGCTCGAAATTGCATTTGGGATGCTGATCTTAATGGGGATCAATGACCCAAATGCAATTTTGGGCCCCATGGGCATTGGAGCTATGTGGGTACATTTTGGCCCATGGAATTTAACCCTATCAATTAGATTATAAATTGAGATCAACGACCCAAATACAATTTCAGGCTCGATGGGCATTAGAGCTCCATGGGTACATTTTAACCCATGGAATACAACCACAGTTGTTAGATTATAAATAAAATCAATGATGGTGATTAAAGATTGGTGATATGGCCCTAAAGTAACCAATAATAATATAATATTATTGGTGAATTAATTTCATTTTCTACTAAAACTTATAAAATTTAGGCAAATATGATCTAATTAGGTATTGAATATTGTGGAGAATTTTTGAGTTAAAATTTTTAATAAAATAAATATTCTGGCGATTTAACTAGGACTAGAATAAAATTTTGTAAAAATGTGACGATTCGGGTCACCTTATAGCTTGTACTATTAGCCAAATTTTGAATCCCCAATTTCAACAATTAGCCAATTGGCGAATATTAGCCACTAAAGAAATCACTAGTCCTCAAGCCATACATTGGTAAGTTTGTTGTTGTTTACCTTGATGATATATTGGTTTCAGTTCTAACAAAGAACACTTGTATCACTTGAATTTGTTGCCGAGGAAACTATAAGAGGAGAAATTGTTGATCAACCTTAAAAAGTGTGAATTCATGAAGATAGAACTACTGTACCTTGGTTTTGTGGTCTCAAAGAGGATGTTGAAGATGGATCTAAGCAAAGTGAAGGAAATATTGGAGTGGCCTACACCTAGAACAGTCACAAAGGTAAGAAGCTTCCATGGTCTTGCAAGTTTTTATAGGAAATTTATTAAAAGTTTCAATCATATATGTGCACCTATCATAGACACTATTAAAGGGGATAAGAAAAGGAAGTTTATGTGGACTGAACAAGATGATAAGAGTTTCCAATACCTAAAAAAGAGAGTGACTAAACAACCTATCTTGGCCTTACCTAACTTCAAAAAGGTCTTTCAAATAGAATGCGATGCTAGTGGACATGCAATAGGGGCAAATTTAAGCCAAGACAATAAGCCAATAGCATACTTTAGTGAAAAATTGAGTGATGCCAAGAAGTACTCTTCATATGACTTGGAAATGTATGTAATGGTTCAATCACTAAAAAAATGGAGACACTACCTTCTACCTAAAGAGTTTGTGGTATATATAGATAATCATGCCCTGCAATTCATCAACAACCAAGAAAAACTCAGTCAAAGGCACATTGAGTGGGTTGAATACCTACAAAACTTCATTTTCACAATCAAACACAAGAAGAGGTAGAGTAATAAGGTGGCTAATGATTTAAGTAGAAGAGCACTAATGGTGCAAGAAATTTAGTTAGAAAGTGCTAGGATTGAAGCACTCAAGGAGATGTATGAATATAATGAAGATTTCAAAGAAGTATATGAGGTTTGTAAGCAACCTACTATTACCAACAGGGAGAAGTGGCTGGATTATCTTATACAAGATGATTTGTTGTTTAAGGGAGCACAACTTTGTGTACCAAAATGTTCCATGAGAGAAAACCTCATCAAGGGAAAGTACTGTGGGAGTACATGGCAGGTCATTTTGGGCTTGACAAGACACTAGAGCAGTTAAGAAGGAACTAATTTTGGCCTAGGATGCAAATAGATGTAAGAAAATTTGTGGAGAAGTGTACTATATGTCAGATAGCAAAAGGGACCAGCAGTAATGTAGGACTGTACCACCTTTACCCATTCCCAATAGACCTTGAGAATCCATTAGTATGGACTTTGTTATGAGATTGCCAAAGACTCAAAGGAGTTTTGGTGTAGTTTATATAGTTGTTGACAGGTTTTCCAAGATAGCTCACTTCATTCCTTGAAAAAGTACAAGTGATGCTTCATATGTTGTAGGTTTGTTCTTCAAAGAGGTTGTTAGACGTCATGGATTGCCTTTCAGCATAGTTTCTGATAGAGATAGCAAGTTTCTAGGACACTTTTGGAGGACATTATGGAAAAAGCTTGGTACAAATCTCAATTTTAGCTCATCTTACCACCCTTAGATAGATGGCCAATCTGAGGTGGTCAATAGGAGCTTAGGTAAACTGTTAAGATGCCTTTTAAAGGATCATCCTAAATAGTGGGATCTTGTGTTACCCCAAGCAGAGTTTGCCTACAATGACTTAGTGAATAGGAGTATTGGCAAGAGCCCATTTCAAGTGGTCTATGGCATGCAGTTGAGAGGGGTATTTGAACTGAGAGACATCAGTGGTATGGAGAAGAGGAGTGCATAGGGTGAACAATTTGCAGTTGCCATGCAAGAGGTACATCAACAAGTGAAACAAAAACTACGAGCTAGTGCGGAGAAGTATAAGCAAAATGTAGATTTAAAGAGGAGAGATGTCAATTTTAAGGTTGGTGATCTTGTTTTAGCACATCTCAAGAAGAAAAGGTTTCCCAAAGGTGAATATACCAAGTTGAAGATGAACAAAATAGGTCCTTGTAATTTTGTTAATAAGTTTGCCAACAATACCTATGAAAGAGAATTACCTAGTGGAGTAGGCATCTCACCAGTTTTTAATGTTGTTGACTTATACCCTTACAAAGGGGGTGCCATTGTAGATGGAGTAGGTATACAGAATATATCAAATGTTGTTTGGGCAGAGGAGTTGCCACACACCAAACCAACAGAGTTAGAATGCATTCTAGACACTAAAGAGTGCAAAAAGACTAGAGGCAAGCAGTATTACCTGTATTTGGTCAAATGGAAACAACTACCATATAAGTATGCCACATGGATGATTGAAGCAGACATCATCAAGCATGGAAAAACTATTGCAAACCTCCTCTTAGGTGGAACCTGAGTTTCATTCTTTTTCCCTTGGGAGTATGATACATGAGCATCACTCTAGTTGATGTTTTTAAGGCTCATTTTGATGTTAAGAGTCCTATTTGAGTGTTTGGAGGTCAATTAGGTTTCATTGGGATCATTTCCAATGATTTAGGTTATGTAAATAGGCCTAGAAATTCAAATTTTGGATTTTCCCGCTAAAACCAAATTTGAATTTTCTAGAGGTTTTTGGCTTGTTGGAGAGTTGGGGGTTGGTCCTCAACCATAGAATTAGATTTATTTATGAAAATAAGGTCTTAGAAGACCATGTAAGACCATGTAAGGTCTCTTTTCAATACTAGGGTGTGAAATAGGGCAGAAATTTCAAAGTTTTAAGACAATATCATTAGGTTTTGAGGAGAAACACATATATATTTGATTTGTAACTGATTTTGGAGAGTTTTTCTCATGGCATGAATAGATGAATGCTCCAAGAAGATTATGAGACAATTTTCTCTTTGATATACCCTAGTTTCTTAGCATTTTTGACTATTTCTTCTAGTTAAACTGGCAAGAAATAGTTCTGTACAGACGTGTACGGACAACACTAGACCAGAGGAGTGCATGAAAAGTGAGAATATTGTTTTGTAGGTTTAATTCATTGATTTTGTTGTGCTTTCAAGGTGTTTTGTGTAGGAAAGTAAGCTTTAGTTCCTCACTGCCCTGTCACAGAGCTAGGGTTTTTAGTGACCTTCAAAAATCTATAACTTTTGATTGAACCCTTGAAAAACTGTAAAATTGCTTGAGAATATATGTTATGTTGTTTTTCAAGTGTCCACCAAGGGAGAGCTCTTGAATCACTCATATGTGTGAGTTATGTAGGTTTGAGTTCATTTTCTACCAAAATAGGACTGTTAAAAGCCTAGTGCATTGAGGGTTTGTTAAAGATTGGTCTTGTTAAGTACACCACAAAAAAGTAAGGGTTTGATGAGACTCATGGGATTTGTAGAAGGTTAAGGTAGGCCTAGAAGGCACCAAGAGAGAGTATTGACATGCAAAGCACCCCAACAGGTCTTATTGAGGGTTTGAAACTAGTGAAGTAAGCTTGTAAAGAAGTTGTAGGGTAAAGTTTGAGACAAACTAAGAAGGGTTAATAGGACTTGTTTAAGGTTGTGAGCCTGTAGAACATTATTTTTGTCTTTTGTTTGTCCTCTGCATCAACTAAGAAGCTTTGGGAATAACTAGGGAGACCTAGATTGTCTCAAACACCTTACAACATTACTCTGGGAGATGGGTCTAGCATGTCAACCATTGGAACATGGAAACATGTAGAAGTAAACCTGATGGGAATTAAACAAGTAGTAGATTTTGTGGTTGTCACTATGAAATAACAAGGAGATTGCTTTAATGCAGTACTTGGACTAAGATGGTTTGTAGATGCCAATGACATAGTGGACTCCTGCAAAGAAGAACTATCTTTTGTGAATAGTAATAAAAGTATATTCATACCACTAGGATTACCAATTGATGAGGCCTATATTGAAGAATCCACCCATGCAGAAGAAAATGATGACTACTCTAAGAACATTTACACAATATCAAGTCTAGAAATAAATGAAACAGAGGGAGAACCAAATTCAATAGGAGAAATAGAGGCAGAGAATGAGAATAACAACATTAATAATGAAGAAGTCCTAGAAGCATGGATACAAAATGAACCAGAGCTCAAAAGATAGATAATGATAGGGATTAGGAAGATATGCATGGTTCAATCAAATAAAGAAAACATACCACAATCCTCCACGTCAGAGGACAATCCATCGCAAATGGTATGCGCCACCAACAAAGACCAAAATAAATCAGAATCTAGATCTCATCATATAAATCGTATTATGAGAGGAATCTCTCATATCAAGTTACCAAAGTTCATAGGGGTTAAAGAACTACATCAATACTTGAATGAGATAGAGACAATATTTGTAGAAGAACAAAGCAGAATACAAGCAATACAACATACATTAGTATGTAATGCACCAAACTAGTGGTCAACACATAGAGATTTAGCTCAAGATTGGCATACATTTAAACTTCTTATCAATGTGAGATAATTACTAGAACAGGGAGAATACAAAAAAATATCTAAGTATGAAGGCCAAAATCTACCACAAGAACACTTAACCACTTGCATAGTAGCATGGGAAAATACAAAAGTACATAGCAAGGCTATATACACCCACTTATTCTATCAGACATTAACACCTATATATATAGCCCAAACTTGGTATATTAACAAAGAGAGAAGAAAGGAAACAAGGGATTGGGAATAAGTACAAGCTGACTTCATATATACATTTTCTTTTTGGAGTCTAAAAAAACCTATACATGTTGCACTTGGGAAAATAAAAGAAATGATTTTTCAACAAGAAATAAAAGAAGAGACAAATGAACTAGAGCACATTATACCACCGCCAAGATCTGAAGGGATGTGGAAATTGGTGGAATGGATAGATCAATAGTCAAGAAACATGGGTCAAAAATGCTATAAAACAACAAACATAGATGATGAGGATAATGAGGATATGAATATTGAAGTACAAGGAGAAAGAAAGCTAGAAATATTGACTGAACAAAAGGACCAATATTACATTGAACCACTAAAAATTAGAGAAGAAAATATTGCAAAAGGAAGGTGATCCTAAATTGGCTAAGATTAAAGACTATTGGGATGAAAAAGTAGTATTGTAGGTGATTGAGATTCTCTCTAAGTTTGAAGATCTATTCCCAAGGACCATTATTGAGATGAAATACATTAAAGAAGAAGAAGGGATAATGAAGATACAACTGAAAGGAGTGAAACCAGTCAAGAAAAGGCCATATAGACTCAATCCTAACATGAAGAAAAGAGTCAAGATAGAAATTGACAAGATGTTAGTAGTAGGAATCATAAAACCTGTTGAAGAAGCTGACTAGATCAGCCCAATGGTGGTACAAAACAAGAAATCATGAGAAATAAGAATATGTAGAGACTATAGAGAGTTAAATAAAGCTTGCATCCATGATCCATTCCCAACACCCTTCACAAAAGAGATATTGGAATCAATTGCCGGAAGGGAAAAATATTCATTCACTAATGAATTTTCTAGCTACCACCAAGTAAAGATAAGAGAAGATGATCAACCTAAGACAACATTTGCATCTGAATTCAGATCTTACATGTACACACTAATGCCTTTTGGACTAAAGAATGCATCAATAGTCTTCAGTAGAATAATGACAAATGTATTTAAAGAATTCATTCATGATTTCTTAGAGGTTTATCTAGATGATTAGACTGTCTATGGCTTAGTGAAAGACCACACATAGACCTTGAGAATGATGTTCAACAAATGCACATGTTTGCAAATATCATTGAATCTCAAGAAATGCACACTTGTAGTACCTTTTGGAACTCTCCTAGGTTACATAATTTGCAAAGAAGGTTTGATGCTAGATCCCTTGAAAGTAACTTTAATCCTCACACTACCACCACTTAAACAACTACAAAAGCAAAACATTTCTTAGGTTACATTGGGTATCACCAGAAGTTTATAAAGGGTTATGCACCAATTGCAACACCTTTGGAGGAGTTGCTCAAAAAGAAAAGTGGAAGAAACATTGAATGGAATGAGTAGTGTCAATCTTCTTTTGACATACTAAAGCTGAAAATTGTTGAAGCCCCTATCTTGATATTCCCAGATTGGAGCATTCCTTTCCATATTCATGTAGATGCCTCAGGCATAGCAGTAGGTGTAATGTTAGCTCAACCTAAAGGGACTAAAGACCATCCTATAGCATTTGCTAATAGGAAATTATCAAAAGCTAAGAAAAATTACACTAGAATAGAAAGGGAAGCACTAGCAATGGTCTATGCATTGAAAAATTTAGACACTACCTACTATCCACACCCTTCACCTTCTATACCACCATGAACCATTAAAATACCTATTAAACAAACTTGTCATACAAGGAAGAATATGTAGATGGCTACTACTATATTCTAAGAATTTGAGTTCAACATCAAAGTGAAACTAGGGAAACAAAACCAAGGTCCTAATTATCTATCAAGAATTGAAATAGGGGAGGAGCCTGATAACCATGAAGAAGAATTCCCTAGTGTAAACCTATTTAGGGTCAATGTAGTACCAGAAGAATTGAAATATATTGCATATCTATTGGTCACAGGAGAATTTTCAGCTGAGACATCTCCACAACACAAACAAATCCTTATGCGGAAGGATTTTCCTTATACACTTATTGAAGGAGAACTACATATAAGAGGGAAAGATGATATAATTAGGAGGGTGGTGTATGAACATGAAAGGGAGGATATTATAAGGGAAGCACATGAAGGTATAGAAAGAGGACATAACTCCAGAGACTTAACAGCAAGAAAGATCAAACGAGTAGGCTTGTGGTGGCCTGCCCTATTCCAAGATACTAAAGATATGCAAAATATTGTGAATTTTGTTAGAGAATGGGTAAATTTACTGCTAGAGATGAAATGCCATTAAGACTAGTATCAGTACAACTTCCCTTTGAGAAATGGGCAATTGACTTTATTGGACCCACATATCCTCTATCCAAACAATCAAAATCAAGATACATCATCATCAAAGTAGAATACCTTACAAAATGGGTAGAAGCTATACCTACAAAAGATTGTACTACAAAATAGCCACAAAGTTGCTCTATGAGAATATAATCACTAGATTTGGTTGTCCACTCAGTATCACAAGTGACCAAGGAAAACACTTTGTAAATAACATGATTGCAGAGTTACTACAATCTTTTATGGTTGCACACAAAATGATGCAGTCAAGGTAGGAGGGTCTGGTGAGGGACTCTCCAACCTTGTAGCCTTAATCAACTAATAGCATAATCAATCAGAGATGCAATGGAAGTAAATAGTTAACAACAGAAAGAAAGAGACATTCATACACTCATGACATAAGATATATCTTGGGAAAACCCTAAAAGGGAAAAACCTAATCTTCAAAGCTCATTCCTCTTATATTATGATCTCAAAACATATTACTTATGCCACTCAGGCTTTTACAGACACTAGGTTGTAGCCTAGGGTTACAAAACATTCATATAACAACATTATTTCATGATTTCCTTTGCTAGCTTCTCGATTCTCTACGCTGCTCTCTGCTTCACTTCTGCTTCTTCAGATCAAAACACTTATGAATTTGCTTCATGTCTTTGCATAATTGTTCATTTCATTATTGGTGCTTTGTAACAAATCATTATCCTTAATTTATATCCTCCACAAGCCTTCAAATCATTATCAAGTCAGCCTATTGCAACGACTAGTTATGAAATGTGTAGACACAGATAGGTCAGACCTAAACATAAGATATTGTTCTGTTGATGCATAGAACTTCATGTGGATCTCCATGAAGGTCGGCCAGGTCCTATACTTCCTTGATTAATGTTCCTTTTAGGTCTACAAGTCACAGAATTTCTCTGCAAGCCGATTAGACTTCATTGAACACTGTTGGCTCTACTATGTGAAAATAGGTAAAAATAGGTAACCTTCTGATAGCGATATCTCTCTGGAATCGAACCCAAATGATCTAAATTTTGGATATGTCATCAATGACTATGTCTAGATGCTAAGTCCAACTCCATAGCATTTGATATGCAAATGTGGTATTCTCCAAGGTCGCTCTCTAGATACTCTGCAATTCACTGTTAACTATCCCAATTGATTTGAATGCTTCCAGATGATCCTACATCACAAAAAGAGCACACCATATCATCCTTAGGATACTATACCAATACACTTTATACTTCCTAACTTTTGTACTACAAGGACTCTAAAACTAAATGTGGAGGAATCCTTGATATAGAGAATTAAGAAACTGGAGAAAATGGATGAAATTATGTTGATGGTAACCTATAACATGAATCTAGAGAGAAAGTGACAAAAAGCTTGGCATCACAGAAACATGCAGAGGAAAAATTTTAAAGAAGGAGACTTGGTACTTTTGTATGACAATAAGTTTAAGAGATAGGGAAGGCTCAAAATCAGATGGCTAGGACCATATTACATAGTTGAAATTGCAAAATTAGAAGCGGTAAGATTGAAAAATATGGAAGGAAGTGTTGAAATTAAGGAACATTGAGAGGAGGGGTGAATCAATGATCTGCAAAACTTATTATTATGTTCCTTTATTAATTTACCACATACATTCAAAAGAAAAAAGTATGAACTTAAGAACATCAACAACAAGATCATCACACATGAACACTAGGATTTTTATGTGGAAACCTGGTTAAGGGAAAAAACATGGTGGGGGTTAACCCACAAGATTTTATACTCTGCTAAAAGTATTACAAATGGGAAGGCACATGCCTTTAGGTGCACTGCCCAGAGCTCACTACTCAAAGGAGGCTCACTGCCTACATGATCAATTACAAAGAGTTCACTGAAATATTTGAACTGAAGAATAGCATCTACCAATGCAAGATTATAGTTTTGGTTAGGCTCAATATACCGACTTCACACACTTCATCTCTCACTACCCTATTTGACTGATCTGTCATGATCTGGAGCTTAGATCTCTTGCTTCACTCTTGATACTACCACACTTCACATCTATCACTTTACATTTGCACATCCATACATAAAAATGCTCGAAGCCATCAATCATATATATCCGTAACATGAAATTTCATCAACTGCAGTTGGCCTCAAGAAAAACTTAGAAACATTTTCAAGATCACTGTTCTGTCAACTGAATCCATGCACAAACATAAATGTGAACCAAAACCTATGTATTCAAGTCACCACTCATGTCATCCAATACCACTGGATCTCATAAATTACTCAACCAACCACTTCTCTCAATCCGAACAAGGATCAAACACCAAGTCAGCCTATTCTTCACCGGACTGAACTATCTAACCAAAACCTGATACTCAGATGCTTGTAACTTTCAATCCCTTCATCACTAGAGGCTAAAACTTTGGATTTAGGTAGTCCTAACATCCCTTAACATTCCCTCAGATCCTTGGCACAATATGATTACCTGTGGAGAAATGTGGACCAAAATGCTAAACCCTGTCATATGCTCTGTTCCTGTCTATCTGGACTTAGACAAATCTGCAATCTAATTTCTGGTATGATCAAATGATACAATGCGGATGTGTAAGATAGATTTATTTACCATCAATGACAACACCTGACATGCCTAGTAGTGTCTCTTGCCAACAATCTCCCCCTTTGGCATTGATGGCAACACTTAGTGAAAAATGACTAAGTGTTAGAACAGATCCCCCTTTACTATGTATACTTGTGATTTTCAATGCTCCCCCTTAGATGAATTCCTCAATTTTCACTGCTTTCCACTCCCCCTTTGACATCAATGTCAAAGGTTGAGGTCCAGATCTAAAAATTCACACAAAAACTCTATGTACATGGGCGCATATATACAAACAATCCTTATTTCTTGTCTACATTAACTTAAACACATCACCAAAAATGTTTTTCAACAGTGCCAATTCACTGTCCCATCTTTTCTTCATGCTATCTAAAACTAAAATATGACCACTGAATAAAAATGCCTATGACTCTACCTTCTATAGACCAGTGGGATCACTTGTCAGAGCAGCAGCTTGAGCTGCTGTTAATGCATTGAGCATTGTTTCTAACTTAGGAAAAATCAGTCCTAGGAGTTCACACATCCTTGCCACAGTGTTTTCTTTTTCTTTCACCAATTTATTTATTTCACCAATCAATTTGATTACTTGACATTCTTGACTTGATGTAGATACTGTCAAAGGATCAAAGGATTGAGATACATCTGACAATTTTTCCTCGAACTCCTTTATTTTCTTCTCAATGTCCTCTACAACTTTTGGCCAAGATAAACAAAATTTGTACAAATCTCCTCCTTTAGTGAGGGCATTTTGAATACTCTTTACATTAGTATCAAGAACTAATCTATCATAACTGATTATTCTCTTTAATTCATCAAACCTCTTCTCCTTGAATTCATTCCAGACTTTAACTTCTGCTGACTTCTTAAAAGATTCAAAATGAGTACTTACAAATTTTATCAGACTCTTCAACTAACTAGAGGGGGATATTGATGAATCCTTCTGAAATGTAGGCATGATTTTCTCCAAGATGCCAGATGCAAGACCAAGCAACTCACTGTCTTCTACAT
Source organism: Cunninghamia lanceolata (assembly GCA_027924645.1). Classification (NCBI taxonomy): domain Eukaryota; kingdom Viridiplantae; phylum Streptophyta; class Pinopsida; order Cupressales; family Cupressaceae; genus Cunninghamia; species Cunninghamia lanceolata. Next base: position 1,635,984 of record BSBN01001031.1, on the reverse strand, counting down.
GGAACTTCAAGATTTCCTCTCTGGCCTTAGCTTGTGCAAAAGAGGCCAACTTCATCTTCTGTACTAGTGATAGAGTATCAAAATTGATTGGAATTGTATTATATTTGGATCTTCTGCAACTTGTTTATCTTTCTCCAAAATTTCTTTCACTGCTTCTGCAGTGTCTCTTGCCCAATATGATGTTTCTGTTTTATTATCTTTAGGGCCTGCATCTTCTCCCTTTTCAGAGTCAACCACATTGTCTTGCTTATCATTTTCATTCTTTTTCTCTACTTCTACTCTCTCTGTATCATCAACAGAGGCATCATTGTTTTTATCAGAAATGTCTTCTGCATTCTTTTTTAGAGGATTTTGTGTATCCTCAACAGCAACATTATTGAATTCCTCAACATCTAGAATGGAGGAATCAATTACATCATCAGTTTCTTCTTCTTTTTCCTTAACTTCTACTTTCTACTCTTTATTCTTCTCAGAATCACCTTTAGTAGGAGCATTTATTTCCATATTCATCTCTATATTTTCTTCACCAGATTGGTTCGGAGGAATTTGAGTATCCTCTGCATAATCAACATTATCTTCCTTCACCGTCTCTTCATTATTCAAAATGAATGTATCATCAACATCAATAGGTTCTTCAGTGACCACATAAAACTTATTCTTGTTCAGGGCTTTCTTCAGAATTTGTTCTATTTCTTTGACCATTTCATCAATGTCTCCAAGGATTAGCTTATTCATCCTAATTTTGCTTCTAAATTCATCTTTAACTTCTTTGAAAATTTTATTTGCTTCCTTCCTAGAGATTACCAGACATAGACTGGACAACACATGTTCTCTTAGCTCCAAATCTTTTGCTTTAGTAGCTTCTTTTCTCACCTCCAAAATGTCACTTAGGCCCTTAGGGATTTCTAACAAAATTTCCACAAGTGCTCTGTTGAATGTATTCAAGTACTTAACAGTAGCATCCTCCAAAATTTTCTTGTTGGCATTATCAAAGTTGTCATAATATTTTGTTATGGGCTTCAAATTCCCATGAATAGTTACTACATTCACAGTATCTTCAATTGACAAGGTGGATTTTTCAACATGAATCTCAGTCTTTTGTCTTTTGCTCACCTTTATACTTTTAGAGGGCTTGTCTTTGGCAACCCTTGATGCTTCTGCTTTCTTTGACTTTATGCTTCCAAAGGGCTTCTCCTTAGACACTTTAGTAGCCTTAGTACTTGAGGTCTTCAACTCTTTAACCTCATCATCTGAATCAGTCTCTTCCTCATCCTCCTTCTCCACACTAACATATGACCTTTTGCCCATGACTTTTGTTCTTTTTCCTTCCTTACAGGTAGGTTTTTCTTTGAATTTCTTTGCAATAGTAGAAGGTGATGCACTGGAGGTTGTACCAGAACTCCTAGTAGTCCTTGATTTAGAAAGGGATTCTACCAGAACACTTCCCTATTCCCTGTCCTGCTTCTCCTTCTCAGCTTTCTCTATCTTTTCCCTATTTTGTCTCATAGCTTCTTTGGTTATTCCAATACTTTCTGCATACATTTCAACTTGATTTTGGACCTTTCTCTTAGTTTCAGGTCTCCAGAGCTCAACATGTAGTTTCAAATTAAGCTCATCATATGTACTGAATCTCTCAACTAGGGTATCTTTTGGTTTTCTCAGAAGGTGTTGAGCATACATTTCCAGTATTTGTTCATCAACTTCATACCCCATGGGCATGATCCATATAGTCCTTGGTTCAACTACTTCCATCAAGCATTGATCTATTTCCACCATGAAACAAATTGTATCCTTGTACTTTTCCACCATAGACTTAGGGATTCTTTCCCTTGATTGCACCATATTCTAAAAATTCTTGAAATATCCCCAAAAAGCAGTCCTTTGGGCATTGGACTCACCAATATTGTGCAAGTGCTCTCTTATTTGTATGGCAACAGGCTTATCTCTAGTCCAACATAGGCTTTTCATCCCAGGTAACTCATTCATGGAATAAAAGAACAAGCACAAGACCAATGTACCATACTTGAATGTATTCTTCTTATCCTTCTTGATCTTATTCAGATTCTCCATTAGCTGGTTTTGCAACAGCTCACACAAGTCATAATCAGCATTTTCTTTTAACATTTGATAAGCAGCATAAATGACTGTATCAGATACTGAGTTTTACCTGCTAGAGTGGTATATCTAATACCTAATCACCATAGATGCAAATTTGACATAAGGATCAGTTATATCATTTATTGTCATTGCCCTCTTATCAAACTTTGAGCCTGTAGCATTAGTTATAGTCTGATTCTTCACTGACTTTAACATCGACAGTCCACTGGATGAGTTCAATCCTATTACGACCTTGATGGCATCCTTAGTGATCTTAAAGGGTTTCATCAACCACATAAATTTAGCATGCATTCAACTAAGTACATATTGGGCTCACTTGTCCTCATCGAAGGACGAGAACCCAATAACCTGAATGAAATGTTTGTCTTGCAACACCTTATACTCAGGTTTAAGACCATAAATCTCATCCCTCAAGTGATTCTTAAACAAATCCAGTAACTTTGAACCCCCAAACTCATCTATGCTAGCATGAATGTAAGCCCTAATATCTTATGTGTGCAACACACCATGCAGAACATTAGAAAGGGCACCTAACAAATCGACCTCTACAGATTTGTGTGGATGCTTTTTGAATTTAGGTCAGGGCCTTTCGGTGATGTTAACAACCAATAGAGTAGTCATATCCAGAGATTGCAAATTCAGAGAGATTTGCAGAGAATACCTTATTTCACCAGTTAGGGTTAGCTGTCGAATTCACTTTTCACACTCCAAATCTTTGAGATCTTTGCTTAGGCACTCTTCTCCTTTTTCTCTTCGAATGCAAAGTGATTCAAATGTTGAGTGAATGACCTTTTATGCTCCGTAAAACCTAATTCACCATTGTAATAAATGCTTTTCCCTAATTCATCTGGTTACACTATTCTTAAATATAGTCAATCTTCAATTGCTCTGTAATCAATCGCATTAGCTTCTTTTCTTCCAGAATTTGCTTCAACAGATCTGCAATAGGCTTCTTTATCTTCATTCATCATGCCAGATTTAGGCACCCACTTACTAGCAGGGGGATTAGATTTTCAATGCAACTCCTCTCGAGTCAGAGCTCCTATTTCAATTCCTGGAGGAATTACCAGCACTAAATTCTGGTGTGGACCCCTCACCATCATTCATTACACTTTTCTTCACCCATGTTTTGTTCATTTCATTCTAGATCTCATTCACATCTACTTTTCCCTTTCCTTTATCTTGTCTTTGCACATTTTGTTTTCTATTTACTGGACCTTTTTTGTCATCATTCCTGCTTCTGCAAAATCTTGCAATATGAATGAATCTGTTGCAAGTAAAACATGCAACATTTCATTGCTCATTCACTTGATTTTCTCTTGATCTGCACAGATTAGCCATGTGTCCAAATCTACTGCATGCAAAACATTTTCCATTGAAAGAATTGACATTTCCTCTATTGTTAGAGTTATTCACCATCATACTTCTACAATCATTAGATCTATGACCATACTTTTTACAATTGAAGCATTGAATGAAGAAGGATGGGCCACTTTGACTCACTCTACTTCTGCACTAAGTAGCTCTATGACCAAATTTATTGCAATTGAAACAATTTCCATTGAAGGATAGATACCTTTGAGCATTAGGCTGTCTGATCGAAGGTCATCTAGGTCTATTTTTCTGATTCCTTGATCTAGGATTTCTTTGACTGGATTCAAAGATTTCACCTTTCTCATATCTCAGACCATGCTTATCACCTGCATTCTTCTAACTATCAAGCAGCACCTCAAGTTTAGTTGAGCTTATCTTGAACTTTTCTTTGTATTCATTTGTAGCTTCTAGTTCATGTTTGAGAATGACAATATGCCTTTCAAGTTGTTCTTCATTATACCTGGATTATTGTAGATCAGACTCTAGATGGCCAATTATTCTATCTAATCTGTAGCATTATTCCATTCTTTCTTTCAGAGACTGATTTAGGTTTTCTTCAGTCTTCTTCCTTTCCTCGATTTCCTTGGTTAGCCTTATCACCTCGGACTCCATCTCATGTTTTAGAACAATAATTTCTTTTGCCAGCTTCTCACATTCCTTTGTCTTCTCCTTCAAAGCCTCATCCATGCCATTGTCTTCCTTCTGATTTGCTATCTGTTGAAGTAGCTCCTTCCTCTTTTCCATAGATTTGCTTGGTTGTCCTTTTAAAGTCTCAATGAAATCCTCAACATCTTTAAGGTTCTCTTGTAGTTCTTTGACTTCTGCTCTGGACTGATCAAGATCTTCTAAAGCAACTTGAAGTTGTTAATTGATGCCATCAGAATACCTGAATGAACCCACTGAAACACCTTCCCAGATCTTCCTCAAGTTGTTAAACTTCTTCCAAGAACCTTGCTGTGATACCAATTGTTGAAATTAAGGAACACTAAGAGGGGGGGTGAATCAGTGTTCTGTAAAACTTATTATTATGTTCCTTTATTAATTTACCACATACATTCAAAAGAAAGAAGCATGAACTTAAGAAGAACAACAACAAGATCATCACACATGAACACCAGGATTTTTACGTGGAAACCCGGTTAAGGGAAAAACCATGGTGGGGGTTAACCCACAAGATTTTATACTCTATTAAAAGTATTACAAATGGGAAGGCACATGCCTTCAGGCGCATTGCCCATAGCTCACTGCTCAAAGGAGGGTCACTGCCTATAGGATCAATTACAAAGAGTTCATTGAAATATTTGAACTCAAGAATAGCATCTAGCAAGATTACAATTCTAGTTAGGCTCAATATACTGATTTCACACACTTCATCTCTCATTGCCTTGTTTCACTGATCCATCATGATCTAGAGCTTAGATCTCTTGCTTCGCTCTTGATACTGCCACACTTCACACCTATCACTTCATATTCACACATCCATACGTCAAAATGCTTGAACCCATAGATCATATATATCTGCAACATGAAATTTTGTCAACTACAATCGGCCTCTAGAAAAACTTAGAAATGTTTTCAAGAACAATTGGTTTGTCGGCTGAATCCATGTACAAACATCAATGTGAACCAAAACCTATGTATTCAAGTCACCACTCATGTTAGCGAATACCACTAGATCTCATAAATTACTCAACCAACCACTTCTCTTAATCCATACAAGGATCAAACATCAAGTTAGCCTGTTCTTCACTGGACTGAACTATCTTACCAAAACCTGATACTCGGATGCTTGTAACTTTCAATCCCTTCATCACCAGAGGCTAAAACTTTGGATTTAGGTAGTCCTAACATCCCTTAACATTCCCTTAGATTCACATCACAATAGGATTACCTATGGAGAAATGTAGACCAAAATGTTGAACCCTGTCGTATGCTCTGTTCCTATCTATCCAGACTTAGACAAATATGCAATCTGACTTCTGGTATGATCAAATGATACAATGCGGATGTGTAAGATAGATTTAGTTGCCATCAATGACAACAGTTGACATGCCTAGCAGTGTCTCTTGCCAACAGGAAAAATAACTTTCAGGTATGTTAATGGAGCTCAGTTGAAGCATTATCACAAATTCTAGTATGAAGAGATGAAATATGGTGGAATTCAAACATGTAACATAGTAAGTGTATCATACTATATCATATTGTAGTATAAAGCAACCATTAGTAGCCTACAACAATAAACGATTAGAAAATTCTGTGAAAAGCATAACAGGTAAAAATAATAAATACAAAAGGCAACTTTTAGGGCTATATTATGACCTAAGATGCCCTAAAATCCTAATTTGCATCCAAACAAGTTGAGAAAATTGAGCTCTGAGCTACAAAGCAATCAAACTATAGCTAACAAACTATGAGTAAGATGAGATGGCTACACTAGTGCTCATCGATATGATGGAGAAACCAAGGCCGAAATACAAGAAATGCCCATTCAAGGTGATGGAAGTGGACAAAGAAGGAGATTTCTCTAATGTACTAGCAGATGTGGTTTACATTGAAGATGTCAGGAAGTACATATACACTAAAAGATAAATCATATAAAGTTTGAGGAGTTGAGGGACACACTACTCAGAGATGCAGGGTACTCTAATGAATATAAGAATATTACCGCTAAGAAATTAGATATATAGAAAGATTATCTAGCTTTCAATAATGCTAGAATGAGTGGGTAAGGATAATCCTCTGCTGGATCCATGACAAATTTATCTATTTGGACAAACCTTACTGCATAATAAAGAATGTAATTAGAGTGGTGACTAGACTTAGCTCAATAGGGCCATTACTGATAATGAAAGCAATCAAGAATGATAAGGTTACTAAGCTGATAGGAGCAAAACCTGATGGGTGGAGCCTCAGTGTAAAGGATATCATAGATCAAGGGGTCTGGTATGCCATGATGGGGATAGCCTACAAGATATACTATGCAAACAGATAGGGTTTGACTACCACCACAACAATTCACATTGCATATCAAATGGTAAAGAGGGAAAAGATTTTGACCTCTGTGAAGTAATGAGGGAGAAGTTGATGGAGAACTTGAAAAGGACAAAGGAGTCAAACCACAATTTCTGGTATGGAACTTTAATCATATGCCTAGTATTCTATTTTCTCAATTAAATTACCAGGATTCAAAGGAAAAATTTGGCAATAACACCTATTATTTTTTGCACAAATAAAACAACACATTAGAAACTTTAGTGACAAAAGATTTTAGCACCATGTACTAGGGTTTCTTCAAGACTTTACAGTCAGACATGTAGGCTAGAGAAAGACTACCATATGAATATGTAAAGAAATATATGAACCATATAACTTTCATGGTGGACAAGGACTACACTTATATGCAGGCAGTGGAGCCTAGACCTTTTTGGATACCTAGGTTACCTTATGAAGTTTCCAAGGTAGAAATAAATGTCTATGCAAAAAATTTACTAAGCAAACCCAAAGATATTGCTACAGAAAGATTTGGAACATACAAGGAGGTAATGAATAAGATGCACAAAAAAAATGTAGAGGAACATTTGGAGAAGCACAAGGATAAATTACATAAACAATGGGAAATCCCACCTCTGGAGGGTACACCTACACTATCTAACACTGCATCAACCTCACAAGCCACTGCACAAGCTCTACAAGCTAGACCCTTAGTTCCATAAGAGCTCATTACTTCACAAACTCCTAGAAGATCACGAAGAAGTGCATTTGTGGAAGCCAGTGCACAAATGGTACCACAACCTACCGCATCATCACAAACATTATCCATAACAAGGAGAGAAACATCAGAAACATTAGTACAAATGAGTGCTAGGAAGAAAAAGGGAGCAAGAAAAAAGTAATAGGCTAAAAGAAAGAAAAATGAATCCCCTGTGGAGGAGGTAGAAGAGGAAGATATCATCCAAAAATCTATAAATCAAAAATCAACCAAGCCATTACAAAACATCAAGAGATTTGAAGGTAAAATTATGTTATTAAAGTGATCAACCAACAATCAAATCATTATAAAAAATCATTGGAGCAAATCCACCATTTTCATGGTGCAACAAGGGCTATTTTGGTAACAACTTTCTATGTTTTTCCTTTGATTTTTTGTTAGCTCTTCGCTCAATTAGAGGTGGTGTTGAGTATGGAATAGGTACATTGATTGATGCATTGTTCCTTCTTTAGTTCCATATTTTGCATACATAGAAGGGTTCTAATGGTACATTTTGGATACATTTGTAGAGATGTTTTGTATGACTACAGAGGTGTATTAAATGAGGTTTGTATTGGAATTAGATTCTAACTATGCATTATGGGATGCATATGTTGTGCTTGTGTATGTTAGATCATTATAGAGTTTTAGCTTCATTATTTACATTATTATAGTTGTGATTACTATATTTGTTTTAGCATTATAGATTATGGTTGATTATGTATCTTGTTTCTTGGATCATGCTGGTCATAGATGATTTATAGCTAGATGTGATGATTTGATATCATGTTATGATTTATACTACGTTGGGTGGATTATGTTGCTTTGGCTATTATTATGAGGAGCAGGTATGTCTGATGTTTGACTTGAATGTGCAAGTACAAGGCTATTTCTCAATGGTGGTTATATTGGAGATGGTCACGTTTAGGTAAAATATATGTGTGTTAACCTCTATCTCATTTGGTTCATGTGTGAGATGAGTCCTATGAATCCTTGTATAAACCTAGATCAAAATTAGTGGTGATTCTAGAGTCTATATGTTGTGGAAACTCGTAAAGTGTGTAGTGTCCTCTACATGTGTTTATTTTATCTTTTTGCATTGCATTTAAAATTATAAATTTGAAATGCATGTTTGTGAAATATTTAATGCTTATGTCAAAAAGATAATAGTTGTGCTTTAGTGGAAAAATGTCTATTGTATTGTTATATTTTTGGTAGAAGAAAATTAGCTAAATTTGATTATTCTTTCAAAAAATGAAATATTTAACTCGAGTGAAATAAATTGCTACTCTAAAATGTGATTTAATAATTGATTAGATTTTTGAGCTATTGGAAAAATATCAATTAGAATTAAATTAGTGTATAGCTTATTTAATTAATTTTAATTATTGATTATCTTGAAATATTTTTGGGCAAAAGTGAATATTTGAAATAGAAAAGAAAGAAAAAAATAAAAGGGAAAATATAAAGAGAAAAGATGAATTTTTCCTCACTTCTCAATTTTTACATTTTTACATTTTTACATTTTGTAAAAAATTCTCTCTTTCTCTCTCTCAAAGAATTAAAAAAAAAAAAATGAATAAAATAGAAATTGTTGGATCTTGGATTTGTTTAAGGATGGATTGGAATTGTTTGAGCATGGGATGGGATTTTGCTTAGAGTTGGAGTGCTTGTTTGTGTGCTTCAGAGGAGCTTCTCTTCCATTGATTCAAACCTTTGTTGGAAAGGGTTTTCTCTTTGTTGTTTGCATTTAAAATGAGTTTTCTTCCTCTTTCCATGCCCACATTAGGTGGAGTCATATGGAATCATGCTATATGAATGATTTAGATTGTAAATTTATAGTTTAATTTTGTGTTTTAAAATTTTGAAAACATGCATTTTGAGGCCAAGTTATGAGAAAATTTTCCAAAATCCTTAATTCTCAAGCTTTGGAAAAATTGATTGCATAGGAATGTTATGAATTTTTGGATCAAAATGTACTCTTGAAATTTTTAAATTTATTGTAATTTTGAAAATAAAAATTTATGAGTTTTTCCCAAGGTTCATCAATGGTGAATTTGGGGATTTTCATGGTTTTTAGCAATTTTTGGAAATATAAAATTTATATTTTAGAACCTTAAATGAATGATTTATTTTATAGGATGAATTATCTTCTTAATATTTTAGAATTCTACATCTTTTGGTATTATGTCATAAATTGGTGCATCAATTTCTATGCCATGTACAAATTATAAATTTGGAGCGTTGGATTGTTAGGATTGAGGTATAAAATAGGAAGGGAGTGGTTCTCACCATTTTCCAAGATACAAAGGGATCCATGAAACAAGTGTGTGGAGAGTTATAATCAAGTGATAATGTTATACACATTGGGTTAATAAAATGTTTAATCAAGATTTTTCCATGCTAGGATTTGAACACTTACAAATGTTCAATCTAGTTGTGAAAGGCATGTCACTACTCTAGGAGTTGGTGAATGTCACAAATTACCCATGGATCTATCATGCTACTTTGGTAAAACTCCTTGTCTTATTGCTAATATCCTTATCCTTCTGTGTCATCATATTTTGTGTTTGACATGATTTGTGATCATCTCCATATGCTTATGTGACTTGTGTATTCTAGTCCATTCATGTAGATTTTAGGGATTTTTTTAGTGGCAAATCTTCATCAATTGGAAAATAGTTCATATATGCAAATTGGAACTTGGCAAATACATTGCCATCGACCAGGGGCCAATTCGCTCAGATTTTTGGATTTTTGGTTAAATGCATTTTAATTCACCACTCACTTAATTTTTGAGTCATTTATAATTAGTATTTTTGCCACAGTATACTACGCGGTTCTAACGGTGATTCAATTGAAAATTTGGAGGCATGTTTTAATTCACCCACATATTTGCTAATATCATTAAACAGTTGACATGCATGAGGATCAATTTTTCCAATATCATTTAATAGTTCACGTGTATGTGGACCAATTTTTCTAATACCATTATAACTCAATGCTAATCCCAGGGCCATATTCGCCTAGAAAATTACAACATATGTGTTTGTTACAAGTATGGGCCTAACTGGTGTTGTCATTGATGTCAACATACTCCTATTTCATTAATAATAAGGATTGGATGAGATGTGTGCTGAGGATATTGAGAAAATTAGTCTCAATTAGGAACAGAGAAGAACAGGGAAGACAATAAGGTAAAAGTCCACGATAGGATGAGGATTAGAGGATGTGGTTTAAAGGGTTTGTAAATATGTGTCTTAAGGTAGTCTAGTAGAGATTTCAAAGGTCTACATGAAGATCTGAAGAAGTTGTGGTTGTTCAAGTAAAACTGGTTCCGGTAGGTGTTTAGTGGTGACAGAGTGAGACAGATAGGTCCGGTGAGATCTGGAATTGCATTATAATGTTCTACGGATTTGAGGGAGTGCTAAGGAAGTCATTGTGGAGTGTCAACTGGATTGGTTCGTGGTTTGAAGGTCCGCAAGCATCTACTCCTTTGTGATAGTGATGACAGACTGTGTTCTTGAGGTTCCAGATGAAGCAGAGAAGGATTTAAGTAAGCAGATGAAGTATGGATGTTCTTGGTGATTTAGAAAAGCTTGTGGTGGTCTTTGGATTGTGTCCAGTTCATGTTGGTGGTCTGCATTGAAGTTGGAGTTCACTTTTGAAGAACAACTTCTGGATGATGGTGTTCTTCCTAAAACAGGCCGACCAGATGAGTTATACATCTTGCGGATGTTATTGTGGATGTTTGCCGACTTAGATGATCATTCCTAAGTTGATGTCTTGTATAAATAAGGGATTGTGAAGTCATTTTGAAGTTGTCCTTGTAGAGATGAGTGTGTGGTAGCGAGGAGGCTAGTGAAAGGTAGAGCAGAAATATTGAGCTTAATGGAACTAATTCAAGCATGGTGAAGATGCTATTTTCTAGTTCAAGTAGGTGATACTTATTTCTTGTAGACAGTGTGTCTCTTGTAGGCAGTGAGCCTCTTATGAGCAGTGTGCTTGGGCAGTGAGCCCTAATTGGCATGTGCCATTTTGTTCTTTCTATTCTTCTAACAGAAAATACATTCTTGGGTTAATCACCCTGTGGTTTTTCCCTTAACCGGGTTTTCCACGTCAAAATCTTGGTGTCTCATGCATTGATGTGTTTCTACTCTTGATTTATTGCATTATGTTTCCATGATTGATTTATTGTTAAGCTGCTGAATTGCAAAGTGGAATTAAGTGTTTAATAGAAAGAAAGTCTTGCACAACTGATTCACCTCCCCCTCTCAGTTGTCTGCCCTAAGTCTAACAATTGGTATTAGAGCCAAGTTCCTCTAAAAGGAGCTTAACTGCTTGAGGAGATCCAGGATGTTGTCCTACAAGAAGGATAGTCCAAAGTTTGATGGAACCAATTTTAGTCTATGGAAAGCTCAGATGAAATGTCACTTGCAATGTATGGGAAAGGTGTACTGGACCATGGCTACAACATAGTATACACCTCCACAGGGTGGTCCAAAAGCTCCAAATGAAATCACAGATGCTGAAAATAATCTATAGACTATAGAAGCTCTTCTAAGTGCTTTATCTGATTCAGAGCTCTCAAAAGTTATTGACCTATCAACTGCTTATGAGATTTGGAAAAAATTGGAACTTTTGCATGAAGGAGACCAGTATGTTAAATGTGCAAGGTTACAGAGTCTGAAAGGGAAATTTGAAAACCTGAAGATGAGAGACGATGAAAATATTACTACCTTTATGCCAAGAGTAAATGAGCTTGTTTGTGGAATTAGAAATGCAGGTGGAGTCTTGGATGAAAATGAGATTGTTGGCAAAATTCTCAGATCCCTTCCTACCTCTTACAAAATCAAGGTTGCTGCCATTGATGAATTTAGAGCCCATACAATTGTCACAAGAGATCAATTGGCTGGCAAATTGGCTACATTTGAAATGACCGAGTTTGGAGATGATCCCCCCAAGACTGAATCTGCATTCAAAGCCAGTGCCTCTGTAAAAGGTAAACAAAGGTTTGATCTGGGAGAGAACTCTTCAAGGAAACTATCATGGTATGAAAAATCAAGAAAAGACCTGGAAGAAGAAGAAGTAGAAACTGCTCAACTTGAAGCCCTTATTGCAAAGAGACTGCCAAGAGGATCTGGTAAGTATGAAGGGAAATTGCCTTTTAAGTGTTTTAACTGCAATAAGATTGGTCATTTTGCCTCAAGATGTCCGGAAAGATTTTCAAGGCCAAATCCTAGTAGATCAAGGTTCCAAAAGAATTGTTACTATGTTCATGAAGAAGATGACAATGAAGGAGTAACAGATGATGAATCAGAGATAGGAAACAAATCCATAAATGAATGGGTGTTTATTGCCATCAAGGAAGAAGAACCAATATCCTCTAAATCTGTCAATCATAAAGTTGTAGAAAGAGCTTTGGCTGCCCAAGTTGAAGAAAAGGATGATTGGGTCATTGACAGTGGATGCTCTCACCATATGATAGGTGACAAAAATAAGTTTGTAGATTTGGAAAGGTATGAAGGAGGAGTAGTAAAGTTTGGTGATAATTCTGCTGGTGTAATCAGAGGTAGAGTAACTATTTCTTTTGATGGAAGAAACAAAACCGATAATGTACTGTATGTTGAAGGATTGAAGCACAATTTTCTCAGTGTTGGACAGTTGGTGGACAAAGGCTATGATCTCTAGTTCAAAGATGGAAAATGCAAGATCTTTGAAAGCTCCAGAATAGAGATTGCATCCAGTACCCAAACTAAAGGTAATATCTTCCACTTGGTTGGTGCTGGTAAAAGTTGTTTATTTGTTCAAGTTGATCAGAGTTGGTTATGGCATAAGAGAATGTGTCATGTAAATTTTGATAATATTATCAAGATAAGCAATACTCAGGCTGTAAGAGATCTTCCAAAATTGGTGAAACCTACTAATAGCTTGTGCAAAGAATGTCAGTTGGGTAAGCTGAGCAGAGTCACATTCAAGAGTAAGGAACTATCTTCTACCGGATTATTGGACTTAGTTCATACTGATCTTTGTGGTTTGGCAAGAATCAAGAGTATGTAAGGTGATAGATACTTTATGTTACTAATTGATGACTACTTCCGGATGATGTGGGTGACTTTTCTGAAAGAGAAATTCGAAGCCTTTGAGAAATTTAAAATATTCAAGGCTATGGTAGAGAATGAAATCGGATTAAAATTGAAATGTCTGAGGTCTGATAGAGGTGGAGAATTCACATCCGGTGAATTCTTAGAGTTCTGTGAGAAACATGGAATAAAGAGACAGTTGTCTGCTCCTAGGACTCCACAGCAAAATGGAGTGGTGGAGAGAAAGAACCAGACCATCTAGGAAGCTTCTAGGACCATGATGATGGAAGCAAATGTTCCTCACATCTATTGGAGAGAAGTTGTCAGCACTGCAGTCTATACTCTCAATCGAGTTCAAATCAGAAGCAATACTGGTAAGACTCCTTATGAACTTTGGTTTGGCATCACCCCTGCTATGAGATATTTTAGAGTTTTTGGTAGCAAATGTTACATTAAGAGAGATGAAGATCTAGGAAAGTTTGATGCTAGAAGTGATGAAGGAATATTCTTGGGCTACTCTACTCAAAGCAAAACATACCGGTGTTATAACAAAAGACTGAGAAAGATGATAGAAAGTACAAATGTGAAGGTTGATGAAGGAATTGAGAAGCCTTTAAGGTTTTATGAATATGATGAAGGTGATCTGAATGGTGTTCTGACTAAGGAAACTCAAACCTCATCTATTAGTCAGATTCAAACTAATCTGGTAAACCAAGAAGAAGAAATGAGTTTCAATGAGCCTGATCAAGAATTAGAAGTGCAAGAAATTCCCAAAGTTCCCAGGTATGTAAGACTGAACCACTCTAAAGATCAGATCATAGGTGATAAAAGCAAAGGAGTACGAACAAGAAGGAGAATTGCTCAAGATTCAGAAGAGTATTGTCTGATTTCAAAGATTGAACCTAAGATAGTAAATGAAGCTTGCAATGATGAAAACTGGACTAAAGTAATGGAGGAAGAGCTGGTGCAAATAGAGAAAAATCACACTTGGGATCTTGTTCCCAGACCTAGAAACAAGAATGTGATTGGAACAAAATGGGTCTTCCAGAACAAACTGAATGAAGTTGGTGAAGTAATCAAAAATAAAGCCAGATTGATCTGCAAGGGTTATTCTCAAATAGAAGGAATTGATTTTGAAGAAACCTTTGCTTCAGTGGAAAGAATTGAAGCAGTCAGATTATTTCTTGCATTTGCTGCATTCAAAGATTTTAAAGTGTATCAGATGGATGTCAAGTCTGCCTTTCTGAATGGTGACTTGGAAGAAAAAGTGAACATTGAGCAACCAGATGGATTTCAATTATATGATCATGGTGATATGGTCTGCAAGTTGAAGAAGGCACTGTATGGACTGAAGAAAGACCCAAGAGCTTGGTATGAAAGATTGGATGAGCATCTTTTAAAGATTGGTTTCAACAAAGGTACTGCTGATAGTAATTTGTATTTGAAAATTGATCATGAAAATATCTTGATTGTTGAAGTGTTTGTTGATGATATCATTTTTGGAGGAAGAGATAGTATGTGTAAAACTTTTGCAAATCAAATGAAAAGTGAGTTTGAGATGTCCATGCTGTTGGCAAGAGACACATTGGAGCTTCATGATTGTTGTCATTGATGGCAACAAAGTTCTTCCCACACATCCGTAGGACATCGTGGGTCTATACCGGAAGTCAGATTGAAGAGTGGTGTGGTCCGGTAAGCAAGAACAAAGTATGTGGAAAGGTTCGACAGTCAGGTCCAGATCTCTCAGAGGAAGTATTTCAGTGAAGTATGGATTTGGTAAAGTCAAGAGGAGTACCTTGATTGATAGATTCCAAGAATTGAGCCTTCGGTGATAAAAGAATAAAGAGATATAAGCATTCAAGTATTGGGGTCCGGTTCGGTAGAACAGACAGAGGAAGAATTGATAGGTAGAGCATCAGAAGTTATTCTGGATGAGATGTTGATGGTGATAAAGGTTCCTAAGGTATCATTCATGATTGGCTGACATGATTGAAGACTTCTACAAGCATATCCTTGATCCACATTACTTGGTATGCAAGGATTCAGCCGACAGACCAGAGTTTGAGATAATATTGACTATTCCGGGTGCCGACTAGAAAAGTGTTGAAATCACTTGTGCAGATATATATACAAGATGGATTTAGATGTGAAGTGTGTGTTGTGAATGTGAAAATATGAATAAAAGTAGAAGAATAAATAAAAGGTAGAAAAATAGGTTTAGAATGTAAGAGGATAGTAGTACTCAAGAAGAGTCAGAATGAAGTGTTGCAGATCAGTCTATTGAGCTTAAACCGGAACCGAACTTTAGCATGTGTGGATGCTTTTCATCAGTTCAAGTTTTCTTCTTGTAAACAGTAAGTCTTTTGTAGGTAGTGAGCCTCTTGTGAGCAGTGTGCTCAGACAGTGAGCCCTAATTAGCAAGTGCCATTTTGTATCTTCTATTCTTCTAACAGAGAATAATATTTTGGGTTAATCACATTGTGGTTTTTTTCCTTAACAGGGTTTCCACGTCAAAATCATTGTCATGTGTATTGGTCTTATTTACATTTCATAGTTATGCTTGCTCATAGAATCTGATGTTGCATTAACTGTTAAGAAAGCACAGAAAGTTGAATTATTAGGATAACTAATTCACCCCCCTCTCAGTTATCAACAATTAGTATCAGAGCAAGGTTCCTCCAAACAGAGCCTAAGTCTGCCCTAGATGATCTTGAGTAGTCAAATTCTGAAATCAAAGAATTGAAGGAAAGACTCAAACATGCTGATGATTTCATAAATGAATTTAAAGAGAAACTGAGTCTCTCTATGAAAAAGAGAAAGGAGCTACTTCAGCAACTGGCAAGACAAGGTGAAGCCAATGATACAAATGGAGATCTGAAGGAGAAAACCAAGTTATGTGAAAAGTTATCAAAAGAAATCATTATGGTAAGACATGAAATGGAATCAGGAGTTATAAAGTTTACTCAAGAGATTGAAGAGAAAAAAAAAACTGAAGATGATCTAAGACAATCTCTCAAGGAAAAATCAGAAGATTGCCACAAGATGGATATAATTATCAGACATCTTGAATCTGATCTTAAAGATGCTAAAGATAATGAAGAAAAACTTGAGGATCAAATTGTCTCTCTTAAAAGGGATCTTCAAACAGCAAATGAATATAAAGAGAAATTCAAGATAAGTTCTGCTCAACTTGAAGTTCTTCTTGAAAGCCAAAAGAGGGTAGATGACAAGTGTGGCTTGGGGTATGAAAAAAGTGAAAGATTTAGATCCAGTCAGAAGAATTTCAGATCAAAAAATCCAAGGAACAGGCCTAAAAGACCTCCGGTAAGGCAGCCTAATGCTCAAAGATATCTATCCTTCAACGGATACTGCCACAACTGCAATAACTTTGGTCATAAAGCTAATCAGTGCAGAAAGAGAATGAATTAGACTAATACATCCTTCTCCGGATAGTGTTTCAACTACAAAAGGTATGGTCACAAATCTCATGAATGTAGAAATATGCAAATGAACAATTCATTGAATGGTAGATGCTTTGCATGCAATAGAATGGGTCATATGGCGAATCAATGTAGATTAAGAGGATATCAATCAAATATGCAAAGAAATGTTGTTTGCCAAATTTGCAATAGATCCGGTCATATTGCAAAATTTTGTAGAAGCAAGAATTAGGACAAAAGAGGTTTGGTACATCATAATCAGAATCAAGATAAGGGAAAACAAAAAGTGAATACGGATGAAGTTCAAAGTGAGATGAACAAGATTTGGGTGAAGAAAAGTATAGAGAATGTAAGGGATGGATCTGCACCAAACTCTGGTGCTGATATTCCTTTCGGTAATTAAAAAGTGAGCTCTGGCTCAGGGGGAGACACAAAGAAAACCATTTTTCCCCCAGCCAGTCAATTGGTGCCGAACTGGCACAAGGAGAGTTCTGAATTAAAGGGTTCATAAGAAAAACATCCAAATAAACTATGGTTAAGATTTGGGAGATCCGCAAGATGTTCTGATCAAGTTTGATCTGGTTCTTCAAGTCATCCGAATAAAACCAGAATGACTTAGGTCGAGCATTTATTGCAACTTTGTATTAGGGTTTGCAGAGTAATATAAGGGTTCTTCCTATCAAACACTTGGTCATTCTGCATTAGAGAAGAAGCAAAAGAAGAGCTCTGCATCAAATCTCTTGAATCCCATCAAAGGTCTTCTACAGAAGTTGATTCATCTAGCGAATCAATCTGGATCTTTTCACGAACTCTAGACGCACAAAAGGTACTTTCTGTTATTAATATTTCTCTAAAAGTCTTTTTGAAGATGGATACACTGAATGTTGTAAAGATCACTGAGAGGCCATGACCTAAGTTCAAGAAACATTCGTATAAATCCCTAGAAGTTGATCCCCTAGGTGCCTTTTCAAGTATTCTGCATGGAGTTCTGCATGTAGAAGATGTTAGGGCATTTATTCATGCGAACATTGAAGAACTTGGGGAATCCAAGCTGGTTGATATCTATCACAAGCATTTGATAGATGACTCATTTGAACTCAAAACTTAGTATAGAGCTGTCCAGGATAAACATTTTGCACAGTGCATTCATTTCCCCTATTTTTTGAAAGATGAATGGATCTGGTATATCTTGAGCAGAATGCATGACAACTTCATGTGGTTAAATAGGCCATTTAAGATCACTAAGGATGCCATTAGGGCTGTAATCGGGTTACACTCAACCGGTGAAATGCCTATGCTCAAATTTGTCAAGAACCAAATTGTCAATGAGGCTACCGGATCAAAATTTGATAAAAGAGCTATGACTATTAAGGATATCACAGATCCAGACATCAAGTTTGCATCAATGATAATTGGATATAAGATATATCACTCCAGCAGGGAGAATTTAGTTTCTAGAACCGCTATATATATACTGATTATAAAATGTTGAGGAAGAATGTAGACTATGATCTTTGTGAACTCCTTCTAAACCAACTCTTGGAGAATCTACAGAAGATAAAGAAGGATAAGAAGAACTCCTTCAAATACGGTAGTTTGATACTTTGTCTTTTCTTCTATTACATGAATGAGCTTCCTAGATCCAATGGCTGGGTATGGCAGAATGATAGACTAGTAGCCATTCAGATCAGAGATTATATACATGGGCTTGGTGATGCTAAGGGATAGAATACAACACTCTAGGGGAAATTTAAGAACTTTTAGAACATGATGCAAGCAAGGGAGAGAATTCCCAAATCTCTAGTTGAAAAGTATAAGGATACATTTTGTTTCATGGTAGAAATTGATCAGTGCCTAATGGAGGTTGTGGAACCAAGGATAGTCTGGATCATGCCAATGGGGTATGAAGTGGATGAGAAAATTATGGAGCTGCATATTCAGCACATGCTAAGTCAGCCCAAAGATCCCAAGGCAGAAAGATTTGGAACCTTTGAGGAGTTGAGTGTAAAGATCCATGTGGAACTTAGACAACCAGAGATGAAGAGAAAAGTGAGAAAAGAAGTAGAAAATTTTGCCAAAAGATTTGGCATATCAAAAGAAGCACTTGATGCTAACAGGGAGAAGAGGGAAAGAGCAGAGAAAGAGAAGGAAGAAGCTGAAAAGCAAAGCGATTTGGTAGAAGGCCCCACTCAGACAAGATCCTCTAAGAGGTCTGCACCTACCATGGACAAAAGCTCAAAGACATCAAAATTGGAAGCAAAATCATCGGGTAAAGAAGAGAAAAGAACTAAGACAAAGGCCACAAGGTCTTATATCAGTCAGAAAGATGAAGAAGAGACATAATTTGATGAAGAAATCAAGAAGATGATGATGAAGAAGAAAGTATCCAGTGCAGATAAGGTGGCAGAGGCAGAAGAATTTGTTGAAAAGCCCACTTTATCCCCAGATGATGTAGTCAAAGCTGTTACTATGGATGGAAACCTGCAACCAATAACAGAATTCTATGATGCATATAATGACGCAGATAGAAAAATCTTGGAGGAAGCCATAGTTAAGTACTTGAACATATACAATAAAGCCTTGATTGAAATAATTTCTCTAATTCCTAAAAGTTTGGAAAAGGAACTTGAAATGAGAAAAGAAAATGCTAAGGCAAAGGACTTAGAAATCAAAGAACAGATAGCTATTTAGCTCTACCCTTCAATTACTCCAAAACAAATGGATATGATCTTCAAAGATTGCAAGGATGAGTTCCAGAGTAAGACTAGAATGAATCAGCTCATGCCTGGAGAGACTGATAAAGTGGCAAATGAAATAGAAGAAATCCTGCGGAAGGCATACTTAAGATTCAACATTGCTATTATAAAGGACTTGGGTATTGATCCCTCGGCTTCAAGTGTTGAAAAAGAATCTACTAAGGCAATGACAGAATAAGCAATGGACTCTAGTGAACATAAAGACAAGGGCTTAAAATCCTCTACTCTGGAAGAGGTGGCTCATGAACAAACAAATATCTCTCCTCTGGTTTCCTCTACAGTCTCCGGATCTAAAGAAAGAATAGAGGAAAAAGAAGAAGCAAAAGGAAGAGAAGAAAGTCAAGCTGCGAAGAACATAATTGACCGTGCAGAAGCAAAGAAATCTCTGTCTCCGGCAAGAGACACTGCAGAAACTGTCAAGGACTTCTTGACAAAAGAAATGTTGGAGATTGATGAACCAGAGTTACTTCAAGGTCCAGTTAACTTTGACTCTCTCTCCCTGGTTCAAACAATGAAGATAGCTTCATTTGCCAATGCAAAGGCAAAAGAAAAACTTCTGAAGTCTCACATGGAAGACTGTGAGCTAATAGAAGCTGCATCTGGTATTTTAGAAAAGATCATGCCATCTTTTCAGAAGGATCCCTCAGCCTCCTCATCAGGTAATCTTAAATCTCTTGTTAGTACAGTCAGCACTCATTTTGAGTCCTTAGAGAAATCAGTTGAGGAAAAGGTCCGGAAAGAGTTTTTGGATAAAAGATTCTCTAAAGTACTAAGTTTAATATCAAATGATAGAAGAAATATGAGTATAGGGATAAAGAGCTTAGAAAATGCTCTTAAAGATGGCAGAGAAATGTACAAATTTTGTTTATCATGTTCCAAAGTAACATTGGACATTGAGAAGAAAGTAAAAGATCAGGAGGACAAACTGACAAATCTATCAAAGAATTTTGATCCTCTCTCATCTTCCATAATAAATCAAGAATGTCAAACTATTGCAGTCTTGAATGAAATCAAGAAGTTGGAGAAGGAAAAGAAAAATAGAATAAGCAGGTTGGGTGAACTCAGAGGGATAATTATCCCCAAGTTAGAGGCCATGCATGAGGCCATAAAAGAAGCTCAGACCATAACCTGGACCAGTGATCCGACATATCTAAAAAGGGCAGATGCGTTTGCATTCTTGTTGAGTGGTCACATCTCAATTTTGGACATGATGAAACAAAGTTGGGCAACATAAATCGTCCAATTAAAGACAACTTTTGCAGACATACTTTAGTATATGTAAGTATGCTATATGTATATACTTATGCGGCCAAGTATAGTTGAAATTTTGAAAATTTTGATGTGCGGACCCTACCCTTTGCCATTGATGTCAAAGGGGGAGTGATGAGTAGTGAAAAATGAGGAATCCAGCTAAGGGGGAGCTCCGAAAAATGTACATAGAGACAGAGCATCAACCAAGGGGGAGTATAGTATAACACTTAGTCATTTTTCACTAAGTGTTGCCATCAATGCCAAAGGGGGAGATTGTTGGCAAGAGACACATTGGAGCTTCGTGATTGTTATCATTGATGGCAACAAAGTTCTTCCCACACATCTGTAGGACATGGTGGGTCTATATCAGAAGTCAGATTGAAGAGTGGTTTGATCCAGTAAGCAAGAACAGAGTATGTGGAAAGGTTCGACAGTCAGGTCCAGATCTCTTAGAGGAAGTATTTCAGTGAAGTACAGATTTGGTAAAGTCAAAAGGAGTACCTTGACTGACAGATTCTAGGAAATGAGCCTCTGGTGATAAAAGAATAAAGAGATATAAGCATTCAAGTATTGGGGTCCGGTTCGGTAGAATAGACAGAGGAAGAACTGATAAGCAGAGCATCAGAAGTTATTCCGGATGAGATGTTGATGGTGATAAAGGTTCCTAAGGTATCATTCATGATTGGTTGACATGATTGAAGACTTCTACAAGCATATCCTTGATCCGCATTACTTGGTATGCAAGGATTCAGCCAACAGACCAGAGTTTGAGATAATATTGACTATTCTGGGTATTGACTAGAAAAGTGTTGAAATCACTTGTGTGGATATATATACAAGATGGATTTAGATGTGAAGTGTGTGTTGTGAATTTGAAAATACGAATAAAAGTAGAAGAATAAATAAAAGGCAGAAAAATAGGTTCAGAATGTAAGAGGACAGCAGTACTCAAGAAGAGTTAGAATGAAGTGCTGCAGATCAGTCTATTGAGCATAAACCAGAACTAAACTTCAGCATGTGTGGATGCTTTTCATCAGTTCAAGTTTTCTTCTTGTAAACAGTAAGTCTTTTGTAGGCAGTGAGCCTCTTGTGAGTAGTGTGCTCAGGCAGTGAGCCCTAATTGGCAAGTGTCATTTTGTATCTTCTATTCTTCTAACAGAGAATAATATTTTGGGTTAATCACCCCGTGGTTTTTTCCCTTAACAGGGTTTCCATGTCAAAATCATTGTGTCATGTGTATTGGTGTTATTTACATTTCATAGTTATGCTTGCTCATAGAATCTGATGTTGCATTAACTGTTAAGAAAGCACAGAAAGTTGAATTATTAGGATAACTGATTCACCCCCCCTCTTAGTTATCAACACATGCTTGGTGAAATGAATTTCTTCTTGGGTCTGCAAATCACTAAAACAAAGAAAGGAATCTTCATTTCTCAGACCAAATATGTGAAAGAATTGTTGAAGAAATTTGGGATGGAAGACTCAAAACCAATGAATACTCCCATGGCAACCAGATGTAAATTGAGAAAAGATGATGATTCTTCTAAGGCTGATCAGACAAAGTATAGGTCAATGATTGGAGGACTATTGTATCTCACTCAAACTAGACCAGACATTATGTAGGCTGTTGGTCTTGTTGCTAGATTCCAAGCTAATCCTAGAGAATCTCATGTCATGGAAATCAAGAGGATTTTTAGATATCTAAAAGGGACAGTTGAGTATGGTTTGTGGTATCCTAGAGATCATTCTTTCTCTCTTCATGCATATACAGACGCAGATTGGGTAGGAGATGTAGATGATCAGAAGAGTACTAGTGGTGGAACATTCTTTTTGGGGAAGAGATTGGTTTCTTGGCTAAGCAAGAAACAAGAGGCAATATCTCTATCTACAACTAAAGTAGAATATATTGTAGCAGTAGGTAGTTGCACTCAAGTTTTGTGGATGAAGAAGATGCTAAGAGATATCAAAGTAGAGTATGAGGAACCTATCACAATCTTCTGTGATAATTCAAGTGCAATAAATATATCTAAGAATCTGGTGTTGCATTCAAAGACTAAGCATATATCCATCAAGTTTCACTTTTTGAGAGAGCAAGTGAACAAGAATGAAGTCAGATTAGAGTTTGTACCTTCCAAGGATCAGATTGCAGACATCTTTACTAAACCTCTGCCTAAGGACTCTTTTGAGTATCTTAGGGAGAAGCTAGGGGTCATTGCCCCTCTAGTGATGAACTAAGGTGCACTAAGGTGCATCAGTCCAGTGGTTATCATAGTCATATCTTGTGATCTGGATTGATGATGAGGAGCTACTACTCAGGGGGAGCAGCAGGTATGATTCTGAAGTGTTAGAACTGCAAGTATGTACCCTTTGCCATTGATGTCAAAGGGGGAGAGAAGACATGTGAAAAACAAGTGGTTACTGATCAAAGGGGGAGCAGTTAAGGGAGAGAAGACATGTGAATGGTTGTTGTTGATAGGGGGAGTTGTGACAGTAAGGAGAAGTTCTTGTCTTGATGGTTAAAATAGTTTTTCACATCATATGTTGCCATCAACGACAAAGGGGGAGATTGTTGCAAGTATGGGCCTAACCGGTGTTGTCATTGATGTCAACTACTCCTATTTCATTAATAATAAGGATTGGATGAGCTGTGTGCTGAGGATATTGAGAAAATTAGTCTCAATTAGGAACAGAGAAGAACAGGGAAGACAATAAGGTAAAAGTCCACAATAGGATGAGGGTCAAAGAATGAGATTTAAAGGGTTTGTAAATATGTGTCTTAAGGTAGTCCAGTAGAGATTTCACAGGTTCGCATGAAGATCTAAAGAAGTTGTGGCTGTTCAACTAAAATTGGTTCCGGCAGGTGTTCAGTGGTGACAGAATGAGACAAATAGGTCCGATGAGATCCAGAATTGCATTATAATGTTCTGTGGATTTGAGGGAGTGTTGTGGAAGTCATTATGGAGTGTCAACTAGATTGGTTTGTGGTTTGAAGGTCCGCAAGCATCTATTCCTTTGTGACAGTGATGACAGATTGTGTTCTTGAGGTTCCGGATGAAGGAGAGAAGGATTTAAGTAAGAAGATGAAGTATGGATGTTCTTGGTGATTCAGGCAAGCTTGTGGTGGTCTTTGGATTGTGTCTAGTTCATGTTGGTGGTCCGCATTGAAGTTGGAGTTCACTTTTGAAGAACAACTTCCAGATGATGGTGTTCTTCCTAAAACAGGCCAACCAGATGAGTTATACATCTTGCAGATGTTATTGTGGATGTTTTCTAACTTAGATGATCATTCCTAAGTTGATGTCTTGTATAAATAAGGGATCGCGAAGTCATTTTGAAGTTGTCCTTGTAGAGATGAGTGTGTGGTAGCGAGGAGGAGAGCGAAAGGCAGAGCAGAAATATTAAGCTTAATGGAACTGATTCAAGCATGGTGAAGATGCTATTTTCCAGTTCAAGTATGTGATACTTAGTTCTTGTAGACAGTGTGTCTCTTGTAGGCAGTGAGCCTCTTGTGAGTAGTGTGCTCAGGTAGTGAGCCCTAATTGGCATGTACCATTTTGTTCTTTCTATTCTTCTAATAAAGAATACATTCTTGGGTTAATCACCCCGTGGTTTTTCCCTTAACCAGGTTTTCCACATCAAAATCTTGGTGTCTCATGCGTTGATGTGTTTCTGCTCTTGATTTGTTGCATTATGTTTACATGATTGATTTATTGTTAAGCTGCTGAATTGCAAAGTGGAATTAAGTGTTTAATAGAAAGAAAGTCTTGCACAACTGATTCACCCCCCTCCCAGTTGTGTGCCCTAAGTCTAACAGTGTTTGATGGAGGTCCATTTCACCTAACATTTATAAGTGTCCTATTAGTAGTAGGTGAGATTCACCAAATTATTATACTACCATTTGAAAATCCTATGGTATTCACCAAATATACATTGATATAAATGCATTTGAAACTATAATTAATCCATTACACATTTTGTTCAGCTTTGAGCTCTCAAATCCTCGATTCATTTCAGATCATAGAGAAGTTACAACTATAGGAATTGGTGAGTCACTGAAAGGTAAGTGATCATTTCTTTAGTGCATAATAATATAAGACTCATGTTGATTATTTATGTCTTTGTTTGGTTTCATGGTTACAAATGATATTGATTGAGTAGGACTTAGGACTAGGGAGATATCTTAATCTAGGACCCAAGGATCTATATTCTATCATCTATGATTTCTTCTTGAACAAAATGAATTTTTTTCTGTAGCTTTTAATTCATGAGAGATGTTGAGCAAGAAGTTGTTTGAGGGTGGTGAAGGGAGGTCATCAAAATAGAGAAACATAAAGTTGTACTTTGGCAATGTTGGCGGTCCATCTGAGGGAGCTACAACATTAGAACCTGTATCATCTATTGACTTGGATCACAATGCCATAGATGATATTCCAGGGAATACCCAAGGTAGTAGGAATGATGACAATGCCACAGATGATGTTCCAGGGAATATTCAATGTACTAGGAATGACGAGAAAGCCACAGATGATGTTCAAGGGAATACCCAAGGTAGAAAGAATGATGAAAATGCCATAGATGATGTTCTAGGGAATACCCAAGGTAGTATGAATGATAACATGAATAAATCAAACTCAACAAATGATAATGAAGTTAATGAAGTTATAGAAGTCGATGAAGATAAAGATCCTACAAGTGCACACAAGGGGAAAAGAAAGGACAAATAAAAAAAGGGGCACGAGTGGGAAATGTCAAGGAATTTTCAGATTGATTGGGTGTCAAAATACCCATTCATTGAACTAGTGGAGAATGCAAACAAAGATGAACCTCCCATAGAATGCAAGTGTTAGATTTACAGTTGGAAATATCGTAGGGACAAGAGGTTGTAGCTAAAACTTGACACCATAGAAAAACATATTGGCAATGTTTATGAAAAACAAATCATAGATGGACAGGAAAAATCAGTGATAAGATAAAAAAAGGAATAATGTCTTCATGTAAAGAATGCCCTCGAATACGATGCACATATGCCAAGAAAGGTGAAGATTCATGTAGGTGGAGGTTCAATTGAAGCTCAATTTGGAAAGATGATGGGAGAATTACAAATGGTAAAAACTATTTAGTTGGGTGTTGTTTTTCATATTTTCACTAGAGGGTGTCCTATGATAGACAACCCAGAATATAATAGTTTATTAGCTTGCTCAATAAACATTGGATGGGAATGGGCAAGTTGTCTTGCTGAGGTGGAAAATCATGATTTACATGAAAAATAAAAGAGTCAACTTATATTGCATTATCTCTAGATGAAGTTACAACAATAGATAATACTTCTTGGGTATGTATGCATGTGTATACTGTGGCCAATCATGTCTTCCAACCTCATCTACTCTCAATTTATAAAATCAAGGAGAATGCCACACCACAAAATCTATTTGAGCTAGTTAAGAAATATTTGAATGAAATTGGAGGTACAATTGCAAGAAAGTTGGTGTGTGTAGGGGCGAATGGAGCTTCAGTAATGCAAGGTCATAGGAACAGTCTATGTGTAAAGCTACAAACTTCTATTTCACCATACATGATTGGCATTCATTGCATGCCCCATAGATTGAATTTAACATTTAAATTGGTAAGCAAGTTTCCTACAGTATCAAAAGTTAAAGATCTAGTTCGCGAGCTCTACTCATACTTATGCCAAAGTCCCAAATGGTTTTTAGAATTTAAAAATTTTGCTAAGGGAATAACCACAGGAGACAAGCTTCTTAAGGATGTTGATACTAGATGGATCTCCTTGCATGAACTAGTGAAAAGAGTTTTAGCAGAATATCGATCCTTGATTGGTGTAATACACGATCATCACTTCATAGTTGACAGGACTTCTGAACTCTTACATAGGTTAAGTGACATAGAAACAATCCTCATTTTAGCTAGTATTTGATGAGTGCCAAGTTGCACCCATAAAATACATCTTTTTACCTCTCTTTTTCTCCTTCCTGATCCCATCTTTCTTAATGTCTGCACCCAAATAAGCTAGCAAGATCATTCTAGTTAATGATTAATTGAGATAGATTACTTAAGATTATAATTTCTGATTGAGAGACTAATGTGCATGGAATTCATGGAAAAATGCAGAAACTTCTCTTTTTGAATCGACAGGTGTAGATGCCAGAAACAACAATTGTGTGCATCTCCGGAGATAGTCTTCAATGATCTCCGGAGACAATACCAGAGTACCATAACACCAGAAGTTTTGAAGTAATGAGGAAAGCCTCTTCGGAGATGGATGGGAGTCTAGAGCATCTCTAGAGCTGAACAAAGGAAGCTACAGATATCTCCAGAGCTACAAACATATCTCTGGAGCTGAACAAAGGAAGCTACAGATATCTCCAGAGCTACAGACATATCTCCGGAGCTATAGACATATCTCTAGAGCTGTAGACAGGGACAGATATCTCCGGCACCTCCTAAGAATAGGGCATATTTCCAGCATAAGCTACCGATCAGGCACTCTCAGCAGTGATCGTACTACCCCTCATTTCACTCAAATCATCACCTAAGTGGTGAAGGGTCATCTCTAGTTAACTACTAGAGTTTTTATCTTTTTAAAGTTTTTGCATGAGTTACGGATAGAATTGATTCAATATGCATATTTTCAGAGCCTCGCTGCCCAAATGTGTTAAGACTCAAACTTAGAATTCTGAGTGGACTTATGTTCCACTCAGTCTACTTTTTTTGCATGATTACTTTCCATAGTTAGACATCTAGTGTAATAAAGAGATGGATGTCATCTCATAGAAGAACTGGTAGATAAGATAAGTGATATGTCATCACTCATCTGATATATACTCATAGAAACAAAGAAGAAATATACAATGATTTGATTATTCTGATTCTTAGTAATCTTAGTTCTCTGATATCAATATTTTTTCATGAATGCAAAGCGAATGGAATTAGATTGAGTTTAGTTGAGATCTTCCTTTGTGTTGATTCTCCACTGTAGCCTTCAGCCCCACAGGTGTGGAGCAAGGGCCCACTCTCACCACCAAGGTGGAAGGCTAGTACCATGGCTTTATTACTTCAGATTTTGCTGTGAAAAGTATTTATTGATTTTGATAGATAGATGCATGTTACTATTTTTAAGATTGCTTTAAGTAACTTCCTATTTAATTTTGTTTCAACATTCCTTAAATTCGTTTAGTAAGTAGACAGATTAATCTTTTCAAATTGGTAGAAGTTATTAAGGTTAGCTAGGAAAACTGGTAACTATAGAATCCCTAGTTGCAGACAGCTGAGGACATAGCCCCTGGATTATTGACATCTGAAAACATATTAAATGATGAGGTACAATGACACCTTGTCAGTATTCTTCCCATGCTAGAGGAAATGGACATGCTTGTGAAAAAAGCCCAAGAAAGAACTATGTATATTTTAGAATATACTAGACTGCATAGAATGATATGCATGACCCTCAATAATCTATATCTATCAGACCAGTCCTTCATAAGTCCAAAATTTAACAGCTAACACTTGATAACAAATGTGACAAATCCTACTAATTTTTTATAGTTTAATAATAGTGGGGATTTATGTGTCTTTGTAAAGGGATTTGCGATACCAATGCACTTTTTTAACAAGGTCAAGTGCACTATCAAAGAAGAACCTGTTATAAGGAAAGCTTTTGGCAAGATTGTTAATTCTATAAGTACTAGTTTAAAGAATATTATGAAATCTCTTTCCTTAGAGATTAGAGATCGATTCCTTCATGATGAACTGCTTGAAGCCATGTCTATAGTGTATCCTCAATATTGGGTCAATTGTCAGCCAAGTGATTTTCACAACAAGATAAAGACCTTAATAAATCATTTTCATAAAAGTATAGAATTAGATGGAAATCAAATAGAAGGGATTTTAAATAAAACTAAGATTACATAGCAATCAGGTCAATTTGCAAGTTCAATGAAGGAACAAATTAAACTCATGGAGGCTCCCTACCAAGATAGATCGATAACAAAGATTTGGGTAAACTTAAGTCAAAACAAAATATTACATGATGCATTATCAGAATATTTCAAACTTGTTGATTTATGTCAAACCATGATATTGGGGTTAGTGGAGGATGAGAGAGTTTTCAGTGCATTGGGGTTCTTGAAATCAAAGATAAGAAATACACTTGATAATAATTTGGAAAATTGTTTGAGAATGTATACAACTAGACATGATATTCAGAGTTTTCCTTTTGATAGGGTACTCACAATCTGGAGGTCCTTATGTGAAGGAAGAGGGTTGTGCAACACTTCAAACAATAATAGCACACATGACAGTGAAACAATGAATACCAGTACCACATATAGTGGTAGTGGTGTTGATGAGATTCTCTTAAGTGGAGATATGGAGATAGAAGAAAATGAAGAACATGGTCAAGATGACACTGGACATCATGGTCAGAGGGAGGAGAATCAAGATGAAGAGATGATTTGGCAATTTGAAGGGATTTAGCAGTTACTAGGTATTTATACTGTATTTCATGTTCCAAACTCCAAAATGTTGTTGATGACATTTTATTTGTCTATCAGTGATGTACATTTTTCATTTTCAAGTTAAAAAATTAATATTTTCATAATATTATTGTATGATACTAATAATTTTTACAAGCATTCAACTAAATGTATAGTAATCAACAATAGTAGGATATTAAATATATATCATTAGCAAATATTTAATTTGTATGTAGAAACTAGAGTTTTCCTGAAGTAGGCAATTAAATAATATAGATAATTTGAACACATAAATGGATTTCAGTCTTATATTGATTTTCAAATGAAGGAATACATAGAAGTATTACATTTAGAATTTACAATAACTTTCTCAAAACCAACTCTGCACAATGCTCTGTTGGAAACATATATTACTATATCATTTTATCAGTTGTTGTAGCATGCTCCACTCTTCATTTTATGGAAGTGCAATATGTCTTAACTCATGGTAACCGAATTACAAATTTGTTAACAGTTTATAATTGAATAAATTGATACTGGTACTTGACTTGAATTTATCAATCAAAGTTGCATTCAAGGTTATCAATGGTTTGATAGAATCCAAAAAGTTTGCCTCATCAAGCTTTTGAGGAAACTGGTCCTTACCCAACTTCATTTTATCCTCCATCTTCTTTTTGAAAACAACCTTTCCAATGTATCAGTATGATGGGTCAGAAGCCACTGGCAAACCAATCTTTTTCAAGTATTCTTCCTTTGTTTGCAACCTCTTTGTCAACGCTATAGATTGGTCTAAAAGTACTTGTGCATCTTCTAGCTTCGTACATTTTTGAATGATAGATAAGGCCTTTATTGTGGCATCAATATGGTTTTGAATTCCTTTGGATTCCAATTCTTTGTCACTAGTTTTGTAGATTGATTGCAAAATTTTGTTTGCATCTGATTGTCTTGAAGTTTCTATGTCTCCGTTTTCAACAATGTATTGTTTCATTGAATTACTACAAAATAGTAGATCATCAGTGTATTCAAACAATTTAGACAAATCATCAATCATCTTCATTATTTTCTCCCAAATTTTATGTTTTATATAAACCATTGTGTTTCTATAAAATTCAGATACTTTGTTTTGGGAATATTTTCTTTCTTTTTCTGCATTCCTCAGTTTTATCTGTAAATTTTTAGAGTTTTTCTCTCTTTCTCCACATTTTGTTCCCACACCTATCCTTTTATTGCTTCTTGTAGTTGGACATTGGCTTCATTCAGGGATTGTTATAGTTTTCCTGAATTGGATTTTTCATTATCATAATTATTTTTCATTTCACTTAACCTTTTCTTCAGTTCTTTCACTTCCACCTATGTCTGTTTATTCACTTCACTTGAAGATGTAGATACATAGTTTTTTATCCTTATCTTTAATTCTTTGGTCATGCTCTCTGCTGCTTTCCTCTTAGATTTTTCATTTGCTATGTCTACCTGTAACTTTTCTATTTGAGTCTGGAACCTATTACATAAATCACAAAGTCAAATGAAAATGATTAATATGAATGGAAATAACATCACTAAATATATTTTCCTTCTGTTATAACTCAATTACTAGAACCTATCTATATTACAACTCTGATTTTTAGACAATATATTAAACAAGGTTACCAAGAAATTAAAAACAACCATACCTTTTTTTCTCTCTTTCTTTAGAAATGATGTGTACACCACTTCATTGTTCCTTTTTGATACATTAATTTTGTCAGAATTTTTCATTCTAGAAAAATCCACTTGGATAGTGCTCACCTCATAGTTAGAGCATTGCATCTAATCCTCTAGCTTATCTTGAACTTTGGGCACAACAATCATGTATTCCATTTTTTTGGTTTCTGGGTCAAATATAGGTAATACCCTAGTTGTTGTAGGCCTTGAAGTTGCAGTAGTCTCTATCTCTAGCACTTGCTTCTTGTGTCTTTTAGATATATTTGTTTTCTTTTCAAACTTAGTTTTGTAATCAGAAAATGTGACTATTGACACAATTGTGAATGGTGAAGAAGTAGTTATAGTGTTGGGGGAGTCTCTAATTAATTGAGGTTGAGGATTAGCCATTCTTGTCCTAGTCACACTAATGATAGGAGGGGGGTGCCTTCTGGAAACAATTGCTTGATGTGGACATGGAATCAAATTCAAAACCTATCATAATCTTTTGCCTCTTAGTCTTAACAAGGCATTGTTCTCTAAGTTTGACTATATTATCATCTAATGATATTGTTGGCCTCTTCTAAGTTTGTTGTTGTGGCTCTTACTGACCACCATTACTACTATTACCTATACAATTGCTAGATTTACCACCAGTAGCACTAGAATGTCCACCATCTCTTGTAGGAAAAGAATAAGAAACTTAAACATTAACTTGACCCCTGTGGTACCATTTGTGATTGTATCTCACTTTGAGGATTTAAAGTTGGAATAAAACTAATCTCCTTATCTATATGTGTATGCCCTTTGGATTGTTCATCAACTCCAATGCCTCTAAGATCATTAGGTTTTCTAGGGTTTACCTCTGGTACCATCCAAATGCCATGTCTTGTGGTCCCCAAAACATCACCTTCATAACCCAATTTTTGGGCTATTGATACCCCTGTAGTATATGTTTGTCTTGTGGTCGAGCACTCATACGAGGTTTGAATGCATAGGCACTAAGATCTCTAGGTTGGTCTTCCTCCTCATCATCACTTTCAACATTAGTTGTTTAAGCTTTAGAGGGATGCTCTATATCCAATAATTTGTTGAACTCTTCATCTTCTGAGATTTCTTGGAAGTTTGTAGCAGCTTTTGGATCACCAAGATCCTTCCTCATAGACCAAAAGGCATTAATTTTTTTATTGTGACCATTGTTCCTTTGTATAAGCATCTCTTAGAGTCTTTGGATTTTTTGTATACGTAGATGTTTGAGCATATCTTGTATAGAAATTGTTGTTCTTGATTGCCACATCTGCCTCTGTCTGTGTTTGTGGAATTGGATGTAATCCCATTATTTGCAATGATAATATTTCCAAAGTAATACCTCTTTGAGAAACATTTTCTTCAATGACTTTTCTAACCTCGTCCCAATAATTCTTGTTTCCCAACTTTTCTAGTAGTGGTTTACTTTCATGTTGAATTCTAGTTGGAGCATTCTTATTGGCCACAAGCCTTGCTTTAATCACATCACATGGGTCATATAGCCAGTGAGAGTCAACATCAAGTTTAAAAATTTGTAAAATTTGATGTGCCACAGTGAATTCTTTTCTCTCAAATGTGAACCCTCCACATGAAAAAGGTAAGGAAGAAAATATGCTCTTCTTTTGCTAACTAACAAAGTGTAGTTGATTTGTACTATCCATCTGTCGTATGTATTCCAATGCAAAACTCCTCTCTATCACATGCATTGAAAGTTTGTGGGGATCTACTCCTGATCCATAAAATCTAAAGACAATATATTCCTCCATGAAGTACCAGTCAGCCAATTGTATTTCTTTTCCCAATTGAATGCAATTTCCACAAGACTCAGGCAATCTAGGCATTAGAGCATTTGTAATGGCTTGATACAATGGAGCCAAAAAGTAGTCCACAAAATGATTGTAGTTCTTTTGATTATGATACATCTTTATCTTATGGGTCCAATCATGTAGTCCATTTTTATCCTGTTCAATCTGAATCTTGTTGTCCTGAAACATCCCAACAAACTTCACTAGAAATAAATAGCACAAGTAGGTTGTGAAACTAAATGTATTTCTATTGGAATTAGAAGTGGGAGACTCACTTTGACTTCATTTAATCATTAAAAACTGATCATGCATGGATTCTGCAATGTGCTCAAGAAAACTGTATTTGGCAGGTGGAGTGCATTTATGGATATTGTATACCATTTTAAGGAGGCTTGCATCCACTTTACTATTATTATCCAATCCAAGGCAAAACACTAACATGGAAATTGTGTCCTGAACCAATGTTTTAAAAATATCAATTTTATAAGGAGGCTCATGATTCTAATTGTGTAGGGCACCATCCAATGTTATAGATTTGAGAAAATTATTTTTATCATTTTCACTAACTACTTCATAAGTATTGGCAAGTTTTTCTAGGTTTATGTAGACGTTTTTGCAATCTTCAATGGTAAAACCCAACAATTTGCCAAAATATTCTGCATTGATGGGTAACATTACTTTCTGGATATCTTTTCTAACAATTGCTCTTTTATTTTGATCATAATTCTGGGCATAGACCATGATAAATTCAAGGTGTGAGGGGGAGAATGTGAGTTAGTCAAATAAATGAAAACATAAACCCAAACACCAATGGAAGTTGAAAGCAAAGAGGAATCAAACCAAAACAAGTAAGAACATACTTACAAACTCCTTTGTAACCTGTCATTTTCCATTGTTTGCCTATCTTTCTTTGATCTTGATTGTGAAGCCCTCAGAAGCTTTCCTTGCTTGCTTGCTTGTTTGAAGATGACAAAGGAAGAATGGCTTTGAATACCTATTTGTGTTGAATGTGAGCTTCAACACACAATAATGGAGGACACTTGAAAATAGAAGTAAGAAGAGAGAAATGAGAGAAATTTTAGTATAGTGATTGTGCAAAAATGAAGTTCCTCCCCAATGGCTTAGAAGAGGGTTCTATTTATAGATTTTTTGAAAATAGAATGGAGGGTGAGGATCAAACGATAAGATCAATGGCTTTATTTTTTTGTGAATCTTTAATTCATAATGGGTGAATTAAAAATTCTTTATTTGAGAATAGTGGATTATGACAATTGAATTAAATATCCAATTGGGGAAGGCTAGTGGGGAACATTGAATTAAATATTCAATTGGTGAAGGCTAGTGGGGAACATTAAATTAAATATTCCATTTGTGAAGGCTAGTGGGGAACATTGAATTAAATATTCCATTTGTGAGGGCTAGTGGGGAACATTGAATTAAATATTCAATTTGGTGAAGAATAATTGATTTAAAGATTTATTTTGAAAAATGGAGGATATTAGCTATTTAAATATTAAGAATATTTAATTATATGTGCAACATGGTGAGATGGATTGATGAGGTGGATTTTGGATGTGAGACATAAGAAGAATTTAGGGAATTTAATTAAATAAAATAACTTTATTTAATTATGGGATAATGAGCCAATTAAATAAATTTATAATATTTATTTAATTGACAGAAGAAAATAAGAATTAAGATAAATATTAAAATATTTACTTAATTCGACCTGAGCCAATTTTAGGTGTATACATTTTGCCCCTCTTTGAAGCAATGTGTTTTATCACGTTGTTTCAAAGAATAAGAATTTTTGACAGTAATACATGCCCCAATTTGCCCCTGGTACAAGTTTAATGACAGGATGCCCCCTCAGGAGATTGGATGGGAGGAAGACAGTAGGGCGTGAGACGGACAATCTCATGAAGAAGAAGGCAAAAAAAATGGGTTAGGATGGAGAAAAATGGGGTATGGTTCAGGGAAACAGCCATGGGAAGTAGTCAGAGAGTCCTACAGTCAGATATGGGTCCCTTGCTATATATATGAGTTGGGTCCACACAATCTATTCATTTGTACACTTGTCCATAGTTGATTTGTCCTTTGGAGAGCTTAGGAGAGCATGGAAGCTACAGAGATGGATATTCTGTGCGAGGAGCATCGGTTTGAGAGGATTCGATGGTTCGATCAGCCAGCAGAGGTAGGACCCCCGGTATGTAGTTCTTCAAAACTTGTCGAAAGTTGATTTTTGTGCATATTAATGACTAGGAAAACCATTTAAGACAAATGCGCAAAACCCTAGTTTTATGCATATGCGCGCCTAAATTGCGCATATGTTCCAAAACTGCGCATTTGTTTCCTGAATGTGCACATTTGTTCTTGTTGCGCATTTGAGTGTTGAAATGGCGCATTCGTCCCGAAGTTGCGCATATGTGCTGTGAATTTGTGCATATGATAGTATTGTGCATGCGAGCTATGGAATGGCGCATATGTTGGGAAGTTGCGCATTTGCTATAATAGGTTGCACATGTGCTAGAATGGCGCATACGCATCAGGAAGTAGCGCATGCATGGTGAAGTTGCGCTTTTGGTATGAAATGGCGCATTTGCCACCTGGATTGGCGTATTTGCACTTTAGGGAAATCAGTTGACTTAACGAAATTAACCCAATTTGCATCCTGATCGATGCATCAATTGATTAGCGATCTCTGAGATTGCTGAGAATCAAGTGGAGAGATGATATGCTATTTTGATTAATTTGATATGTTGAGTCAATGATAGGATAGCTTTATTGCTTGGAGTAGGTTTTCGATATGGATTTGGATGTCACTGACAGTATGCGTTTCTTGGTTGCAGGAGGATATTCAGGACATTCTGACATCGCAAGAGTTGTTCCCGTTGCCGTTGTTGCAGTGGTATATGCTGACCGAGATGGAGCGAGAGGCTCTAGGTGCTATGGGTTTGTATCATGTGCTCTTCATGCCCAAGGTTCGCATGAATTGGGCAATGGTGATTGCAGCCGTGGAATGATTCCATAGTGAGGATGGGACCTTCCATCTTCTGATGGGGGAGATGGCCATTACTCTAGAGGATGTTTATCAGATTCTGCACCTCCCTATTCAGGGAGAGTTGGTTGAGTATGAGTCACAGCATGACGTTGGGCTAGAGGAGTGCAGGCATGTTTTTGATGATCCTGAGTTGGCAAGGGAGGAGATCTCATGGCAGGACATGCATGACTGCTATGACTACTTCCTAGGCATAGTGGCTGGACTGATCGGTGGCGTAGTATGCCCCGATAGGAGGGCGCATGGCTTCCCCATTGGCTGGGGACGGGTGTTGGAGAGTATGATCACCGATGGGACCCGGTATGCGTGGGGTGTGTGCGTGCTTGCACACCTATACAGAGATATGCATCAGGTAGTGTACCACTGAGGCTCTGGTTTAGCAGCAGGTGCATCTCTCTTACGGTTTTGGTTGTGGGAGCACATTGCAATCACACGGCCAATCTGTGTATTTCAGAGGCAGAGGGGTGAGCCCTATAGTTATGGTTATGCAAGTGTGATTTCCCAGCACAGGCTGGGGAGGCTTGAGTACTGGAGCCATGCCTTTGATGGCGTGGATGCGGTTGTCTGGAGGCCGTACCTTGACTGCGAGGTATGGGAGGACAAGGCAGATGAGGTCCCTTATTGTTTCCAGACAAGGTGGCTGATTGGTCAGACTTGATTCATTTTGGAGCGACAGATTGTCAGCTGAGTGCAGAGACAATTTGGCTGTGTATAGGGTAGACCGTAGGGCAAGGCATGCTTCGCCAGGACATACGTCGAGCGGTATAGGTGGGGTCCTATGGCCTCTTATGAGGAGGCATTGGCCGATTTTTGGTAGATTCCTTATGTAGCCTGGCTGATGCAAAGAGACATAGTAGATGCTGGCATGATGCCAGACTATGAGGAGTGGTTTGCAGCACATCCGTTTCTGCACTACTCAGGTCCTGGAGAGGTAGCTCCTCATATAGATGAGGGC
Organism: Cunninghamia lanceolata; assembly: GCA_027924645.1. Lineage (NCBI taxonomy): Eukaryota > Viridiplantae > Streptophyta > Pinopsida > Cupressales > Cupressaceae > Cunninghamia > Cunninghamia lanceolata. The sequence continues at coordinate 1,599,203 of BSBN01001031.1, read as the reverse complement.
GACTTAGACGGAGGGGGTGCAGGTGGCAGGGGGAGGGGTGGACGGTGGAGGAGGAGGACAGATCAGGGTGATGATGGGAGACAGCGACAGAGGCAGAGAGTCAGAGAGGGGCTCATGGGGTAGCGGGCAGTGGGACAGCCACAGGTTTCGGTGCTAGTGCAGCTAGGGATAGCCCAGAGATAGATGCTGCCACCTCAGCAGGTGCTAGCACAGCAGGTGGCATAGGCTGAGCAGGTGCAGGTGCTAGCACAACAGGTGGCATAGGCCAAGCAGGCTCCATAGCCTGATGTGCAGCAACAGGTTCTAGTTTCTTTACAGACCTAGATTAGGCAGCTAAGGGCTCATCTGAGAGCCGCGGAGTCATGGCGAGATGCAGATGTGACTCGGATATCCGAGTTGAGCAGGGAGAGAGATGCAGCCTTGATGGCTATGGGTACCGATGGGACCTCCGACTTCTTAGTAGCACAGGTGCAGCAGTCCTAGGCCCAAGTAGCGCAGCTATAGAGTGATCTGACTAGAGCTCAGGCACAGACTCAGTATTACTGGGGCTTATATCAAGGTGTCGTGCCAGCGAGTCAGAGAGCCTTGAGCTTTCAGAGCTAGTCAGAGGCAGTGCAAAGAGCAAGTGGGTCTTGGTCTGTGGGCTCAGTGAGGGGCCCACTGTCGTCTGGGGTGGATAGAGGAGAGGCTAGTGCTGGGAGCAATGTTCCGTGACAGCAGGGCTAGACAGACCCAGATACTTGTACCAGTTTTTGATCGCATTGTAGCACATTTTTGACAGATGGCTGAGATAGCCAACATATGCTTATTATTTTTTGAGACATGTATCACCATATGTTATATGATGTATACATTTATGGCATGGCTCTGGGTTTGGATAGAGATCTTTGATATATTGTACATTTGGACATGTGTTTATGTGATGACATTGTTGTTTCCTTGATCTATATGCATGGGCTATATGTGTGATGCGTTGATGTTTATATGCTATGGATGCACGCTATTTTATGATGTCTTATATGTTATGCATACTGGATGGATGTTTAGAATGCTTTTTGAGTTATGCAAATGCTAATGTGTATGGATAGGGTTATGTAGTTTGATATGTATGTGACCTATGTTTTTGATTTTCTTTTGATATGATGTATGGATGCACAATGTATATGGATGATCTAAAATGTATGGAAATTGATTTCATGGCCTCCTTATGTATGCAAATGATGTAATCATGCAAATGACTATCTCATGTGATGTGATATGCAACTTATATGTTATGTGTTTGTTATGTCCAGATGTACTCAATCGACACAGAGATGATATAGATGAGTGGAATAGAAGGAGACATGGAGAAATACTGACTTTCGTTTTGATATACTGCAGGGTTTGCATTATTGTGTGGATGATATGGAGTTGTTGGATATGAGATGGATGCAGATACGGATTTGTCATCTTTGCAAGTCTTTTGCTTTCATCATCGGGCACTTTTTGGTATTTTTCATTTTTTGAAATGTGGTAAGAGAATACAAGCATCTGGGTATAGTTAGACCTAGATGTCCTGAGTATCCCTTACCTGGATTTTGATATAGCAAGTTGATACAAGTATCTAGCCAAACTTGAATCTAGATGACTTGAGTACTTCTTGCATTTTTAACAGACAAGGATTGCCCCTTTCATGTTTAGACCTTGGAGTCCTCGATGATCTTTTTCCGATCACGTCGTTAGACATAAGTCATCACATTACTAAAGTTTCATCCACAAGCAGCAAACAAAGAAAAATTATGTCCCCATCATAGCATCTCTAGCTGTTGGCATCCCTAAGTAGCATAGGAAGACATAATTGATGAAAATTCACGACATTGTAAGTTAATCTATGGATAAAACATTCTTGCATTAGATGTGTCTTTTTGCCATAATTGAGATAGAATTTGTTTTGAGTGTTTCGATATGGTGCTCTGCTTTGTTTTTTGTTTTGGATAGGTTTATGTTATGCATCGAGAACTTTGTTCTAGGTGTCTAGTGAAAGTATAGCAATCCTTTATTGGTATCTCCTTTTAGAACGATGGCATTCAAGAACCCAAATCCGCAACTAGGTCAAGGGGTTGCCCCCAGTTTAGACCAGGATTGACTTATTATGGGTGAGATGATGACAGATGTGGAGTGACAGACCCTAAGGGACTGACCTAGTGCCTCAGGGGCGCATTGCTAAATGGCCTTGCCTACGTGACGACGTAGAGGCAACGTAGTTCGGGAGTTGGACCATGGATGTACTAGTTCGGTGTGATGGGGACAAGAGTCAAATGAAGTTGGCATAAATGGAGGGAGTGGTTTGTAGTAGATAGCACCTGTTTACCAGGTTTTCACCACTTACTTTTATTTGCACGTGTAGCCAAAAGTACACATGATGCCTGTTTGCCAGGTTTTCATCATGGTACTGATCCTTTTTCTTATTTTTCCATTTTTTGATATTTTTGTTCTATTTTTTTATCACTTTTCTATTTTTTTGGTTTTTTCAGGACTCCCTTACATTGGGGTTTTCAGGTATAGAACTTGCGAAGATGCATGACATTGATAGGATCATCAAATAGTTCACCTTCGGATGTGGCCAATTAATATGCCCCTGATCCATAGGCTGTAATGACGACATAAGGACCTAACTAGTTGGGTTCGAACTTTCCTTTCTTTTCTCTATCTGGCTGATTTCTGGGGTTCTCTCTAAGGACAAGATCACCAACTTGGAAGACTCGGGGCTTTACCTTATGATTATAGCTTTTGGGCATTCTTTGCTGATATGCTTTTAGGTGGTTAAAGGCTTGTTACCTTCTTTCTTCTAGTAGTTCTAACTCTTGCAGTCTAGTTACTCTGTATTCTTCATCGAAGATGAGGCCTCTTAATGATACTCGCAAGGATGGGATCTCGACTTCAATGGGCAAGATATCTTCAACTCCATAGACCAGAGAGTATGGTGTTGCACCGGTGGGTGTATGGATGCTTGTGCGGTAGGCCCATAGCGCGGGATTTAGTTGAACATACCAATCACGGCCGACATCATTGACAATTTTTTTTAGGATTTTTAGTATAGTTTTATTTGATGCCTCCGCTTGACCATTGCCTTGGGGGTAATACAGGGTGGAAAAGCGGTGTTGGATGTGGAATTTGTCAAATAGTTCCCTAATATCCTAATTTTTGAAGGGTTGTCCATTATCTGTGATAATGGATGAAGGGATACCATAGCGACAAATGATATAGTTTAAGATGAATGAGGCAATCTGTTTGCCAGTGATGTTGGCTAAGGGCACAACTTCATTCCACTTCGTGAAGTACTCAGTGGCAGTGATTATGAACTTGTGTCTGCTAGATGAAGGGGGGTGAATATTGCCCACTAAGTGGAGTCCCCACTGACAAAATGACCAAGGAGTTGTCAACGGTTGTAGCTCCTGCGCTGGTGCATGTATCAAGTTCCTGTGGATTTGGCATTTCTTGCACTTCTTGATGAACTGATAAGAGTCTTGTTCCATGGTCGGCCAGTAGTACCCCATGCGCATGAGTTTCTTGGCTAGGGTAGAGCCGCTAGAGTGGGTCCCACATATACCATCATGTATCTCACTCAAGGTGGTTTGATATTCCTCCCTATCGAGACATCTAAGGAGAGTACCATCGAGACCTCTGTGATATAGGGTATTAGCAATAATGGTATAACGGGATGCTTGCCGAATAAAGGTTCTTTTTTGGTTATTAGAGAGATTTGGCAGGAGGGTGTTCTCTTTGAGATAGGTGAATATTTTGTTGTATAGGGGGGGATCTGCTCCAATAATGTGGCAAATAATGTGGGATTCTGGGGTATCATACGCAGGACAAGATACTGGCTCTACCAAGAACTCGTAATGCGATTGGTTGTCTAGAATATCCAGGAGAGATGCGATAGTTGCCATTGCGTCTGCAGCTTTATTTTCTATCCGTGGTATTTGCTGAAAAGAGATCTAGTCAAAGTATCCTTTGAAGTCATCTACCATCCGTTTGTAAGGAATCAATTTCTCATCCTTTGTTTGGTAGTCGTCATTTACTTGATTTATGACCAGTTGTGAATCCCCATACACCTGTAGCTCTTTGATATTCCACTCTGTGGCTAGCTTGACATTGATGACTAGTGCTTCATATTCTGCCACGTTATTAGTGTAGGGAAAGAGTAGCCTGTATGACTTTGGGGTGGTGTCGCCATTAGGTGTAATCAACAAGATACTTGCCCCCGATCCATGCTGAGTGTATAAGCCATCAAAGTAGAGTTTCTAGGTTGTTGTATTAATGAGGAATATAGATTCATCTGGAAACTCAAAGCTTAGAGGGCTATCATCCATTAGGGGGGCGTCTGCCAGCTGATCTGCAAGTGCTTGTCCTTTGATTGCTTTTTTGTCCACATATTCAATGTCAAACTCACTTAGAAGCATGACCCATTTATATAATCTGCTCGTTAGAGCTACTTTGTTGAGCAAGTATTTTAGTGGATCAATTTTTGCTATTAATCTGACAGAGTGTGACAATAGGTAATGTCTCCATTTTTGGGAGGCAAAGACCACAGCGAGACATGCTCTTTCGATGGGTGTATATTGTAGCTCATACCCAACAAGCGTCTGACTAATATCATATATGGCCTATTCTTTCCCTTCATAGTTGTGTTGGGCCAAGAGAGGTCCTAGGGCTGTTGGCATAGCCGTGATGTATAGTAATAGAGGTTTACCTTGAATTGGAGGCATCAACACTGGTGGTTTCGCTAGATATTCTTTTAATAGCTAAAATGATTGCTCACATGACTCGCTCCATTTAAAAGTGACATTCTTATGTAGCAGATGGGAAAATGGGTGGCACTTGTCTGCCAACTGAGAAATGAACCTTCAGATCGATTGTAGTTTTCCTTGCAAGGACCTTAACTGAGTGAGATTCTTGGGAGCTGGCATTTCCAAGATGGCCTTTACTTTAGCTAGATCGACCTCAATCCCATTTGCTGACACGATGTACCCTAGCAGCTTACCTGAGGTGACCCCAAATACACACTTTTTTGGATTGAGGCGCACCTTGAACTGTTCTAGTCTTGTGAATATTTTATCCAGCACTGCTAGATGTCCTTCTCTTGTAAGAGATTTTGCTAGAATATCATCCACATAATCTTCCATTATGGTGTGCATCATATTGTGGAAGATTGTGGTCATAGCCCTCTGATATGTTGCCCCACATTATTTAGACCAAATGGCATGACACACCAACAGTAGGTGCCCCAAGGACATGTAAAAGTTGTCTTGTGTTGGTCTTCAGGTGCAATCTTTATTTGGTTATAGCCTGAGAAACCATCCATAAGTGAAAGCATGGTATGACCTACTGTGAGATCTACAATCATGTCGATGTTGGGCAAGGGGAAGTCATCCTTCGGACAAGCTTTGTTTAGGTCCCTGAAGTCACTACATATTCTGACCCTACCATCCAGTTTAGCTACTGGTATGATATTTGAAACCCATTCAAGATAATCTATGGGCTTGATAAACCCGACATCTAATAGTTTCTTCAGTTCTTCTTTGACCATGAGAGCCACATGCGGATGCATCTTTCTGAGCTTTTGTTTAATAGGCTTAGCTCCTAGAGCTAAAGATAAGTGATGCATGATGAGATTTGGATCAATCCCTGGCATGTCAGTGTATGTCCACGCGAAGTTGACTTGCCTTCTCTTGAAGAAATCTGTAAATGCTGATTTTTCACGTTCTATGAGGTCCTTTGCCATATAGATCATCCTGGGCTCATCCTCGGTCTTGACATTGGTAGGTTTTGCTAGTTCTATCAATATCGACGATCTCTCCTGATGTGTAAGATTGGGGAGAGGGTCAAGCCTTCCATCTTTCGGTGCCTCAGAGAGGTTTTCACCATTGGATGTGTCTTTCTTTTTACTCTTTGATGGTCTAACACTGCCGTGGAGTGGTTTTCACCATTAGACCCTTCTTTTATTTTGACATTTTTGTGACTGAAAGGCTTGGTGCTCTCCCCAAAATAGGACTGCGCGTTGAGTTCTATAGCATAGCTAGCTCTGTGGTCTCCTACAGGTATGTGATTTCTAAGGTCTAGATAATCAATGATGGCCTCATCATTTTCAAAGGTGTCCAGCTCAGAGGTGGTACCTTCTAGGTCCCAGTCAATAAGCTTAGGATATATCAAAGGTAAGGGATTGCTAGTTGGGTCTGGTTCACTGGCATTGATGGTTAGGACAGAATTATTACTGGTATGTATGAGGTCTGCAGTGGTAGTCTCCCTTAGTGGATTCGTCAAGAGTGGACTCATTCCTTCCTCATGACTTTCACTATGGTTATCATGTGGTGCAGACTCTAGTGACCTAGCCCTTGGGCTTTGTCCCTCATTTGCGGAGGTCAGGTCATACTCGTGGACCACATCAACATCTTTTTCATCACAAGATAGCTCAGAGAGGCTATCCCACTCATACTCATTAGAATTAGTATCACTCCACATCTGCATTCTCTGAATGCGTTCAATCAGATTGCTAGTAGCTGTTTCCATTTGTTGGCCTTTGCTGATGTTGGTCTTGGTGTCTTTTGATGTTCCTGTGTACCCTAGCCCTATAGTGTCTCGGGCTGCCAAGGTATGAGGTTGGATGGGTTCAGTGAGGCCTTCCGTGCGTGAATCTAGTGGACCCCATCCTTCATACCCCATTCTCTTTAGTATTTGAAAACCTTGACCATATTGTGTTGTTTGTATGATGGGGTGGTCTTTTAATATTGAGGAACTACTTTCATCCTTGTATAGCCATTGTAGGATATCTTTTTCCTCACTCTCGTCCTCTAGGCTTCCCCATTTTATAAATGGTCCTTTGGTGATCTTCTCTGCGTTTTGTGTTCTTAGTATGGATCTCCCATGGGATCTAGGAGATAGAGGTAGTTGTGCCAAACATAGGGATCGGGAGACCATGTACTCATCCAGGTCATTATCTTTGAGTTGGAGTCCTAGTTGAGATGCTCTTGAAGAGGAAGCAAGTGTAGTGGGGTCTACATAAGATGAGGAGACAACAAAAGCCCGGTTGGTTGGGATCACTACCTCCGGTTTTGGCTGAATAGAGTTGCAGTATTAAAAGGGGTTAGGGTCACCTTGGATGGTGATCTCTTGCCCTTCATGTGGGAACTTAATGCATTGGTGGTAGGTGGAAGGTACTGCTTTTAGAGCGTGTATCCATGGTCTCTCGAGAAGAATGTTGTATGCCAGATCCCTGTCTAGGACTTGACAAGCTACATCCTTTACCAGGGGGCCCACTTTGATTGGTAGAATCACAGTTCCTTTGGTCGTCCTCTCTTCCTCATCATATGCTTTGATAGTGATTCTCTTTTTTGGATCTATGGCCTTCTCTGAAAACCCTAATGTAAGGATTAGCTTTAATGTACAAATATTCAGGCCAGCCCCTCCATCTATTAGGACTCTTTTGATTTTATGTTTGTGTACGAAGGCTTCGATATGGAGGGAGGCGTTTTGTGTGATAGACATATCATCCTTCTCAATGAATGATAAGGAAGGTGGTGAGGTGATGTGGCCTACCATAGTTTGGAATTTCTCTTCAGCTAGATTTATAGGAACTGAGGCTTAGGCTAAGGCTTTATCGAGTATGGTCCTATGGGAAGGAGATAGACGTAGTAGTTCCAATATAGAGATATGTGCCGGTGTTTTGTGGAGTTGATCCACGATATTGTATTGGTGGGTTAGAGGAGCGGAGGCTCCCTTAAGGGTAACTTTGTTACTACGGGTAGTAACGTTACAATCTAGGTCTTTGTTTATAGTGATCACATTGATATGTGAACCACTTTCATAGATATGGTTAACAACGTAGTCATAACTGACGTTTGTGTAGTTTGCGTTGTTAGAGCCATTACTGTTTCTGTTAGAAGGTCCTACTTGCTCGTAATTGGGAAGAGGATCCTTGAATTCCTGATGGTTGTTATTGGAGGTATGCCCTTTGACAAATATCTTGTTCTGCTCTATTAGTTCTTGGATTGTATGCTTGAGTGTAATACAATCATTTGTCTTGTGCCTCCTGTTTCGATGGTACTCACAGAAATCATTATCATTCCATCAGCGGGGTTTGACTTTTGGGTCATACTCCCGTGCTAGGGGAAGTGTTATGAGATTGTTGGCGATCACCTTTCATAGAGTAGTTTCTAGTGAATCATCCAAAGGCTTGAATGTTCTTTTAGGTTGAAAGTTGGTGAACCTAGATTGGGTATTTGTTGGTTTGTCTTGTGTGGGGTTGTTTTGGGGTGTTGACAGGTTAAAAATTGGTTGTTTAGGTGCTGTATTTTTGGCATCTACTACCCCGTCATTCACAATGTTTTTGTTCTTTGTCCAAAACCTAGGTTTATCATTATTGGCATAGGTGTTAGGAGTGTCCTTATAGTGTTTGATCTGACCTTTTGCGAGTAGGGCTTTCTCTATGATGAGGCCCACCTCAATGACCTTGCTAAACGAAGCAGGACATTGGATTTGAACTTGGTAGCTTAGGTCCATTTGTAGATTGTGAACAAACATCTCTAACATTTGTCTCTCTGGCATTTGGTGAGGGCAGTGGCTTGCCAGTTGTCTCCATCTCTGTAAGAAGGCGCCGAAAGATTCTCCCACTTTTTGTTTAGTATTACAGAGGTCCAATATTGAGGTGTCATGCTCAATATTGTAGGAAAAATGGGTGACAAATTTATCTATGAGTTCATTGAAAGTTTTGATGCCGGGCGGCAATCTAGAGAACCACTCCATAGCCTGTCCTCCTAAGCTTTGAGGAAAAAGTCACGTAAGATATGTGTCATTATGTGCGACTTCCAGGCAAGCGGCATTGAATTCTCTGACATGATCCCTTAGGTCATGTTTTCCTCAATATTTGTCAAACTTAGGTACTTCAAATCTCAAGGGAAAAGGTATCATGACTAATGCCCTATCAAAAGGATACGGTGCAATGTCCTCTAGGGTGTACTGTTTTGTCAAGGTTCCCCTTTCCATGTCTGAAATTCGTTGTTGGAGAGTTTCAACTTTCTGGTTCATCAAACTGAGGGCATCCAAAGAGTCAATTGTTGCTTTGCTCTTATTCGTGGGTACTTCATCCTGTCTACTCCCTTCAGGGTTTCTTTCTTCGTCAGTTTCCCTTAGAGCCTCTACATCATAATCTTTGGGAAGTTTTACTCCTAGGCTTGCTAGGTGTAAGAAGAATTTTGTAGGTTCTTGTGCAAGTACTCCATCTAGTAGGTGTTGAAATTTTGTGTCATGTTACATTCTGAGGATCTCTTCCATGGAAGGTTCTTTGTCGCTTTCGTGACTGTCAAAAATACTTTTTTCGGCCATTTCTAACTATTTTTGTTTTTGTAATCTTGTCAAGACCATGCAAGGTGGTAAAGAGATGGGATGAGGTGAGATTGGAAGATTTTGAACAAGGTGCTAGGATGGACCAAGGTTTTAGCAAGGTTCCTCTTAGATCTAGGTGGTGTCAAACAAGGTGGATATACAAAAGTGATAGTCAAAAGCTAGGATGTTTAGGAATCCATTACTTGACGTTGACTAGCCTTCGTACAATCCACTAGTGGAGTTCTGATAGAGAAGGATAAGGAATCGTTGATACTTGGAGGCTCACTAGGTCTTATTTGAGATTTGATTTTGATCAAGAAAAATTTGACTATAACCTTGTTGGCAACTTGGGAGAAAGTGGTGAAATTTTGGATGAGCAAATAGCTATGGTGCGGAAAAGGGAGAAATGGTTGATTTTGCAAGGTCTTTAATCAGATTTTGAAAACTAGAACAGGTTTGAACTGGTCTTTGAAAAGTATTGACAAATTTTGCTCTTTGGAAGATGTGATTTTTTTGCTCTCTGGTTTAAATGCGCAATGACGGGAGGTAAATGCCCAACAAGTCGATATGAATGTGCAATACTGGTTAAGTTTGTATGCACAAAACTAGAGACCAGATGCATAATACTGTGAAATGCGTCGAAAGTCAATGTAAATGCGCAACAAGTCGGTGCATATGCGCAAATCTGGCTCTTTGTTTGTGTTTTCTCAGAATTTTGGAAATTTTGGATCGTTTTCAGGATTTTCAGTGTTTTTTTTTGGTTTGAAAAACTTGATGTTTCTTGTGAGGTTGATATTCAATTATGGCAAAAGCACAGCAAACACATTAAAGTTTTCCATGATTTTTATCTTTTTATATATATTTTTTGTGTTTTTTAGACTAATTTGACTCAAAGACAAGTACAACTTAGGCTGGATGGGACAATATTCATTGAATCCTCTAGTTGTGCCACTCAAAGCATGTAGCTCCAGGATCTGGTAGCACCGGCTCACCTCCACGGCACTCACTTCTCACACATACCAGATCCGGGTTTCCTTAGGATTGTCCCTGCTACCTCTACTTAGAGTCACTTGAATCGAGGCCGCTTCAAGGGCTCCGCCCTTTGCATCAACAAATAGGGGTTTTTGGTTTGCTATACACTTGGTTCTTAGTTAGGGCAACCGTTCGAGTGGTTACACATGCGGCGGCACTACTCTCCGTTATGGAGTCTCCCAGCCTCAAAGGGTTGCACCTATGAGGGTTTTGGGGGAGGTTGGCCGTCGGTGTAACACGACAACACTCGTTGCTTGAGGTTTTCACCCCAAGCACAATTTATTTTAAGTGGCTTGGTAGGGCTTGGCTTTAGCCTGTTACCACTCAGGGTCATTCCCACTTGGACAAGCGTGCATCCAAGGGCAGGCCCCCTAAAGGTTTGACAAATAGAATGACAAGTCTAGCACTTTGATCACCCATTTAAGGGGAGAGCTTAAGTCTATTGTCATTCGCAAGCACAGAGAACACTTGTTAATCCACCCTAGTTAAAAATAGAAAAACTAAATGAGTTAAGCTACTTGTGCACTTACACGATTGTTAACTTGGAAGTGTTTAGATCATAGCATTGTTCATTCCTCATTTGTTAACTTTGAAAGTGATTAAGACATAGCATTGTTCATTTTCTGTTTGTAAATATAGCAGTGGCCTACTTTAGGAAAATAGATTTGACAATGCATAGATAACCATTGGGTTCAATTACTTCCTTCCTAGTTTAAAAACTATGTGAAGTTTGTATGAGATGCACTTGTTACTTTCACCCGTAGTTAGTCTAAATGGACTAGACAAATCTTCTAAATGACCTAATCCAGTCACTACCCCTACAAAACAGATGTTAGCTCAATATGCAAAATCTACAAAAACCGTACAACAACAGCAGAATACAAATGCGCAACACTGCAGCCTGAATGCGTAGAAACAGGGAGTGTATGTAGCTTTTAAACAAATGCGCAAAGACAGACAACAAATGCGCAATACTTAGAGGCACAGGTGCAATAAAAGCATATGTGTAGTTTGATAGAACATATGCGCAACACTAAGGGATAAATGTGCAACTCTGACGTATGCGCAATTACATAGAGTATATGCACAAACTCGGCTCAGGTGCCATAGTCAAAATTGGATGCGCAATTTTAGATATCAAATGCGCAACACTGTCATATGTGCAACTACGGAGGTCAAATGCGCAACACTGTCATATGCGCAATGTGGAGTGTGAATGTGCAACTGTGGAGTTTAAATGCGCAATATGGTCATATGCGCAACTGCGGATGACAAATGCGCAACTATGGAGGAAAAATGCGCAACACAGCTGCCAGAGACCTGTTCTTCACCTGCACGGACCTGCAACTAAAAACACTAGCTTTTTTATTAGTAAAGGGGCAAGTGCCCCACGGTGGGTGCCAAAATGTGAGGGGAGAATGTGAGTTAGTCAAATAAATGAAAACATAAACCCAAACACCAATGGAAGTTGAAAGCAAAGAGGAATCAAACCAAAACAAGTAAGAACATACTTACAAACTCCTTTACCTGTCATTTTCCATTGTTTGCCTATCTTTCTTTGATCTTGATTGTGAAGCCCTCAGAAGCTTTCCTTGCTTGCTTGTTTGTTTAAAGATGACAAAGGAAGAATGGCTTTGACTACCTGTTTGTGTTGAATGTGAGCTTCAACACACAATAATGGAGGACACTTGAAAATGGAAGTAAGAAGAGAGAAATGAGAGAAACTTTAGTATAGTGATTGTGCAAAAATGAAGTTCCTCCCTAATGGCTTAGAAGAGGGTTCTATTTATAGATTTTCTGAAAATAGAATGGAGGGTGAGGATCAAAGGATGAGATCAATGGCTCTCATTTTTTTGTGAATCTTTAATTCATAATGGGTGAATTAAAAATTCTTTATTTGAGAATAGTGGATTATGACAATTGAATTAAATATCCAATTGGGGAAGGCTAGTGGGGAACATTGAATTAAATATTCAATTGGTGAAGGCTAGTGGGGAACATTGAATTAAATATTCAATTGGTGAAGGCTAGTGGGGAACATTAAATTAAATATTCCATTTGTGAAGGCTAGTGGGAAACATTAAATTAAATATTCCATTTGTGAAGGCTAGTGGGGAACATTGAATTAAATATTCCATTTGTGAGGGCTAGTGGGGAACATTGAATTAAATATTCAATTTGGTGGAGGATAATTGATTTAAAGATTTATTTTGGAAAATGGAGGATATTAGCTATTTAAATATTAAGAATATTTAATTATATGTGCAACATGGTGAGGTGGATTGATGAGGTGGATTTTGGACTTTAGACTTTAGAAGAATTTAGGGAATTTAATTGATGTGAGACATAAGAAGAATTTAGAGAATTTAATTAAATAAAATGACTTTATTTAATTATGGGATAATGAGCCAATTAAATAAATTTATAATATTTATTTAATTGACAGAAGAAAATAGGAATTAAGATAAATATTAAAATATTTACTTAATTCAACCCGAGCCAATTTTAGGTGTATACACAAGGTAAGGGAAAAACTCAGGGAACATTAGGTGTCCCAATCCAAGCACACATGATGCAGTGATACCGTTAATTGGTATTAGTTTTTTGGGTCAGGTTGAACTTTAAGTATCTTATTCTCCAATAAAAATCTAAGTGTTGAGGTAAACCTAGCAAAGATTACAAGGTCATAAATGTCATGGTATTCATTTGAAAACATGTTTTAAGTAGTGCGACGTAGTCTATTTTATCTCTTTCTTTGCCTTTCCCAATATTTGGTGTGGTAGTGCTGGTAGACATGCTTGTAAACACTCAACCGTAAACCTCAAGATTGAAAAAACTGAAGTCTCAAGGACAATAGTAATAGGAGTGAAGTATTTCTGTATTTCACTTACCCAAAAAAGAAGAATACAAAGACTGGCACTGAGTGACTCCGTGGCATCATACAATTAATATTAAAATTTCTAGTGCACTGCAATCTCCTTGAGTCCTTGATACTCTCGCTTCCGAATAGTATCAATTAAAATTGGTAAGTGCCACATTTGAACACTAAACTAAAGTGAGTGAAACATGTTACATTCTCTTCTTATAAGATATAAATTTTATTCTATTCTCATGGAAGTTAATTTTTTAAAATTTATTAGGTATATTCTATCTATTCTTCAGTACACGTCTGTAGTTGTACTTCCGCTTCAAAAGAAATTTAAGGATGGCCTACAATTTTGCAGACTGAATTAATAATTTAATACAGTTCACGTACGTCGAGTGGTGGAACTGAAAACTATTGTATAATCTCAATCATTGATCTTTGTAAATCTCATATCTCTAGATTGATTTTGGGGTATGAGTTTGCAAGTCTAGTGTTTCAAACATTACATTTCAGAATTCAACTACAACAGTCCATCGAAACATTCATCGAATGGTGAAACATTGTGCTGAAGTCTGAAGCTCCCTTTAAATGAAGTTGGGCCCACTTTGATGACTCATGTAATAATAGTAAATTAGTAATGGCACAAAATTAATAATAAGAAGTTAATACAACTATAGTACAATGTACACTAATGTTATGTAGAATCTCGAGTATCTAGTTGCATACTAATTATAATTATATATATTATAATTATATATTATATTATAATATAGGTTATATATATTATTATAATATATTATATAATAATTATGATTATATATTATATAATATACTAATTATATTATATATTTTATTATATAATATATATAATATTTATTCAACTATTGATCTTTGTAAATCTTACAGCTCTAGATTGATTCCAGACGTTTGAGTTTGCAAGTCTAGCACTCTGAACATTTCGTTCTAGAATTCATCTACAACCATCCATTGAAAAATTCATCAAATGGTGAAACATCTCACTGAAGTCTGAAGCTCCCTTAAACCCTTTAAATGAAGTCAGGCCCACTTTGATGACTCATATAATAATAGTAAAATCAACGGTGGTGTTTTAATTTATTATACCAAGGTCGATCCAATGGTGAGCACATAGTGCATGCGTCTAGATAGCGGCAAGTATTGAGGCTGCGACGATGCGATATGGTGACACTTGTCCAATCCAAGGAAGTAAGAATTATCCTTATAGTTACACAGTACATTTATGGTTACAGTTCCATATATGGATAGGGTTATAGTCATGATTTAAATTACTGTAACTTGGTTAGCATATTTAATATTTATCTATATAATATATAATAATAATATTATTATATACAATATAATATAATATAATTATTATATATATTATAAATAATAATATATTAATTATAATTTATAATATATATAATATAATTATTATATTTATAATATATATCATAATTATATCATATAATAATTATAATATATATATAATTATTTTAGATATATTATTATAATATATAATATTGATGGTGGTGTTTTAAGGTGCTCAACTAATAAAGATCTAACGGTCCAGTGCACCACACAACTTTAAAGTGTTGGTCCTTTGTTCAAGGTTGCAATATGGCCTTGGCATGCGATGACTGTTGATTTAAGGACCAAGGTTCAGTATTGATTGAACAATTGATATTCAAAAGAAGTGACCATTTGCAGAATGTGAATGTAGGCTACCAAGCTATGTTTAATTGAGCAATTAATGAGGCAACAACAAGAAATAGCCTCCATTTTAAAGTCTATTATGCACATTGCAATTCTGAGGCTATGAGCATACTGAAGAATTATGTGAGTTGAAGCAAGTTTTGACTGAGTAGCTAGTGATTGCGACTTCAAAGATTGGGTGACTGCCTTGGCCCCTAATTGTTGATAAAATGGTATGTTGATCAATAGGGCTATCTATGACCTGCATTGAATGTTAAATGTTTGTGGTTTTGTGGTAGTATTGTAAGTTGTAAAGCCCCTCCCAAGTTGTTAGAGCTATCAAGCCCTCACCCCCCTTTTTTCCTTGTAGCTTGTTCTTTTGCTTATAATCATGAGTCAAAGGTTAGGTCGTGGGGGTAAAATCAAGAGGGATTTATCCCAAGACCTTATAAACTAGATCCTGAGATCTTCTAAAAAATATAAACATGCCTAGAGTACTGGGGAATTGACAGATAGGTTTAATGATTTTCATCATTACATTAAGGATGAAATCCTACCAATAGGAGGGTGGGAGCTATTTGAGTTTGGATACAACTGTCGTGCCCTAGAAAAATCCATTTCACACATTTGGGAATTGGATTTAGGGAAATTAGTTGTCCCCAGTGTATTTGTAAATATGGACGTTATTCAAGAAATTAGTTAGAGATACAATTCAATCACTCAGGTGCTATCAAATTATAAGGGCAAGCAATTTTCCATCTAAACATAGAATTGATAATTGAAGTATCTGGTCTGAACCCCCTGGCCCATGAAAGAATTGATGTTGAGGAGCTAAAGAAGGAATACAACAGAAACAAGTAGGCTTACAGAACATACAAGCTACCTCTTCACAGGCCAAGAAGCATGGGCAAACATTTAAAAATATCTGACCATGAAACAAAACATTTCAGCATTGGCATGTTTGAAGACTACTCTGTGAAGACTTACTTTGCCCTTTGTCAAGTTTTTGGGATTGATGATAATCCACTGATACCAAATCATTTATTGGTCATGATTGTTGATATACAAGATAAATACCAGTATAGAAGGTTTGATTATTCTACATTTTTGGTTGAACAAATCCATAAGGAATTGGTATGATTCAAATAGGGAGATAATGCCCCCACCTTTTCTAGGTATTCCTTGTTATGCTATATTTTATTACACAATGGGAGAAGATTTTGGGGTAGTGAATTGTAGATCCAATATCAGACCAGGGATGAAGAGCCTATGCCAATTCAGGGTAGAGTTCACTTATGGGACTCGATTTGCAACAATGCAAATTACCTGGTGTTTGAGAAGCATTTTGCACAAAGGGTGTTGGGACTATTAGGACATAAGAGGCCTAGACTCTCCATGGAGATAATGGACTTGCTAAGACCTTTAGAGAGAAAACCAGATGGTGTAAGGGATCACAATTGGGGTGATTGGTTCCTTTACAGGAATGTAACCATAATCAAGGTTTATGGGGCAAATGTTAGTCCCCACTTATTGCCCAAGAAAGTACCAAACATGATTACATTTTTGGAGATTATGGGGCAGATGAATGAATCTGATAAGTTTCACTTGAGAAATAGCAAAAAGGGGACTTTCCTTCAACAATTAGTTTCCCTAGTCTCTTTATCAGTGCTAAAGAAGGTTTGGAGGCTTGCTTGGCAAAATTTCAACAATACAAACTACCCACAACAGAGCATAGGAATTATGACCCTGAGCACTTTATTGATAGGGTAAGGAGATAGAAACACAGATCAAGGTTTGAACATTGTTTCGATGAGCAAGAGGATTTGCTTATAAATTGTGTTTCAGAGGCATAGATGAAATTGAGGAGAAAATTGGGGTCTCATTCTTCTTGGAGAAAGGCAGAGGAAGGAACCCTCCTTTAGTGAGATTGGTGATCCTATTCATAAGATGTAAGTGATGTTGGAACATATCTAGGAACTCAAGTTTGTAGCCAAAAGGAAGCCACAGTCTCATGAGAGGAAGCAGTTACCTAAGGAAAATATTTAAGAACCTGCTCAACCTATAGTTGAGGAGGTTAGAAGAGAGGCATGTAGTTTACTTCCTCCCCCTAAAACAACTATTGAAAATCAACCTTTAGTTGATTACTCATTGAGAGAGGAGGTTGAGGAAAACCAAATTGAATTGGATGAGGTGCAACAGGTGTTAAGGTCCCCTCCTAGGAATGAAATATGGCTGCCTCCCCCATCAAGAACTTTATTGATCCTACAAGAAAGTAGTGCAACTATAAAAGATATCAGGGCATTGGCTTGCAAGAAATTTCTATCTGATGATGAATTCATTAAATCAAAGGAATTCAGTGCTTTACTTGTGCAAAGGAAGTCTGAGATGTACCTTAGAAGTTGAATGAGGAACAGGGTAAAGCTAAAATTAAGGATAAGGTGGCAATTGCTCAGGGGGTTTTGAAGGAAGTTGACATGGATATTAGTAGCATTACCCCTGAGGAAGGAAGAAGTTTAGTAAAGGAAAGTGGTTTATTTCTCTTTCTAGGATGGGATATCTCATCCACTATTGCTATAGATACTATTAGAAGGTAAGATGAATTTGATGATGAAGTATTGACACATGAGCAAGCAAATGAATTATTTGGATTAGGTGTTAATGCCAATCATGAGACTTTGACAATTTGGGCTATGGCTCCATGTGATAATAAACCACAAGTGGTAAGGGATATAAATGAGCTCAAAAGATAGTTTATTGTGAGAAGAGTAACTAACACCACTACCCCTCAGGCTACATCATTGGTGGTAGCCACAACAAAATTCACTGAAGCTACAACACGAAATCTACAAGCAAAACTAGACAAATAGAGGGAGGATTATGTGAAGCTATTACATGAGTACAACAAACTCAAATCACTTGTTCCTTCCACTGGAATTGAATTCTTATCATCACCTTCTGTGTCTAGTCTAATGAGTTTATCAGGATATGAAGGAGATTCTATGGTTGTTACTAAATTACAAGAGAATTTGGAAGGAGCAATAGTCTAATTGACAAACTCAAAGAAGAGCACAAAAGTAAATAGGTAGATCTGATTAAAAACTTCTTGGATCATCAGATGAGTAAAGTGTTGAATAAAGTAGATGATGCATGGGTTTGTCTAAGTAATTTGAAAAAGGCAATTGAAAGCCACACTATGAATGAATCAGCATTAAGGGATATTCTAGGTACTTGGATTCCCCATGTGCAGGTGATGAATCATATTTATAATAGTGCTAGCATAGGTTCTGATGTGCTAGATGGAGTGATCGACACACATGAAGTCATAGGACTTTTTAATGAAGTCTCTAGTTTTCATGACCGATTTGATTTAATGTTGGATAGAATTAATAGCTTTAGGTCTCTTGAAAAGTATTCCTACTGCCAATTTGTATTAATAATGACATTGAAAAGTCTCTGTCAGATTGGAAAGCAGAATTTAGTAGTATAGTTCTTGTCTCCATCAAATCAATCATCATTGGGAGAAAGATTGATCATGTGCAATGTAATGTTGAAATGGACATGTTACTAAATTTAGAATCTGGCCTGAGTAATTTCATAAAATAAACTAAAATATCCTTAGACTCTAGGTACTTGACTTATATGCAAGGAGTTGATAAAATTTTGAAGTACAACTAGCCAACAAAGGAGGAATATAATGCATGGATGCAGAAGTATGTGATGTAATCACCATCTGTAATTTTATGTCTACAACCCATGTTTAAGAGCAATAAATTATAGGGGATTTTGGTTTAAGTACTTTTGTATGATGTATTCTCCCCACTTGAATTAAATGACAGGATACAAACTATTTATGCATCTTATTTCCATTTGTGTTTTTTTAAGTGATGATTGAGAATTAATACAATCAAGGATTTATAAATTATAACTTCTCTCATGATGAATCTTACTAGTGGTTTTAATTATTTTTGATAACTTATAACTTTTACAGTCACTTAAATTAGGTTTAGAATAAGGTTTTAATCTAATCAGGGTTATGGTTATGTTTATACTTTATAAATCTCATTAGCGTTAAATATAATATATGATAATAATTATATTATATATAATTATTATTATAATATAATATATTTTATATAATTATTATTGTATCATTATTATTATAATATAATATATTATATGTTTATTATTGTTTATTATATAATAATTATTATAATATAATCTATATTATATAATTATTATTCCTACTATGACCAAAGGGATACATGGTGCCTTATCACACCGTTGTAGCTTTAAGTTTTAGCTTAAAGTAAGGCTGCGATGAGACAAATCCTTGTGACAAGACAATAGAGACCGCCACATGTTAGAGGCTCGGAGGGGATACACCTGATAACTATTAAACATATATCAAAATGATATTAAAATAGATCAAGGTGATTAAAAACAAGGACCCATAGGGAACACATGGGGTCTTCGTGCACCATCGTAGCTTCAGAAATATAGGCTTAAATGGAGGTTGTGATGCCCACGACGAAATCAAACTTAGAATAAAATAAAGGGGCTCGGGGTCAGTAACTTAGAACAAAGGGGATAATAACTCGACGACCACCAAGGGGATTAAAGAACAACTTAAGCTAGGCAAACTAGCTACACAAGTCAATGATCAATTAGAAGGATAAACCCTAAATGCTTTAGACAACACCAACCACAGTGTTTTTACTTTAGGATTTTATAGAGTGAATCGTGATAATATAAAAACCCTAAATTTTTTAATTGACCTAAACATCCATTTATCTTTGCCCTTTTATACATCGCTATACATTGTCATTGAACTCAATACTCATTTATCTTTTCTATGTGATGAATGTTATTTAATATTGAAAGTTTGAACCATTTGTATACATTGCAATTTACCATTGAACTCATGTCAATTTCAAACCGTAATTACTTCTATATTTTTATTAAAATTTAACATCACCGTCAAAAAAATTGAGGAATTACTGTTATGTATAATGTGGCATACCATGTAGTTATTGTACATTTTCAAACATGACACAATAAATATAGCCCTAAGCCTCTTCTATAAGTTTATTAGGCATATTCCTTCTTTTTTGGTTGTTTCTATTTTCACAATTTCATGGCGAATTGCTATCATTGAGATTCAAGATGAGGCACTTGATTTCTCATCATGTTTCTCTCTTGCCTTGCAAGTGGTAAATGGCTGATTTGGATAGATATAATGAACAAAAATTGTGGAAGGTGTTTCTGATTGACTCCCCCTTGGTTGACGATGTTGTCCAGGATATTATTGGTTGTGATATTCTTTCACAATATCCTCTAAAAATCTTTTCAGTGACATCGTCTATGCATTTTTGTCAAATTTAATGGACCTTCTTGATGATCCAAGTCTGGTGAAGATGATAGGGAAGACAATGACTCAAGAATCACTTATCCCTGGGGATAAGCTTGATTTAGCTTTAAATGATTACAATTGCGATACCAGACCATGGGATAAGGCTAGAATTTTACCTTTACATTTGTTAGAGATCTTGACTGAAGCTAAACACATTCTTAAGGAGGCAAGGAGGGTAGTTTTTAAAGGCTCATCAAAGCACTTTAACATGGCCCTTATTATACATGATAATTTATCTGACTGTTACTTAAGAAGAGAAAGGTCTATTGTCTATGCTACAAATTTTCTTCTTCATGTGGCAGTTGTTAGAAGACAAATAAATAGTGGCCACTAACAACTTTATTTTGAGTTTTTGAAAATTTAAACTATTTTGAATTTTCCCTTTTTTGCATATCCCTTTATCCAAGGTTCGTGTTAGGGAACCTTGGATTAGGACTATGTAAAAAATCCTTTGTAGAATATAAAATGAAACTCTTTTGTTTAATATAATATGGGTTATCAATATAGATTACAATTGTTGTCAACATTTTAATTTTTTTGTCTTATTATCTTTTATTTTTCGATAATAACATAATTTTGGAACCTTTATTATTTATGGTTAGATTGATTGAATGATTCTAGAAGTATTATAATTTAGAATATATGTAAAAAATAAGTTTAATCAAAATCATTCCTTGAATCCTTCGGAAAAGAGATTAAAAATGTGTGTAATTAATGAAATTAACAAATTATATTTAGAATATCATGTCTCATTTTATTGAGTCAAGAAAATTAAACAATTGTTACAGAAAGATGACAAACCAAAGTTGAAATCCATTTATAATAAAGTTTACATAGAGAAAGAAGAAGCCCTCGGCCCTTCGCTGGATGAATATTTCCAGTTGACAAAGAACTGAACACTGTGTATTTCCCTCATATTTTCCTTACAACACAATGAAGAAGAAGCCTTCATTTGAGCCCTAGCCAGTGGAGTGGGAAGAATATGTGAATAAAATTGGGAATAAAGCTATGGCTTTCATCCAAATTTTAGAAGAAAGGCTAATGTGGCAAAAGAAGCCTTCTACAATCTAGACTATCTGGAAGGAATCTAGAAGACTCATCATACTAAGCTAGCTACCAAAAAGATGAACCAATGGATTAGGAGAGACCCCTATCCATAATCCATCACTAGGCTACCAGAAAGATGTGACAATGGATTGGGAGAGAATACTAACCACAACCCATTAGATAGATGCAAAACCATCTAGCATACAATGTTGCCAGATGCATTTTCCTATGAAGCCAAGGCACTTTCCAACTATAGTGAAAGAAGAATGTTTCCAGAAGGCACCATTCTCCTTCCACTTTATTTCACAAGTAGCCAATTGTTATCTTACCAGATCCTCCAATGTCATACATGGAGTTCCCATGGCTCTTTTTTTTCATCTTACAAGAACTAGGTCCTTCAAGGTAAGGATAACAACTCAACGGTGTAACCATTCTAACTGCTTCCTCTACTAAAAAAGAATACATTCTAACTAAATAATTCCCTTCAAATTAGCTAACAAGAAATAACCAAAAGTTGAAATTGATTTTTGGAAGCAAGTTTCTCCACCCCTTTAAAGCCATGATTGCTGGGAATTCAAAAAATCATTACCTATTTGTCAGTATATCTTACTAACCCTGCAAATAAATCTCTAGACACTAAAACATCACTTCATATCATGCTCTAATAGTGTTTGGGCATCCAATTCAAGAAATCCTCATATGGACTTGACATCTTACTCGTATGGACTTAACATCTCGCATCAAAAAGTACCTTGTCTCCCTTTACAAATCTTGAATTTTGCATTCACTTGATCGCCTTGGGTGACTGATGTGACCACCAAAATGTCAGCCATCAGAGAAAATTATTCCACTTGTAAATTGTTCCACCGTTTGATGAACAAATGATGAACGGTTGTAGTTTAATTCTAGAAGGTAGATCTCCAATGCTACACATTGCCAACAAAATCCTCTGGAATCAACCAGGAACCATTAGATATTAATAGATCAATAGTTGAGATATATATAAAATATATAATATATTTATATTGATTATTGTATACTATATTGTATATAATATGAATTATTTAATATAAAATAAAGGTCAAGGTGGTGACAGAGTGCAAGCCCTCAACTGTGAAGATGGGCCCACCTATTAATTTTGTGATGTACATGAAACATCACAATGCAATCATGATGAGCCACATGGCATACAACACAGTCCACTTATCTCTATTCCAGAGACTTTATGTAGAAATTTGGGTGTGTCAGTACTTTGGCCCAAAATAGAACTTATGTCGTTGATCTGCGATCATCTAACAATAAAAAATTATTAGAATATTATAAGTACATTGATGTAAATTGTAAGCTATTACCAAAATTTTTATTCTTTATTCCTTTTTTCCCCCTCCTTTATTCTTTATTGTTTTATTCTTTAAGCTAATTCATGGCCTTTTACTTAAGTGTTTTCCCTTCGTAGTCGGTGATTTCATGTTTCTCAAAACCTTTGTCTACAAGTTTCAAAGTTTTAGAACTTGCAGATTCCTCGACTCTTCTTCAAAGTCTTGAGTCATGTCTTTATTCTCATTCTTGTGTTGGTCCCAATGTTAGGTCCATCATAGTTGGTGAGTCAGGAGTTCTTTGAACTTCCGAACTCTCGATTGTTGGTTATCAAGTTCTAAAAATTGCCGATCCTCCGGCTTAAAGCGCAGTTCAATTTTCGAGGCACCAATTTTTTGTTTATTGACATGCAAAACGAAAGTGACATCTATCCTTTTGTAATAAATAAGGAATGTCCTGAGAAGCGCAATTGCTCATTTTTTGAAAGGGAATTCATGCATCTCATTTATGACTTGTACAGATGTACACGCCGCCAAAATTAATGAAATTTATGGAAATATTTTATTAGGTTTCCAACCATCACAGATACCTTAGTCTACATTTTCACTTGTGTACTTCAAATGACCTCTAGACTGCATCTTCTATAGGTGTTGAACACAAGCTTTCGCAACTAGGTTAGCTAATTGGTACTCTTTCTTTCCCATTTCTTATAGTGATAAATTTTAATTTTTTAAGTCAGCTGGGTGGGAAGAACAATTATTTTTCATGAATCCAGACTCGTTTGTTTATCCCAAATGTTATGGATATTTATTTGGCACCCTTAGTAGTTACATAAGCTTGTGTTTACTAGTTTCTCAAACAAGTAAAGATGAAGTACAAATATCAGGGTTGTTGCAAGCATGTGCCTAATCAGTGTTGTCATTGGTGTCAACAGTGATCCTATTTTGTTGCTCACTTGTAATAAGTGAGATGATTTATATTTACTTATGTAAGTGATCTTGATGTTGAGGATATTGAGAAAATTAGCTCCTCTGGTAGAAACAGTGAGTTGCAGTGGAAACAGTGTATTGCATACTGAAGAACAGTCCAGAAGATTGCTCTGCATTTCATGTAGGATGAATATCTTTGTCTGAAGATTGGAAGTTATTTAGAAGTCTATCTAAAGATGTTATATTCCAAGTTTGAGCCTCCAGTATGAAGATTTGAGTGAGTTATGTTCACCAGAGTGAAAACTGCTTTTCTTGTATGTTTGGTGGTGACAAGGAGAAAATATTACGCTCCGCATTCCTTTGCATTGAAGTATTTTAGTATGTAGTTCTAGAGTTAAGTCTGGAATGATGATAAGTGCTTTCAACTACAATGGTTTATGATTTGGTGGTCCATAAGCTATCCTTTCCTTAAGATAGTGGCTGACAGTATTATTCTTGTGCTCTGGTTTGAAGAATCTTCTTGACAGAGTGGTTAGAGATCAT
Organism: Cunninghamia lanceolata; assembly: GCA_027924645.1. Classification (NCBI taxonomy): domain Eukaryota; kingdom Viridiplantae; phylum Streptophyta; class Pinopsida; order Cupressales; family Cupressaceae; genus Cunninghamia; species Cunninghamia lanceolata. The sequence continues at coordinate 1,574,986 of BSBN01001031.1, read as the reverse complement.
GCGGTTGTTCTTGGTGATTACAATGTGCTTGTGGATGTCTCTTGATCATTTCCCTACCTTTGGATTGGTCTGCAAAGAGAAAATTGGATCGTGGATGAAGAATGTTCTTAGCAGACTTAGTGTTCTCACCAGTCTTGGCTAACTTGGTTGATTTCACTAATTGTGGAGATGCCTTGAAGTTTGTGGAAGTGTGTCATGGCATGAAGAATTGTGTTTGAGTCCCAACTAAGGCATGACATGATTGACATACATCCTTACATCTTTCCCTTAGTTAATTTCTATATTAGGTCCAAACCTATTTCTATGTATGTTTTTGTAATGCAGACCTTGGAGATTGTTCCAATGGTTGATGAATGTATTGCTGACCTTGATGTACATTCCAAGGTTGATGACTTGTACAAATACTTGTAATTTAATTGTGAAAATGATGTGGATCTGGCTCGAAAATGAAGAGATAAGTGCGAAGGTGTGAAAGAGCATAGAAGAGAAGTTCTATTGTGCTTCAATGGAACTAAACCCAAGAATGGAGTAGATGCTACTTAATCAGTTCACCATTTTTGGTAGTGAGCCACCCCTTGGCAGTGACTTGTTCTTTGTAGTGAACAATTTGGGTAGCGAGCCTTGTAGGCAGTGAGCCTCTATTTTTTGGATACTGTTATAACTCATATATTTTTTGTGGGATAACACCCACCATGGTTTTTCCCTTTTAGGGTTTTCCACATAAAAATCTGGTTACTACTGTGTTGAATGTGTGATTGTTATTAAGTTTATGGTTTCATGCTTTCATGATTAAATATGATTATCAGTAATTAAGAAGTTTATGAAGTTAAGTTTTTCTGACAACTGATTCACCCCCCCTCTCAGTTGTTTGGTGTACTTCAACAATTGGCATTAGAGTAGGTTCCTCGGAAGAAAGCCTAACAGCTTGACGGAGATCTAGGATGTCTTTTAAAAAGGAAGCACCGCTAGTTTCATGGGACAAATTATGCTCTATGGAAGGTACGAATGAAAAGCCATCTCCTTTGTCTTGGTTATAAAGTGTGGAAACCTATAGAAATAGAATAAACCATACTTGAAAATGGTTTGACAATTGAAGATGAGATCAAAGAATATGAGTTGAATACAAAAGCTAGAGATGCCTTGTCTAACACTGAGTTGATAAAAGTCATGGATCTAGAATCTACAAATGGGGTTTGGGAAAAGTTGAAGAAACTATATGAAGGAGATGATTCTATAAAAGAAGCCAAGCTATAGGGCCTAAAAGAAAAATATGAGAGCTTACAGATGAATGAAGATGAAAACATTACAGCCTTCATGTAAAGGGTTGATGAACTTGTTAATGGAATAAAAGGCATGGGAGGAACTATTCGTGATAAGGAAGTTGTGATGAAAATTATTAGATCACTACCAAAGTCCTATAGTCACAAAGTAGCTGCCATTGAAGAAGTAATGACTATGAAAACTATTGATAGAGATCAATTACTTAGAAAACTTATAGCCTTTGAGATGAGAGATTTTGGTGATGCTCTGCCAAAAGTTGAAATTGCTTTCAAAGACAGTACTTCAGAAAAGATGTCCAGAGCTGAAAAATAGAAGGTGGAACCTGATGATGACTTTGATGAAAATGAAGCTAACTTTGTTGACAGATTGCAAAGAGGTTCTAGTAAGTTCAAAAGAAAACTACCTTTCAAATGTTTTTATGTAGTAAAGTAGGTCATTATGCTTCCAGATGTCCTGAAAGAATTGAAAGGAATAGAAAAATATTTGAGAATAGGCCTAGAGCTCCAAAGAAATGCTACTATGTTAGAGATTTTGATGATGAAGGTGTGACTGATGATGCTAGTACTAGTGCAAATGAATGCTTGTTTATTTCTATTAAAGAAGAACCTATGTCTACTAATCCTACTAGCTGTGTGAAGGAAGAAAAACCAGTGGAAGAAAGTGTTTTAGCTATTCAAATTGAGAAAGATAAGGATGAATGGATTATTGATAGTGGCCGCTCACATCACATGACCAGTGACAAAAGTAAGTTTGTAAGTTTGGAAAAATATGATGGAGGACTGGTTAGGTTTGGAGACAATGCAGTTGGTAAGATTTATGGAAAAGGATCTATTTCATTTGAAGGAAAGCATAATATTGACAATGTCTTATGTGAAGGGCTTGAAGCACAATCTTTTGAGTGTTGGTTAGATGTGTGACAAAGGTTATGATCTGAGATTCAAAGACAATGGATGCAAGATCATGGAAAGCTCCAGAACTGTGATTGCTACTGGTAAGAAGACCAGAGGTAACATTTATCAATTAAGAGGAACTAATGATTACTGTTTATTAGCCCAAGCATATGAGAGTTGGCTATGGCATAGAAGGTTGTGTCATATAAATTTTGATAATTTGGTAAAGATAAGTTTAGGTCAGACTATAAGAGATTTATCAAAACTTGTGAAACCTACCAATACTATTCGTAAGGAATGTCAGTTGGGGAAGCAAATAAGAACAAGTTTTAAGAGTAAAGAGTAATTTTTTGCTAGTTTGCTGGATCTAGTTCATACAGATCTATGTGGTCCTACAAGGATAAGAAGTCTACAAGGTGATAGGTACTTTGTGTTTCTTATTGATGATTATTCTAGAATGACTTGGGTTACTTTTCTAAGAGACAAATCGGAAGCCCTAGAAAAGTTCAAATCCTTCAAGGCAATGGTTGAAAATGAAATAGAACTAAAAATCAAATGCTTGATGTTTGATAGAGGAGGTGAGTTCACATCAAATGAATTCAACAATTTCTATGAAGAGAAAGGAATAAAGAGATAGTTGTCTGCACCTAGGACTCCTCAGTGAAATGGAATTATGGAAAGGAAGAACATGATAGTTCAAGAGGCTACTAGAACAATGATGAAGGAAGGAGGCCTACTGAAAGTTTTCTAGAAAGATGCTATACATACTGTTATCTACATTCAAAATAGAGTTCAAGTGCAAGGTAATGGTACTAAAACCTCCTATGAATTGTGGTATGGAAGAATTCCAATAGTAAGATACTTCAAAGTCTTTGGAAGCAAATGCTATATCAGAAGAGATGAAGATCTAGGGAAATTTGATGCAAGATGTGATGAAGGAATCTTCCTTGGATACTCTACTAAGAGTAAGGTCTATCGGTGCTACAAAAAAAGGTTGAAAAAGATTGTTGAGAGTGCAAATGTGAAGGTGGATGAAGGCAAAGGAAAAACATCAGATCAGAGTGGCTATGAGTCAGATGAACTTGTTGCTATAACTTATGAAGAAAAAGTTGAACAAGAAGACAGTCAAGATGAAGACGAAAAGGCTCTGGAAATTGCTAAGACCTCTAGGTATGTAAGAATCAATCACTTTGAAGATCAAATTATTGGAGACAAAGAAAAATGGGTACTGACAAGGAAAAGAGTTATAGAAGAACAAGTGAATTACTGTTTGCTCTCTATAGTTGAACCCAAAATTGTGAATGAAGCCTGCAATTTTGAAAATTGGGTAAAAGCAATGGAGGAAGAACTAATGCAGATAAAGAAGAATGAAACTTGGGAATTAGTTCCTAGACCTACTGACAAAAATATTATTGAAACCAAATGGGTTTTCAGGAATAAGCCAAATGAAAATGGAGAAGTTGTAAGGAATAAAGAAAGACTTGTGTGCAAAGGATATTCTCAAATTGAAGGGATAGATTTTGAAGAGACTTTTGCTCCAGTAGCTCAGATTGAAGCAATCAAAATGTTTCTACATTCCTAAATGGTGAGTTCGAAGAGGAAATCTACATTGAGCAACCGGAAGGATTCCAACTATCAAATCAAGGTGATATGGTATGTAGGTTGAAGAAAGTATTATATGGACTCAAGTTATCTCCTAGGGCCTGGTATGCAAGGTTGGATAAGTACTTATTGCAGTTAGGATTTAGTAAAGGTACTATTGATAGTAATCTCTATTTCAAGATTAAGGGTGATCAAATTTTGATTGTTGAAGTCTTTGTTGATGATATCATCTTTGGAGAAAATGAAGGTATGTGTATGAAATTTGCTGGTGAAATGCAGAAAGAGTTTGAGATGTCTATGTTTGGTGAGATGAATTTCTTTCTGGGTCTACAAATTAATCAATCAGATAAAGGAATCTTCATATCTCAGTCTAAGTATGTGAAAGAGTTGTTAAAGAAGTTTGGGATGGAAGACTCTAAACCGGTATGTACTCCCATGGTGACTGGCTGCAAATTGAGAAAAACTAATGAATCACCCAAGACTGATTGGAAAAAGGACAGATCCATGATTGGAGGATTGCTTTATCTAACTCAAACCAAACCTAATATTATGCATGTAGTTTGTCTTGTTGCAAGATTTCAAGAAGATCCAAGAGAATCACATGTGATGGCAGTAAAGAGAATCTTGAGATATTTAAAAGACACTTCGGATCATGGCTTATGGTATCCAAAGGATAATGATTTCACTCTTAGTGTTTATACAGATGTTGATTGGGATGGAGATGTTGATGATAGGAAGAGTACAAGTGGAGGCGCTTTCTTTTTGGCTAACAGATTAGTTTCATGGCTGAGCAAGAAACAAGATTCAATCTCTTTGTCAACTACAGAAGCAGAGTATATTGCAGCAGCATGTTGTTGTACTCAAGTGCTATGGATGAAGCAGACTTTTAAGGACATAAGAGTTGTGTATGAAGATCTAGTTGCAATCTTCTGTGACAATACAAGTGCTATAAATATTTCAAAGAATCTAGTGATGCATTCAAGAACAAAGCAAATATCTATAAGATATCACTTTCTGAGAGAAAAGGTGATAGACAATAAAGTAAAGTTGGAATATGTGTCCACAAAGGATCAGATTGCAGATATCTTCACCAAGCCTCTGCCTAAGGATACTTTTGAGTATCTTAGAGAAAAGTTAGGGGTCATTACCCCTCTTGCCCTAAACTAAGATGCATGAGAATGCATCAATCCAGTAGTGTTTAAAGTCTTATTCTTTGATCTAGATTGATGTTTGGAGAGCTACCTCTCAGGGGGAGTAGCTAGATGTGTTGGTAACAGTTTAGTTGGATCAGAGTAGCAGAATGCATGTGCCCTTTGCCATTGATGTCAAAGGGGGAGAGAAATCATGTGAAAAACTTAGGGGGAGAAAGAATGTAGATGTGTAAAGAGAAAGGGGAGAATCTTGTCTTGATGGTCTTTGCAATTTTTCACATCATATGTTGCCATCAATGACAAAGGGGGAGATTGTTGCAAGTATGTGCCTAATATGTGTTGTCATTGATGTCAACATATATATGTTGTCATTGGTGTCAACTATGCTCATATTTTGTTGCTTTCTTGTAATAAGTGAGATGATTTGCATTTACTTATGTAAGTGATCTTGATGTTGAGGATATTGAGAAAATTAGCTCCTCCGGTAGAAACATTGAGTTGCAGTGGAAACAATGTATTGCATACTGAAGAATAGTCTAGAAGATTGCTCTACATTTCATGTAGGATGAATATCTTTGTCTATGGATTGGAAGTTATTTAGAAGTCTATCTGAAGATGTTATATTCCAAGTTTGAGCCTTTGGTATGAAGATTTGAGTGCGTTATGTTCACCAGAGTGAAAACTGCTTTTCCTGTATGTTTGGTGGTGACAGGGAGAAAGTGTTATGCTCCGCATTCCTTTGCATTGAAGTATTTTAGTCTGAGGTTCTAGAGTTAAGTCTGGAATGATGATAAGTGCTTTCAACTACAATGGTTCATGATTTGGTGGTCCGCAAGCTATCCTTTCCTTAAGATAGTGGCTAATAGTATTGTTCTTGTGCTCCGGTTTGAAGAATCTTCTTGACAGAGTGGTTAGAGATCGTGTGATTACAATGTGTTTGTGGATGTCTCTTGATCGTGTCCTTACCTTTGGATTGGTCCACAAAGAGAAAATTGGATCATGGATGAAGAATGTTCTTAGCAGACTTAGTGTTCTCACTAGTCTTGGCTGACTTGGTTGATTTCACTAATTGCGGAGATGCCTTGAAGTTTGTGGAAGCATGTCATCGCATGAAGAATTATGTTTGAGTCCCATCTAAGGCTTGGCATGATCAACATACATCATTAAATCTTCCCCTTTGCTAATTTTTGTATTAGGTCCAGACCTATTTCTATGTATGTTTTTGTAATGCCGACCTTGGAGATTGTTCCAATGGTTGATGAATGTATTGCCGATCTTGATGTACATTCCAAGGTTGATGACTTGTATAAAGACTTGTAATGTAATTGTGAAAATGACGTGGATGTGGGAAAATGAAGAGATAAGTGCGAAGGTGTGAAAGAGCATACCAGAGAAGTTATATTGTGCTTCAATGGAATTGAACCCAGGCATGGAGTAGATGCTACTTAATCAGTTCACCATTTTTGGCAGTGAGCCACCCCTTGGTGGTGAGCCACCCTTTGGCAGTGAGTCATTCTTTACAGTGAACAATTTGGGCAGTGAGCCCTATAGGTAGTGAACCTCTATTTTTTGGTATTGTTATAACTCATATATTTTCTATGGGCTAACACCCATCGTGGTTTTTCCCTTTTAGGGTTTTCCACGTAAAAAGCTAGTGTCTATTGTGTTGAATGTGTGATTGTGATTAAGTCTATGGTTTCATGTTTTCATGGTTAAATATGATTATCAACAATTAAGTAGTTGATGGTTTATAAACTTAAGTTTTTGTGACAACTGATTCAGCCCCCCTCTCTTAGTTGTCTGGTGTACTTCAACAAGTGTTCTCCTATGGCTTCAATTATTGTGAATGGTTTAGCTAAGGTGAAGAATATTGAGCTAGGATGTATAGATTTGGAAGATTTTCAGGCTCGATTAGAGAAAAACCCCAAGTCACCTATAGCTGAGAAAATCATAATAAGCGGGTTATCTCATGTTGGGGGTTTCCCACCTACTGTGCCATGTCCAGACCTAGTTGTTGCATGTGCAAAGCACTATTATCCTAAGTCACAAGAGATAAGAGATTTTGATGGCTCCGTGGTTACAAGAATTGATTTTGAAGCAATTTCTCACACCCTAAAGTTACCTAATAGAGATGAATTCATGGAGATGTTTCTCTCCATGGGGTGGGGTTATTTCCATGATAAGAAATATTGGTGCTTGAACTTAATTTATAGAAATTGGTTGAAAGTGGAGAAGAAAGGGAAAGTCTCAAGTTCTTACTAACTTGAAAAGAGCCCATTTCAAAGTAGAGATTTCAGACATAATCACTCTATTAAACTGAGTTGTTAGAAATGCAGAGTCTGATTCCTTCAAGAAATTGATGTGCATGTTTATTTTGGTGGTGTACAGTGAGTGCCAATATGTCAATTGGGCCAAAATGATCAGTGACCATATGAATGAACAATTGGCTAACTTCCATCATAATGTCTCTTTTCACACGTGCTCATATTTGTTCTACATTATGGCTAGTAAAGAGGTTGTTTGGGTAGGGTTAAGGACTAAAGGGTCTTTTACACTAGACACATCTGTGTACGAATATTTCCCTCAGTTGAGGAGAGAAATTGGTTTGAAAGACTATCGTCGTGTTAGTGATGCTTTTCTTATGTTTTCTATAAAAAAGGATTGAAGGAATCCCTGAAGTAAGAATTTATCTTGAAGCAGCCTCCTTGGTTATGAAATATGGGAGTTTCTATATTCAGTTTGATCTATTCACTTATCTTCAAATCGGGAGTTATGAAAATGCCTAATTGAAATTGCCAAAATATGTGTGCAATTATTTTATTCTTTTATAAGTCTGTTGCCAGATGGTGACCATGAACAACAAGTATCATGGGATGAAGAAGAAGGGGTACACTTTCCCTATGTCATTGTAATTTTTCACTTGCAAGACAAACGATAATGCGAGAAATATAGAGAAGATTTTGGTAGAATATAATTTTGGCCCTCTGTCTGTAAGATAATTCTTTGATAGTAAAAATTTTGTTAAGAGGAATTTCCATGGAGGGAATCTTTGTGAGCACCAGCCACACTTGGAGGATTATTGGGAAGATTGTGCAGATGAGAGAGCGGTATAGACAAGGGATTCGATGAGTCTTACCTTGGACCAAATCCATGCCTTTAACTTGCCTCTGCAAATTCCAAGTGGTGTTGAATTTGATGATAATTCTAATATGATTGATGAAGAGTACCATGATGTTGTCTCTAGACCCCTGCCTTGAGTACAATGGTCTAAAAAAGAAGTGACTAATATTAAGGTTCAGTCATCCTTTGTTTTGGAGAAGACCAAGAGGTGGCTTAAGGGGAAATTTAGAGAGCACACTGGTTCATCTTTTGTGCATAAAGAATCAAGAACAAGAGAGAAAGGAACCTCCCAAGCCTCTAGAATTTAAAAAACTTCAATTAGTGTGGAGACAACTCATGACAGAGTTGGTTCACAATCTGGTGGGGATGGAGAGCAGCCTGAAGTTAATAGGAAACTTAAAGGTGTACGTGAATAGGATGGTTAGCCTACATTCATGAAACCAGGAGTAGAGAATAAGTTGGATGCTTTACAACAATTACAGGTAGATCACATGACTTCTCCTGTGTCTCCTTCACTTGGTAATGATTCTTCCATTTTTCAATAGATTTTTGATGATAGTACTTTTCATTCCTTGTTTGAGATTCTAGCCTCCTCCATATCAAATGAAATTCATGTGCAAGATACTCCTAATCAGCCAAATAGAGTTGTCCTAGGTGCAAGTGACAGTGGTACAGTTTTGTCTTCCCCTTCCTGGCTAAAGAAAGTTGTGGAGAAAAAGAGGAGATATGCCCCAATGGAAGACATAAATGTTGACACTGTAGCTAAATTACTACAGACTACACATAATCCTAAGAAGGCTAAGAGGATGTCTTAGATAGTAACAGATTCTTCCTTAGGGCATAGAATTTTAGAGATTGCAAACCCCATCAGGGATAAAAATGAAAATGAAGTCACAGAAGTGGATTTTAACATGAGCAAGATTGACATGGGTCCTCCTACCATGGAAGGTGATATATATCATGCAAAATTTTCTATAGGCATGCTAGCAAAGAGAGTTAAAGCTAAGCAACAGGAGAATGCAAAGCTGCAAGCCTAGATGAATGCTCTAACATCTTTCATTCAATCTATTTTGAATATTACTTCCTAATCCTTTGATGCAACTCTGAGTGTTTCTATTGATGGAATGGATCCTAGCATGTTGCAACGAATCAAGAGATATCAAACTCTAGCTAAGGCCACCAAGCAATGGGTAGAGCAAGTCACCATTGATTATTTGTTGTACATCGAGGAGGTCATGAAACTATATACCCTCACTTCTAATAAAAGAAAAGGGTTAGTTGCAGAGTTACAAAATGTAAAGAGGGAAAATAGTAATCTACTCATGGTGTCTACAAAGATACAAGAGATGATGAAAATTGATACAAATATTCTTGTAGCTGAGAAAATTTTAAATGATCCAAAAGAGAATAATTTTGTGTCTGGCTAGATGCATAAGAGTGGAAGATGTCTATGCTAGTAGACTTTAGTGGTGAATTAAGAAGAATTTTGAATCAATATCACACTGATATGGATGATCTTAAAAACAATTGTACCATCTTAGAGGTAGAGATTTCAGATGAAAGCAAAGAGAACTTGCTTGATATCAAGGAAGTAAAGCAAAATTTTAAGAAGATGCTTATTGAAGAACTTGATGGTGCTGACACAGTTAATAGTGAATCACTAGGGAAGCTTAGACATATAGCAATGTATCTTAGAACTTTTAGGCCTGGAATTCATGATGTCTATAAGAGACTAACAAATACAGAGAGAATGATAAATAAGTGGAAACTTCAGGCACACATTGCCTATAGTCCAAGTGGCAAGATTCTAAATCCCATCATTACTAGGTATAGGAGTTACAAGGTGAAACTAAGAGCACAAGTGGACTCGACTGCTGCTGGTGAATAGGACAAGGAAAACAAAGTGACTTGGGAGGAAGACCAAACTGCTGCCATGTGATGGAATTTCTTATTTTTATGTTATTTCTTTAAACATGCTCTGGATATTCTTGTGGCAAAAGACTTATTATTATCTTATGTTTTAAATCGGCTGTCCCTAAGAAGTCCTTATTTCAAAGATAGTTATTTTATGACAAGGCTATATATACTAAGCCTATTGATGCATTTATAATCTTTTGGCAAACTTTGTGTTGTTGATAGGTCAATTTTGTGTTACTCTATATTTTAGTTATTTTCAATGTATGAATGGAAGCTTGAGGAATTGATTTCTAAAGTCGTAAACTTTGTGTTATGGTGGATGAATCTATATTCTTCTTATGTATCCTTTTGAATTTTCTTTTATTAAATTATTATCTATTAATTTTTGTTAATCTAAATTGTTCCTTCATTGATACTTGTCTCTATTCTGGAGACTTTATGTAGAAAGATGGGTGTGTCAGAACTGCAACCCAGAATAGAACTGATGTCATTGATCTCTGATATTGAATATCCATCGATCTAAAAGTAAATATTTTTTAAGCTATAAATTCACCATGTAAATTAATCATTATAATTTAGTATTTGATATTTTTGCCAGCCACATTATGATTTTTCAAAAAATTGCCAGCACATTCTCCAAATAATTTATTTTATATCTTTGAATATCTATATAATTCACCACCTAATTTATTTTGTTTTTTGGAATACAACTATAATTCACCACCTAATTTATTTTATTTTTTGAAATACAACTGTAATTCACCAACGATTTTTTTTTCTTCAAATCTATATACAATTCCCCAACAAAAAAACCAATGTTGACAAATTTGAAAAAAATTGCAAATGAATTTTTTTTTTCAAAAATAGGCATAGATTCGCCAACATTTTTTTGGCCTCGGTCTAGGATTTGCCAGGATTTTATAGGTTTTTTTAGGGGGGGTTCCTTAAAGTTATCCTTGGTGGATGTGGTGTATATTATACATTGATTGGTGTGTGTGCCGCATGTTATCTTATATGCTTTGATTTGGCATGAGTTTCCACATGTGATATTTTATGCTTTGATTGGCATGAGTATTGGCATGTACTCCTTGTATTTCATGAGAATGCTTGTACCCAATTCAATCATCTCCAAGGATAGTGGGGTGGGCTTGAGGGTACCACATGGTTAGATGATACTGAAACACCATTGGGGATAGGTGATCTTGGAGGATGTTCATTAGAGAACGTGTTGGACTTCTTAGCATTCTATGTATTTTGTACCTCTTATTTATGGTAATTTTGTAATTATTGTAAATGGGGACCTTGAACTATTGTATTATGATTATAGTTATACTTTGATGTAGTTTTAATTATAGGTTATGATCCATAGATGTTGAGTATGAGACCCTTTAAATGTAATAAGATATTGATATCATTTGGTATTTTTACACACCTTATTTTATGAGGGTGTTAGCATGCTTTAAATGTTGAAATCATGATATATTGGTATGTTTGTCTTAAATTATTTAATGTCATATTTATGTTTATGAATGGCTTAATGTTGAATTGCATTTTGTCTACATAGTCGGTGATGATTATATCCTTGTTCTTGGCATGTGTTGACATTGGTGTCAAACGTGCATAGTGTTCTGTAGTACTTTTGTCATAATTTGTAAAATTGTCTTCCTTGTGTTTTGGGAGTGTCATTTTTCTCTTTGTTCCTTGGGAAGCATGCTTTTTAGGAGGTACTCCTATGGCTAGGTTGACTCCCACAATTCCCTAAAAATTTGGTCCCAGCCATTTTCCAGTAAAATAAATTGAGGAAGTTATGCCTCATGGAGTTCAAAGATTAGACCTTGTTATTTTTATGCCTTGGTTTTTTCCCTACTCTCTATTTTTCCAAAACAAGAAAATATTTCGAAACTATAGTTGTTAAACAAGTTTATTAGTCTGAAGTTGCATGTTACAATTAGACCTTGAAACTTGAAGTGCGGGAGGGCTAAAGTTTGGAATCCCATTGCACAAAGCATGTTGCATGTTGTAATTGGCTTCTAGATTCTAAGGGCATGGGAGGTCTAGAGTTTAGAGTCCTATTGTACATTGCATACTGCAATTAGTCTCTGAAGACCAAATTTCTAATGATGTCTTGTTCTAGACTTTTGTTAGGTGTTGTGTATTGTAAGTTTCTTTTTGGACCTGAAGTTTGAAATGCATGTTGTAGTTAGACACCAAAATTTGAAGTTGACCTGAGCTTGAGAATAAGTGTCTCTTCACATTTTGTAGTGTGCAAAATTGTACTTGTTTTATGAAATCAGAGCAGGTGGTATAGGTTGTGAATTGCAGCTCAATGCCAAAGTTTGAGGTAGTGTTAGGCCTAGTTGCAACTTAGCAAAGAAACCCAAATGTAGGTCTGAAATACAAATTCAAGTTGCAAGGTCGGGGAAAAGTCTAAACTTTTGTAAGTCTTTTCTAAAACCTGAACTATGATAGTTTTGACCCTTTTTCTTTCCTTAACTCTAATATATCTAAGGGGTGATCTTGTAGGGATGTTGTAAGGGTTTTTAGTGACCTTAGAAATTTTTACTCTCCTTGTCTCATTTTCTATGCCAACCATGGTGTTTTGTCCCATGGTGTTTTTAAGTCTTTCACTTGTGTCACCTTGCATCATGAATTGGTGTTCATGCCAAGTATATCATTACATGCTATTATGACACCTTGGCCATGTAGGAGTGTTGTGTGGCTTGATTAATGCCACTTTTGTAATATAAAAAAAGTTCATCCAATTTTGTCTATTAATGTATTGAGCATAAGCTTGGGGCATTACAAAATGAACCTATGAAATGTTAGGCATGATTGCTTTTGGTGATTTCTCATTTTTACCCAAAAGTGGAACTCACTTATGTTCTTTCACCCTACTATCCATAGACTCTTTCGATCATCTTCTCTTAACAATTTAGGAAATTGTTCCACTATCTCATCATCCCCTTTCCATCTCTCAAGATGGAGAATATATTCACCTCTTCCTTCTCTACCCATGGCTATGGAATGGAGAAGACCATCTTCTTTACTCTCCTTTGAGAGAGTCTTCTCACCTCTTCTCTTATCAATACCAACTTTCTACCCTTCAAGAGAATCTAACATATCAATTATTTCTACATACATATTATCAATTCTAACCCAACTTCTCTCCTCAAAATCCTTTTCTCTCCCTCCACAAATACAAATCTCATAGGCCTCCTCAAGACCACTTTATCCCTAATTCTAGAAGACATCTTCTCACTTTCACACACTTGAATCCACAATTAGTTTTCCTCTCAAACAATCCACACATGCTCTCCGCCCAACACTTTTACTAGAAGATGTAGACTAGATCAAAACACCCTCTACCCACTATCCACTCAATGTAGGGTGTCCATACACCTTCTACCTAGTACTCTTTTGTTGGAGGACATTCAAACACACTTCAATTTATGAAAAATCCTCTTTGACATCATTTCTTTAGGTGTCGTTCCCTCCTCTCACAACCCTTTGTAATTACAAGACTTTCTCATACCTACAAAAAATTTAATAGAGATTCACTAAACACCACATTGTAAGGAAAGATAGCTTTGATAATAATTGACATATCCTAGGTATGGGGTGTAATTAAAAGTAGCTTAGCCTAGTAGCCTAAATATCTAACATAGAATCATACACCAAGTGAAATTAAAACAATGCTACCTTTGTTAAATTAATTAAAATATGCCTTTATAGGTTACAATTGGTTGAAAAGAAGTATAAATACATTACATATACAACCTACAAGCTTTTCTAACTATGACCTAGAACAAAAAGTTCATCAACACTGTAGTGCTGGCCCAAGTCCACACATGAACATGATTTAGCCCTTTATAGTCCCTTCTCCAGATCTATGCATAGACCTCTACTTGCAAGCATCCTCAATTGCTATACTCTAGGATATCTCTTATTGGATTTTGGATGCCTTCAATTGATGTGTTTTGTGTTTTGATTCACCTAGTAATTTCCCCCATTGTTTCTCTTTCTTTCTTGATAAAACTATGCCTCTATTCTATCTAAGGTAATGACCTAATTGTTATCATTGCTTGGTAGGAGTTTCAATGGCCACCAAAATACATCAACACTATAAAAACACCTTTCCATGTGTTGGGTCCTGAAATTGTAGTTCCTCAATCCTATAGTGTTTCTTACTTTCAAGGCCATGGGTTTTTCATGACAAAGGGGAAATAGGGGCTCATCAATAGATTAAGGATTGTTAAAGGTCAATTAATGAGAGTGGATAATGTCTCCTACACTTTGAGCTTAGATAGACTTACGAGGGTGTTCCTAGAGGTATTCCTTAATAGGTTTGAGAATGATATGAAATAGAATTGTATGAAACTTTGTAGTTGTATTAAGATTATGCTTGACCCCTAAAATTGTCACTAGGTCATAGACTAACCAACTGCATTAAAAAACCTCTTATTAAGATGATGAAGACATCACTACAAGAACAAGACAAAGGTTTACGCATGTGATTCACTAAGATGAACACATGAAATGATTTGCTAAAGATATTTCCTTGGTTATAGAATTAAATCATGAATTGCAAACAAACTAGAACCTAATCCTAAACTACTAGTTGAAGATGTTCATTTTGAAGGAATATGATTGACTATCACACCCAAGTCTAGTGCCTACCTAATAGGTAATAGAGTCACAGTTTACTAGAAAGAACAATGAGGTGAAAACATAACATGAATCATTCTACGCATATGCATACATCAAGATGTGATATCAACTAATAGAACATTCTTAATAATCCATCATCATAATGTAGATGTCCATATGAAACACAGAAATGACCATTACATATAATGTAATGACTTAAAATGTTGTCACATTCATCAAATATGTGTTACAATCATACCGGTAAGTGTGGAAAGAGGAAACTCTAAAAGAATTTGGATTTTCCCTGAAGATCTACATAAAACAATGGAGACTTTCAATTACAAATATCACTTACACTATTACAATCTTTCCATGAATAAAAAATACATCACTTTTTGGATGGGATGGATGAGTAGGAGTTGAAAACTTAGAAGAAACTTAGCACATTTAGGCATATGGAAGTAGATAATGACCAACTCTTCAAAATGTTAAGAAACCATGCATTTATACTATTTGAGAATTTTTTGCCCTAAGTTGCCTACAGAAACTTGACACAAAATAAGATGTGAGTGTCAATAAATGCAAATTAGGGTTCCCAACTACCAAATCTATGAAGTTTGCACAATATCCATAAAAATCTACCTTAACCCAAATGCAAATAGGCTAGAAGAAGAAAAAATGAATTTACTACTCAAAATGGGTAGTTCTAGAGGTTAAATTGACCATTAATAACAATCCATGTAGTTCTTGGCATATTTTGGGGCATTTCAGAGTAGTTAGAGAATTTTGTAGAAATATGAGGGGGAACAAGATATAGGAACTAGATTTGAGTGAAAGGGAGAGGTCGTCTAGGATGGAGGAATTATGTGGAGGAATGATGTAGAATTTCACATTAGAAATGGATAGAAAGAACATGATATGAGTGGCATCCAGTAGTACTTCAACTTCTCGCAAACAAGATATGTTGATAAAATTAGGCATATGGAAGAAATACAATAAAATGCTACAAGATTGAACATGAGGCATGAGAGGCACATCCTACAACATATATTTTTTTGTAAAGTGGAAACTGAGTGAATTGGAAGCATGAAGCCAAAAGGAATGTGGAGTTTGACACAAGAACATGATATGTGGGAAAAGAGGGAACTACAATGGCATATATGGATCCTACAAAAGAGGAAAAGGGAAAAAAGTGGAAGAAATGAAGGCGAACGAAACCCATAGGAAAATGACCTCTTACTAGATGTGAAGGAAAGGACTATGGAATTTGATCAAAATTATATAAATGAAGGGAATGGGGACTAAGGAAAACAAAGGCTTGAAAGATGGTTTATGGGAAAATGGAGTGAAAGTGGAACTAGATGTAGGATGTGAAGAACATACAGGAGTTGGTTAAAAACCTAAATCTTGCAGCAATGTAAAATTCAGCAAAATATAGGAAATGCCAAAAAATGACAAGGAAACTGACCAAAAATTAAAACATTTTGGGTTTTTTTGATATTCACTGTTAGCAGGGTACTTGACAGAGATTAGAGTTGATCGAAGGAGATTGCACATGATGTGGAGGCTGGAAGCTGATAGAAGACACATCCATTGATGAAATAGATATAGTATATATATAGATAGAAGTAGTAGAATGTAAATAGGTAAGAATGATAGGAGGATAGACATATATTCTGATGTAAGCAATGACATAGAAGTCATGGATATAACTATGTCGGAGGATGAATATTGATCATGTATACATGTGATTGCTACTAATTATATATATATATTACATACATACATACCAATACAAGAATTTGATAAGAGATTTAAGGAGACAACTAGGAGATTGGAGGAACCATTGACTAAGAAGTAGAAGATAGAGTGGTTAATTTCCAGAATAAGTACTGAGATAAGGTCATCCCTAGATGGAAGTATTTTTGAAACATATGTAGAAGCAATGACATTGTCCTACTAGATAGAGTCTTAATCTTGGCGCAGACAAGATAAGATGAAGGAAAACCTAGAATTTGAGAAGTTGAAGCTGAGGTAGGAAATATTGATGAAACAAGAGGAGAATACACAGAAGGAAAGACCTAATATTTGGTTTTCATAATGTACAAGAGAAGGCCACTTGAGAAATAAATGTCCTACCTACTAAGAGGTGAAAGACAAGCTGTCGCAATAAAAGTAGATACCAAAGAAACAATGAAAACATTCAACTCAATAAACTGTGGATTATGCAGAGAATGGGATGACCATGAAACACCAGATTGCCCTTCACAGAAGTTCTTGAGGAAAAGAGACTTTGCTAATGAAGAAGATGAAGCATGGTATGGTGGAAATAATACAAACTTTGCATAGAGGAGTAATATGTCATAAATTAAAGAAAGAAATGCATATGATCAATACTACAAGTAGCCAACTTGGAGAAATTAGAGGAATATCAATGCAATTTAAAATTCAAATTCTGCTGGTCCATCATATAGAAACTGTTGGCAAGAGACACTGCTTTGCATGAAAGGTGTTGTCATTGATGGCAACTGAGACTATTCCACTCATCCGCATAACATAACTTGTTCATACTAGAAGTCAAAATCAGAATTTATCTAAGTCCGGGTAGCCAAAAATAGAGCATGTGATAGGGTCTGGTATTTTGGTCCGGATCTCTCCAGTTGTAAATTAGACTTTGCTATAGATCTAAAGGAATCATAAGGATTGTCAAAGTAATCTAAATCTAGAATTTTAATTTTTGGTGATGTAGGACTTCAAAGTTATTTGAGTATGGGGTTACAATTTGATAGTGCAGACAATAGAAGAATAGGCTGACCTTGTAAATGATCTTGGTTCTGAATAAATGGAAGTTGTTAGTTGGATGATTTGTGATGATCAGTGATAGTGGCTGACATGATTAATGATTTGTGAATGCAAGTTTTGGTCTGCATTACAAGTTATGCATGGATTTAGTCGACAAAGTAGAGTCTTCAACAAAGTTCTAAGTGTTCTTGAAGCTGACTGACAAGTGATTGAATATCATGATGTAGATATATATATTCAATGAAGTTAAGTGATTTAGAAGTGTGTGTGTGATGCAACGATGGAATAAGTGTGAAAAGGGCAAAGATCTAAGGTTAAGATGTTAGCAAAACAGTAAATAGGGCAGAGTAAGGATGAAGTGTATCAAGTTAGTATTATGTGCTTAACCAGAACTGAATCCTTGCATTGGTAGATGCTAATTATCAGTTCAAACTCATTGTAATCTTCTTTCTATAGGCAGTGAGCCTTCTCTAGGAAGTGAGCCTTCTTTTGAGCAGTGAGCTCTAGGCAGTAAGCCCGAATGCATGTGCATTCCCAATTGTAATACTTTGAACAGAGTATAATCCTTGTGGGTTAACCCCCACCATGGTTTTTCCCTTATCTAGGTTTCCACATCAAAATCTTGGTGTCAAGTGTGTTAATTATGTTTCTGCTCATGTGTTATTGTTTTATGTTTTAATGTTAACATTGTTAATCTATTTGCAAGTTATGAAAGAAGATTAAAAGGAAAGAAAGTTTAATTCTATGGGACAACTAATTCACCCCCCCTCTTAGTTGTCTGACCTAATTCCAACAATTGGTATCAGAGCAAGGATCCTTTGAAAAAGTTTAACAGCTTGAGGAAGATCTAGGAAGGCAGTAAAATGGATGGATATAACCTCCAAGGGCAACTGAATCTCACTCTAGAAGATCTTGAGCAGTCCAGAGCAAAAGTCCAAGAGCTGTATGAGAACCTTAAAATGCTGAAAACTTCATTGAGATTCTAAAAGAGAAATTGAGCAAATCCAATGAAAAGAGGAAGGAACAACCTCTTTAAATAGGAAATCATTATGAAAACAACAACATGGATGAGGCTCTAAAAGAGAAGACAAAGGAATGTGAGAAGTTAGCCAAAGAAGTTGTTGTCCTAAAACATGAGATGGAATCCAGGATGATGAGGCTAACCAAAGAAATTGAAGATAGAAAAAAAATTGAAGAAGACTTGAATCAAAATCTAAAAGAAAGAACTGAAGAATGCTATAGATTGGATGGAATAGCTAGCCTCCTAGAGTCTAATCTATATGAAAGCATAGAAAATGAGAGAGAACTTGAAAGGAAAATTGTCATTCTCAGACATGACCTAGAAGTTGCAAATGAATACAAGGAGAAGTTCAAGATAAGCTCAGCTAAACTTGAAGCACTACTTGAAGCACAGAAAAAGGCTGATGACAAGCATGGTCTTGGATATGAGAAAGGTGAAAGCTCTAGATCCAGACAAAGAAATTTTCAACCAAGGAATTGGAAAAATAGACCTAGAAGACCTTCAGTAAGACAACCTAATGCTCAAAGATATCCAACATTCAATGAAAATTGTTTTAATTGCAATAAATTTGGTCATAGACTACTTAGTGTAGAAGCAGAGTAAATTAAAATAGTCCATCCTTCCCTAGTCAATGCTTCAAGTGTAAGAAGTATGGTCATAGATCAAATGAATGCAAAAGTATGATAATGAATGACTCTAGAGAAAATGGCAACTCTTTCAATGGTTACTGCTTGACTTGCAATGGATATAGACACATGGCTAATTAGTGTAGATCAAGAGGAAATCAAGAATACAAGCAAAGAAATGTTGTTTTCTTTAATTGCAATAGATCTTGTCATATTGCAAGATTCTATAGAAGTAGGAATAATGAAAGAAGAGGTCCGGCAAACAAAAAACTGGATGAGCAGAGACAAGACAAAGGCAAAATAAAAATTGATTTGAATGAGATATAGAATGAAATGAGCAAGACTTGGGTCAAGAAAACAATTGAGAACAATAGTAATCAGTCCGCACCGGAATCTGGTGCTAATAATTCCTTCAGGAATTGAATTTGGAGCTTTGGCTTAGGGGGAGCTGCATTGAAAATCAAATTCCTCCAGCCAGTAAGTGGGTGCCTGAATCTGGCACAATGAAAGAAGATATTTTGAATTGATTTAGAACTTTTGGAAGGATTTCTGGAAGAAAAGATGTTGATATGGAAATTTGAGGAGTGATTCATGAAAAACTATTCAAGAAATTGAGTAATTGGATGAAGTTAGGGCAGAGCATTTATTATGAAGGCAAATTAGGTTTTACGGAAGCATAAAAAGGTGTTCACTTCTCATTTGAATCAATTTGCACTTGAAGAAAGCAAGAAGAATAGTGTCTAAGCTAAGATTACAAGGAATTGAAGTGCGATCGGTGAATTTATCCATCAACCCTAATCTCGTGAAAAAGGTATTTATCTGCGAAGATTTGAACTTATAATATTTTTGTAATGGCTACACCTTTGGTTGTTGACATTACTAAAAGGCCTCAACCCAAATTTAAGAAACATCCACGCAAATCTATAGAAGTCGACCCATTAGGTGCATTTTCAAGTGTTCCATATGGTGTGCTGCATATTGAAGATATTAGGGTTTATATTCATGTGGGCATAGATGAATTTGGAGACTCGAGGTTTGTAGATTTGTTTGAGAGTCAACTAATGGATGAAAATCAAGATCTTAAACCTAAATATAAGGCATTGTATGATAAATGTTTTCTTCAGATTAAGGGGTTTCCAACATTTGATGAAGATGAATGGGTCTGGTATGTTTTGAGTTGGATGCATGATGAATTCATATGGCTATTAAAACCATTCAAGATTACCAAGGATGTTATCAGAATTGTGACTAGGTTAAACTCAACTGGTGGATTACCCATGCTGAAAGCTGTGAAAAACCAAACTGTTACTAATGCAACTGGTGCAAAGTTCAATAAGAGGCCTATGACCATAAATGACATTATAGAACCAGATGTGAAGTTTTCTTCCATGGTGATTGGCTACAAGATCTATCACTTTAGTAGAGAGAATTCAGTCTCTGAACTGCCATATATGTAGCATATCAAATGTTCTAGGAGAACATAGACTATGACCTATGTGAGCTATTACAGAACCAACTAATTGAGAACTTGAACAAAATTAAGAAAGATAGGAAAAATACTTTCAAATATGGTACATTGGTTCTATGCTTGTTCTTCTATTATATGAATGAAGTACTTGGAGTAAAGGGTGTGCACTAGACTAATGATGAGCCAGTTGCCATTGAGATCAGAGATCACCTAAGCAACATTGGTGACTCTAAAGCATAGAAAACTACAATCCAGGGATACTTCAAGAACTTTTAGAGTATGATGCATTCGAGGGAAAGAATCCCTACAACAATTGTTGAGAATTACAAAAATGAAATATGTTTTATGGTTGACACATATCAGTGCTTAATGGAAGCAATGGAACCTAGAACTATCTCGATCATGCCCATGGGATATGAAGTAGATGGAAAAATCTTAAATATGTATGCTCAACATCTTTTGAGCAAACCAAAAGACACAATAGTTGAAAGATTTGGGACATGAGGAACTAAGCTTAAAACTGCATGTTGAGCTCAGAGAACCTGAAACCAAAAGAAAAGTAAGAAAAGAAGTTGAGTAGTTGGCTGAGAATCTAGGTCTCACAAAGGAAGCTATGAGGCAATTCAAGGAAAGGACTGAAAAGGTAGAAAAGGAGAAGCAAGATAAGAATCAAGGAAGGGCTCTGGTATAATCTTCCATGACAAGGACTACTAGAAGCTCAACTGCTACCCCTGTTCCTCCAAAACCTGCTGATCTTGAGAAACAGGAAAGAAAGTCATCAAGAAAAGAAGGGAAAAGAGTAAAAATAAAGGCCACAAGAACCTATAAGAGCATGAAAGTTGATGAAGAAGAAATAGATTCAGATGCTGAGGTAAAGGAGTTGAAAGCCTCTTGAACAAAAACTACCAAGGTGACTAAGGAGAAGTCCTCCAGAAGCACAAGGGCTAGTAAAAGGCAAAAGATAGATACATATGTTGAGAAGGCCACAATTTTCGTGGAAGATGTAATAAAATCAGTCATTGCGGATGAAAATTTGAAACCCATGATTGAATTTTATGATGAATATAGTGACACAGATAAGAGGGTGTTAGAGGAAGCAATAATTAGATATTTGAATATCTACAATAAGGCCCTGATAGAAATAACTTATGAGATCCCTCCAAGTCTTGCAAACATTTTGGAGTTGAGGAAAGAAAATGCAAAAAGCAAGGATATGGAGCTTAGAGAACATGTATTGATAAAACTATGCCCTTAGATCACTCAAGTTCAAATGAATATGATATTCAAAGAAGTGAAGGATGAATTCAGAAGTAAGAAGAGAATGAAAAAACTGATGCTTGGAGAATTGGACCAAATAGTGAAAGAAACACAGGAAATACTTCTATGTGTATTGAAGAGACTCAATCTTCCATTTGTTGAGGATGAGACTAATGTTGGGTTTGATTCATCAATCTCGAATATTGAAAAGATGAAAATTAATGAGCAGCAAACTAGGGTTGATGACTCCTATGTTTCGGAAGAGGAACAAATAAACAAAGAAGATACAAAGATGGTGGATCAAACTGATGATGCAGGAGATACTCCAAATTCTCCTGGTCTATCCAGAAAAGAAGATAATGTTGAGCCTACTGCTGCTACACAAGATCCTCAGGAACAAATTACAAATAGTGAAGCCAAAGGGAAGAATTTGGTTGCAAATAACATAGAGAAAGGTGAAGCAGAAAAAGAAGTCAGAGGTAAGAAGATAAAGCAGAAGAAGATGGTGCAAATGTTGATAGTCTTGATACTGTGAAAACTCAAGGAAAGGAAAGTGGTCCAGAAATGGTAGCAAGAGACAATACAGATGCAGAGAAAAGTTTTCTGAGTAAAGAGATGCTAGAGTTTGATGAACCAGAACTGATTCAAGGACCAATCAACTTGGATATTCTCTCTCCGGTCCAAATGATGAAGATAGCATCCTTCACACAAGCCAAAGCAAGTGAAAAGATATTGAAATCTCACTTAGAGGACAATGAGATGTTAAGTCTTGCAACCAGAGTATTGGAGAAGATAATGCCAACCCTCTCAAAGAATCCTTCTGACTCTCCCTCTGGACATCTGAAAAGCCTTGTAAATTTTGTAAGTACTCACTTTGAGTCCTTTGAAAAATCTATAGAAGTTAAAGTTTATAATGAATTTAATAACAAAAGATTTGATGCACTTAAAGACATGATTGGGATAGATAGAATGGTGCTAGATAATAGTATAAAGAGTGTTCAAAATGCTCTTTCAGAAGGAGGTAAGATATATAAGTTTTGTTTATCTACTCCTAAAGTCTTAGGGGATATAGAAGATAAAATAAAGGACACCAAACAGAAATTGTCAAGTATGTCTGAAGCTTTTGATCCGTTGACAGTATCAGCGACAAGCAAGGAGTGTCAAGCAATCAGCCTAATAGAAGAAATAAAGAAAGTAACAAAATAAAAGGAGAACATTGAAGCAAGAATGGGTGAGCTCCGAGGATTGGTTTCCCCTATGATAGAAGAAATGTTCAATGTTGTCTTAGAGGCCCAAACTACTATACAAACAAGTGATCCCGTTGATCTCTAGAAGGCTAAAGTACAAGCATTCTTGTTAAATGGCCACATTTCAACTTTGAATAGTATGAAGAAGAGTTGGGATACAGAGTTGGTCCTCCTAAAGAACATTTTTGGAGATATACTCAAGTTCATGTAAATATAACTCAATGATTGGGTGTACATATACGACACTTTATACAAATTTTTTTTTGAGAATTTTGGCCTATGGACCCCATCCTTTGCCATTGATGTCAAAGGGGGAGTGAAGAATAGTGAAAAATGAGGAATCCAACAAAGGGGGAGCTCTAGAATCAGTGGAGAAGCATAAGAGTATAGAGTAAGGGGGGAGTAAATGAGTAACACTTAGTCATTTTTCACTAAGTGTTGTCGTCAATACAAAGGGGGAGATTGTTGGCAAGAGACACTGCTTCACATGACAGGTGTTGTCATTGATGGCAACTGAGACTATTCCACTCATCCGCATAACATAGCTTGTTCATACCAGAAGTCAGAATCAGAATTTATCTAAGTCTGAGTAGCTAGAAATAGATCATGTGACAGGGTCTGATATTTTGTTTCGGATCTCTCCAGTGGTAAATTAGAGTTTGTTGCAGATCTAAAGGAGTCATAAGGATTGTTAGGGTAATCTAAATCCATAATTTTAACCTCTGGTGATGAAGGACTCAAAAGTTAGTTGCATCTGAGTATGGGGTTACAGTTTGACAGTGCAGACAATAGAAGAACATGCCGACCTTGTAATTGATCTTGGTTCTAGATAAATGGAAGTTGTCAGTTGGATGATTTGTGATGATCAGTGATAGTGGCCGACATGATTAATGATTTATGAATGCAATTTTTGGTCTGCGTTACAAGTTATGCATGGATTTAGCCGACAAAGTAGAATCTTCAACAAATTTCTAAGTGTTCTCAAACTAACTGACAAGTGATTGAATATCATGATGCAGATATATATAGCCAATGAAGTTAAGTGATTTAGAAGTGTGTGTGTGATGTAATGATGGAATAAGTGCAAAAAGGGTAGAGATCTAAAGTTTAGATGTTAGCAAAACAATAAACAGGGTAGAGTAAGGATGAAGTGTATCAAGTCAGTAATCCGTGCTTAACCAGAACTGAATCCTTGCATTGGTAGATGCTAATTATCATTTCAAACTCATTGTAATCTTCTTTCTGTAGGCAGTGAGCCTTCTTTTGAGTAGTGAGCTCTAGGCAGTGAGCCCGAATGCATGTGCATTCCCAATTGTAATACTTTTAACAGAGTATAATCCTTGTGGGTTAATCCCCACCATGGTCTTTCCCTTAACCAGGTTTCCACGTCAAAATCTCGGTGTCAATTGTGTTAATTATGTTTCTGCTCATGTGTTATTGTTTTATGCTTTAATGTTTACATTGTTAATCTATTTGCAAGTTATGAAAGAAGATTAAAAGGAAAGAAAGTTTAATTCTATGGGACAACTAATTCACCCCCCCTCTCAGTTGTTTGACCTAATTCCAATAGAAAAAACTATAATAGTGATGACATAGACTAGTTTGGAGGCTACAGAGGAGGTAGAGGCCATAGAAGAAATCAAAGGAGGGAGGATGCTACATGCTTCAGTTGCAGCAGGTTAGGAAATTTTTCCAATGAATGTTGGGCTGAAAAGAAAACATAGTGTTCCTTTTGGAATAGCATAAAGCACAACTTATTTTCTTGTTAGAGAGCATAACAATACTTCTAGAATGCACAACCATAGTCTAAGAGTGATGAGTTACAAAAAGGAGCAGGGATCATAAGAAGAACACCGAAAGACCAAGGAGCAAGAACTTGCTAGAAGAATAATAGAGAGGAGAAAAAAATATCTTCAACTAAATCCACAAAAGAAGAAGAATACTACGAGAGAAGTACACCAAAACATACCGAAAAGGAGATAAGGAAGAAGAAGGGGAAAGCTGCGGTAGTAACAAGACAAGGAACCAATACCATAAGGCATTATGTCACTTAGATAGAGTAGGAAGACAGTGAGGAGAAGGAAGAATTTGTTTCGACAAAGAAACAACATGAAGAAGTGGTGAATGAGGTTAAACAAACAATCAGGAAGGAGCAAGAAAAGGAGAATCAATACAAGCAATATTTCATTGAAGAAGAAGTGGATGCTCTCAAGCAGCTAGCCCAATTGACACAACAACACAGATTGATTGGCAAACTAAAGCAATTCTCTAAGTATTGGAACAAGGAACAAGGTCAGAAAGGTCAACTCTAGAGGATGGGAAGGAT
This sequence comes from Cunninghamia lanceolata, assembly GCA_027924645.1. NCBI lineage: Eukaryota > Viridiplantae > Streptophyta > Pinopsida > Cupressales > Cupressaceae > Cunninghamia > Cunninghamia lanceolata. The sequence goes on along the minus strand of BSBN01001031.1, from coordinate 1,549,631 downwards.
AGACAGAGAATGGAAGACAAAACCATTGATGGTGGATGTTCATATCAATCACAAAAAGGTCTGGAATGTCATGATAGATTTGTGAGAAGATATCAACATGATCACAAAGAAGTTGTGGGAGTAGTTAGGAAGACCTAAGCTATCAGAAACTACTTACAACATAATCTTGGTAGATGGATCTAACATGTAGACAATGGGAACATGGAAACAAGATGAAGTAACTTGATGGGGATTAGACATGTCTTAGATTTTATTGTGGTAGCCATGAAGGATTAAGGAGAATCCTTTAATGCACTTTTAGGCTTGAGATGGTTTGTATATGCAAATGGTGTCATAGACTCCTAAATAGAAGAACTATCATTTGCCAATGAGAACAAAGTTGTCAATATCCCCCTGGGTTCATCAATGGAGGAAGCATACATAGAAGAAATCAATCAGGATGAATACAGTGATAAGGATGCAAAGAATTTGTATACAATCACAAAGTTGGATGTAGAGGAGACAATAAAAGATTCTAATTCTAAGGGTGAAGTGGAGATAGAGGATGATCAATGTAGTACAGATAGTGAGGAGGTTTTGGAATCTTGGATGAGAGAAGAACCAAAACTGAAAACAAGGAAAATGCTTGGTTACTAGAGGATATTCACAATTAGGATGAACAAAGAAGACATCGCAATCCTTCGTACTTCATTAGAACTCACTAGAGATTACCTGCAACACACTTAAGGAGGATAAGGAAGATATGGAGCAAAGATCCCATCGAGTAAGTCACATTTTGAAAGTAATTTGACATATCAAGTTGCCTAGGTTTTTAGGTGTGTAGGACCTATGTAAATACCTAGCAGAAATGGAGATAGTCTTTTCAGAGGAGGAGATAAGATTACAGGATACACAACACACATTGGTATGCAATGCTGCAAATTGGTGGAACACACACAAAGAGAAAATTGACCAGTGGTCAGCATTCAAGATACTCATCAAAACAAGATATTTGTTAGAGGAAGGAGAATATGACATAAAACCTAAGTATTCAGGTCAGACTCCCCACATGAACATTTGTCCATGTGTACAATGGTATAGAAAGGTAGAAATGAATATAATGAGGCATTGTATACCCACTTATTTTATTGGACACTATCACCAATTGCACAGACATGGTATATTAATCAAGAATGGAGGAAAGAAACTAGATACTGGGAAGAGTTGCAATAAGACTTCATTCATAATTTTTCATTTTTTGATCCAGACAAATACATACAGACAACACTCATTAGAATCAAGGAGATCACTTTTCAACAAGATGCGAAGGAAGAATAAGCCATACTAGAACATAGCCTGTTTCCAACAAAAATAGAAGGCATTTGGAAGGTCATTGAATGGATGAATCAAGAATCATATTTGAAGAAACTCAAATGCTACAGAACATCACAACATGAAGAAGAAGAAGATAAACAACCAAAAATAAAAGTAAAACAAGGTGAAAGAGAACTGGCATAATCAACAAACATCAAGGAAAATTACTACAACAAGCCCATCCGATAAGGGAAGAAAACATTGCCAAAGAGGGAGATCCAAAGGCAGCCAAGATATGAGACTATTGGGATGAGAAGGAAGTGGAAGAAGTACTAGAAATTTTGTCTGAGTATGATGATCTATTCCCTAGGAAGTTCACAGAGATGAGGAGAATCAAGGAAGAAGCTGGGATAATGAAAATTCAACTAAAGGAAGGATACAAACCAATCAAGAAAAGGCCATATTAGATGAATCCAAACATAAAGAGAAAAGAAAAAATAGAACTTGACAAGATGCTAGAAGTAGGGATTATAAAGCCAATGGAGGAAGTAGAGTGGATCACCCCAATGGTAGTACAAAATAAGAAGACGAGAAATTAGGATTTGCGAAGACTACAGAGAACTGAACAAGGCTAGTATTCATGATCCTTTCCCTACACAATTTACAGAGGAAATCCTGGAGTCAATTGTCGATAGGGAAATCTATTCTTTCACTGATGGGTTCTCTAGTTATCACTAGGTAAAAATTATAGAGGAAGATCAACCTAAAACAACATTTACTTCTGAATTAGGATCTTTCATATATACTGTCATGCCTTTTGGATTGAAAAATGCACCTGCAGTATTCAATAGAATCATGGTCAATGCATTCAAGGAGTTTATACATGATTTTCTGGAAGTCTATTTGGATGATTGGACTATATTTGGACTGGTCAAAGATCACACACAAGCATTGAGATTGATGTTGAACAAGTGTAGGAGCTTGTAAATTTCTCTAAACTTGAAGAAGTGTACTTTTGCAATACCATTTGGAACACTATTGGGCCATATCATATGTAAAGAAGGATTGATGGTTGATCCCCTAAAAGTTGCCATTATTCAAAACATGCTGCCACCTAAAACCACATCTGATGTTAAAATATTCTTAGGGTACGTTTGTTAGGAGTTGCATGTAGAAGATATTAATTAAATGCAAATAAAGATTAAACAAAGGAATGAAAAAATAAATAGAAATAATAATAGCGAGAGATAATTTTTAATGTGGTTCACCCAAACTCGGGCTACATCCACTAACAGAGAGTCTAATATTATTATCCAACAAATCAAACTGATTACAACCAACAATCCTTGCAACTCAATACCACTGCAAATGCTACAATACAATATCTCAATGGAAACCCTAACCCTTAGCCCTTGGACCCCACAAGGGATACTGCCCCTTGACCCTATCTTGGGGGCGCTGCCCCCAAACCCCTATTAAATAATTTGGGGGGAAACTACACCTATAAAAGTGGGGAAAATTTAACCTCCAAGTCTGAATAGGCTCCATATAACAACAACGCTGGTTACCACCAAAAATTTATCAAGAGATATGCAACCATCTCCACACCTATAGAAGAACTACTAAAGAAGAAGTAGGGAAAGAGTATTACCTCGAATGAGCAGCATCAAAAGGCATTTGAGATTCTGAAGCAGAAGATAGTAGAAGCACCCATACTCATATTTTTAGATTGGAAAAACACATTCCATGTTCATGTGGATGCATCATGATCTACAGTAGGAGCAGTACTAACCCAACCAAGAGGTTCTAAGGATCACCCTATAGCATTTGCAAGTAGGAAACTGTCAAAAGAAGAGAAGAGCTATACCACAACTGAAAGAGATGCTCTAGCAATGGTATATGCATTACATAAGTTCAGACATTATGTCTTGTCAACACCTTTTGTGTTTTATACTGATCATAAACCATTGAAATACCTACTCAACAAGCCAATCATTCAAGGAACAATTTGTCAGTGGCTACTTTTGTTCTAAGAGTTTGAATTCTCAATCATAGTCAAACTGGAGAAGTATAATCAAGGACCTGACTATTTGTCTAGAATTGAGACAGGAGAAGACCCGAAGGAACAAGAAGAGGAACTACCTAGTGCAAATCAGGGATAACTTTAAGGAACCCCCCCTAAAAAAACTTATAAAATCCTGGCGAATCCTATCTAAGTACTATAAATTTCCTGGCGAATCTTTCTTTTTTTTTAAAAAAATATTAATATTCTTGGCGAATCTACACATATTTTAGAAATTGCTAAAAAATCCTAGCGAATCTTAATGAATAATTAGTAAAAAAAATAATTACAATGGCAAATCCTAGCGAATAACCACTAAAGAAAATAATTAGAATGGCAAATCTTTCATTTAAAAATTTGCATAGTTGATCCATGCAGTCCCCCTATATATATTTTTATTTTTTGTAATGTTGAAGTAAGGGCCTCAAGGTGGTAGCCACCAGCGAGATCAAGGGATAACGCCCTTGAGGAGGTCAAGGACTGGGTCTAACCATAGAAATTTAAATATTTAAAATTCTAACTTAATTGATTAATTATAAATAAACTCTATATTTAACCCATCTCTCTAAGGCAATTTAAAATGATAAACTAATTCAATAGAATAATAATAAAAAAATTCATTACACTAGCCCTTAAAAGAATTAAGGGAATAAAATATAAGTCCCTTCATATTTGAAAATAATAAATATTTAAAACTGCATGGAATAATAAAATCCAAAAATAAATAATTATTTATTTCTAAATCTTAGTCAAATACTATCATGATTACAAGCATTAATAAAATAAAAATAATAATAAAGCACAATACTCCATTAAAAGCTCAAGTTAGCTACATTTTAAAACCATGGAATAATAAAATCCAAAAATAAATAATTATTTATTTCTAAGTCTTAGTCAAATACTATCATGATTACAAGCACTAATAAAATATAAAAAATAATAAAGCACAATACTCCATTAAAAGCTCAAGTTAGCTACATTTTAAAACAATAATAAAGCACAATACTCCATTAAAAACTCAAGTTATCTACATTTTAGGAGCTAAATATGAAACTTCTATTATATTTAAAACTTGCTAAAACAACAAACTAGTGTACAAATACTTTTCTTTCTACCTAATCCTTTCATTTTTCCTAATTGTTTTGCTGTAGAATGATTTTTTAAATGTGAATCTTGAGAAACCCATTTCTCACCTACTCCATTTTGATGGGCTTCTCTGTTTATTTTGTTTATCTCTGTTATTGATTTTGTTTATTTGCAAGAGGTTAACATTATTTTTAAATGGTTTTTTTATTTGAATTGATGTTGGCATTATTGCATGTTGCAGGTTAAATATGAGGGGGGAGATTTAAAAGTTTCATATTATTTCCATGGCCATGCATGATTCTAGATGAAGGAGGAGAAATTATTTATTTATTTATTTTTATTGCAAGGATTTTATTTTAATTTTTATATGTATTTTAAAAAAAATTAAAGAGAAGGATTTTAATTCTTTTAAAAAATGCAAAATAAAGAATACATGTTTCTACATTTTCTCTTAAAAATTTTAAGAGATAAAAAAAACATAGATGTTTCTCTTTTAAAAAGAGTTAAAACATATTTTTTGTTTTAAATATGATGATAAGAGGGATTAGGGCCAACATGCCATAACCAAAATGTTACAATTTTTTTTAATTTATTTAATTTTGTTCTCTATTTTTTTTTCTTTATTTTCATAAAACTAAGATTTTTTTATCATAAATTTAATTTCAATCTAAAACTGGTAATGAAATCTGTAAATGTAATTCTGTGCATAAATAACAATATGTTTATCAAACTAAACTAAACACTAAATCAAATTAAAAATGAGTAAATTTGCAATTATATTTTGTCTGTGTAGGGGCCTTTGTGAGATCTGGATCAACAAACTGGTACTGGTATTGGATTTGGAACTATGCCTGAATCTGCGAGCGGGATCAACTCCAACTGATCACTAACATTATAAACAGGTTCTCGATCAATTGTTCACAATGAATATGCAACTAGAAGGGATGTTGTAGGCTATGTTGCCTATCCTCTACTCGTGATTATGCTCCTGTGGTTGGATTTTTCTTTCCATGCCTAGTACCTTAGCGTAGGGTTTATTATGACTTTCATTTTACTTAGGTGGGAAAGAAATTATGGGCCTCACCAAGCATTCTAAAAAGCATATACTTATGGCCCCCAGAATTAAATAAGAGTTGTGAGATCAAATTCATAATCAATGGTAATAAACAAAAGTCATACTAAAAGCAAAAATAACCCTAAACCTACATAATAATTTATTAGTAAAGGCAAATATTGTCCCAAAATTAATGGTGGGAATATAATATTACTAGCGAATATGATTAAGATGTATAATTATATTATAAATTATTGGCAAATCATATTTAATCATGCATCATTTACATGGCGAAATAATTCAACTTATTAGTTTAAAATAATAATGCTTTGGTGAATTAATTAATACTAATTATTTTTTGTAAAAATGGGGCGATTTAGTCCCCTTTGTAGCCTAAACTATTCGCCATTTTTGGAGGCCTCTATTTCAACTATTCACCAATTGGTGAAGATTTGCCACTAAAAAAATTTGTGGTGCAAATCTATTCAGACTAATTGCGGTACTAAAAGAACTGGAAGACATAACATACCTACTGGCTACAGGAGAATTTCCAACAAAAATGACATCACAAGAGAAACAAAACCTAATGCGGAAGTCATTCCCTTACACAATAATTGAAGAAGAGATACAAATCTGAGGAAAAGATCACATCATCATGTGGGTAGTGTATGAACATGAAATAGAACAAATTCTAAGGGAAGCTCATGAAGGGATAGTTAGAGGACACAATGTCGGAGACATAACAGCAAGGAAAATCAAACTAGTTGAGTTATGGTGGCCTACATTTTTCAAAGATGCAAAGAGATATGTAAAGAATTGTGATGTCTGTTAGAGAACAAGAAGACCTACTACAAGAGATAAAATGCCATTCAGACCAATTTTAGCATAATTACCTTTTCAGAAACGGGCCATTGACTTTATTGGACCTATAAATCCACCGACAAAGCATTCTAAAGCTAGATTCATCATTACTGGAGTAGAATACCTAACTAATTGGGTTGAAGCACAACCAACAAGAGACCGCACAACAAAAACTGCCACCAAGCTCATCTATGAAATTATAATTACCAGATTTGGCTATCCATTAAGCATAACTAGTTATCAAGGAAAGCATTTTGTAAACAAGGTGATCTGAGAGCTACTAGACAATTTCATGATAAACCACAATAGGAGTTCACCATATCATCCACTAGCAAATGGAGCAAGTGAATCCTTGAATAAGATCATTGGAGTAGCATTGACAAAGATGTACAGTGGGAATTAAACATATTGGGATCTGAAAATACCTGTGGTACTATGGGCATATAGAACAACCTTCTAAAGAACCACTAAGTTCACTCCTTGTGAATTGGTATATGGACTAGATGCTACAATACCAGTACACTTCATATTACCAAATTTCCAGACATCAAGGACTCTCAAACTGGGTGAAGAAAAATCTCACACAGAGGATTGATGAACTGGAAAAACTAGATGAGGATAGATTGATGGTAGCATATAATATGAACTTGGAAAGAAACAAACAGAAAGATTGGCATGATAGAAACTTGAGGAATAAGACATTCAAGGAAGGTGACTTGGTACTCCTATATAACAACAAGTTTAAGAAGAAAGGAAAATTAGAGACAAGGTGGCTAGGACCATATTACATTGAAGAATTTTCTATAATGAAATAACTTGTACAATAGAAGAAGATGATATGAAATATGCTGCAAATACTTGATAATAACTAAAAATAACAGGCCACTTTGAGGGGGCAAACCTCCAAATATCTCCAATGAGAACACAATTCACCATATGATGATGAAATAAGACTCACACCCTCCTATATATACCTAATTATGCTTAGGATGAATAGACACACCCCTATATAAGCCCTAGGCTGACCTAACTAACGAAATAATAATATAATAATGATAACATGACTTAATTAATATAGCCACAAGCTGACTATTCATAACCTGATGTACACCAACATTAAGGGCGTAGCATGCTTCCCTCTTCAAAGAAGCATTGTCCCCAATACTAATCAAGTGTAGATTCTTTTTGAATGAACTCCTCTTCGTCCCATGTGGCCTCTTCAATTGGTAAATTCTTCCATTGGATGAGATACTCAGTGACAACTCTATTCCTCAGCTTCTTCATGCATGTTTGATGAATGCACTCTAGTTCCAAAATGATTATTCCTTCTTCATTGAGCTCTGGTAACACTATCTTGGATGGACTTTTAAGTCTACTAACATTCTCCAAGATAGAGATATGGTAGAAAGGTTGTATGATTTTTGATTTACGTAACCTCAATTTGAAGTCTATGTTGTCAGTCCTTTTTGAACCTTTATGAGGCCCGTATAAATTAGGTTCCCCCTTGTGATCCAAAACTATAACTACTTTTCTGAAAGGTGAAGCAGGAATCTTTGGCTATTGCACTTTCATTGATAATAATTGAGCCACACATTTATCCACATCTTTTTTAGTGACATTTGGTGTGCACTTACCAATTGTGGATTCTTTGCATGTAAACCGCTTAGCTCATATTTTTATCCCCGGAGTAGAAGCACATGAATAATTCCTAGAAATTTATCTCAATTGTGCCCAAGGTAGTAAGCCATTGAACTCCCAAAACAATGTCTGCTCCATCCATGGGTATAGCAAACATAGGGCTATCTATCATGTAGTCTCCCATGGTTAGTTTAATACTACAACATTTCCCTAAACAATTGACTGTACCACCATCTGCAATCATAACCTAGAATTCAAGGGTAGGGTAGACAAAACAATTTAACTTTGCTCCTATTTGCTTGTTGATGAAGTTATGTGTACTCCTTGAGTCAATCAATATTGTCACTATTTGTTGTTTAAGGAAACCCCTTACCTTGAGTGTTTGTGGGTTACTAATACCTGATAGTGAATGACAAGAAATAGTTGGTTGGACATCTTCAGAGTCCTCTACCACCACCAATGGATCTTCTTCATCCTTATCTTCATCATAGGTAGCCTCAATGTAGAACTTCTTCTCATCACATTTATGTCCTTTATGATATTTTCCATCACAGTTGAAACATAACCCTTTGGCCTTTTTCTCTTCCAATTATTGAGGTGTCAACCTAATAGGATGAGTAAATAATGATGCAAGAGCCTTGTTAACTTCATTACTAGGTAATTCCTCCCTTCTATTAGCCAAAAATTTTTCCTCCAATTATCTTGCCATAATCATTGCTCCAGAGATAGAATTTGGACAGAACATGCGTACCTCATGTTGAATGTGATCCTTGAGACCACCCAAGAATAAATAATTCAAGTTCTCTGTAATTGTATCCACTCTTAAGGATAGATTTTGGAATTGCTGAATATAATCCTTAACTGATCCTATTTGTTGAAGTTTAGCAAGTTGGCTAAAGAAGTTGTTTGTCACACTATTGCTATATTGTGCTTGGAGTTCCTCTGTAAAAATTGACCATGAGATGGTGAGACCCTTTTTCCTTCGATGAGTACAAAGTCAATGATACCAAATGAATTGATCTAGTTCTAGATATAGGGAAGCCATCGTGATCTTTTGTCCATTTGGGATTTGATGTACTTCAAAAAAATTCTCCATTTGGTTTATCCATGTTAGAGTATCCTTGCCATCAAACTTGCGCATATCCACCTTTGGAAACAAATTCCTAGATCCCATAGGAGTATTAAAATTTGTGCCAGTATTAGCTGACGTGGAGGTTTCACCTTGGTTTCTTGAGAACTCCTTTCTTGGTTCATTCATATAGGCACTTAACATGCTTCGTATGATATATCTCTTATTAGGTCACACATATTCACCTTCATTGAGGAAATGTCTTCCTTGACCTTACTGATTTCCTCATTAGGATTAATATCCTCTATTGTTACCCCATCCTTATTAGGAGTTCCCCAGCGTGACAACATTCTTTTTGCCCCTTGTTGAAGGGCCTATTATGATCCGAACCAATAATTTTGAAATAAATCACACAAATGAAACCTATATTCTCTAAAATTTTTACTGTAACTTACTAGGGCCAAAATACCTCTCATCCAAAAAAATCTCCAAGAAATACGCAGATTTACAGGCTTCAGAGGGAATTTGTGGAAACCCAAATTTTGTAATAACTCACTTATTTTAGCTCCAATTTCTCCAAATTTTGGAATGTAGGCTCCTCTAGTATGTCTTCAAAAACCCAATAAAAATTAGGCTACAATTCAACCTGATGTGAGAGATATGTAGATCCCAAATAAATTGTGTAGAAACCTTAATTCTGCAATAATTTGCTCAATTCTGCTCCAATTCCTTTGAAATATGGACTGTAACTTCTTTAATATGGTCTTCAAAAACCCTTTAAAAATAATAATTTTTTTTGCTAAAATCTGAAAAGATATGCTCTTCCAAAAATTGTCTCCAATATTGAGAAAAAACCTTGCCTCTACAGTGCCAAGATCATGCTCTGATACCACTTGTAATGAAATAACGCACAATAGAAGAAGATGTTATGAAATATGCTACAAACTATTGATAATAACTAAAAATAAAAGGCCACTTCGAGGGGACAAACCTCCAAATATCTCCAATGAGAACACAATTCACCATATGATGATAAAATAAGACTCACATCCTCCTATATATACCTAATTATGCTTAGGCTTAATAGACACACCCCTATATAAGCCCTAGGCTGACCTAACTAACTAAATAATAATATAATAATGATAACATGACTTAATTAGGAGTTAAGATAGCCACAAGCCAACTATTCATAACCTGATGTACACCAATATTAAGGGCGTAGCATTTGCAGATTCTGGAACAGTCAACCTAAGAAACATGGAGGGAAAACTATCAGTCGAATATGTTAATGGTGTCAGACTCAAGAAATATTATCAACCAAAAAGAGACATGTCTTGAGGACAAGACATAAATTTGTTGGGGGGATGATGTTAGTAGGGTGCTTGGTAGAGATCAAAGTTGACTGGAGGAAATTGCACATGATGTGGAGGCCAGAAGCTGACAGAAGACAATGATGTTAAAAACTTAAATCTTGCAGCAATGTAAAATTTAGCAAAATATAGGAAATGCCAAAAAATGACAAGGAAACTGACCAAAAATTAAAACATTTTGGGTTTTTTTGATATTCACTGTTAGCAGGGTACTTGACAGAGATTAGAGTCAATCGGAGGAGATTGCACATGATGTGGAGGCTGGAAGCTGATAGAAGACACATCCATTGATGAAATAGATATAGTATATATATAGATAGAAGTAGTAGAATGTAAGTAGGTAAGCATGATAGGAGAATAGACATATATTCTGATGTAAGCAATGACATAGAAGTCATAGATATAACTATGTCAGAGGATGGATATTGATGTATACATTTGATTGCTAAGAAGGTGACTTGGTACTCCTATATGACAACAATTTTAAGAAGCAAGGAAAATTGGAGACAAGGTGGCTAGGACCATATTACATTGAAGAATTTGTAGATTTTGGAGCAAGCAAACTAAGAAACATGGAGGGAAAACTATCAATTGAATATGTCAATGGTGCCAGACTCAAGAAATATTGTCAACCAAAAAGAGATATGTCTTGAGAATAAGACATAATTTTCTGGGGGGGATGATGTTAGCAGGGTACTTGATAGAGATCAGAACTGACTAGAGGAGATTGCACATGATGTGGAGACTAGAAGATGACATAAGACACATCCCTTGATGATATATATATATATATATATATATATATATATATAAGTAGTAGAATGTAAGTAGGTAAGCATGAAAGGAGAATAGACATATATTCTGATGTAAGCAATGACATAGAAGTCATGGATATAACTACGTCGGAGGATGGATATTGATGTGTGTGTGTGCGTGCGTGTGTGTGTGTGTGTGTGTGTATATATATATATATATATATATATATATATATATAAGTAGTAGAATGTAAGTAGGTAAGCATGATAGGAGAATAGACATATATTCTGATGTAAGCAATGACATAGAAGTCATGGATATAACTATGCCGAAGGATGGATATTGATGTGTGTGTGTGTATATATATATATGGAGTCTGTCGGTATTGGGTAATTATGTGTGCTATTTTATTATGATGTATATGTGATGTTCTACTCTATTATTCAGTATGTTTTGCTATCAATCTCCAGCTACCTGACTGGAGTATAACCGGACCTCTAGACTAGTATCCCTATACATTTCTTGCTAGTATTCACCATATCAAGAACATAATGAGGAAGCCAAAAACACAACACTTAGACAAAATTCACAAAATGGGTAAGGACTTAGATAAATATTACAATATTTAGATTGGGTCCCGACATTGGCTCTAGTTGGGGATGTGTGTCTCTTGTAGGCACAATGAGAATCCAAAAAAATTCTTTAGGAGTAGACCACAAAATGGGAGAAACAATAAGGGGGACTATAAAAATAACACTTCAACATGACAAACTAGGGTCACAATTGTACATAAACAAAAACACAAAGGAACAAGATGTACAAGTCAAAGTACCTCAGTAGTTTAGGAAAAGTAATCCTTATGATGCTGACAATGAACTGGTAGATCAATGAATTCTCCAATAAAACTCTTGAGATGGTACACATTGTGACCATACTCCTCTACAACTTCATATGGACCAAGCCATAAAGGATCAAACTTCCCATGCTTTCCTTTGTCCTTTGATCTAGAATTCCACATGAGGACCATATCACCAACTTGGAAGTTTCTTTGAAGTTCCCTCTTGTCAAATAGATGTTTCATTACTTATTTCTATGACATAATCCTATCATGTACAACTCTCCTACTCTCATCTAATTCTATTAACTCCAATATTCTTTGAGAGATTGTACCATCTTCTTCTTCAATATCATGCAATAATTGATATACCAGCAACTCTAAGATGATTAGAATTTTGGCTTCCAGTCCAAAGACTAGTTTAAATAGATTCTTACCAACATCTTGTGTTGGAACCTTCCCTACAATAGCTTTATTATGCCTTATTCTCTAATGGTTGATAGGGTTTATGGTTTTAGATGCATAATCTTCAGTGTTTAAAGGGTTGAGGTTTATATTTTTGTAAGGGTTTATTTTTGCACAGTGACTTGTTGCCTTGTCATCACTAAATTGTTACCACTTGATCCCCTTCCAGCCTGTGAACTTTACCAACCCCACTTATTGTGTACTTCTTGTTATCTTTTCCCAGCCCACTAGTTATATCCTTTAGTCACATGGTCCCCAAGCATTTATCTTGTTGAAGCACTTTGATATGTGGTGGTATATCATTCCATTGTAGGAGCCCTTCACATTGTTGTTTCCATAGTGGTCCCCCTTTCCACCATTGTGATGTGCCATATTGTGTTGCATTTCCAATTGTTTGTTGTGTAGTATTCTGAGTCATCTTTTTCAGACTTATGTTGGTGCAACATTATTGGTTGTTTTCCCTCGACTTGTCTACTATGTCACCAACTTGTTTGATGAACTAAAATATTGTTAGACTAATGTCATTTGATTAATAAGTGGAAAATCATTATTATATCATGTCAACTCTTCACATCATAGACTTACATAGTGGTCTCGGTCTCATCTTCACGATGTGTGATAGATGTCAACTTTTTTCAAGCTTGATCTATAATCTATTATTTTGCTTGATGATAAAATGTGGACCTAGTACTTTATCACTCACTAGCATAAGTGTGATGTGGCACTAGTTATACCTTCTATAAGATTAGATGTAGATTTATGATTAGGTAGAAAATCAAAAGGGTGAGAGGTGGTGCCTAAAGTGGAAGGTCATAGTGTATAAAGGACATGTGGCATCTCCCTATTGCATTGCAGAGGTGTTTTGCATTGTATTTTAGAAGGTGGGACCTGATGTGCAAAGGGTGACTTGAGATGACCATTGATCTTGGTAGGTGAGATGATCTTCTCAATGTTAACAGAATCCCAATTGTCAAAATGGATGCTTGGTCATTAACTAGTCACAATGTCACTTGTGCCTATGTCTTCTAAATACACCTCTTATTGGATAAATAAATGGCAAGTTCCTAGCTGGTTCAAATATAGGGGAATAGACAAGGTGGGAACATGTCAAGCCTATTTCATGTTGTGGACCTAGTAGATCTCTTGTGGCCTCGATGATGACATGTGCTAGATATTGATCTCTCTCAATTGTAACTATCAACAGTTAGGTACATGACAAAATTGAAGGGGTTAAGGCCCAAAGTGTTAGCTAAAATGCCTTTGTGATCATTTGTAGAGAGGAAGATTAAATTGAATTGACCCACAACCAAAAAATTGTGGTGATGGTATGAGGGCATCCAATTTGATAATCTAGAACTATGAATGTTGTGTACTTGGTAATCAAAGGGAGGTCATTTCCATTAAAAGTAAGCATCAAGTTTAGCACTAGTATCGATATGATCTAGAGTACTCTGAAGAAATGTGTGAGTCACTTGATGATAAATCTAACATATCGAATAGGAGGAGGCATAAAGGACCCCTGTGACATTTACATGACAATGAACATTTTCTCCCAAATAAGGTGGAGCTCATTGGTACATGCCTCACACCATATGATTAGACTTGGTAAGTAGCACTTCCCCTTTTGCATGTGTGCATTTCCATTTTCACACTCTGATTGGAGATCCAGCTTGATTTATGCATCTATTTCACACACGTGGATTCTGGTTCCGTCCTTTCTTCAACCTTATGCTTATCTCGTTTCCCCTATTTAAGGATGAGGTGGTTGTGTTCATCATCAAATTATTGTTGTAATAATGAAATCCTTTTGTGGCATGCTTAGCTATGGGAAGAAAGGATTTCATATGAATTCCTGATCTTGTCTCTTATGATGTTTCCCTTCCAATTATTTCTATTTTCTTCCCTTCCTCTTTTGGAAATATAGATTTATTATATTATTCTACTTTCTCTATAACGACTTTTGAAGAGAGGAGGCTATGGCTAGAGTTGTGGGTTATTTCAAAGAAACCCACTACAACATGTTGTATGTATCCTAATGATAAGTGTGAGTAGACTTTGGCAAAGGAAAATAATGAGTTTCTTTTTTGTTGCATGTTATTTTCTAATGCATGTCCAATTGTAGTAGGATCATACCCTGTGCCTCAAAGAAAGATTATGAGAGCACAGTAAGATTTCCATGCCCTAATTCAACACCCTATAGATCACATAGTTAGAGATGTAGTTGTTGTAATTGTGTGGTAGCATCCTTAACCCGTAAATTTTTCTCTTATTTCTTCTTCAAGATCTTTCCTATAGAAGATGCTACTTGAACGTGGTGATGCTAACCCTAAAAGTTTTGTTGCTACAACTCCCCTCTCTCCTTTTTTCTAACAAGCATAAATATGGAACAAAGCATGAATGGGAAGATAGGGTTTTCCTACCATTTTGTTTTAGAAATCCCTATCATGTGACCACTCCATGAACACTAGAAGGACAACACACCCAATTTGTGTACTCAAGTGGGGATGAACTATTTTGCAATTTATATTTGTATATGAGAGTGACAAGTGTCAATCATCTGCATGAGATTAGCATTGTCCTCTTCTTTAAATAGGATTTATTTCTATTGAATAGGGTCCAGGTTTTTGGAATTGGATTGGGAAAAGGATCATTATAAAAAATGTTCAATTGAAGAAATAAATAAAATCCCTTATTGTACATATCTATCTCAAATCATGTTTTGCTATGATTTTTATAAGTATGTGTTTGCTAATGCAATTGTCTCCTCTTCTATGTGATTAATCTTGAAGAAAAAACTATCAAGGATAGTTTAACCTTAACCTACACATTTGTTGCATGTGTTATCAATTTCTACTAGTACATGGTCAAGGAGTCTGGTAAAACTTTTAAAATTAATAACAAGATTGGTTATGTTGTAATAGGGTAACTACGAATGCATTTGATAAATCTTAGTCATTGGTTTTGTGTTATTGCAAGACATTAACACCTAGATTAAACTAGCAAAACATTAATGTTAAGATGAGGTTGTAACACTATTAACATGATTCTATTTTCTGATAAGGCACCAATCATTTCCTCCATCCATTTCTAATTTTGTAGGATCAAATCATGGAATCCCTTTAAAGTACAAATTATTCACTTACTACATTAGTGAATTAAATTTTATGAAACCTTACTACATCCTATTAAACCTTTTATCTGCTTGTCACTGCAATGAGTCCATTGTTTCCCCATAACATCTAGTGAGTATTGGTAGGGATCCCCCTAGGTTTTGCAAAGCCTAAAGTGCAAAAGAGGTTCTCTTTACCTCTTGTTTATTGGCCTTTTCTAGTCTTTTATTTGATCATAGGTTTTGTCCTCTAGTTTTTCTATTAAGGAAAATACCTTAGAGCCAAAGGTTGCAAGACAAAACACCAACAACTTGCTTTTAGGTTATTCTATTAGCCCATACTATATACTTCAATTTATCATCCCACTTATTCTTATTTATATCTAAAATTCTTGTTGGATTTAGCTTGTCCATTGCTTTGGGGATGAGTGAAGCAGGCCAATCCCATACTTAGAACACATGTTTGAAATATCTTGGGATTTGAAACACATATCATTATTAACAATAATACTTGTAAGCACACCAAATATAGTAATTATGTTACTCATTAGGAACTCTATTACCACCTTGGATTTAGCATTGCAAGTTGGGATTACCTCAACCCACTTGGTGAAGTAGTTAGTAGCTACAAGGATCCAAATGTATTCTTTACTTGATTTTTCTTGAATCTCTTCTATAAAATCACTCCCCCATTACTAAGAAGGAGCTTCAATTGTAATGGACATGAGGGGGAGAATGCATGCAAACTTTAGCTTACCCAAGAACCTTTGACAAGCATCACATTTTTTTACTATTTCAGCAACATCTTTGAATGATTTTGGCCACCAATATCCTACTCTAAGGGTCTTGTGCATGGTGGTCTTAGTCTTGAAATTTCCTCCACAAAATCCTTGATGACATTCATTCATCACCCTACCTGATTTTTCTTGATCTTGGCATTTGAGTAGTCCATCACATGATTCATCTACATTAAATCATTTTGTACTAGTACATATCTTTGGGACTACAATTTGATTTTTCTTTGCTAATTTTCATTCATTCCAGGGTGAAAACTCATATTTTAAAAATAAATACTACATTCTTGTACCATGGGTTGCCTTTCTAATTAAAAAACCTAAAAGAACAACTAGAATCTACCTCATTTATCTCTATTTCTTCCAAATTAGCATCTATTATTATTTTGGTTAGCCCTTGACCTTTGACCAACTTAGTAACCTGTAACTCCATGTCATACTCTTGGATCTTATTAATCCATCTGTACCTTCTACCTAAAGCTTCTTACTAAATGAGTATGTTCTTTACTATTATATGTGACACATATGCAATGATCTTTACACCCATATGATATGACCTAAAAAATTTATGGCCTTTAAAAGGGTGTAGGCATGCTTTTCCACATTAGAGTATTTCAATTCAGTAGCTTGTAAATATTTTCTAAATAATGCAATATGTTTCTCAAATCCATATTTATTTTTCTAAACTAGGATAGTAGCAATGGTTTAGAAAGAAGAAAAGGAGAAGAGCTGGAAGGGATTAGAATAATTTGGGTTTTCCAAGACCAGTACTTCTTTTAGAGATTCCTTGATTTGTATGAATTCTTTAGCTGGTTCCTCACTCCATATAATCAGTCATCCCTTCTTTAACATCTTGGAGATGGCCTTGGTATTTTTATAAAAGTTAGGGATGAATCTCATGATAAAGTTCATTTTCTCAAAGGAGGACTATACACCTTTGAATGACTTAGATTAAGGAATGAGATCAATTTCTTTCACTCTTTTGAGATCTATCCTTACCCCACCTTTTGATACAATGTGTCCCAACAACTTACTCTCTTCAACACCAAATACACATTTCTTGGGATTCAAGAAAATCCCATACTCAAGGCATCACTCAAAAATTAACTCCAAATGCCTACAATGATCTTTTCTCTCCTTAGAAAATGTAGTCAAGTCATCTTGGTAAATGACCATGATTTCATCGATGAGGCCTACAAAGGCAGCATCAATTACCCTTTGAAATGTAGAACCTACATTTTAAATCCAAATGGTATTCTCTCATATACATAGGTGCCGCAAGGAGTGGTAAATGTTGTCTTGTCTTGTTTTGACTCCTTGACCATCACTTGGTTGTATCCTAAGAATCCATCCATCATAGCCATCATTTAGACCCTATTACTCTTTACAAGAGATGATCCATGTGTAGGAAGGGCTAGTTGTCCTTAAGAGACTTGATTTAAGTTTCCTAAAGTCCACACAAATCCTTATTTCCCCATTTTTCTTTCTCATTGGAACCAGGATCGACACCCATTTAGAGTGTTTGATAGGTTTGATAATGTTGGGAATTAAGGTGTCTCAACCTTGGTAATTCCTTGTATTATTTTCATTATATTTATTTATTCATTGCCTATGATGTAAATTAATTGTAAATTTCATATTGTCATTTTGTGGGATGTGGCACGGTGATGTGTCATCCTACATGGAAGATGATAACTTGTAATGTTGTCCTCACATGACGAGATAGGCATCCCACTTTGTGGTAGGAATATTCTACCATGTGTTAGCATCTTGGATGTTGTGTAAGGGAATGTTGACCGAAACGGTTATGACGGATTCTTATGACAAAGTTATGACATGTAAGAGTCTGAAATAGAAGCTTGTAAGATCTATAGGTGGAGACATGTGTCGAGGAGCATCTTTGAAAAAGCCATCTTTGGGTGCCCCAAGATGGACTATAACATGTTGTAAGAGAATATACTATTTATAGCCTATGTATGACAGATTCTCTTATAACTGTAAGTTATGACAGCTATGACAGATTCTATGATGGTCGTAAGAGTCGTAAGAGCATATGTCATGGCCCATTTTGGAAATAGGTGACCTCTTTGGGATGGGGTGTATGGACAAGTGTCAGATGCATCTTACAATGTTGACCAAGTGTCCATAGGCATGGGTTTTGGGCCATGAGGCCAAGTTGGATGCCCATTCCAAGATAGAGCTAATTTTGACTTGTATATTCTATATAAACAGGTGCTTTGAGGAGAAGTAGTATGTGATCGACAGGTACTGTTATGCTACCGGATTGACTCTAGACACGAGTTTCAAAGACTATTGAGAGCTTGCATTGCAAGTGTATTGTAAACCATATTCAATTTTGATAATACATTGTGCAGGTTTTCGAGTGTGGGGTTTTTCACCCGATAATGGTTTTCCCCACGATATATCTTGTCTCTCTTCTTCTATCTTCTTTCTGGTTCTATGTGTATTGCTGCAATATCTCTGTTATATGTTTCATGTTCTTGTAATTGTAAATATTAAATTGAATTTGCATAGCTTTCCCCTCATTAGATTAGTGTAGGAAGCAATTTCTGCACACCTAGCTTCCTTTCAGATAATACCTCCCTCTTTCAGTTTCATCAATTCTTTTTACATTTTAGGAGCAAGGGTTGGATTGATTATCCTTTGTTTATATCTAAAATGTTTTGCATTATACTAGAGGGGAATGATATGCTAAAATAAGTCATCCCTATAAGACTTTAATTCATCATAAGACCATGCAAAATATTTCTTGAATCTTTTTAGTAATGCAATAAGCACTTATTTTTCAATTGGCTTTAGCCTCATACCTATGAAAATCATTCTAGGTGTTGCTTTAGTACCTAACTTTACACCTTCAATGTTGTCTTCTTTAATTGGATTTCCCTTACTCCTATAGTAATCAACACTATCAAACATTATTTCCAATGCTACTAACCCTTTAGGAATGGTATTAGTTTTTAACTTAACTATCTCATTTCCAAACAAGGTTTCTTTACAATCCTCAATTTCAACCATAGGATACCAATCAATCAACTAGCTATCAAATTCATCAATACATATCAAAAATCTATATATCAATTGATTATCATCAAACACTTTCTAGTTGCATATGTTATGAGATACAATGGGTCTTGCAAGAACTTCTACACTATACTGACAATGAGTAGAAATTAATTTTAAATCAAAATTTGATGTTGAAACTACTAAGGCATCAACTTCTATATTTTATGACCTCTCTACTCATTCAAGGCCAATACTTAAAATAGTTCCAAAGTGTCTGAAACTTCATTTCTATATGTTTTCAATTTTTTTCCTTTATTGCATAAACATTCTTTACTTGCTGCACAACCAACTCTGAATCTCCATGAATCTTCAAGCATTTGATCCCATGTCTATGGGAAATATTCAATCCTAATATAAGGGCTTCATATTTAACAATATTATTTGTGTATTGAAAAATTAGCTTGAAGGAGAACTTTGATATTTCCCCTCTAGGTGAAACTAGGACAACACCTACACCTGAACCATTCTTTGGACATGCACCATCAAATAACATGGTCCATAAATCATTCATATCATGAGTAGGGGTGGGGAAAATGAAAATATTAGCATCTTCATGATCTTGTTCATCACAATATCTAATGAAATGGTCAATACTAGTATCAAAGAAATGTACTTCATCATTGGTCTTATATTGGTCTTCAACAATGTCCAACATCTTCTTTTCTCTATGTAACTTGAATTTTACTCCATGCAATGGAATGGTGGAATATGATAGGCCCATTTGTATACTACCTCCCATGGATGCTACCCACTTTCTAGATAACAACATACCCCACTTGGAAAGACAATCCACAATGATTATGTCGATTAAAAATGACTTGTCCATGTATGCAATAAGTTTAATAACAAGATTATTTAAAACTCCAATTACATTCACTTCTCTGGAGTCCATGGAAAAACATCTACAGTAGGAATTGGACAAT
Organism: Cunninghamia lanceolata; assembly: GCA_027924645.1. Classification (NCBI taxonomy): domain Eukaryota; kingdom Viridiplantae; phylum Streptophyta; class Pinopsida; order Cupressales; family Cupressaceae; genus Cunninghamia; species Cunninghamia lanceolata. The sequence continues at coordinate 1,529,229 of BSBN01001031.1, read as the reverse complement.
TGTAAACCTAAATCATTCATGACTTGAAGTGGCATGACATTTCTAGAAGCTCCTGAGTCTAACATGCAGTTATGGAGTAGCCATCCATTAATCCTCAAAGTGGTGTAAAAGGGATCCACACTTTGTTGTTTACTAGGGAAGAACCTAGGTAATTATAGTTTCTTCATCACTTTATCCTTTTCTACATCACTAGGAACAATGGCGAGCTAATTTGATTCATTAATAGTAGTGATGTAGGATAAAACCCTATCTCTCTGCTCAAGGATTTTAAGAAGTTCCCCTAATGGCACTAAAATTATGACTTGACTCATGACATGTGCCATGTCAATAGGGTTATAATTTTGAATGGGTATATTTAGTGGAATACTAACATCACTAGCATCATGAATGAAATACAAGAGTGGGCCACAGGGGGTAATATCCTTGCCTTTTGGTTCCTTCTTTTCTTTATCTTTATCTTGTTCTTTCACTAGATGGCATTGATCTTTCTTGGCTTTGTCATTTGAGTCTCTTGCATCTGGGATGTGAGCCATGGATCCTAATGGTATAACATGCTCTTGAGATTTAGGTACATAGTTCTTCTTTGTTTCCTATATGTTGTACTAGAATTTTCTTCTTTTCCACTACCTTCTTTGCAACATTATTGTCTCTTATTTTAATGTCTATCTTTTTCATTTCTATTGCAAGGGTTGCATCAGTTCTATTTGGTTTCTCAGCATAATTGTCTTATGCAAGTACTTGTCTATTTCTCATCTGATATCCACTTTGGACCTGCATTACTACTACATCCATGAGGACCTTTATGTCTTCATTTGATGGTTTGGACCTTTTATATCTTTGATGCATGAGTTACCTCAAATGTTCAAAGTCATGAGTGAGCAACTCATACTAGTGTGGATTTGTACTATGATCATACTAGAAGATATGATCATATTTATCATAGATGTCATAACTATCATCTTCATCCATTGGTTCATATTATTCTATATCAAGATAATCATTATATTCCTCACAATAATCTACACCACCCTCTTTATTAGGAAACTCTTCTTCTCTACTCATTGAGAGAGAAACTATACAATTTGATGAGTCATGAGGGATATAGAAAGATTTACACCACAATGCAACTTCTTGGAAGTTCATATAGTCTCTTCTTAGTGGATCCAGAGTTTCTTTTTCTAGTTATTTAAAATTTCCTTGCTTAGGGGACATCTATCTATCATTTTGTTGCAGTCTCTTAGACCAATCAATATTATATGGTCTATTACATGGAACCTTTTTCCTTCAAAATGTGTTGTTGCATTTTGTGGTGGTAGCCTTTTTCTCATTCCTTGCTACCTTATATGATAGGTCTTTCATAGCACCCATCAATCTATCTAGTTTTTCTTCAATAGTGAGAGGTTTACTTAGGATTGCTCTATTTGGTTGGGAGATCTTCACATATGATCTCTTAATATTTTTACCTAATGCCCTCATATTACTTTTAATATTTATTGTTGTGGTGTAGGATTCTGTCAAAGTTTGTGGATTTTTATCTTTTAAGCACTATCCAATTTTAGAGTCAAATGTGCCATAATAGAGGACCAAGCACATTGATTCATTTGGTCTTAGGTTTAGTGGCACCTTCCTCATTACATGATGAAATTGTTGTTAAAATACACCAACAATTCATTTACTCCTTTCTTGATGGTTGTAAGTTTAGTTATAGAAAATTTGGGATCAATTCTATCTCCATATTGCAATTTGAAAACACTCATGAACTCCTCCTAGGAACCAATATTGTTGTCTAAGAGACTTTTGTACCATTCTCTAGCACTTTTCCCTAATGAATGCATAAATAATTTCATCAGTGACATTAATGAAATATCTCAAGTGTTATTCCTTTGTAATTGCATTATTACCCTGAAATCTTGGCATTTCCCCTCTTATCTCATTTAGAGTCACATTAGAGAAATATGGGATACCAAAGAAATCTAGTTTCTTGTATCTTTGTGCTCCCAAAGGATACCTTGATAGAGGGAACCTTTGAACTTGTCTTCAGAATGTAGGTTAGAGATTTGATAAGTCACCAAACTATTGATTGAATTGCTACTATTTTTTATGTTGATTAGGAACATGGTGCACATGGTTTAAATTCCTATTCTACTAATTTTGTGGAATCTAATTGTAATTATAGTTCTTGTCTCCTCTATCTAATATGATCTAGCAAGTCTAATTCCTCATTGAGAATTATTTCTCTTTCTTTAGTATCTGAATGTACTGGTTGGTTAGCACCATGAAGATTAGTATCATGTTCATTTCTATGTGACCTAGTGGATAAAGTAGGATGTTGGATCAAAAAATAGGTTTCTATATTTTGATTTTGTATGCCAAATGTTCTCATGTGTGCATCTTGGGATCTATCCCTACTTCCTCTACCAATGAGATTATCATTTCTTTGAACTTCATATTCATTTCTACTTATCTTTCTATGTGTTCTAAGTATGTTATCAGTAGTCTTTTGATGTATATTGGTATTGGTTTCTCAAATCAATAAATGTAGTATTTCTACCAGATGTCCCTACATGATCTTGACCATTGGGTCTTGAAGTCTCACTAGGATTCATATCTCTCCATATATTTTGATAACTTCTTCTTTGTGTTGAGAAGTGTTATGGTGTAAAATTTCCCCCTTGGACTTTTACCTCCTAAGTATGATCACAATTATGATCATGCATGTTAGAAATGAATCTCGGAACAAAATGCCTCGAAACCCATGACAAATAGAACTTAGGGGACATCTTTGAGAGTAACCCTAACCCAAAATTGGTCCCTAGGCTTGGGTGTCTATGCCCTTGCCCTTCCCTATTTTGGCAGGGTACCAAATTTCAATGTCAGCAAAGTTACCATTAAGGGTGTTCCTTGTTATCATCTTAAGTTTGAATTATGAAATATTAGCAGGAATGCATATATAATCATGTTTAAGACTTAATTTGAAAACTAGAAGATGATTTTAATATTTCAACGAACTTATAGGGCATTCAAGATATTCATTGTGCTGCAGAGCAGAATTGTGTTGTCGTTGTGTTTGTTATTGCAGATTTGGCTTCATCTTCTCATGGCATGAAAGAGATTCAATTTTGTGAGAGCTACACCTCTGAGGTAATATCTATTTGTGATCCAATTTATCATTTTGATCATTACTTTTGCTTCTATCCTACAAGGACACACACTCTCTATCTAACAATAGTGTTGGAAAGCTTGAATGCCATTCTGGGGCTTGACTGAGGCAAGCTCCTAAACACCACAACCCCCAACCCCTCTCTTGTGATTGCAAGTGACAGGTGCAAGATCTCGTGGAGTGGAGTTGTAGAGGACTGTTATAGAGCATAAGGAATTAGGATCTAAAGAAAAAGGTAATAAATAGCTCAAAAAGGTCAAGGGCACCCACTCTTTTGACCCTTAGTTTCGTAGTGCCAAAAATCTCTAAGGTGGTTGCAGTTAGTAGAGAAAAAGATCCTGAAGCCCTCAGAAAAAGCAACACCTTGGGCTTGGGTGCCTGCTCTTTTTTGCCCAACTTTTTCATACTTTGAAACCCAAAATCTGGTATGTATTTGATCTGTATTGGTGCCTCTATGTGTGAGCTTTTGTCATGTTTCATCCATTTGTTTACGATTTTGCATAATTAGGGTTTTAGACCTAATCAGGCTAAGGTTTAATCAATTATTTCACATATTCCAAATTTCCTTATCATTCCAAGTGACATCCAACCTGATAGTTGAGTCTTCTTGTAGAAGTTGTGATTCAACTCAGTTAAATGTCCTTGAACGTATTGAGTGAAAGGAGGATCTAATCAAACTAGCAATCAATACCATCTTCCCTCTTTTCATTCATTACATTTTGGTAAACCTATGTTTTTTTTAACATTGCATCTTGCTAAATTTTTTAAATCAGATTTGCATTCATACATTTCATATTCATCATCTTAAATTTGAAACTATCACAAAAAAATTGAAAATTTTGAAAAAATCAAGCATCCTAGGCTTGCATTTAGGCATAGTTTGCACTATTTTCATTGCATTTCATCTAAATAATTTAAATATCTAATATCTATATCAGAGATGAGATAAATTACAACAATTCATCATTCTATAATCATTTACCTTGCATTTAATGCATACTTTATTTTCTAGGGTTTGCTTGAAATTTTGCATTTTTCATATAACCTAGTAATTCCAAAAGCTAGGGTTTGTAGCTAAAATCTTGTTTTAGATTTTACTACTCATTTTTAACACTCATTAAAATCTGTTTTTTGATGAAAACGTTTCATCATTGTGTATTCTTACATTTAGACTTCAAAATTTGCATTTACATATTGTGTATTTCAACAAAAATTAACACATTCATTCATTTTTCCTTAAAATTTCACTTGCACTTTGCATTGTAGAAGCTTTGCATAAAATCTGATCTGATTTATTTTACATCTTAAATCTGATTAGATTCCATTCATTCATCATTTTTCATACTTTCATGCCTTAATTTCTCTATTAGGGTTTAAAAAATCCTTGCATTTTACTACATTTTGGCTAATCTTTCATCTAGCATTGCAAGATTGGTGTGTTGTGATGTTGATATTTCTGTGTTTGACATATGAAATCCTTTTCTATATATCTAATTTTGATAGTTTCACAAATCTCATGGCAACATACCCTCTGATATTAGATGATCTCACTAAATTCATCGATAATAATACATATGTTGCATCATTTAGTAGAAATGACTTCAATATGTTAGCTGAAGCTCTAGATTACTTTATCTCTATTGGACATTCCACTATGTCTCCTATTGCTACCACATGTGATGATAACTTAGTTTTACCTTATGATCTCTCTCCCAAAGTTGCTCCCACTTATGAGGACACTTTAGCACAAGAGGATGAATTCATTGCCACAAACCTTAACATCACACCACCATCTTTTCATTCCAATGCTCTCTTTGGCCAAGATGAAGCATTAATGAATGAAGAAACCCCTCTAACAAAGAACATTCCATGGATAGATAATGAACATTCATCTAACAATAATAAAAATTCTCTCGCTACCATAGTGCATGAAGCCTCTATGGATCATCCTATCGATTTTCCTCCTTTAGTTGAATATTCAAGTACTTTGGACATCACTAAGAAAGTGAAGACCCTTGATCTCCCTCCTTTGGTTGAATGTTCAGGTCCCTTGGATATCACTAAGGATGTGAGAACATTGGATACCTCTCCTTTGGTTGCATATTCCTTGAACATCACTAAAGATACAATCACCAACAATTAGCCTCACAACACCTTGCCTTACCTTCATTCCTATGCTCTCTCTTCAAAAGTTGCAGCACTAGTGGATGAGGAAAGGTCTCTCACATTAAACCCCTTATGGATGAATGTCAAGATCACTTAAAACAAATCAATTCTTCCACCTCCTAAGGGGATAGTGAATAAGTGTACTAATGCTAATACAATATCAACAAGACCAAAACTACATGCGAGATATCCTAAGCTGATAGACAAGGATTGTCTGCCATGAAATATCCCATTGAATCAGGTAAGTATTTCTCCTTCCTTCAGCTACACTCAATTTAGCTCACCTATTCTAGTTTCTCTCAAGGGTGGCCTCCTCCTAGATATATATGTTGTTAGCATCATGTTGTGTTCCCCCGTGATGTGTTATGTGTTATTTAGGTCTCCTTGGATGACCCTTGATACTCTTGTAAGGTCAAGGATACTAGGAGACCACCTCTATTGTGATCATTCTTCTATCTTACCTCTCCTCTATCTTATTGTTGTGTGTCATGCCTTAGGGGCTTAGCATTGTGGTTGATGACCTCAGGGAATCCTCCTATGTGGTGTTCCTAAGACACTTGTTCTCCTCTCTCATTTTATTGTTTACCTTCTTCTAGTGATTTTATCTATCCAATGAGTGACAAAAAATAAACAACTAACTGATAGGGACCGCATGTCCCTTCAGCAAGCAAGCAAAAATGGACCTAGTCCATACATGAAGATGGAGTTGATTTATATATTCGACGCTTGGCTAATAGAATCACTCTATGTGATATTGATGTTTTATTACCTTTTCTAACAAATCATAACAATACATCTGCTCTGTGCAATTTTGTCTTGTCTTGTATCTCACCTTGTTGTTACACTTGGTTTTGAGGTACCTGTAGTATAATCCCAATGGCTATACTCATATTTGAACCCGTATATGTAACCTTGGTTTCTTTGATATGATCTTATTTTCATGCATAGCTTTCATTTTTTGCTTTGGTTATTATCTTAGATTAAGATTTGTAACCTCTCTTGTTATCTTAGCTAATCAATGTGTTTGTGGGAACATTCGGTGATCGTGAGCACATGTCACCTTGGGGGCATGGGCTTTGTGAAAGCTCTTGTTTCCTTGTGTGTTTTCTCTCTACCTTAACATGCTTGATATCAGTACATGACATCAACCACCTTAAGGTGGGGGCATATAAGGTAAGTTGTTTGATGATTTTAGTACTATGAAGCATGTTTGTAAGCCCTCTATGGAGGTGAGATGTTGTATGTCTGATGCAAGTGCACATATTTATCTATATTGTAAGTAAAGAAGCCCTTTGTAGAGGTGGGATAACATATCTCTTGAGCTAGTGCATATCCTTTTATTCAAAATCCCTTTGTGGAGGCAAGATAGTGTATCTCTTGAGCTAGTGCACATCCTTTTATCTCAAAAGTCCTCTACAGAGGTGGGATTGGATCTTGAGACTATCCTCCCTTAAGCGTGTCTTTGGTGGTTGTTGTGGCATAAGCCCAACCATCAAGTGCGTCTGTAGCATATTTGAGATGGTGGGACTTAGCAATAAATTCCATCCATCACCTTGTTTGTCGTGTTTAAGATGTATAATATGTCTATGGCATGCTATATGACGCTGATGTCTTCCATGTGTCTTCCTTGTGTTTTCCCCCTAGCATAGTGTAATGGGTGTGGTGATTAGTCTCCCCTATGCTTGGGTTTTGTATGGCGTGTTTTCCCCCTCACATAGTGTAAAGGGTGTGGCGATGAGTCTCCCCTATGCTTGGGTTTTGTATGGCGTCTTTTCCCCCTCACGTAGTATAAAGGGTGTGACGATGAGTCTCCCATATGCTTGGGTTTTGTATGGTGTATTTTCTCTTGTTGATGTAGTGTAAAGGGTGTGGTGACGAGTCTTCCCTACATTCTTGGGTTTTTTGTTGCAATTTTTATTTCCATGAATTTATATATATGAAAATGAAAAATTATCAACTATATCCATTGTGTCTTGCATGACTGATCTCATGTCTTCATCAATTTTTGCGTGTCTTCAATATTGTCTGCTTTGTGTCTTGCATGCTTCCTACTGTCTTCATTGTGTCTTGCGTGTCTACGATGTGTTTTTTGATGCTTACCTGAGACTAGGGCTAGAAATAGTACCTCAATCTTTGTGTATACATCTTCTTCATGTGCTTGGTGTGTTTGATGTGTTTTTGACCATACTTTAATGCGTGTATGGGTCATAAGATCATACATACATTAAAGTGGGGGCTAAATGTTATGTCGTAAAATGTCCCCCTTAGACTTTTACCTCCTAAGTTTAGCTCCCAGGTCCCTTAATTTTGATTATACTTGTTACAAATGAATCCTGGAACAAAATGCCCTAAAATCCATGACAAATGGGACTTAGGGGACACCTCTAAGCATAACCCTGACCCAAAATAGGTCCCTAGGCTTGGGCACTCATACCCTTGCCCTTCCCTATTTTGGTGGAGTCCCAAATTTTAATGTCACAAAGTTACCGTTAAGGGTGTTCCTTGTCAGCATCTTAAGTTTGAATTATGAAATATTAGCGAGAATACATATATAATCATGTTTAAGACTTCATTTGAAAACTAGAAGATGATTTTGAGATTCCAGCGAACTTATAGAGCATTTAAGGCATTCATTGTGTTGCAGAGCGTAATTGTGTTGTCATTGTGTTTGTTATTGCAGATTTGGCTTCGTCTTCTCATGGCATGAAAGAGATTCATCTCCGTGAGAGCTACACATCTGAGGTGATATCTATTTGTGATTCAATCTATCATTTTGATAATTTCTTTTGCCTTTGTCCTGTAAGGATACACACTTTCTATCTAACAATGGTGTTGAAAGGCTTGAATGCCATTCTGGGGCTTGACTAAGGCAAGCTCCTAAATAGCACAACCCCATGTTGGGACCTAAAATTTCCTTCAAATTTTAGGTTCCCATGATGAAAATTTGAGTACCACACTTAGAAATGCACCTGAAAAAATTGCCCCAGTGACCTAATTTGGAGTGTCATAATTCAGAGCCTATTCAATTTCATGCCAAACCACTTTGCAAACATGTTTATTTACCATATGTGAGTACGCATATCCAATTTTAGCTCCCTATGATCTGATTTGACAAGTTTTTCAAGCATCAAGCTTGAGGGTTTTTGGAAGGTTTGTTGTCTACACAATGTGAAATCTACCCAGGAGGTCAATTTTGAAGGCAAATATCTAGCAGTTGGATGATGTTCATGACGAACTAGTTGGTGTTCCAAATTTACCTTATGATAATCTACTTCCATGCTAGTTTTCAAAACCCTAGCATCTCATTTGATATTTTTTCAAGGTCAATAGCAAATGGGATTTGTTCTATTTTTAAATCTGCATTTCTAGAAAGTTGCAGTGGTCAACTTTGGACTTTAATATTTCATGGCAGGAGTGGATTGGTGAAGAACCCTTTTGCACACATGCTCAGTTGACTTAAATGAACTGATCCCCCAAGTGGTAGCCTCTCAGTAAGTGATTTGGTATTTTCAGTGTGGTGACTTGGTGAACCCTAATTAGGTTTTTAATAGTTGTAGTTGCAGAAAAGGCTGAAAGAACTACTTTAAATGATAATATCTTGCACATTAGAATGCATTTGGCCAAGCCATTTGTTGCACTGAATTATTGGTTCTAAAGTCTACATGCTTGTACATTTTTATCACTCTAGGAGATTATTTGACTAGTTTTCCAGGATGATTCCAGAGGCTACTTGGCATGTTTTGCTCACAATACAAAATTCCTGAAAGTGGATTCTAATGATTACCCAGTTCATTTTTCATCTTAGAAGCATATCGATGAGGTGTCAAGACAATTCAAGATAGAAAACTTATTTCAAAATAATTTTTTTTTAGCTAGGCCCACAATGAGACCCGACATGCTTGACATAGCTATGGAGTTATAAGATACTTGAAGCACTGATCATTGCAGTATAAAGATGATGAAGTCTGAATGACTTCCTTTGAAGGATCTTTGATAAAAACATACTTTCCTTCATTTAGTTTTAGGCAGAGATCAACAATTGATTTAACAATACCCCACATGTTAGAAGTGCTCAGATTGATTTGCATAAGTTTGTACACCTGAATACTTGATATAACATGGTTGAAGTGATCCCGAGGGTGAACCCTAAACACATAACCTAGATTCATAGTAGAATCTGTAGAGCCTAGTGAAGTTACCGAGGTTGGTAAGAGTGTTGAGGTAGAAATTGGTTATCATATGGCTAGAGACAACATTGAAGAGGTAGGTAAAATTTTTGAGCCAGGCAATGTTAGGGAAGCATGTGGAATTATAGAGGCTGGTAAAATCTTAGAGGTAGGTAAATTAGGAGAGGTAGAATCTAATTACGTGGTTAAGGATTTAGTAAGTAGGCAATGAGGTAGGCCAAAGAAGAATTCTAATAGTCCTAGGTAGCCTAGGAAAAAGAGACCTGGGCAGGTGAAAATCAAATTGGTTGGCATGTAGGTTCCTTAGAAGCAAGGGAGAGGTAGACCTAGAAAGGATGCCATTATTGTAGCTCCTCAATACAATGAATTTGAAAAGAAATTGAATAGCTGCAAGAGTAAGAAGATTCCTCATGAGAAATTAAGTTTGCCTTTTCAATCACAGCAGCACAGTAGAAAAAGAAAGTCTCAAACTGGATCCAAGTCTCGTGCTCAGGAGTTTGATGCTTCAGAGGAATCTAAAGATTGCAATTGGGACAAAGAATTGTTGCATCCAAGTGCAAAGAGGAGAAAGAGAAGGTGGAGGAAGAGTGCTAGTCCTATATGGAGTGAGTCTGACATTGAGGATGATAACCCTATTCAAGAAGAGAGCTTCATTTTTAGTAATGAAGAGGTCACTTCGGCTGATGAGACCTTTGACAGTAATGATTTGGACCTAATTTGACTATCACTAAAACCTATTTACAATCTGTTGCCTCTACCTCAGTCTTCAAGAGATATTCCTTTACCAGATAATTCAGTTCCTGACCTTTTGTCTGTGTATGCCTTTTTAAGATCATTTACTGATCTCTTATTTTTTAGCCCATTCTCTCTACATGATTTTGTGGGAGCATTGAATTTCAAGACAAAAAATTTGCTTCTAGATAATGTACATGTTTCTCTTCTACGGGCTTTGAGACGACACCTAGAAATGCTTACATAAGAAGGAAATGACATGACAACAAAATGTTTAAGGCAACTAAATTGGGATTTCTTAGATGCAGTAACATGGCCAGTTTATTTAGCAGAATATCTTCTAATGTAGGGCACCAATGGAAGGTATGGGCAGAAGATTGCTAATCTAAAAATTTTGGATGGTGAGTACTATGGGATAACACCATCTATAAAGATTACAATTTTATAGTTTCTTTGTAATGATGTCATGGAAGCTAAAGAATTCTGGACAAAACTTGATATGTGAATGGGCTCTGAACATGACATAGATGTTGATGGTAAAATGGACATGTCTTCCACTCCAACTAAATTTTTTGGGGGAAATCCCTACCATTTAAAAAGCAAGAGGATTTCTCATAGCAAAGGGGATTTGCAAAAAACTTCTCATGAGGATGCAAATTCTATTTTAGAGAATTTGATCATACAGAACAAACATAGATTATCAAATAATAAACAAGCTGAGTTTACAACTCTTGAAGTGAATAATGTACAATATTTTAAATAGTGATGAAGGCTACCATTGAAATGAATTTTCAAATGAGGATCTTTGTCATTGATCGTGAAACTGTCAAGGCACATTGTTGAGAAACCCTAATATCAGAAGGCTTTGGAATATCGGAGTAATTGATTTCCAGTCCCCTCGATATCCCAAAAATGGCTAAAAATTTGTTTGAAGAATTTATCAGGGTATCAACGGGACTAAAATATGGTCTCTTCAAAAACCCGATGCAGCAAATGGTAGGAGTATAAATATCATCAAAGGAAGAATATTATGTTGATGGAAGAATATAAAAGTCCTTCCGATCTGCCAACAAGGTGGGCCTAGAAATTATAGTTGATATATATCAAAATAAAAGGATAGCAAGTTGTAATCCTAATCTCATGAGAACAAAGTAATTAGGGATTCAAAATGTTTTCCAAAAAAGACAAGTGAAAGGGGTAAAATAGATGTACAAAATAAAGATTTTATTTTGTATGAGTGAAGATGTAAAATATTTTCATGAAAATGTGAAATCTTTTCACTAAGGGAGTTATGGAGTGGGTGATTATTTTACCCCGAGGATATTTCGAACTGCATGTAATTATGGGTGAAAAATTTCCACCAAGGAGTAAATATAAGCTTGAAGAGCTCTAGCAAAGGATGGGAAATAACTATTATTAAATTAATTTACATAGGAATGCAAGGCTCAAAGAGGTTAAAATTAAAATATTTTGATCTATTGAAGATGATTTGTTAAGTGGAGAGTTGCACTGGACAGAATGACAAGTAAAGGGTTGCAACCCTAAAAACACAAGATATTTATGAAGATAGAAATGATCGAGCAATAATCAAGGAGAAGTAGGAGCAATCATTAGGGTTAGGTAGAAAATAAAATATCACAATGAAGACTTCCTATGCACATTATAAAATCTTTTGAAGCAACTAAATGGAGAAGGAATATTTTTATCTGATGTCCAACCTTTCTGGTGTTCAATTATTTTTTAATGTTCATTCATGTGTTATTTGTGCTATCTCTAGAATGGTTTTCCTTTGTTATTTAAATTAAATATATCAAGGATGTGTTTAATTTATTAGGGCACACTTGTCGCACTTGTGTGATCTGTTTGATTGGTTTATGTGAGAAGTCGATTTAAGTCCTAAGTGATTTAGGTTTATTGGTCTCTGCCAGGAGTTAATTTAAATAAATCATCTTGGTTGGTTTCCTTCACACCAGAATTAAAATTCCTTTCAATTGATCATATTAACCTAGGAAAATATCATTGGGATTGATAAGAAGAGCCTCATAACCAATATTCTTGCACGTTTACACATGGTATAAATATTTGAAAAGTGTCAAATAATTTGAGTTAAACCAAGAGGGAGGATACATCTATCATACATATCCTGACTCTATTTCCCTAAAATAGATAAAGCATTGGTCATTACAAAATAACATTTTAAAACCTTTCACATATTTAGGATCTCACACATTAGTAGTAGGAATAACTCTAAGCCTTATATCTGTCTCACATCTATATGCCACTATGAGTAGATCACTAAGGTCACACAAATATGCATTAACTATCAAGATGCACCCGCCTAGGTCTGGCAGAACCTAAAGAGAAGGAGGCTTTCAATCATATTAGACTTGTTTTGTTAGCCAAAAGTATTAAGAGAGCTTGGCATCCCCTTAGGGTTAACAACCTACATTTTTGAGACCTAACACTCCCAACCCCTCTCTTGTGATTGCAGGTGATAGGTGCAGGATCTCACAGAGTGGAGTTGTAGAGGACTGTTGCAGAAAATAAGGAATCAGGACAGAAGAAAAAGGTAGGAAATAGCTCAAAATGGTCAAGGGTGCCCGTTCTTTTGACCCTCAATTTTGCAGTGTCAAAAATATCTTAAGTGGTTGCAGTTAGTAGTAGAAAAGATCCTGAAGCCCTCAGAAAAAGTAGCACCTTGGGCTTGGGCACCTGCTCTTTTAGCCCTAACTTTTTCGTACTCTAAAACTCAAACGTTGGTATGTATTTGATCTATATTTAGTGCCTCTGTGTGTAAGCTTTTGTTGTGTTTTATCTGTTTGTTTATGATTTTGCATAATTAGGGTTTTGGACTTAATCGGGCTAAGGTTTAATCAATTAATTCACATATTCCAAATTTCCTTATCATTCCAAGTGATAGCCAACTTGATAGTTGAGTCCTCTTGTAGAAGTTGTGATTCAACTCGGTTAAATGTCCTTCAATGTATTGAGTGAAAGGAGGATCTAATCAAACTAGCAATCAATCCCATCTTCCCTCTTTTCATCCATTACAAGAAGCCTTCATGACTTGATTGATCTTGGTGTTTCCTTCTTTCCATTCTAAATTCTTTCAATCATGAACTTAATTTTTGGGTTGAATGAAACAGAATCACCACTCTTCACTTGGAAGAGACAAATTTTCTAATACTTCATAGTGAGACTCAGATCATAATGATGCCACTGTATTGGTGTAATTCAATAGCCTACCAACTTAAAACATCAACAACTGACAATGCATATTTTATTTTGATTGAATCACCATGGTTTTCAAGAGTAGAGCTAAATAAAACATGTCCTCGACAAAACCATTCTATTGGGTCCTAAAACTATAGTTCCATAATCTTAGAGTGTTTATTATATTCAAGGCTAGGAGTTTGTCATCATGAAGGGAAAATAGGGGCTCATTAATAGATTAAGGATGGTTAAAGACCAATTGATGAGAGTGGAAAATCTTTCTCACACTACGAGCTTAGTTAGACTCAGGAGGGTGCTCTTAGAGGTATTACTTAATAGGATTGAGTGAAAGGAAGCAAGGTACATGGAATAGCTTCCTACACCAAACTAATGAGGGGAGAGTTATGCAAATTTTTAATCTTTATAGTTAACATAGAAGAAGATTCACAAACATAAATCAAATCAGAAATACCACAACATAAGATGTACATGGGGAAAACCTTTTTAGGTAAAAAACCCCACACGCCAAAGCACAACCCAATGTATTATTCAGTAATCAAATAATGCTTAAAATATAATTACAGAGCCAAAATATTCCAGGAGTTCACCAACACGTAGTATCTAGAGTAATTTCAGTATCATAACAACACTTGTAAATTAACCATACAAACTACTCCAACAAGCACCTTGTTTATAGAGAGATACAAGCATGGAGGAAGCTTCTAGAGAAAACAACAAGTGATGGGCATCCAAATCCATGTGGCACACTTTTCAAACACATGTTTGACTCCTATGACACTTGTACAAGATTCCCTTACACCTCTTACAACCCTCCATACTTGGGTGCCCCAAATGTTTCCAAAATAGGTATGATAGATGCTCTTACACCATCATAAAATCTGTCATATATGACACCACTTACAACTATAAGAGAATTTATCATAGCTGACTATTAATAAAAGATTCTGTTACAACCTGTCATATCCCAAACTTGGGTGCACCAAAATGGGCTAAGTCAAAGATGCCTCTTATAGTGTCATACATGTAAATCACACTTTTCTCATCCCTTCTATTTCTAGCTCTTACAATGTCATAGAATCTGTCATAGTTCTTATGTGTCGTAAACCTCTTACAACACCCAAAATATGCTGACACATGGAAAAATACCTCCATCACAAAATGGAACACCTACCTCCTCATATGAGGACAAAAAATACATCTAGTCACCTTCCATATAGGATGACACATCATCATTCCAACTCCCACAAAGGGACAAAATAAGATTTACATAGAAAATTACAACAGTAGGGAAAAAAACACAACATTAGAAACTTGCAAAGGTTGAGACACCATAATTCCAAAATTTAATTCAGGAAAGAGTGATCTAGCCTTAGGAGTTAAACTAGGTCAAAACCCTCTTCTACAAACATTGAGACACAAAGTGAGCTTGGCTTCTACCCTTGAGGGAGAGCTAAACTACAGGGGCTCTACCTCTTTGTTGTATAGATGAGTGTCAAACCAAATTCAATCAATCTAGCTAGGGCACAGGATCAAAACCCTAAATTAAGAAAGAATGAGCTACATATGACTTTTGGAAGTGAGATTTGAGAAACTAATTAGACAATAGAGGTAAAAGAATAATTCAAAACTTGGATTTGATGACAAAAATGCTTAGGACTAGGGTGTTTGGGTGCCCTAGGCCTCCTTTAGGGTTTACAAAAAAATTGCAACTTTTGTCAGGTCTGCACCTATAATATCTTTTGTCTCCCGCTCTAGTATATCTTGAAACCTGTTCATTTGATCTGCACACAAGAAAGAAAGGAAAATGTTTTGTGGCTATATAGGAGCTTGCCTCAGTTAAGCCCTCATTTTAGTATTCCTACCTCATGAATAGTCAAAATTAAATCTAGATGTTGTGTGTGTTTAGGAACCCTAAGTGTGAGTAGTAACATGCAAGATCTAACCAAATAATATCAAACCCTAATCATATATGACTCAAGCAAATAGGAAGGAATGATACCAAGGATGCTTCACTCAAGGAAGCTCACAACTTCACCTCAAGGATGAAGATTCATGGAATGTTTGCTGAATAAGAAGGTGATGCAACCATACCCTTGGGGGGTACTAAAGCCAAACTCAAGTTGGTGGTTCCAATCCTTCTCCTAATCATGCAAAGTGCTTCAACCTAGGAGCCAATGCGATATACTCAAGATCTCATCTCCTAGCCTTCATACAAATCTTTCCAAGAGCAAAGATGAACTCCACTTGATCAAAATCCTACAATAACACAATAGCATATAGAGCAATAGAAATAGAGAGCTTTTTCACATCAAAATCAATCTTGTCATCTAGTTTTAAAATGAGATAACTCACTTTTATACAAGGCTATAGAAAAGAGTAATTTGAATTAAAATGTTGACATAACGCGCAAAAAAGCAAATTTAGATTTAGGGTTAGCCTAAACAACATCAAAGCTGACTTGTAACCTTAAATTGCCTCCCTAAATGTGGGAGGGACTAGGGCACTTGGGTGCCCTAGGCCTAGGGGCAATTCAATGCTTAAGTCCACTCTTAATGTGAGGCTAAATAATCCTACAACCAACAGATGTATGTGTTAGTCTAAAAACTCTAAAGTGGAAGGTGATGAGAGCAAAATTTGTGGGTAGATATATGCCCCCTATTTCTACTTGCTACTTTAGGAAGTAGAAACAGGGTGGCGATCTTTCCACTTCAACTTTCTAGAGAGAGAGAAGGTTGATGATAATGCTTTGGTAGGGTCATTCTAACGAATAACTTTGAGACACAAAACATATGGTTGTAGAGATAGTGGAACTAGGATTCCAACGTAACAAATGACATTTGAACCTAAGTTTAATAGCTTGAGCTATCGATGTTTAGATGAAGAGGTGTCTAGAGAAAAGTGGTCTTCAACCCTAGATAGTAGTCAAGAGTTCTAACTTTTTTACTATAAATAGTAAAAGTAGTTCTCACATTTTTCCATTCTATTGTCATTTTTCAGTCTTTGAGGAGATAGAGCAAGAAGGAGAGTCATCATACTCAACCAAAGGTTGTATCGACCATTGAGGCTAGAAGCACTATAGAGTTGAGTGGCACAGACACTTGATGCACATGAGGTAGGCGTCTATCTGACTTGCAAATTCATTTATGTGATTATTTTAATTTTTTTGAATTTCAAGCCAAAATGGGCCTAGGGGATGTTTTTAGTATTCACCTAGGGTGCCACTATCCTCTTCAGGTGCCATAGACCCTTCTGAGCACCCAGGTCCTCCCTAAGCGCCCCAGACCAATCTAGGTGGCCTAGTCCAAGGACAAGGCTATGAATGATTTTTATGATTGTTGATGAAGTGATTAGGATTCAAGGCTAATGTATACTTTGTTTTCCATGTTTTAGGATCTCCCAGGTATACGAGAGCATGCCAATAGTTATCCATACACTTTACTATGTAGTCGATCGAGCACACTTACTAACACAGAGATGGGACATCTGTGAGATGTTGGATTATGGTGGATGTACACTATGCCCATGATGACATACCACCATTCTATGCTGATGGCACTCAAGGAGTGGTGGAACATATATACATCCACTTTTCATCTTCTGATAGGAGAGATAATCGTGACATTAGAGGACATGTACAGGATACTACGAGTACCTAAATGTGGCGAGACAATTAGGTTCACAAAGAAGAGGTCTGAGGACTACACTCAGTTGAGAGAGCTATATTATCTTGGACATAGTGCCATCAAGTGCTTGAGGACACATCAACATCATATCCTTGGAGTTGTGTGGTTGTTATATCAACTAGTGTGTGGTTGTTATATCAACTATACGTCGCATCATGATCGCTATTGTCACACTAGTTGTTACACCGGATGGGCAGGGCACACACCTTCATGGGGGCATAGCTCATACCATTAGAGTGATGGAGGAGTAGAGGATAGTATACTCCTAGGGATGAAGTATGTTTTCTCACTTCTATTATGATTTGGGTTACTATGTACACCATGAGGCACGTGCAACTTGATGATATGTATGCTCCTATAGGTGTGGGCATTTGAGCACATTACATGCACGAGACCTGTGGTTTATCTGATAGAGATTATTATGACTAACCCATGAGCACATGCCTATGAGCTAAGAGGACTATGGAGATATGGTGATTTACTATTTTGGACAATGTTATTTGATAGGCTACAGCCAAAGGTCATTGTGTGGAGACCATACAAGGGATGCAAAATATGGATGGGATAGAGGAGGCAACTAGCAAGGATGTAGAGGGATTAGTTGTTGACTGATCATCAAGATCACATTATAGTTTCCTTCTACTATGATAGAGTGATGAGGCAGTTCAGATGAGTGCATGGAGTTCTGCCACATGGCCGTCCTACGTGAGATCATCACGTTGTGGGTGCAACCTCATGATAGGGAACAACTTACCATTGTAGATGTGGTGTTGAGTACTCCTGATGGTGATACATATGATGATGAT
Organism: Cunninghamia lanceolata; assembly: GCA_027924645.1. Taxonomy (NCBI): domain Eukaryota; kingdom Viridiplantae; phylum Streptophyta; class Pinopsida; order Cupressales; family Cupressaceae; genus Cunninghamia; species Cunninghamia lanceolata. Next base: position 1,511,261 of record BSBN01001031.1, on the reverse strand, counting down.
CATATCTCAAATGTTGATGATGTAGGTGTGACCCCAACGTATACAACATGTTGGGAGACAGCGTGCGTTGCTCCTATCTTCTCTGATGATAATCTTGCTAGTAATCCTAGATCTTGGGCCAAGCAAGGAGATGAGTCAGAGGAGGGAGAAGGAGACAACGATAGAGATTATGTAAGAGATGATGATGATGATGATGATGATGATGATGAGGATCCACCCTTGCTGATGATGAGAGGTAGATGATGCTAGCTAGCAAAGGGTGTTAATGTTGAGGGGGAGGGACTTGAGGCTGGAGCTCATAGCTTACGACCATGACGCATGGATAGAGGAGTACCATGTCACTTCAAGCATGGGGAGTCAAGCAGTGGTGCAACTATGATGCAACCAACAACTGGGATGATTACAGACACTAGCACAATCATTGTTCCACATGATCCATCATGGCAGGAGGGCGATCCAAGTGATGATTATATTTTTGTTATATATTTATATAGGTTTAAAATAGATAATGTTGATTTAGTTGAGATACTGACATGATGATTATTTTACACTCTGTACTTGGTTCCAGTGCATGGCATGAATTTGTGAGTTGGATCGTAACAGTGATGGTACCCACTAAGTCAACACAACAGCTAGTGTAGGCCTACTATAGGCCACCACATGAGGTAGGTCGGCACATAGAGATATTTGATCCAATAGCATGACTTAGAGTAGCATTTGAGGGATAGATAAAGTGAGATCAACTATTAGTCATGTAAGACCAGGTGATTTAGAGGATAGAAAGTGTCAAGGAGGCACAAGATGCTCTCTAAACACAACTAGATCAACATAGAGTCATTGCAAAATTAGGTACTGAGCACGACCTACTAAGCTATCTACAAGTTGAGGTGAACTAGTTGAGAGTTGAGAGAGATCAACTCTAATGACTACACACAGAGTCTAGGAAGGAGGTGGGGGAGCTCAGAGGTGAGCTTCGGGGATTACGGTCACAAAGTGTCTCTGGGAGTCACTCACAATCAGTAGCCTCACATAGGTAGCCATCTGTTACTCAGTTACCAGAATGTCCTGAGGGGTCTGGGTATCACAGTCTAGCAGATTGATGATATCTTATTGTATTATGTTGTGATTCTCTACATGTATGTCAAATTAAATGCTAAAGTGTTTTGTGTAAACAACTATGTGTAATTGTTTAACAAATGCAATGATGATTTAAATGATACGTGTTCTAATGAAACATACATATGTATGCTTAATTAGGTTTTAAACAAGATGTATACATATGGTGAAATAATTTGGTTGTGATCTAATGAAACAACATTGTAACACTGTTAGATTAGATTCGATAATGATTATTGAACATTGTGTACATATATCAAATTGTATGCTGACAACTAAGTAATTCTCTAAACTAATAAAACTACTCTAAAGAATCAAGACAAACTACATATTTTGTCAAGACTTAAGCAAATAATGAAATAGAAAATTTTCATTTACTATCTATCAAACATTTTCTTTATAAAGGAAGTGATAGCATACAAGTGAACAACTAAATTTAAGCATAATATCTATGTAAGTGATTAGCATTGATAGGTTTTTTAAGAGGTGTACCGTGCATACCGGCTAGTCTATACGCGCCAAATTTGAAGACTTCAATGATGATGTAAGGTCCTAACCAATTCAGGCTAAACTTCCCTTTTTCATCAGGAGGTGCATTGATATTGTGTTGATTTTCATAGAGTACAAGATCTCCAACCTCGAATGAATGATGAATAACACGTTCATTGTACAAGCATTGCATAGACTTTTGATGAGCTTGAAGTTGTTTGAGAGAATTTATACACTGATCATCCAACATTTCAAGTTAATGATATCGTAATTCTGTTTGAGTATTTTTGTTGAGGATACCCTTGAGAGAAATTCGTAATGAAGGAATTTCTAACTTTAAAGGCATAATTGCATCGGTGCCATACACAAGGTTGTATAGGGTAGTACCTATAGGCATACGAACACTTGTTCGATAAGCCCATAATGCGTATGATAATTGAGTATGCCAATCTTTTTTATGTTTGTTAATGGTTTTTCAAAGAATTTGTCTAATTACTTTGTTAGAAGCTTTTGCTTGTTTGTTTGATTGAGGATAATATGACATAGAGAAATGGTGTTGAATATGATATCTTTAGAGGAATTTCTTCACATCTTTGTTCTTAAATGAAGCACCATTATTAGAAACCAAAGTGGAAGGAATACCAAATTGATTATATTTTATTTTTGGAGATTGAGATTTAATTTAAATAAATTTGCATTTTATTTAAATTTGGAAGAATGAATGATTTAATTACATAATTAAAATTATTTAATTGTTTTTAGAAGAATAAAGTTGATATTGATGAAATTAATTAAATAAATGTAATTTATTCAATTAATGGGATAAAATGAATCAAATAAATAAATTATTTTATTTATTTATTGATAGAGGAATATTAAGATGAAATAAATATTTAAAATATTTATTTATGTAGAGTCATGTTTTTTTAGGTGTATACATTTTGGCCCTCTTTGATGCAATGTGTTGTATCACATTGTTTCAAAGAATAAGAATTTTTGACAATGATACATGCCCCAGTTTGCCCTTGGTACAAGTTTAATGACAAAGAGATTATGTTATCTTGAATGAAATGATATATTACTTCAACAGTCATGGATCGGAGAGGAATTTCTTTGACCCACTTTGTAAAGTAATTGGTAGCTATGATAATAAAAGTGTGTCCTTGAGAAGGAGGAGAAATTTTTCCAATAAGATCTAAGTGCCACACAAAAAATTGCCAAGGTGAGACCTAGGCATGAAATTCCTATGTAAGAGCTTGAATGAGTTTTTTATGTTGTTGACATTATGGGCACTTTTTGACAAAGGCAAAGGAATCTTGTTCCATGTCCTACCAATAGTAACCCATACGAAGCAATTTTTGAACAAGAGATCTCCCACCAAAATGTCCTCCGCAAGAACCTAAATGTGCCTCCTCTAGGGCAATCAGGATTAGCATTATTAAGGCAACAAAGGAGAGGACCTTTGTAGCTTCGTCGATATAAAATATTTGATAAGATGATGTAACACACTGCAAGTTTACGTATGTGAACCTGAGCGTTTCTGGATGCTAGATTAGGAAAGGTACTATCACACAAATATTAGAATATATGGGAGTACCATTCTCTTGAATATATGTTATCACAAAAGGTAATATTAGGTAATTTAGGTATTGAAGGTGTTTGGATATTATAGATGATAAATTGATAGTCCCTGAAGAATCATCAAGGGATAGGAAGGAAGCAACGATTGCCATTGCATCCACATGTCGATTGTCCTTTTGTGGAATTGCGTCGATTGCGTAAGAAGAGAAATTCTTCAATAAAGATAAGGCCAAGTCTCAATATTGAGATAACTTATATTGCTTTTCATGATAAGATCTAGTGACTTGTCTTATGATCAATTGAGAATCACCAAATATTGAGATATGTTTGATTTAAGAGACAAAGTGGCACACAAGCTAGAAATAAGGGCTTCATACTCTGCAATATTGTTGGTACATAGAAAATTGAGATGGTAAGATAGAGGAATTAGCTTACCTGAAGGAGGTACTTGTATAACACCTGCACCAAAGCTAGTTTGACAGCTAGAACCATCAAAGAATAATTTCCACTTATCATCAACATCCAAGGAAAGGATTTTATCATTCGAGAAAGATTCTTGATTTGCAATTGTGAATGGTGAAGGAGCTTCCACTAAGTGGTTGGTCAATGCTTGTCCTTTAATTTCCTTTTGAGAGACAAACTTAAGGTCAAATTTTGTTAACAACATAACCCACTTTGCTAAGCATCCTAAAAGATCTGTTTTAGCAAAAAAATAATTTAAAGGATTGAATTTTACAATTACATTAATTTCAACATTTAAAAGATAATGTGTCAATTTTTGTGTTGTAAAAATGAGAGCAAGGCATTGCCTTTCTATTTTAGTGTATCACATTTCATAATTGAGCAAATTTTGGCCAATGTAATACACAACATGCTCTTTCCCATCATTATCATGTTGTGCTAACAAAGCTACGAGAGCATTAGGAGATATCGATGTGTAAATAATGAGTGATCATCTAGAGACGATCGGTTGCAATATAGGTGGATTGGCAAGATATCTTTTGAGATCATCAAAAGCCTTTTGACAATCTCTATCCCATTTAAAGTTATATTCTTTTTTGAGTAGTTGTGTGAAAGGAAGAGTTTGATCCATGAGTTGTGAAATAAATCCTTGAATAGCCTGAATCTTCCCTTGCAAAATATGAAGTTGCGAGACAATCTTAGGAGGTGGCATGTTAACAATGGCATCAATCTTTTTCATGTCTACTTCAATACCACGATGTGAAACAATGAATCATAATATCTTGCTTCTATCAACACCAAAGATGCATTTACAAGGATTCAAGAACATGTATTTACATGTACATTTAAAGATTTGATAGAGAATTTTTACATGATCCTGGCACAAAATGGGTTTGGCCAAATATAATCGACATAATCCTCTAAGATGTTATGCATGAAATCATGAAAGATAAGTGTCATAGCACATTGATAAGTCGCACCAGCATTCTTTAATCTAAACAACATGACAACCCAACAAAATTTTCCCCAAGGAGTTTAAAAGTTGTTTTATATTGATCCTGAGGATTGATGAATATTTGATTATAAGCAGAGAAACCATCTATAAAGAAAAGTAATGTGTGGCCAATGATAGAATCAACAACCATATCAATATTAGGAAGAGAAAAGTCATCCCTCAAAGATGCTTTATTCAAATATAGAAAATCATTACACATTCGAACATAGCTGTCGGATTTGGTGACAACCATAATATTCGAGATCTAAGGTGAGTAATGAATAGGGTGGATAAAACCTACTTGTAAAAGCTTCTCTATCTTAGCTTTGACCAACAGTGCAACCTTAGGATTCATCTTGTGTGTCTTTTGTTTAGTTGGTTTAGCATCAAGATGAATGAAAATATTATGTGTTACTATTAGATTTAGGACAACAACTGAGAGGGGGGGTGAATCAGTTGTCCAAAACTTTCTTGCAATTAATCACTTAAATCCTTTTCTTAATTCAGTAGCATAATGATAAATCAATCATGGAAACATAATGCAACAATTCAAGAGAAGAAACACATTAACACATATGACACCAACATTTTTAACATGGAAAACCTGGTTAAGGGAAAAACCATGGGGTGACTAACCCAAGATTGTATTCTCTGTTAGAAGAATAGAAAGAACAAAATGGCACATGCCAATTAGGGCTCATTGCCTGAGCACACTGCTCACAAGAGGCCCACTACCTACAGGAGACACGTTGTCTACAAAATAATAGGTATTACATACTTGAACTAAAGAATAGCATCTTCACCATGCTTGAGTCAGTTCCATTTAAGCCCAAAATTTTTTCCCTACCTTTCTCTCCTCTGCTCTCACCACACTCTCCACATCATCAAATAATTTTGAAATGTCTTTACAATTCCTTATTTATACAAGATATCAACTTAGGGATAATCATCCAAGTTGGCATACATTATAGAGCAAATACATAGATACAACATGACTAATTACAAAAAGACTTCACGCGGATCAACACACTATCGGCCAAACAGATATGAGACTTCAATCTTCTTTTAGGAACACACCAATCTTCATAGAACATCTTCAAGATCATCCGTAGGATGTGTAACTCATTCGGTCGGCCTGACTTGGGAAGAACATCATCATCCAGAAGTCATTCTTCAATTACGAGCTCAATATTCAATGCGGACCACCAACATGAACTGGACACAATCCAAAGACCTCTACAAGCTTGCCTGAATCACCAAGAACATCCACACTACTTCTGCTTACTGAAATCATTCTCTCCTTCATCCGGAACCTCAAGAACACAATTTGTCATCATTGTCATATTGGAATTGATGCTTGCAGACCTCCAGACCATGATCCAACTCAGTTGTTAATTCACATTAACTTCCTAAACACTCCATGAAATCTGTAGAACAAGATATTTCATTTCTGGATCTCACTGGACCTATCTGTGTCACTCTGTCACCTCTGAACATCTGCCAGAACTGATTTTACTTAAGTGGCCATAACTTCTTCCGATCTTTATGCGGACCTCTGAAATCTTTACTGGATCAACTTAAGACACATATCTACAAACCCTTTGATGCACATCCTCTAATCTTCATCTTAGATGGAATCTTTACCTTACTGTCTTTACTGCTCTCCTCTGATCCTGGTAGGACTAATTTTCTCAATATCCTCAACATACAATTCATTCAATCTTTGACATCAATGCAATAGGAGTGTGTTGACATCAATGACAACACCGGTTAGGCCCATACTTGTAACAATCTCCCCCTTTGTCATTGATGGCAACATATGATGTGAAAAACTATTTTAGCCATCAAGACACAAACTTCTCCTTACTGACATAACTCCCCCTATCAACAACAACCATTCACATGTCTTCTCTTCCTTTACTTCTCCCCCTTTTGATCAACAACCACTTATTTTTCACATTTCTTCTTTCCCCCTTTGACATCAATGGAAAAGAGCACATACTTGCATCACTTCAAAATCAAACCAGTTGTTCCCCCTGAGTAGCAGCTTCCCACCATCAATCCAGACCACAAGATATGACTGTGAGATCCACTGGATTGATGCACATCAATGCACCTTAATTCAAAATAATAACCCCTAACTTCTCCCTGAGATACTCAAAAGAGTCCTTAGGTAGACATTTAGTAAAAATATCTGCAATCTGATCCTTGGAAGGCACAAACTCCAATCTAACTTCATTCTTGTTCAGTTGCTCTCTCAAAAAGTGAAACTTGATTGATATATGTTTAGTCTTTGAATGCAACACCAGATTCTTTGATATATTTATTACACTTGAATTATCACAGAAGATTGTGATAGGTTCCTCATACTTCACTTTGATGTCTCTTAGCATTTGCTTCATCCACAATACTTGAGTGCAACTACCTACTGCTGCAATATATTCTGCTTCTGTAATGGACAGAGATATTGTCTCTTGTTTCTTGCTCAGCCAAGAAACCAATCTCTTTCCCAAAAAGAATGCTCCACCACTAGTACTCTTCTGGTCATCCACATCTCCTACCCAATCCGCATTTGTATATGTATGAAGAGAGAAATCATGATCTCTAGGATACCACAAACTATACTCAACTATCCCTTTTCGATATCTAAAAATCCTCTTGATTGCCATGAAATGAGATTCTCTAGGATCAGCTTGGAATCTAGCAACAAGACCAACAACATTCATAATGTCAGGTCTAGTTTGAGTGAGATACAACAATCCTCCAATCATTGACCTATACTTTTTCTGATAAGCCTTAGGAGAGTCATCATTTTTGCTCAATTTACATTCAGTTTCCATGGGAGTACTCATTGGTTTTGAGTCTTCCATCCCAAATTTCTTCAACAATTCTTTCACATATTTGGCCTGAAAAATGAAGATTCCTTTCTTTGTTTGAGTGATTTGTAGACCCAAGAAGAAATTTATTTCCCCAAACATAGACATCTCAAATTCACTTTTCATTTTATTTGCAAAAGTTTTGCACATACTATCTCTTCCTCCAAAAATGTTATCATCAACAAACACTTCAATAATCAAGATATTTTCATGATCAATTTTGAAGTACAAGTTACTGTCAGCAGTACCTTTGTTGAAACCAATCTTTAAAAGATACGTATCTAATCTTTCATACCAGGCTCTTGGGGCTTGCTTGAGTCCATACAGTGCTTTCTTCAACTTGCAGACCATATCACCATGATCAGACAATTGAAATCCATCCGGTTGCTTAATGTATACTTCTTCTTCCAAGTCACCATTCAGGAAGGCAGACTTGACATCCATCTGATATACTTTGAAGTCCTTGAAGGCAGCAAAGGCAAGAAATAGCCTGATTGCTTCAATTCTTGCCACCGGAGCAAAAGTTTCTTCAAAATCAACCACTTCTACTTGGGAGTAACCCTTGTAGACCAATCTGGCTTTGTTTTTGACTACTTCACCATCTTCATTTAGTTTATTCCAGAAGACCCATTTGGTTCCAATCACATTCTTGTTTTTCAGTCTGGGAACAAGATCCCAAGTGTGATTTTTCTCAATTTGCATCAGCTCTTCCTCCATTGCATGCTTCATTCACTGTTTTGGGTTCAATCTTTGAAATCAGACAATACTCTTCTGAATCTTGAGCAATCCTTCTTCTTGTTTGAACACCTTTGCTTTTATCACCTATGATTTGGTCTTTAGAGTGATTCAATTTTACATACCTAGGAATTTTGGAACTTTCTTGCACTTCTATCTCTTGAACAGGTCCATTCAAATTCATCTCTTCTTCTTGGTTCACTAGATCAGTCTGAATCTGAATCTCAGAAGGGGCTTGGACTCCTTGGATCAAAACATCATTCTGATCATCTTCATCATATTCATAAAACCTTGAGGGTTTTTCAATAACTTCATCAACCTTCACATTTGTACTTTCTATAATCTTTCTCAATCTCTTGTTATAACATCGATATACTTTGCTTTGAGTAGAATAACCCAAGAATATTCCTTCATCACTTCTAGCATCAAATTTTCCTAAATCTTCATCTCTTTTAATCTAACATTTTCTACCAAAAACTCTGAAATAATTCACAGTGGGAGTGATGCCAAACCAGAGTTCATAAGGAGTCGTACCAGTATTGCTTCTAATTTGAACTTGATTAAGAGAGTAGACTGCAGTGCTTACAACTTCTCTCTAGTAGATCTGAGGAACATTTGCTTCCATCATCATGGTTCTAGATGCCTCCTAGATGGTCCGGTTCTTTCACTCCACTACTCCATTTTGCTGTGGTGTCCTTGGAGCAAACAACTATCTTTTTACCCCATGTTTCTCACAAAATTCTATGAACTCACCGGATGTGAATTCTCCTCCTTTGTCAGACCTTAGACATTTTATGTTCAATCCGGTTTCATTTTCTACCATAGCCTTGAATATTTTGAATTTCTCAAGAGCCTCTAATTTTTCTTTTAGAAAAGTCACCCACATCATCCGGGAGTACTCATCAATTAATAGCATGAAGTATCTATCACCTTACACACTCCTGATTCTTGCTGGACCACATAGATCAGTATGAACTAAGCCCAATAATTTGGTAGAAGACTGTTCCTTACTTTTGAATGTGATTCTACTTTGCTTACCCAACTGACATTCTTTGCACAAACTATTAGTAGGTTTCACCAATCTTGGAAGATCTCTCATAGCCTGGGTGTTTCTTATCTTGATGATATTATCAAAATTCTCGTGACACATTCTTCTATGCCACAACCAACTCTGATCAATTTGAACAAATAAGCAACTTTTACCAGTACCAACCAAGTAGAAGATATTACCTTTTATTTGAGTACCAGATGCAATCTCTGTTCTGGAACTTTCAAAGATCTTGCATTTTCCATTTTTGAATCGAAGATCATAGCCGTTGTCCACCAACTAACCAACAATGAGAAGATTGTGCTTTAGGCCTTCAACATATAGTACATTACTAGTTTTGTTCTTTCCATCAAAAGAAATAGTTCCTCTACGTCTAATTTTGCCAGTAGAATTATCACCAAATTTTACCACTCCTTCTTCATACCTTTCTAAATCTATGAACTTATTTTTGTCCCCTATCATATGGTGGGAGCATCCACTGTCAATGACCCAATCATCCTTTTCTTCAACTTGGGCATCCAAAGCTCTTTCTACAATTTTATGATTGATAGATTCAGAGGGCATTGGATCTTCTTCCTTGATGGCAATAAACACCCAGTCATTTCTAGATTTGTTTCCTGTCTCTGATTCATCATCTATTACTCCTTCATCATCATCATCTTCATGAACATAGTAACATTTCTTTTGAAACCTTGATCTGTTAGGATTTGGCCTTGAAAATCTTTCCGGACACCTTGAGGCAAAATGACCAATCTTATTGCAGTTAAAACATTTAAAAGGCAATTTCCCCTCATACTTACTGGATCCTCTTGGTAGTCTTTTTGCAATAAGGGCTTCAAGTTGAGCAGCTTCTACTTCATCTTCTTCCAGGTCTTTTCTTTCTTTTTCATACCATGATAGTTTCTTTGAAGAGTTCTCTCCCAGATCAAATTTTTGTTTTCCTTTTATAGAGGCACTAGCTTTGAATGTAGATTCAATCTTGGGGGGCATCTCCAAACTCAGTCAATTCAAATGTAGCCAGTTTACCAACCAATTGGTCTCTTGTGATACCTAAAAAGGATCTGAATTCTTCAATAGCAACAACCTTATATTTGTAAGAATCAGGAAGGGATCTGAGAACTTTGCCAACAATCTCATCTTCATCCAAGATTCCACCAGCACATCTAATGCTGCAAACAAGCTCATTTACTCTTGGCATAAATGTAGTGATATTTTCATCTTCTCTCATCTTCAGGTTTTCAAATTTTCCTTTCAGACTTTGTAGCTTGGCACATTTAACATACTTATCTCCTTCATACAAAAGTTCCAGTTTCTCCTAAATCTCATGACCAGTTTTTAGGTCAATAACATTTGTTAGCTTTGAATCAGATAAGGCACTTAGAAGAGCTTCTTTAGTCTGCAGATTATTTTTAGCATCTCTGATTTCATTTACGGTACATAGACCATTCTGTGGAGGATCATACTTCTTTGAAGCCATGATCCAATACTGCATTCCCATACATTGCAAGTGACATTCTATGCGACTTTTCCAAAGAGTGAAATTGGTTCCATAAAACCTCAAACTATGCTTCTTGTAGGATGACATCCTGGATCTCCTCATACGGTTAAGCTCTTTTAGAGGAACTTAGCTCTGATACCAATTGTTAGATTTAGAACAGACAACTAAGAGGGGGGATGAATCAGTTGTCCAAAACTTTCTTGCAATTAATCACTTAAATCATTTTCTTAATTCAGCAACATAATGATAAATCAATCATGGAAACATAATGCAACAATTCAAGAGCAAAAACACATTAACAAATATGACACCAGGATTTTTAACATGGAAAACCCGGTTAAGGGAAAAACCACGAGGTGACTAACCCAAGATTGTATTCTTTGTTAGAAGAATAGAAAGAACAAAATGGAACATGCCAATTAGGGCTCACTGCCTGAGCACACTACTCACAAGAGGCCCACTACCTACAGGAGACACATTGTCTACAAAATAATAGGTATTACATACTTGAACTAAAGAATAGCATCTTCACCATGCTTGAGTCAGTTCCATTTAAGACTAAAACTTCTACCCTACCTTTCGCTCCTCTGCTCTCACCACACTCTCCACATCATCAGATAATTTTGAAATGTCTTTACAATTCCTTATTTATACAAGACATCGACTTAGGGATAATCATCCAAGTCGGCATACATTATAGAGCAACTACATAGATACAACATGACTAATTACAAAAACACTTCACGTGGATCAACACACTATCAGCCACACAGATCTGAGACTTCAATCTTCTTTTAGGAACATGCCAATCTTCATAGAACATCTTCAAGATCATCCACAGGATGTGTAACTCATCCGGTTGGCCTGACTTAGGAAGAACATCATCATTTATAAGTCATTCTTCAATTACGAGCTCAATCTTCAATGCGGACCACTAGCATGAACTAGACACAATCCAAAGACCTCCACAAGCTTGCCTGAATCACCAAGAACATCCACACTACTTCTGCTTACTGAAATCATTCTCTCCTTCATCTGGAACCTCAAGAACACAGTTTGGCATCACTGTCATATTGGAATCGATGCTTGCAGACCTCCAGACCACAAACCAATTGAGTTGTTAATTCACATTGACTTCCTAAACACTCCATCAAATCCGCAGAACAAGATATTTCATTTCTAGATCTCACCGGACCTATCTGTGTCACTCTGTCACCTCTGAACATCTACCATAATTAGTTTTAGTTAAGTGGCCATAACTTCTTCAGATCTTCATGCGGACCTCTGAAATCTTTATTGGATCAACTTAAGACACATATCTGCAAACCCTTTGATGCACATCCTCTGATCTTCATCTTAGCTAGAATCTTTACCTTATTATCTTTATTGTTCTCCTCTGATCCTGGTAGGACTAATTTTCTCAATATCCTCAGCATACAATTCATTAAATCTTTGACATCAATGCAACAGGAGTGTGTTGACATCAATGACAACACCGGTTAGGCCCATACTTGTAACAGATACCACCCAAGGATCGATGTCAGTCATATCAGAGTATGTCCAAGCAAAGAGATTAGGATATTCATGTAAAAGAGGTGTGATTTCTTGTTTTTATTCTGTGTCTAGATAATTTTCAATAGGGATGACTTTTTCAGGGTCATCCTTATCCATTAGAACATCCATAGTTTCCCATTAATGAGAGTACTATGGTCTTGAATGTTAGGAGGATGAAGGGATCCTAGAGGTGACTCATGAGATGCCAAGGTATCATCAGATAAATAAGCATCCTTCCCAAAGTATGCTTCTGCATTTAAACAATAAGGAAGGCCAAGATCATGATGGTAATGAGGCAAGTGATCATAATCTCCTAATAATTCAGGCAAAGCTTCATTTGTTGAAAAAGTACTCAAAGGAATATCTTTAAATTAGATTTTGTATCAATCAATTCCTGATATACCCATTTAAGTGTAGATGATAAAATTGTGTTGACATTTAGATTAGGATGATGAACGGCTTTGGTGGGCTCTAAAGTATGATATCCAAGTCTAAACAAAGAGTAATGTGGATTAAACTCCAAAGGGAATTTAATACCTTTCTCCTTTATACCACAACCATTACCATTGTATCCACATTGAGAGAGGATTTGAAAACCTTGACCATAAAGAGATGTCATTTCTAAAGAGGAAGGAGGAAAACCATAGGTCTTGTATTCAGTAGTATAAGAATAAGCATTATCATCATTATTTTTCAAAGAAATTTTAGGTGATGCATGAGTAGAAATTGAAGCCACCTTAGAACTTTTTAGCTTTGACAATGACACTTTACACTGCCCCACATAGTTAGGTGTAAAGTCTAATGAACCCTAATAATCACCAAAGAGTGTATTCGAAGGTGAATCAAATTATTCTACAATAACCTCCTCAAGAGAGGGAAAAGAATTAATTTTAGAAAGAGAAGTGAGAGAAAAGGGCTTAAAATATTGATTATTTTTAGCCTCAGTTTGTAAACAACTTTCTGAAGTTGGATCAACTTCAATTCTATGGAGTTGATCATTGTAAACAAACTTTATTAATTGATGAAGGGTAGACGAGACTACCCCCATGGCATGAATCCAAGGCCTACCAAGAAGAAGATTATATGAAAGAGAATTAGGCATGACATGGATAAGGGTAGGTAATGTCATGGGACCAACCCTAAGAGGTAAGGTGATAGTACCTAATGATTGCCTAGCAACGTTATCAAAACCATGAATGTTGATTTCATCTAGTTTAATGAGAGAGATATCAGCATTGATTTTATGTAACATGTCTATGCCACAAATATTAAGACCTGATCCACAATCAATCATGGTAAGTCTTACTCTCATATCATGAATGAAGATGAATATCATAAGAGGCTCATTTTGGTTTTGAACTTCTATGGGAGGTAATTCATGTGGTTGAAATACAATATTTGATTTAGTCACATGTACACAATTTAATAGAGCTGCTACATCATTCAGATGAACAACAGGTGGAACAATCACCTTTTGTAAAGCTTCTTGGAGCATTATGTGGTATGTAGGTGATGTTTGTATCAACTCCCATAGAGAGATCTCAGTTGGAGTAGCCCAGAGCTACTCAACAAGATCATAATCTCTACCATTATGAGTAGGAGGATGAGGTTCTTGAGGAAGAATAGGTTGAGAAAGTGGAAGAGAAGTAGGAACAAATTGCATTTATTTCTTATCTTTGTTATTTCTAGTGTTATATGTGTGAACAACACCTGAATGGGTTGATGCAACACATTTTGATTGAACAAACTATTTCCAGTGACTTGTTTTGCATAATTGAAGATATAACTAGGAGGTCTAGGTGTTTTCAGAGAACCCCCTAATGTAATAGACGATTGAGGAGCATCATTTTGAAGATGCACAACAATTTAAACTTCTCAGATTCTTTTGGAGAACCGGAAACATAAATTGTATTGATGATTCTTTGAAATAGAGATGGTTTAGGATTCATAGAGGATGATTTCATCGATATGAAGTCATCTAAGGCTTCATCTAACACATCAAAATCATCACTATTAAATGACTCTTCAAATGCATTAAAATCTTGGATAAAGTAATATGACATAGTTGTATATCCTACTTTTCCAAACTTTATAGTGATAAAGCAAGGAAAAAGGAATGAAAAGAAGTATCTTTGTTTTTAATATGAAATGTATCAAACTATGAACAACAATGTTTTAATTATATTATTCAGTAAATAGCTGAAACATACTAAAAATTTATCAATTTCCAAGCTAGAGTTATCTAATCAATATACATGAATGAAATCAAGATGTATGACTAAAGAATGTATATCAAACGTAGTTGTAATCAAATCTAAACATCAGATCAGAAATCTAAGTTGCATTAAAATGATCTAATTTCATGAAGTGTAAACAATATCACAAACATAAGCTATATTCAATCTAGAAACACATAATTACTTTTCCAATTTCAAATGACAATATGTAAAGCATGTACTAAAGATAAAGTATGATTAGGCACAACAAGTAAACTTACTTTAATTAACCTAACAATACTAACAAGATCTGAAAAAACACAATAATCTCTAAACTGTAGGTTTAAGACTAGATAGGTTTTTATGAAATGAAAGGATTTTGTAACCCTAGTGATGAATTTTAAAGGCAAAATGTACTATATGCAATCAAAGAAATTGTGAATACAACTAATTTAAATCATATCTATAATAGAAAAAAATATTTTTCAGAGATGAAGGATGGAAGAGTGTAAGAAGAGTCAGGTTCACCAAAATGTAATGTAGAAAAGAGTGATCTAGACTTAGGAGTTAAACTAGGTCAAAACCCTCTTCTACAAACATTGAGACACAAACTAAGCTTAGCTTCTACTCTTGAGGGAGAGCCAAAATACCAGGGTTCTACCTCTTTCTTGTATAGATGAGTGTCAAAAAAAATTCAACCAATCTACCTAGGGCACGAGATCAAATCCCTAAATTAACAAAGAATAAGCTACAAATGACTATTGCAAGTGAGATCTGAGAAACTAATTAGACAATAGAGGTAAAGGAACAATTTAGAACATAGATCCGATGAAAAAATGCTCAAGACCAAGGCACCTAGGTGCCCTAGGCCTTTTTTAGGGTCTATAGAAACTAAAACTTTTGTCAGGTCCACACTTATAATATCTTTTGTCTCCTAGACTAGTATCTCTTGAAACCTATTCATTTGATCTACACATAAGAAATAAAGGAAAATTGTTTGTGGCTATATAGGAGCTTGCCTCAGTTAAGCCCCCATTTCAGTATCCCTACCTCATGGATAGACAAGATTAAATCCAAATGTCGTGTGTGTTTAGAAACCCTAAGTTTGAGTAGTAACATGCAAGATCTAATTAAATAATACCAAACCCTAATCCTGTATGACTCAAGAAAATAGGATGGAATGATACCAAGGATGCTTCACTCAAGGAAGCTCACAACTTCACCTCAAGGATAAAGATTCATGGAGGTTTGCTAAATTAGAATGTGATGAAACCATACCCTTGGAGGGTACTCAAGACAAACTCAAGTTTGTGGTTCCAACCCTTCTTCCAATCATGCAAAGTGCTTCAACCTAGGAGCCAACAAGATAGACTCAAGATCACATCTCCTAGCCTTCATACAAATCTTTCCAAGAGCAAAGATGAACTCCACTTGATCAAAAACTTGGAATAACACAATAGCATAGAGAGAAATAGCAATAGAGTGTTTTTTCATATCAAAATCAGTCTTGTCATCTAGTTTTAAAATGAGATAATTACTTACTTTTATACAAGGCTATAGAAAAGAGTAATTTGAATTAAAATGCTGACATAACATGCCAAAAAGAAAATTTGGATTTAGGGTCGGCCTAAACAACATCAAAGCCAACTTGTAACCTTAAATTGCCTCCCTAAACACAAGAGGGACCAGGGTGCTTGGGCACCCTAGGACTAGGGGCAATTCAAGGCTTAAGTCCACTCTTAATGCAGGGCTAACTCCAAAACTTAATTTATTTCTCGAGGTCATGATGAAAATTTAATCGAAATCATGACATTTTATATAAATGGGGCCAAAAGAGGGTTTTAAGGTGCACCTAAAAATGGACTAGGCTTGGGATCACTAAAGGGAGGAGCTAAACATAGTGAAATTGTGCCTACATGCAAGTGTACACAATTTACTATGTTACATTTAGCCCCCACTTTAGCAGTCATATGACAGAGTAAAATTCATGGGTAGATATATGTCCCCCTATTTCTACTTGCTATGTTAGGATGTAGAAACAAGGTGGCGATCTTTCCACTTTGACTTTCTAGAGAGAGAAGGTTGATGAATATGCTTCGGTAGGGTCATTCTAATGAATAATGGAGAGACAAAACATATGGTTGTAGATATGACAGAACTAGGATTCCAATGCAATGAATGACATTCAAACCCAAGTTTGCTAGCTTGAGCTATTGATGTTTAGATGAAGAGATATCTAGAGAAAAGTGGTCTTTGACCCTAGATAGTAGTTAGGAGTTCTAACTTTTTTACTATAAATAGTAAAACTAGTTCTCACATTTTTTCATTCTATTGTCATTTACAGTCTTTGAGGAGATAAAGCAAGTAGGAGAGCCATCATGCCGATCAGAAGGCCGTATTGACCACTGAGGTTGGAAGCACTGTGGAGCCAAGTGGCAGAGGGACAAGTAATGAGAATGAGGTAGGCATCTATCTAACTTGTAAATTCATTTATGTGATTATTTTAATTAGCTTTTTAAATTTCAAGCCAAAATGGGTCTGGGGGACACTTTTCAGTATCCACCTAGGGAATCACTATCCTCTTGGGGCGCCCTAGACCCTTCTGAGTGCCCAACTCCTCCATGAGTGCCCTAGACTAGTCTGGGTACCCTGGTCCAAGGACAAAGCTATGAATAATTTTTGTGATTGTTGATGAAGTGATTAGGATTGAAGTCTGATGTATACTTTGTTTTCCATGTTTCAGGATCTCCCAGGGATGCAAGAGCATGCTGGTGGTCATCTATACACATTATTGTGTAGTTGATCAAGCACACTTACTAATGCAGAGATGGGACATATGTGAGATGTTGGATTATGGTGGGTGTACACTATGCCCATGATGATATGCCATCATTCTATGCTAATGGCACTCATGGAGAAGTGGAACACAAATACATCCACTTTTCATCTTTCGATAGGAGAGATGACTGTAACCTTAAAGGATGTGTATAGAATACTATGATTACTTATGCATAGTGAGATAGTCAAGGTCACAGAGTAGAGGTCCAAGGACTACACTTAGCTGAGCTAGCTATACTATCTTGGACACACAGTGCCATCAAGTGCTCAAGGACACATCAACATTAGATTCTTAGAGTAAGGTATGGTTGTTATACCAACTGTATGCCGAATTATGATCACTACCGTCGCATTAGTTATTACATTGGATGGGCGAGGTACACCTTCATGAGGACCTATCTCATACCATTAGAGCGATGGAGTATGCTTGCTCACTTATATTATGATTTGGGTCACTATGTACACCATGAGGCACACAACTTGATGATATGTATGCTCCTCCAAGTGTGGGCATTCGAGCACATTACATGCACGAGGCCTCTAGATTATCTGATAGAGATTATCAAGACCAACCCATGAGCACATACCTACAAGCTGAGAGGACTGTGGAGATATGTTGATTTACTATTTTGGAGGATTTTATTTGATAGGCTATAGCTAGAGGTCATTGTGTGGAGACCATATAGGGGATGCAGAATATGGATGGGATAGAGGAGGTAACTAGCGAGGATGCAGAGGGATCAGTTGTTGACAGTCACTGAGATCACATCATAGTTTCCTTCTACTATGATAGAGTGATGAGGCAGTTCAAATGAGTGTAGGGAGTTCTCACATGACCGTCCTACGCAAGATCATCATGTTGCAGGGTGCAGCCTCATGATAGGGCATGACTTACCATCATAGACATGGTGTTGAGTGATCTTGATGATGATACAGAGGATGATTATCCTATCTCAGATGCTGATGGTATAGGTGTGACCCCATCATATATAGCATGGTGGGAGACAACATACCTCACTCCTATCTTTCCTAGTGATCATTCTAATGGCGATCCTAAATCTTGGGCCAAGTGAGGAGATGAATTAGAGGAGGGAGAAGGAGTTAGAGATAGATATTATATGAGAGATGATGATGAGGAGGAGGAGGAGGATCCACCCTTGGCGATGATGAGAGGTAGACAATACCAGCTAGTGGAGGGTGTCAGTGCTAAGGAGGGACCTAAGGCCCAAGATTATAGGTTACAACCATAGCACATAGCTAGAGGAGTATAGTGTCACTTCGAGCATGGGGATTCAAGAGGTGGTGCAACTACGATGCCCTTAATAGCTGGGACGACTGTAGATACCAGTGCAGTTGTCATTCCACATGATCCAACATGGCAGGAGGGTGATCTAGGTGATTATTATATTTTTGTTATTATATTTATATTGGTTTAAAATAGATAATGTTAATTTGGTTGAGATACTAACATGATGATTATTTTACACTTTATAGTTGGTTCCAGTGCATGGTGCAACTTTGTGAGTCAGATCATAGCAGCGATGGTACCCACTGAGTTGACACAGTAGCCAATGCAAGCATGCTATAGGGCACCACACAAGGTGGGTCATCACGCAGAGATATTTGATTCCATAGTGTAGCTTAGAGCAGCATTTGAGGAGGGACAGATAGAGTGAGATTATATAGTAGTCAAGCGAGACTGGTTGATTCAAAGGGAAACAAGTGCCAAGGAGGCAGGAGATGCTCTCCAAACATAATTAGATCAACATATAGAGTTGTGGCAACATCAGGTACTGAGTACGGCCTACTGAGCTATCTACAGGCTGAGGTGGACTGATTGAGAGTTAAGAGAGATTAATTCTAGTGACTACAAATAGAGTCCAAGTAGGAGGTGGGGGAGCTTAGAGGTAAGCTTAGGGGCTTATGGTCATGGAGTGTTAATGGGAGTCACTCGTGATTAGTAGCCTCACATAGGCAGCCATATGTTACTCAATCACCATCAAGTCCTAAGATGTCTAGGTATCATGGTCCAACATATTGATGATATCTTATTGTATTATGTACATGATTCACCACATTTTGATGTAGTGGTGAACTTATGTATGCAAACTCTTATGATATATATAGTTTTGATTCATGACTTAGTGTGTTTATGCTAGATGTCATTTGTGATCTACTTGTGAAGTGAATGCAACAAAAGATCTAGATTTGTTTTTGTACATGTATGTCAAATTAAATGCTAAAGTGATTTGTGTAAACAACTATATGTAATTGTTTAACAAATGCAATGATGATTTAAATGATACATGTTCTAATGAAATACATATATGTATGCTTAATTAGGTTTTAAACAAGATGTATAAACATGGTAAAATAATTCGGTTGTGATCTAATAAAGCAACGTTGTAACATTGTTAGATTAGATTTGACAATGATTATTGAACATGGTGCACATATATCAATTTGTATGCTAACAAATAAGAAATTCTTTAAACTATGAAAACTATAAAGAATAAAGACAAACTACATATTTTGTCAATATTGAAGAAAAATGAAATAGACAATTTACATTTACTATCTACCAAACATTTGCTTTATAAAGGAAGTGATAGAATACAAGTGAACAACTAAATTTAAGCATAATATCTATATAAGTGATTAGCGTTGATAGGTTCTTTAAGAGGTGTACCGTGCATATCGACTAGTCTATACACATCCAATTCAAAGACTTCAATAATGATGTCAGGTCCTAACCAATTTGAGCTAAACTGCATTAAAAACCTCTTATTAAGATAATGAGGGCATCATTATAATAACTACAAGATGAAGGTATATGCGCATGCGCTAAGATGAACACATGAAATGGTTTGCTAAAGACATTTCCTTGGTTATAGCACTAAACCATGATCTACATACAAACTAAAACCTAATCCTAATCTATTGGCTGAAGATGTTGTTTATTTGAAGGAATATGATTGACCATCACTCCCAAGACTAGTGCCTATCTAGTGGTTAATAGAGTCATAGTTTACCACAAACAACGATGAGGTGAAAACATAATAAGAATTGATTCTAGCATATTCATACATCAAGAGGTGATATCAACTAACATAACATTCTTAATAATCTATCATCCTAATACAAACGTCCATATGAAACATAGAAATGACCATTACATATCATGTAATGACTTAAAATGCTCACATTCATCAAATGCGTGTTATAATCATACCACCAAGTGTAGCAAGAGGAAACTCTAACAAGATTTGGAGTTTCTTGAAGATCTACATACAACCATAGAGACATTTGATTACAAATATCACTTACATGATTACAATCTTTCCATGAATCACAAATACATCACTTTTTGGATGGATTGGATGAGCAGGAGTTGAAACCCTAGAAGAAACTCAACACATTTAGGTGTATGAAAGCAAATAATGACCAACTCGTCCAAATGGAAAGCAACTATGTATCTACACCATTTGAAATATTATACCCTAAGTTGCTTGTGAAAACTCAATGCACAATAGGAGGTCAATGTTAATAAATGCAAATTAGGGTTCCCAACTACCAAATCCATGAAGTTTGCACTATATGGACCATGAAAATCTAGCTTAAGCCAAATGCAAATGGACTAGAAGAAGTAAAAATGGACTTCCTTCTCAAAATGAGTAGTTGTAGAGGTCAAATCGACCATTAATGGTGATCCATGTAGTTGTTGGCATGTTTTGGAGCATTCTAGAGAAATTAGAGAATCCCGTGAGAATTCAAGGGCAACAAGACATAGGAACCAGATTTGGGTAGAAGGATGAGGTCCTATAGGATGGAAGAATTTCATAGACGAATGGTGCAGAATTTCACATTAGAAGTGGATAGAAAGAACATGAGGAGATGAGTGACATTTAGTATGATGTCAAGTTCCCATAAACAAGAGATATCGAGCAAGTTAGGCATATGGAAGAAATACAGGAAAATGCTACAAGATTGGACATGAGGCATGGGAGGCACATTCTATAGCATATTGGGTTTAGGAAAAGTGGAAACAAAGTAATTTGGAAGCATGGAAGGGAGAAAAAAGGAATGTGGAGTTTGAAACAAGAACAAGATCTATAAGAAAAGAGGGAATTGTAGGAGCATATCTAGATCTCTCAAAAGAGGAAAAGGGTGAAAAGAAGAAGAAATGAAGGGGAACAAAACTTATGAGAAAATGACCTAGGACTGGATGTAGAGGAGCGAAGGACTATGGAATCTGATCAAAATTCTACAAATGAAGGGAATGAATGTCGAGGAAAAATAAAGGCTTGAAAGATGATTTGTGGGAAAATGGAGTAGAAGTGGAATTGGATGTAGGATGTGAAGAATATGCAGTAGACAATTAAAAACTTGCATCTTGTAGCAATGTAAAAACTCATAAAATATAAGAAACACTAGAAAACAACAAGGAAACCCACCAAAATTAGAACATTTTGGGTTTTTACAATATTCACCATATGAAGAACACAAGGGGGAGAAAAAACACAACACTTAGGAAAAAATCACAAAATGGGCAAGGACTTAGATAAATCTTATAATTTCTAGATCGGGTCACAACACCATGCAAATATGAATAATTGCAACTCAAAAGAAGGTGAAAAGTCATGCCCCATAGAAGTCTAACAGCTACAATAGTTTCCAAAAAGATAATAGTAGATGCCCTAATATTGTCCAAATGGGAAAGAAAACACTCAAGCCTTGTATGAAGACAAATGACCACCAAAAGGGAGTAAAGACTACTAACAATCTACCCTAAATGCTTTTCTTTTGCACATGCCAGGTGTTTGACAAAATGTCTAGTGAATAATTACAACTAAGAGAAGTTGTGCAACATATAAGATGAATTATGCAACAACTAAGAATAATTGCTCAACAACTAAGATCAGTTGCACAACAACTAGGATCTATTGTGCAGTAGTTAAAAATGATTATACAATAACTAGAAACCTTTATGTAGCTATTGGAAATTGTTGTGCAACTATAAAGATGTCTAGTTGTCAAATTTAGTTGGGATGATCTTAGACCTTTTGACTCATTTACATATGTCATTTATTCAAAAACCCACACACCAAAACCAAAATCCTCTTGACCACCTTTATTCTATTTCTGGGTGATGCAAGATTGGTCATGGACCTGGATGCTCTTGTATAATTGATACATTTTCTAAACTAAGAGCATTCATCCCAATACCTTGATGAGTGGATTCTAGATAACACCAACATTATTCTTCATCATTGTTTTGAAAGCTAAGTCACTTAATCCATTGCATTTTATTTCTAAAAAATAACATTTCAGTGTATCATTTCCTAGCTCTAATTAAGACAAGTGAATTTTTTTTTAATTGAAGATAGTGAACCATTATATTAATCAAGAACTTCTCAGTACATAGATGTGGCCTAGAGATACACATATTATGATTTAGGCCCTTTCAATTCAAAAAAACAAACAGTTTAAGCATTCTATACAACTAAGTACTATGTTGAACATTTACTAATTAAAGAATTTTTTTGGTTATGTCTACCTATTGAGATCTTATGGGTATTGTCAAAAAAAGGGAATGAAGACCATTTTTAAGGCAAAAGGAGGTTGCTTACTGGGTCTACTTTTAGACTTATGATGTCTGATGTATATGTACAAGTAGCCATGACGATGGAGCTTCCCATTGAGAGATTCATGAAGATTATTGATGAGGGCTCAAAAGTGATCTAGCTGATATATAATATGCTAAGTTCTAGCCACATGATCTAAGGAAAGTACAATAAAAGTTTAATGAGGAGTATATAGATTTTTAGAACAGGTATTGTAAACAACACTAACTAGAAAGAATGAGAGATGAGGCACAAAGGGACCTTGAAGTAACCTTTCAAAATTTCAATGTTGACAACAATCAACTTAGGGCCTCTCCACCGATAGGCACCTTCAAGGGATTGGAATCATATGAAGCTAGTGATAATAGGGAGCACTTGAGGATAAGATCAGGATCATAGACCAAGATGTAGGTGGTAACAGACAAGGAGGTAATGATATTTCAGGTTTATGGGATAGTGATAATAACACGATATCTGCATTCCCATAGGTAGAATAAGAGCATGCAGTTGAAGACATCTACAGAGGAACAGGTGTGCAAATGTAATGGCACAGTGAGATCAGATGAGGGACAAACAAAATAGTGAGGATATATAGAGAAGAAATATGAGTTAAAATGATGGTAACAATTTTTGTTTGACAATAGTCTACAACAAGACATAAAGACAAGATATATAAATTTTGATATGTTTTTAATTAGTAAATGTTTAGCATAGTACTTAGTTGTATAGAATTCTTAAACTGATTGTTTTTTTGAATTGAAAGGGCCTAATTCATAATATGTGGCTCTCTAGGCCACATCTATGTACTAAGAAGTTCTTGATTAATATAATGGTTCACTATCTTCAATTCAAATAAAAATTCACTTGGATTTTTTGGAGCTAGAAAATGATACACTGAAATGTTATTTTTTAGAAATAAAATCAATGGATTAAGTGACTTAGATTTCAAAATAGTGATGAAGAATAATGTTGGTGTTATCTAGAATCCACTCATCAAGGTATTGGGATGAATGCTCTTAGTTTAGAAAATGTATCAATTATGCAAGAGCATCCAGGTCCATGACCAATCTTGCATCACCCATAAATAGAATAAAGGTGGTTGAGAGGATTTTGGTTTTGTTGTGTGGGTTTTTAAATAAATGTCATATGCAAATGAGTCAAAAGGTCTAAGATCATCCCAACTAACTTTGACAACTAGACATTTATAGTTGCACAATAATTTCCAATAGCTACATAAAGGTTTCTAGTTATTGTATAATCATTTCTAACTACTGCACAATAGATCCTAGTTGTTGTGCAATTATTCCTAGTTATTGCATAATTGATCTTATATGTTGCACAACTTCTCTTAGTTGCAATTATTCACTAGACATTTTATCAAACACTTGGCATGTGCAAAAGAAAGGCATTTAGGGCAGATTGTTAGTAGTCTTTACTCCCTTTTGGTGTTCATTTGTCTTCATACAAGGCTTGAGTGTTTTCTTTCCCATTTGGACAATATTAGGGCATCTACTATTATCTTTTTAGAAACTATTGTGGCTATTAGACTTCTATGGGGAATGACTTTTGACTTTCTTTTGAGTTGCAATTATTCATATTTGCATGGTGTTGAGACCCAATCTAGAAATTATAAGATTTATCTAAGTCCTTGCCCATTTTGTATTTTTTTCCTAAGTGTTGTGTTTTTTTCTCCCCTTGTGTTCTTCATATGGTGAATATTGTAAAAACCCAAAATGTTCTAATTTTGGTGAGTTTCCTTATTGTTTTCTAGTGTTTCTTATATTTTGTGAGTTTTTACATTGCTACAAGATGCAGATTTTTAATTGGCTACTACATGTTCTTCACATCCTACATCCAGTTCCACTTCTGCTCCATTTTCCCACAAATCATCTTTCAAGCCTTTATTTTTCCTCGACATTCTTTCTCTTCATTTGCAGAATTTTGAGTAGATTCCATAGTCCTTCCCTCCTCTACATCCAGTCCTATAGGACCTCCTCCTGCCCAAATCTGGTTCCTATGTCTTGTTCCCCTTGAATTCCAACAGAATTCTCTAATTTCTCCAAAATTCTCCAAAACATGCCAACAACTGCATGGATCACCATTAATGGTCAGTTTGACCTCTACAATTACTCATTTTGAGAAAGAAATCCATTTTTACTTCTTCTAGTCCATTTGTATTTGGCTCAAGCTAGATTATCATGGATATAGTGCAAACTTCATGGATTTGGTAGTTGGGAACTGTAATATTACCCAACTTTTAATATTAACCAACTTTTAATATTACCCATAAACATTAACCAAACATTCACAACAAAAGGACATTCATTTGAAGAAAATCTATTCACAAGACTCAACAATTTTTCATAGAGGACACACATATCTATTAAACCTAATAGGAAGCTTCTTAAGTAATAGGAGCTATCTAAAACTACCTTTCTAAGGTTCTATGAAATTAGACTAGAATAGACTAAAAGAGGAAGCTAAAGCTTTATGATTAACATTAAGTCCCCAAACCCTATTACTATGTTCATACACCTCAAGGGAATCAGATAACAACTTATATAGTTTTTGTTGCATCTTGATAAGATTAGTTTTCATTGACATCAAAAGTATGTGCTCCAGAGATAGTTAATATGCAATATCAGTAAACACAAGTCATTAGTATGAGGAAGAATAGTAATTAGCCTAATGTCTAAGTGTGATATGGAGGTGAGTACACTTGTTCTAATATGTTTCCCATATGTCTACATTGATATCTTACTAGTTTGGTGTACATCACTTAGAGAAAAGTTGCAGAAATTTTTCTAAGGCATTTACTGTGTATACTCTAAAACAGAGTCATGGTCTTTTGGTCTGCATTCCTCCGCAGAGAAAAGTATAGTATTATGGTTTAGAAGATAAGTTGATTGGAATATGAATGTGTTATATCCAAGAGCTTAAGTCTTTATACCTTCAACAGTAAAAGTTTTAGGTGACAGAGTCCTGATTAGTGCTCTAACAGAGTAAAGTAATAATGAAGACTTCTTGAAATGTTCCGCATTCCTTCGAAAGTCAATATTTGTTCATGAGGTTTTGATGACATGCTTAGAGATGTTTAATCCATGCTTACTTGTAGTATCAAGTGATTTAGTGGTCCCCAAGTTTAGTTTTCAAATGACAGAAGTGCTACAGATGACTCTGGATGCCTAACTATTCTTAGGGTATATATTTGGATACTTGCGTTAGTTGGAGAGTGTGTAAATCAGAAATATGGGTTTATGTAGAGATTCTACATGTCACAATACATCTCAAGTTTGAAGCACCTGCAATTCCTTCTTGTTTTCAATATTGCATAAAGTGTTCAAGTCACTTTGAGTTATATATATGAATGTTAATTATAGTGCAACTGCGTTAAATGTCTCTAAATTCCTCTAGATGTGATAGATGTGATTGTATAGTTTTGGAGACATGTTCATAATGTTGCATGATTTCATTCATAAGAGTTTTAGATGTTTTGGTGGTCTGCAATGCAATATCCTAAGTTTTGATATGTCATAGTCAGTCTAGGATGCTTTGTTCTCATTAGTTCAAGATGTTTCTCTTCTTGTGGTAGCACATAATGATTAGATACTTTAGGAGAAGGGTGTAAGGATAGTGTTGACAAAGTTCATTGTTCACATCTTGGTCCATATGATGTTTTTGTTTTCTCCCCTATGATGTAAAGATAGACAACTTAGCAGTGTTAATGTTGTTTGGGCTAACAATCCGGTTTCCTTCATTTGCGGTTGATCCTAATTAGTTAATTTGACCTTGAAGGATATATTGTGATACATTTTGAGACCTATTATGAGGTATTGTGATCCATAATTTATTTTCTCTTCATAATGTATATGTTTGAATCTGACCCATGGAGAATCATATGTTTCATCTAAAAGTCATCTTAAAGCTGACCAAATTGAGGATTTGATTTGTTGCAGAGGGTATATATAGAAGAAAAAAGTCATTTGTGAAGGTGTGTGAAATGATATAATATCATGAGAAGGATGAAGTGTGTGAAGTCTGTATGATGGAGTAATTGGGTAGAAAAAGGGGACTGCAACATCAGCATAAGTCAGATGCTTCTCTCACAACAGTTCATGTTTATGTTTTCATTGTAAGTTTCATGTAACCTTCTATTAGAGAGTGAGTCTCTTTAGCAGGTCCTTGTATCTTTCCTTAAGATTGTAGCCTTAGTTTGCAAGTCCAACAGGGAGTAGTAGCTTCCTTGGGTTGTATCCCTAAAACAAAGTTGTAATTATTATAGCAGTGAGCTTCATATATTGGGAGTTAATCCTCACTATGGTTTTTCCCTTATTGGGTTTTCCACATAAAATTATTGGTGTCCTTGTGTGGTACATGCTTTGTTTTTTGTTCTTCATGTTTTGTTTAAATGTGATTTGATGTTTAAGATTCGGATGTGTTCAATAATTGGTATCAGAACAAAGTACCTTTGAGAAGCCTAACAGCTAAGGTAGATCCTACATTTGAACACATGGAATCTAAAACTATGTCTAATGATGTGTTTTCTCTATAACCAGATCTAGAAGAAATGGTATCTGAAGGTTGGGACCTCAATCTATATAAGGTAGACCTTGAAGGAGAATTCCAGTCAGCCCTTGAGGATTTGGATGAAACAATAGAACTAAACCTGAAATATGAGGTCATGCTTGAAAAATTAAAGGAGACAATTGTGAAATTGAAGACACAAGATAAAAAAACATAAGAAGAAATTAGCAAACTGGAAGTTCAAATAGAAGGAGATAAAGGATGTGACATTAAACTCAAGGAGGTAGAAATATGATCTCTAGGTTGAAAGTCATGGTTGATGAAGGCAAGAGGATTGAAGACTGCTTAAATATGAAGCTCAATGAGAAAGCAACTAAATGTTCAAAACTTAAGGAAGAAGTTGTCACTCTGAGAAAAGAACTAGAAAAAGAAAAAGAACAAATTGACAAGGGGTTAAAACTAAAAGGAGGTTCTAAAATTCTTGATGAGTTAATTAACTCTCAAAAGCCATCTAAAGAAAAATCTGGTCTTGGTTTTGAAAAAGGGAAAAGTCCTATAACCGGTGCATCTGCAAATTTATATGATAACTTCAAAGTAGAAGGAAAGTTTGAAATAAAGGAAGAAAAGGCTTGTACTGAAGATCCTAAGAAGAATGCCTCTAGAGATGCAGAAAAAGATAGATTCATTCCTATCCAGAGACAAAGAAGATTCATAGGTCCTCCACTTGCAAGACAACATGCCCCTACCAGGTTCAATCAATCTTTCCAATGTCATTATTTTTCTTGCAATAATTTTGGGCCTAAGGCTATTGATTATAGACCTTGGTAAAGAAGAAATGATTACATCACCAATTGTGCCTCAAAGATATAGTGTTTTTTCATTTCGTGGTCAGTGTCATTCTTGCACAAAGGTTGGTCATAAGGCTAATGAATACAAAAGTAAAGTGATGAACAAGAACAATGCCATGACTTCTCAATTCTTCTATGGTTACTACTACACATGCAACAAGTTTGGTCATAAGGATGTCAATTGTAGATCTAATGTGAGAAGAGGTGATTATGCTCAACAATCTAGGATCACCTCCTACAATTGTAATAAATTAGGACACATCGCAAGGTTCTGCAAGGGGAAGAATGTAAGATCTTTTGCTCCACAAGAGAAGATTGACATTGGTCAACAAAAGAAGGAAATGAACAAGATATGAAAGGAGAAGGAAGAAGGTGAAGTAAAGGAAGGATCTGTACCTCTATCTAGTGTAGATGGACCTTTCAAGAACTAAAAAGGAAGTATTGGCTTAGGGGGTGTTACAATTGCAAATCTTTTTCAAACCCCTAAATGCATAAGATGCTGAAATCTTCAGCATAATGGCTAATAATGACATGAATATGTGAGGCTAGTAATTTTATGACATTTGATAAAAAATCCATAGAAAATACACTCTTTGTGGAAGATTATTGAATGATCATGGATCCCTGTATAGTAAAAAGCTAGCTAGGTCAAGAACAAAGAGATACATTTAATGCAGAGCAACTAGGGTAGGTATTTCTCAAATTTGCTGGTAAAACCCTAGTTTTCTGAAAGAGTTATCATGGTAACACTTGTATTCATTGATATTATGGAGAGGCCAAGGCCAAAATTGATGCAGGATTATCCTTGGTTCAAGAGCAATCTTGCAACAACCAAAACATTTGCATTTCAGTTTGTTTTCTTTCATTTTCCCAGTTCAGTATAGTCAATTCAGTCAGTAGTAGTTTATGTATTTTGGTCCACATTTTGTTGTAGTTTCATTTTAGACCTTACAGAGCTAGAATTAACATCTAGACTCCTTCATGCACATCATATCCAAAATTCAAATCACTTGGATCATGTACCAAAAAGATATCACTATTAGAAGATTGACTGTTTTCTCATAACAGAGCATCCTGACAGTCTCAGACAACTAGCTAAATGAGAAGACTTGTGGAGCTAAATGACACATCATTCAAGGAACTTTGGATCATGGCCAACCTTTCCTAAGATCCGCACTCTATTCCATTCACTTGTAGAGGATTCCCATTTGTTTAGGTCTGGCCTATCTATGTACACACATTACATCTCTTTCATTGGAGTTTGTAGCCCTCATTGGCTGACACAGAGGATTCTTGTGATCTGGAGATGATATATATTCACGTAATAGATGCATAGGAAAGTAGTTAATCACATAGAGATAGATAGATAGTTTGAATTCTTTGTGAAGGTGCTTCAAAGTCATATCATGTGCATATATTGTAACTAAGGAATCAGGCCTGTGAGCCCTAATTGTAAGCCCACATGTTTCCAACATGTTTGCATTTAGAATCTATGATATACTAAATGACTAAATTTGCATTTACATTCTATAATTGAGTTGCCTTCATTGTGTTTACTCTTGTTGTACAGTCTGGACTATTCACTTTATGGACCCTCCTAACTGTGACTGCACCAAGTGGTAACAGAGTGAAGTTTGAATCCTTTGGGAGCAAAGTGAGCAAAATTGGTGAAGAAATTCTGTAAGATCTTGTTGTGAATAGATCGTTGAATCTGAGGCAAACTACCTGTGTTGTCAACTGATTAGTGATTGTGAGGCAGTTGTCACCTTGTAGCCCGATCACTGAATCTGAGGTAGTTACACTTGATCCTAGGAAAAGATACCACCAAGGGGAATACCTTCTATTGGTACTATGGCTAGAAGAATGGTTGAGATGATGGATATGATGAAAAGGATGTGAGTTTTCTTGGATGTTGTTGAAGAAGATCAAAGAAGAGGACTAACACCTTGACCTAATGTTGAAAGTGATGATGATGAAGAATTTCAATCCACTGATCAAAATGAAGAAACCCTAGGAGAAGAAGAAGAACCAGATCAAGTCAAGATGTTGTGAGCTATTTCAAAGATTGGGAAAAGACCTAGAGTAGAGGTACCAAACTATACTAGCAATTTGAATCCTGAGGAGTTGATTGACTGGATAAATGACCTAGAAGAATACTTTGAGTATGAAGAAATTAAAGATCCGGAGAAGGTGAAATTTGTAAAGACAAAGTTGAAAGGACATGCTGCTATTTCATGGAAAGAAGTTTAGTTGCATAGAAATAGAAGAGGAAAAGAGATCATAAAATAGGATAGAATGGTGACAAAATTGAAGAATCAGTTTATACCTATTGACTATGAGTTGGAACTATTGAAAAGATTGCAGAACTTGAGACAAAAAGAGAATTTTGTGAAGGAGTATACTAAAGAATTTCATAAGTTGATTATAAGGACAAGATAGTGAAGCAAGCAAGGAGAAAGTGGCAAGATACATCAATGGACTGATATTGAATATTCAAGAAGAACAGAGTTGGTAAGAATGATATCTCTGAAAGAAGCATATCAGTTTGCCCTGAAAGTTGAAGAAAAGTTGAACAAGAAGCATGAGCAGAGATAGAGAGGAAGAGGAGGTAAATTTCAGAGAGGTAGAACATTTTTTGGAGAGAGATCATATGCGAAGTAGAACAGACAAGATTGTACATTCAAGAAGAAAGACAGAGATAGAAATACATATCGGAGAGATGACAGAACTTTCTATTATAGAGGAAACCCTAATTCATACTAGAGTGAAGGATATAGAAGAGATGGAAGAGGACCTAATAGGGGAACATTCACAGAAAATTGTTTTAAGTGTGGAGGTGAAGGACATAGAGCATTTGAATGTAATCAAGGAAGTACAAGCAAAAAGACAAAGAACAGTGGAAGAGTAGCCTATATAGCAGAAGAACCTATTGGATCACCCAGTTCAATTTGTTAAACCTAAGAAAGGAGAATCACTAGTCATGAGGAGAGTAGTATTTCAAGCAAAGACAAATGAAGAACCACCACAGAGGAAAAGTTTGTTTCGAACAAGATGCAAATTAGGAGGTAAATGTTGTAAAGTTGTAATTGATAGTGGTAGTTCTAATAATTTAGTTTCAGAGGAGATGGTGACTAAGCTAAAGTTGAAAAGATTGAAACACCCTAAGTCATATCAGATAGCATGGATTCAGAATGATCATAAGGTACTGGTAAGTAAACAATGTCTAGTAAAATTCCATATTGGATCTTATCATGATGAAGTATTGCGTGATATTATGCCTATGGATGTATGTCATATATTGTTGGGTAGACCATGGCAATATGATAGAAAAGCTATACATGATGGAAGAAATAATACTTACACTATAACATCAAATGGAAAGAGAAGTACTTTGATTCCTCTGGAAGATGATCCTAAGAGAAAGTATGTGGGAATGCTAGAATCTGTTTGGTAGATGGAAGGAAATTTTTGGATGGTTTGAGACATGAGAACATGTGTTATGCCTTGATTCTTAAGAAGCCTTATAACCTAAAGACAGAGACTGAAGAATCACAACCGAAGGAGATAATTGAATTGCAGACAAAATATAAAGACATCATCTCAGACAATGTACATGAAGGATTGCTGCCAATCAGGAGTATCATTCATCACATGGATCTTATACCTGGAGCTAGTTTGCCTAACAAAGAAGCACACAAAATGACACTGGTAGAGAATAAAGAATTGAATAGACAAATACAGGAGTTGTTGAGGAAAGGTTTGATGAAAGAAAGCTTGAGCCCTTGTGCAGTACCTACAGTGTTAGCACCAACAAAGGATGGAGAATGGAAAATGTGTATAGACTCTAGAGCAATCAACAACATCACAGTTAAGTATAGATTCCTCTGTCTAGGATGGATGACATTATGGATTGTTTGAGTGGAGCAAAATATTTTACAAAGATAGACTTGAAGAGTGGATACCATTAGATCAGAATCAGAGAAGGAGATGAATGGAAGACTACTTTTAAGAAAAATGAAGGGTTGTATGAGTGGTTAGTGTTAGGGTAAAATGTGGTTTAATCAATTGAACAATAACAAACCCAAACATCAATAGAATAATGAAATCAAGAAAGATTGAACTAAATGGAGTAATGAATAACACAATGCAAACCTTCCCTGTTCCAAAGCTTCTATTGTTCGCCTATTAAAACCATCCTTGCTGGTGTGAAGTAGGCCCTCAATGAGTGCACTCTTTTAGCTGTGTTGAAGGATGTCGGTAATAAATGGCTGTGTTGATAGATATTACTATGAAGAGGAGTTTTAAAGAAAATGGTGATCTCAAGTAGATTGTATTGGGGGTGCCAAAGGCGTGCTGGTGAATTTCTGCAGAGTAACAATACAAATAACCTGGATGATTAGAATGGAAGGATGAGGCTTCTTTTATAGACTCAGAGGAATGAGAATCAACGGTTGAGAAGAAGTGTGATGATCAATGGCTGAGAATGGTTGAGGAATGTGCAACCAGTAGAAATACGACAAGTGTCTCAGCTCCATCATGAAAGAGGGGTTTTGACAACATTGATTGGAGAGTTAACTCTTTTAACTATTTAGTTAACAGACTTGATTAGTCAGTTGGAAGAATGGATTATGGAATTTACTAAATTGATTGAGGAATTAACTCAATTGACTAGTTAGTTAACACTTTTGATTGATTAGTTAACTAACTTTGATTAGAGAAGAAATAGGACATGTGGGTGAGGGAAAAATAGGTAATTAAATATTTAATATATTTAATTACATGTGCAACAGGGTGAGGTGGACAAGGTGAGGTGGAAAAGTGAGGTGTACGGGTGAGGTGGATTTTTGAAATTAGAACTTACGATAGGGTGATTTAGATTTAATTAAATAATGTAGGATTATTTAATTATGTGAGACATTAGAAGAATTTAGGGAATTTAATTAAATAAATTGATTTTATTTAATTATGGAATAGTGAACCGATTAAATAAATTTAGAATATTTATTTAATTGATAGAAGAATGGAATAAATATTTAGAATATTTATTTAGAATGAATCGTGTCATTTTTAGGCATATACATTTTGCCCCTCTTTGATGCAATGCAGTTTACAACGTTGCTTCAAAGAAATCGGTACTCTGATAATGATACATGCCCCAGTTTGCCCTTGGTACAAGTTTGACGATAGGATGCCCCCTCGGGAGATTGGATGAGAAAAGGGTGGAAGATTTTGAGACGGACAATCTCACAAAGACGAAGGGGTGTAGGTTAGGTTTGAAGAATAAGGACACATTTCAGGGAAACGGGAAGAAAACTGGAAGAAAAATGGGCGTAGGGAGTAGTCACAGTCATCACCTAGCCAAATTTAGGGTTTGTAGGCTATAAATAGGAGCTGGGTCCACAAGATAATTCATTTGTACACTTGTTTGATCTAGATTGGATTTGGAGAGCTTAGAGCAAACTTGGAGCAACATGGCAGCCAAAGCAGCAGATATTCCGCGCCAGGAGCATTGATTCGAGCAAGTCCGTCGATTCGGGCGGCCAGTAGAGGCAGGATCCCCAGTATGTGCTTCAAAATTTTTTCCCTAGGGTCGAATTAGGGTGTCATAAATGCTAGCAAAAAGTAGGTTAGACAGATGCGCTAAACTGCAAAACGGTGCATATGCAGCGCAAAACGGTGCATTTGTCGTTCTGTGGCGCATATGTTTAATTTGGCAACGCATTTGCTAAAGCTACGCACGTATGGAATTTGGTGGCGCTTCTGTGATACGGCGGCGCATATGCTGAATGTTACGACGCATATGCTGAAGTGGCGCATATGTGCATTTTAACAGCACATCTGTGGTTTGGCAGCACTTTTGTCGATTGTAGCGGTGCATATACCAGAAGCGGCGCATGTGTAAAGAGATGGCACTTTTACCACCTGTAGTGGTGCATTTGCTTTAGAGAGCAAATGACTTAGCAAAATTGACTTGATGAGTGTCTTGTTTAACATGGCAATCGATGAGCTATCTCTAAGATTGCAGGAATCTAGTCAAGAGATACATAGTGTGTTGTTTTGATCAATTTGAAATGCTAAGTTTAGTTGATATAGTTCAGTAGATATGTTGAGTATGGTATATGCGGCTTGAGATTGATGCCTTGTTTTTGCGTGCTTACAGAAGGAGATACGAGACACATTGCAGTCTAGGGAGACGTTCCCTATGCCCCTATTGCAGAGATACATGCTTACAGAGATTGACAGAGAGGCACTTGGTGCCATGGGATTGGACTATGTATGATTCATGCCCAAGGTGCGGGCAAACCGCGGATTGCTGACTACCGCTGTGGAGAGATTCCATAGTGAGGATGGGACCTTCCATTTTCCCATCGGAGAAATGACCGTGACCCTAGAGGATGTATATAGGATACTGCACTTGCCCATTCAGGGTGAGTTGGTAGAGTATGATGCGCAGCGAGATGCTGGACTCGCCGAGTGTAAGCGAGTATTTGATGACCCTAAGCTAGTTGGACCGGTCATCCCCTGGCACGAGATGTACGACTGTTATGACTACTTCCCTGGGATTGTGGCAGGATTGATCGGAGGTGTTGTATGCCCCGACAGGAGATCGCACAGGTTCCCCATTGGATGGGGCAGGATCATGGAGCAGATGGTGACAGAGGGCACCCGATATGCATGGGGTGTCTGTGTATTGGCACACTTGTACCACGACATGCACCAAGTGGTGTACCACCACAGCATGAGTCTATCGGCTGGGGTACTACTATTATAGTTTTGGTTGTGGGAGCACATAGTGGTGACGAGGCTGATATGTGTATTTGCGAGACAGCGAGGGGAGCCATATAGTTATAGCTATGCAGGAGTTATTTCCCAGCACAAGCTAGGGAAGCTAGAGCATGTAGATGTGGTCATCTGGCGACCATATCTGGATTATGATGGGATGATGAGGGAGACGAGCTACCGTACTACTTTCAGACTAGGTGGCTGTTGGTCATGATGTTAGTCATTCACAAACATAGAATAAAAGTTACACAACAACCTTTACTCATCTTGAAAGATACGATGAATTCAAAGAATTCATGATCCCAAGTCTCCGTTGATTAGGTCTTAATCTACTGACGTTACTCAGTGGTTGATGTGTGTTGCTGTTTTCCATTCAGGGGCCTTACGTGTTTCTGCACTGTTCATCATCATCATCTTCAAATATCCTGCTCTGGATGTTCGCTCTGCATAAGCTCCAACAATTCTACCTCTGCACTGTAAATTTAGTCAAACAATGTGCATACAGGCTGATATTTGCATGATTTCTACCATTATTTATGATTCTTTGCATGATATTTTCAATACTACATGCATTTAACCAAATATGCTAAGGATCTTCAGTTACCTACGAGATTTCAGCATATTTCACTGTTTCTGCTTGTTATTTATCATGATTTGCAGTTATGGTGATGAATTAATGAAATTAAAAAAAGGAAAAGGGTTAGAGAGTGAGATTCCTAAAATTACTGGACTTAGATCACTGATTCACATACAAGCTCCCATACTTGCAATGAAAAGAAGGAAAACTAGAAATCATACTTCACCAGGACATTCCACAAATCCGCATGATCTAGTGCAAAGCTTCAAAGGAAAGTTGACAACAACATGTAATGAAATGAAAGCGCTTCCAGTTGAACACAGCATTCACCAGTACATATCCAGAAATCAACAGAAGATTACGTAAAATTTACAATCAGGATGTAATCTGGAACTTCATATTCATTCAGTATGCTCAAGAACAGGTACATTTACAGTGATCTGAAGAAAGAACCTTGACATTTCAACAATTCTATCCTCATTAGTCTCAGTAATCCGATCTCCTAACTTATTCTACAGTAATAGACTTTTGCGCCAGATGCGTCTGTGTATTCAAATGTATTCCTCCTTTTTAAAATGACAAGCTCTGGCTCTTATATAGAGCAACTGCCAGAAAACGGTTACCATGATCCAAGGATCAGGATCCTCTCATAACAAACAACGGCCCAGATGAAAAGCACATGCTTCGTCAATTAGCAAATGTACAGCTGGCACAGGATATTCCAGCATCTTCAACTTGATTCGGTCTCCAGCTGGCGAACAGCATATTTGACAATATCCTCCTCATTTCTGGCTCATGTTGCCTCCATGCGCAACTTTGTAATGCTCAACCTCAGCAGCATCATGACTTCAATGTTCTGCTTCAGCAGCATCATGATGATTTCCTGCAAGTAAACAGACAAACATTAAGTTCATCATCATCATGATAAACATCAAGAAGTAAACACTTTATTAAACATACCTCCCCATGTGCAGCCACAGGCAATCAGGCTTTACCTGTGAAAAATATGCACTAAATGCATAAACGGCATAAAAACAACCAGGTCAACCCTCATTGACCAAAATTCAGGCAGTCGGGCTTTCAAATTTCTATCGCTTCATGTTTTTGCCCATTTTCTTGTATATCGGGCTCGAAATATCATGATGATGATCTCAGATTATACAAAGAAAAAATCGCCCTTCAACCCTCCCTAGAATCCGGCTTTGCATCATCATCATATATGCATCGGCGTGACTACATATGATCAGGGTGACAATTTTACCTTAGGCCGACGGCAACAGTTATACCGACGCCAAAAATCATGATGATGACCAACTATATGCCTTCCGTCTGTCCGCAGGATATCACAAAATATGATGATCCTCTTTTCCTAATGCCCTGATGAAAAGCACATCAGGATATTTTGTTCTTGCACATTCGGGAAAGAAAGACAACGCAATCATCATCATGATGAAGACAAACAGGAGGACTTGGAAAATGATCCTGCCGCTGAGGAAAATCATGATGACGTCATCGTCATCATCAGGCTTGGTTAAAATGCAAAGGGATGACGTCACCGTCATGTTTCGTTACGATCAGGAGGTAAATGGAGTATCGGGTTCCCTCTAAGGAAGATGATCAGGTCATGAAAGCAGTATGACCCTTTTCGGCCAAGGCAATCCGCTCGAAAGATCAGGATGATGAACATCATCATCATCATATACGCACTGGGTGATTTAGAATATGATCCTGCTGAAAGTCCTGATGACGTCATCAGGATATCCGGGGCTTGTGTTAATCTTCGAAGATGACGTCATCGTCATCATCATATTGGCGAAATGGATCACGCCCTGGAAAATATCCTGCCGAAGGACAAAGGTGATGGTGACGTCATCGTCATCATCATATTTGTAAAAGGTTATACTCGTCGGCAGGATGATGTTACGAACTGTTGGGAGAGACGAACAAGATCATGATGATCTTGTTCAACACGACTTAAGAAACGAAAATCACCCTCCGCTTCGAAAGATAAGGTGATCATCATGATCACGCAAAAGGAGGTCAGGAGGATATTAGGAAATGTCGGGTCTCGAAATATCATGATGATGCTGATCACCAAGACTGTCCTGCGCGCGTAAATTATGCAGATGGCAGATTTCTCTAAGTAAGGTGATATAATAATATCAGCATGATATTATAATATCGGGTGATGTTGGAATATCATGATGTTCGCAATGTTTCTAAGGTTACTCGACGGGTAAAACACACTAGCACTTAAGATTGACGTCCGGATATTTCGGGACTGCATGATATTCACCGGGTGATAGAGTAAGATCATGATGATGACCTTTGGCGATACAAAAGACCGCCCGACGGGAAAGGATTAATACGACTTAAACTTGACGTCCGGATGTTTCGACCTCAGGATATTATCGGGGGGCTTTTCAAATATCATGATGATGATGTTCAGATAGCAATTATCAGGTTTGACCAAAACTTTGACTGCTCACAACTCCCTCATATGGACGAATTTTCAAGTGATGCAAAAGGCGAACCTGCATGGAATTTCAAGCTCTTTCTAACCATGAAGTTATAGAAACAAAATATGAACTTTGACAAACTAACCTCATGATGATGACCTTATCCCATCCTGACCTTCATGATGATGACCCACCTGACTTAATTTTTACCAAAACCGCCATAAACAGACAACACAAGCCAAAACAAAAGCTGGGTCCCTGTTTTGCCAAGTCAAAATGGGGCGTGTTGTGTAACCACACAACAACTTGCCACCAAAGAAAACAACAAAATTCAAATGATTCAAGTGATGTGATCACATTCATCTATAGTGTTCTAATTCTGTCTAAGTAAATCATCATGATCTTTGAATGATAAAATTTCATTATGGTGATAAAGCTAACAAAGGATCAGGTGTGTGCAGATGATTAATTATCCTCATCTTGAAAGCAAGTTGAAAACATAAGTAACTGGTGTTAAACTACATAGTTGGAGATCATCCCTCATAGCCAACCTGGATAGAGCCTTGCTGCCAGCAGGTGTCTATAACCCCGGCAAGGTTATCTGTACAATCTCCCTAAGTAGAGCCCCACTGCCAGCAGGCGTCCATAGCCCCGGTAGAGTTACTTAGATGGCCTAATTTTATTTTGTTTCTGATTTTCCCTTTAAAAATTTAAATTTGATATCATCATGTCTGCTCATTTGTACAAGGTGTAGTCACTTGCAGCTTTAGGTTGGAGATTGTATTGGTAGCAAGGGAGTCCCTTTAGATTTTTCACTTAACACCTATACTCATATCTTCAACAAACCCAAGGCTGTTAGGTGTTTCATTGTGTTTGATTCACTTTGGACAAGAAAAAGTACCATGATGAAAAGACATCATAAACCTGATCATGAGTATTTATCAGAATGAATTACAATCTATATCTAAATCTGATCTCATCACTTGAATCCTAACAATTTAGTTATTTTCTTAGGTGATGAAGTGTATCATCCTGACTTACCAGAACAAGGTCCCAACCAACAAACAACAACAACAACAAGCAAACTGTACAAACAACTATACAAATATACAATATGATACACGAGACTGTCATGAAGTCACTCAGGCCTGGAAATAATGTTTGAGGAATTGTCCATTGACTGGCAACGGGACATCCTCACCTGTCAGGTTCTTAAGCCTATAAGTGCTGTCTCCTAAAATTTCAGAAATCTGAAAGGGACCTATCCATAGTCTTTCGAACTTACCATGATCACCTTTCCTTTCATGGGCTTTATCCCACATCAGGACTAAATCTGATATCCTGAAAGCTTTAATTCTGGCTCTCTTGTCAAACCAGCGTTTGACAACAGCCTGATGTTTTGCAAATTGGTCAATTGTTTGGCTTCTTTTTTCTTCCAGATGCATCAACTGAAGCAACCTGACTTCTTGTTTATTATCTATGCCTAGAAAGTCTTGGGCAAACTGCAGAGTAGGAATTTTCAAGTTTACAGGGAGGATAGGATCTACCCCATATACTAGCTGGAAAGGTGAGTTTCCTAATGCAATTTTCATTCTAGTTCTGTCTACCCATAAGGCATACTTCAGAAATGAGTTCCATTCCCTGGGATTTTTCTCTATCAATTTTCTTATGATACTCAGTAAATTCCTATTGGTGGATTCTGCTAATCCATTTCCCTGGGGATAGTAATTGGATGAGAACTTAAGTATAATCCCATGATCAAAAGCCCAACTTGACAATTTAGTGGAAATGAAGGCAGAACCATTATCACTTACCAATGCATAAGGAGTTCCATACCTGGTGACAATGTTGCTTTCCAGAAATTTAATGACATCATCAGCAGTACAAGTTTTGCTGCTGATAGCCTCAGTCCATCTGGTACAATAATCAGTAATTGTTAGGACATACCTCTAGCCTGAAGAAGACGGAGGATTGATTGGTCCTATGAAATCCATGCCCCATTGTGCAAATGGGCGCTCCTCCATCACTGGCTGCAATGGTTGTGCAGCATATTTTTCTCTGTTGGCAGCAACCTGGCAAACATGACAACATTTAACATGATCAGCTGTGTCCTTAAAAATTGTAGGCCAGTAATATCCTGCTCTGAGGATTGCATGTGTTGTGGCCAACGCTGATCCGTGGGCAGTTCCAAACTTGTCATGTAGCTCTGTCAAAACTTTATTGGCTTCTGGTTTCTCTAAGCATCTCAGGTATATCCCTTCATAATTCTTTTTAAACAGGGCTCCTCCCTTCATCATATATTTCTGGGATCTCATCTTTAAGGCTCTTCTCTGTGAAGCCTGCATCCTCAAAGGACATTTTCCAGTGATCGGGATGTGCCTGATGTCTGAATACCATTCTTTATTGTCTTTCTCATCTATCACATACTGTTGACTGATGATGTTTGGATCAGTTTCAGATATCATCTGGCTCAGAGCCTGTCCTCTTACTAGCTTCATGGGTGTGATCTCCATGTCATATTCTTGTAGTACCGTAATCCATTTGGCCCTTTTTTCACCAGGTTCACTCTGCATCAGCAGCATCTTTACTGCTGCATCTGGTACCACAGCAATCACTTTGCTTCTCAGTATATAATGTCTGAACTTTTTTACTGCTCTGACTAATGCAAGAGCCTGTCTTTCAACATCTACATATCTCAACTCAGCATCCCTGAAAGGACAGCTCATGAAGGCAATTGGTTTCTCTTCTTTATCTTCATTTCTTTGAGTTAACACTGCTGCAAAAGTATGTTCTGAAGCAAATGAGTAGATGTAGAAATCTTTTGTATAATCTGGACTAATGAGGACAGGAGCATCTGAAATGGCCTTCTTTATATCTTCAAAAGCAGCTCTGGCTTCTGGTGTCCAGTCAATTTGTGCATCTTTTTTCAACATGGCATTCAGTGGTCTGACAATCTCAGCAAAGCCAGTGATGAACTTCCTCACAAAATTTATCTTACCAAAATAAGATTTAAGCTCCTTTTTGCTTCCTGGAAGTGGTAATTTCATAATAGATTCCACCCTGTCAGGATCAATGATAATCCCATCTTCTGTGATCAGGTGGCCTAATAACTTTCCTGTTGTGACCCCGAATATGCACTTCTTGGGATTCAAAGATATTCCATATTCTTCACACTTCTTTAGCACACTTCTAAGGTCAGCAACATGATTTCCCCTTTCTTTGGAGAACACTGTCAGGTCATCCATGTAGATGACTATACATTTTCCTATTAAGCCTCTGAAGGCTATGTCCATTGCTCGCTGGAATGTAGCTCCAGCATTTATCAATCCAAACGGCATACGTCTATATGCAAATATCCCCCATTTTGTGGTGAAGGCAGTCTTTAATCTGTCAATTTTATCAACCATCACTTGGTTGTATCCCGAAAAACCGTCCAAGAAGGACATCATCTTGGCTCCATTTACCATCTGCAGGACTTCATCCAAAGAGGGCAAAGGATAGTTATCCTTTTCTGATGCTCTGTTCAGGTTCCTGAAATCCACACACAATCTGATGTCTCCATTCTTCTTCCTGACTGGTACCAGATTTGCCACCCAAGTGGAGTGCCTTACAGGAAAAATTATCCGGGCATTCAACAACTTCTTGACCTCCTCAAGGATGATGGGCTCAAGCAGAGCATTGACTGGCCTCTGCTTCTGTCTGAAAGGTTTTGCATCTGGCTTGAGCGGTATAGTATGAGTTATGACAGAAGTGTCATACGTCTTCAGCTCGTCATAAGTCCATGCAATTACATGTATATAATCCTTAAGGGCTTGAGTTATTCCATCTAACTCTTCAGGTGTACAAACCTTACCCAACAAGACATTCTTCTTGTCATCAGCTTGTCCAATATTTACCTGTGAATATTGACCTCCATCTGCCTTAGGCAGATCCTTATGCTTGAGCATATTATCCAGATCAAAGGCTCTTTCTAATTCAATCATACCTTTGGGAATTGTGTTGCCAGGCAACTCTAAAATCTCATCTTCTTCCCAGACATGATCTTCCATACCATTTTCATCTATGATCTGAGCTTCAAATACATCTCTGTTTGATATGAAATCCAGGATGTGCTGATCATCATCAAACACTTGGAGATTGGTCACATTGTCAGGTACCGAAGGTACTGACACCAATTCTACTGCAAATCTCTTCAGACCAGATATAGACAGCGGTTCCAGCGTACTGGTGGCCTGAGCAAGTGCATCTGCCCTTTGGTTCTGTTCTCTTGGCACGTGAACGATGTTGAAGGCATCAAAGTCTTCAATCAGGTCCCACACACGATGTCTGTAATTTGACAGCTTTCTGTAGTTACAAGAGTAAATTCCTCTTACTTGTCTCACAACTAGTTCTGAATCTCCAAAGACATGCAGGATCTTCACCTTCTTCTTATGGGCAAACAACAGTCCATGAATCAGAGCTTCATACTCTGTGACATTATTAGTGCAGGGGAACTGTAATCTGTAAGCTGCTAAATGGGATTTCCCTGATGGATCAGTAAGGTCAATCCCTACTCCAGAACCTTGCTTAGATTTGGATCCATCAAACCTCAGGATCCAAGGCTTATCTTCAGCGGGACATTTATTTGAACTTTCCTTTTTCTTTGCAGCTCTGGCTGCTGCTCCGCCTGATATCCACCTTAACTTAGGTGTGCCATCTTCAAGCTTCTTCCTTCCTTTATCTGATGAGCCTGATGGCTTTTCTGTTTTCTCTTCCATCCTAGCAGGAGGATGATGCTCAGCACATACAACTGCATGCTTCTTCAAAATGTGTAAGCACAGTGAGCAAGTGGTTTCTGAGTGAGGCGCCTCATGCAGCCTACACCAACCTTTGATTAAAACCTCCTGGGGAGATCTACACTGTTGTGTCATTTTTTCTATTTCTTTAACCAGAAATTCTTCGAACTTCGTCAGGTTACTGCCTTTATCCTCATCAGACAACTCGTAATCCAGTTCCATGAAGCAATCACTACCAGGAGTGATCTTTTCCTTTCTCGCA
Organism: Cunninghamia lanceolata; assembly: GCA_027924645.1. Classification (NCBI taxonomy): domain Eukaryota; kingdom Viridiplantae; phylum Streptophyta; class Pinopsida; order Cupressales; family Cupressaceae; genus Cunninghamia; species Cunninghamia lanceolata. The sequence goes on along the minus strand of BSBN01001031.1, from coordinate 1,468,002 downwards.
TCATTTGTCTGATTGGACACCAGGATCTCTTCTGTTTTTTGGATATGATCCTCATCAGGATCCGTCGACTCTTCTGTTCCTGCAGAAGACAAATAAAAATTAGTATCATCATCATCATCAGATGTAGCACTCACCTCGGAATATGATGATGATGCTTCACTATACGTCTGCTCCAGCATGATCATGTCTAAGCATGGTTCGCAAGTCTTTTCCGAGTGTGCTTCTCCATGCAATCTGCACCATCCGTCGATCAAAATATCATTAGCAGGTATATTTAATAATTGACAACGTTTTATCTGAGTAGATAAATGCATCTGAAAATCCCTGAAGCGATCTATTTCATTCTCATTATCAGGATCATTATTAGGTTCTACGACTGGCATATCCTCATGATAATCATCATCATGATGATGATGAACATCAAGCATCAGGACCTCTTCTATTTGGACAGTTTGCGGCCTGATGTGATAAACTCCAGGTTCTATGTTTACATACATGATCTCATTTGTTCTGTTATATTCCGTGATCATATGTTTCATCCTAGGCTCAGCATCAATCCTGATCTGATTAGGTATACCTTTCCATGGCAACCACATGTGACTGAAGTCTGTGGACATGTATCCGTTAAGCGTTTTAGACCAGTCCCGGCTAAGCAACATCCCGTATGTATCAGGTATGTCAACTACCTGAATGTCAATGTAATACTGGATCCTAGGATCAGACGCTAGCTGCATGTGAATATGAGTGAGTTCTCCGACGACACTTACTTCTGTCTTGTCCAGTTGAGTGACCTTCTTTAAGGATTTAGCAGGATGCAGTCCTAATGCGTTGCATATTGACAAAGGCATAACATTAGTTGAGGCTCCTGAATCAACTAAGCAGTTGTGCAAATTCTTACTGAACATTCTTATGGTGAGGAGAAACGGTGGTGATTCAGTTTTATCCCTGTACAAGGTCATGTGAGAGGTTTCAGCAGCTTGGACTGTGGCTGACACTTTGGGCTTGACAGTGCTATCTTTAGTAGTATGGTCTCTGCTATTGGATTGACTCGAAAGGTGATTATCCTCTTTAGAAGCAGGATCATCCAGCGACTTCATGAATGCCCTTTTGATGGCAGGAGTTTTCAGTAACTCAGATAGGGACAGGCTGATCTTGATTTTCTTCATTTCATCAGCCAAATAGCTGACTAACCTGTCGGATTCATGAGGTGTACCTGCGACTTTTGTTACTGTGTTTTGAGGAGACAAGTACTGAGCATTCACCTTAGGGAACCCAGGGTTATTGCTAGCCTTAGGATTAGGAGGTGTGTTGAAGTTGTTTGGAGGTAGAGATGATGTCAATGGACCGGCAGGTCTGTTGGCATTACTCCTCAGGTTATAATTGTGCTTACCAGGGTATTGCTGCTGGTACGCATGTACTTCCTCATGCTCTCTTGTAGGTTCGTTTTCATCCTCAAAAGGGAAGACATAATTTGCTTCAAAGGTTAAGGCAGATTCTTCACAGGTCTGATTATAATCCTGATGAGGCTGATTAGTGTAGGTTTCCAGCACAAAAGCTGAGTCATATCCACAAGGAACTATTTCATTTCCTTCTGCCTGAGGTGGATTTCCAGAAGTATTAGACACTTCAGTCTGAAAGATGCTGGCAGCAATCCTAAATTGTGGACAGTCTAATTCTGCATGTGCATTGGTATTGTGAATCCTGCACCAATTGGTAAGGGCTGCTTCAGCAAGATTGACTCTAGTAGTTTGTTTGGCTTCACCAGGAGGCTGATTGTCTAGGGGTGATGGTAATGAACCATTATTTGGCCTGGAGTTCCACACTCTGGGCTGCCTAGGAGGATTATTGTTATTTGCAGCACTACCGTTGAAGTTATTGTTGTATCCTCTGTCAGGGTAATTTGGTCTGTCATTGGAATAACTCCTATTTTGACCTGACTGTGAATAAAACCCTTGATTTCTCAAGTGTGTTACTTCTGTGGTGAGATTTCTCAACTGAGCAGACATTTCTTTGATTTCCTCTTTCTCCTCTTGAGCTTTGGCCACTACATTTTCAGTCTGAGGCTGGAAAAAGGAAGATCCATGGTTATTGTGGGATAGGTCTGTACCCTGAGGTGTCTGAGTATGTGCAGGATATTGTGGCAATTGGCCATTTCCATTAGGAGGAGGCATGATACTCAATGGAGGTACTTGCAAAGGTGTAGGCATGATTGCTGGGGGCATCACTGCTCCATTTGGATATTGTGCAGGATATTGCGAAGGGTAAGCTGCAGGATACTGTGCTGGATATTGTGACTGCATGCCAGGCAAAGCAGGGAATGCTATATTTGGAGTAGGAGCAGGTATCAGCTGTTGATTTACCTTGATAGCTTCTTGAAAAGCTCCTGTCAATGTGGTGATCGCAGGATGTGTTCTCCTGATGAACATGGCGGTTAATGGATCCAGGGCTGAATAATAAATACTTCTGGCAGCATCATCAGCCACCACATATGGGGTAACTAGCTTGGACAACATTTTCTGGAACCTAGCATTGAAATTTGCAATAGGTTCATGCTCCAATCTCTTAATTGTGGCAAACAGGTGGTAATTCATTGATGGATCAATAGGGACCTTGAATCTGTCAAGAAAAGCCTTCTCTAAGACAGCCCACGAACCTACAGAAGATTGACCAAGACTGATGAACCAATTATAAGCCTCTTCCCCTAAGGAAAAAGGGAATAATCTGCACACCACATCCTGATGCTCAATTCTGGCTCTGCAGCAAGCTTCTTTAAACGTCCTGATATGATCATCCGCATCCTGATAAGGATGGTATTTTGGACAAAGCTTGTCCGGATACTTTGGTAACTCATGGTACGCAGTAAAGGTCAATGGTGATTCTGCTGCAAAGAACGACATTGCAACCTGAGGGGGCTGAACTGGTGGTGCAGTTGGCTGAGGTTGGACTAAAGGTATACCCTGAGGTTGAACAGGAGGTGTCACGGGTATACCTGAAGGTATTTGCAAACCAACAGGAGTTATAGGGGGAGGTCCTGGTGAAGCTCTGGACGTACTAGACTCTGGAGTATGGTGAACGTCTACAGTCCTAGGTCTAAAACCTCTGACAGGCAATTCTTCGAAAATTTCACTATGTCTAGACCTGGTATTTATCCTCTGAGCCAGGGTTTCTCGATTTGGAGGCCAATTAGCTGAAACTTTGCAAATATTGGCTGGATTCCACCGGACGAGGTGATATTTGCGGTCAACTTGCAAATCAGACTGAATATTTACGCGATATTTGCGAAGATACTGCAAATATGACAAGATATTGGGATATTTCGACCAGTAGCACCAGATCTCACGTGTCTAAGGCTCAAATTCTCAAAGCTTGAACAAATTTATGCATCTTTGGCCAATATTTAGTGAATTTAAAGAAATCTACTGTAAAGCTTGCAATATTTATGTGAAATTTGGAAATCTTTACACAGAATGTGCAAATACAAACTTGTCGCAGCAAATATTTACGCAATTTGATGAAATTCACAAATGATCTGAAGTTACCTTACTCTGAGCGTCATCAAACCTGAAAGTACTGATGATGAACGTGATCTTCTGGGCTCTGGCCCTCCTTCTAGCGCTAATTTATGTTGGTCATGATGTTAGTCATTCACAAACATAGAATAAAAGTTACACAACAACCTTTACTCATCTTGAAAGATACGATGAATTCAAAGAATTCATGATCCCAAGTCTCCGTTGATTAGGTCTTAATCTACTGACGTTACTCAGTGGTTGATGTGTGTTGCTATTTTCCATTCAGGGGCCTTACGTGTTTCTGCACTGTTCATCATCATCATCTTCAAATATCCTGCTCTGGATGTTCGCTCTGCATAAGCTCCAACAATTCTACCTCTGCACTGTAAATTTAGTCAAACAATGTGCATACAGGCTGATATTTGCATGATTTCTACCATTATTTATGATTCTTTGCATGATATTTTCAATACTACATGCATTTAACCAAATATGCTAAGGATCTTCAGTTACCTACGAGATTTCAGCATATTTCACTGTTTCTGCTTGTTATTTATCATGATTTGCAGTTATGGTGATGAATTAATGAAATTAAAAAAAGGAAAAGGGTTAGAGAGTGAGATTCCTAAAATTACTGGACTTAGATCACTGATTCACATACAAGCTCCCATACTTGCAATGAAAAGAAGGAAAACTAGAAATCATACTTCACCAGGACATTCCACAAATCCGCATGATCTAGTGCAAAGCTTCAAAGGAAAGTTGACAACAACATGTAATGAAATGAAAGCGCTTCCAGTTGAACACAGCATTCACCAGTACATATCCAGAAATCAACAGAAGATTACGTAAAATTTACAATCAGGATGTAATCTGGAACTTCATATTCATTCAGTATGCTCAAGAACAGGTACATTTACAGTGATCTGAAGAAAGAACCTTGACATTTCAACAATTCTATCCTCATTAGTCTCAGTAATCCGATCTCCTAACTTATTCTACAGTAATAGACTTTTGCGCCAGATGCGTCTGTGTATTCAAATGTATTCCTCCTTTTTAAAATGACAAGCTCTGGCTCTTATATAGAGCAACTGCCAGAAAACGGTTACCATGATCCAAGGATCAGGATCCTCTCATAACAAACAACGGCCCAGATGAAAAGCACATGCTTCGTCAATTAGCAAATGTACAGCTGGCACAGGATATTCCAGCATCTTCAACTTGATTCGGTCTCCAGCTGGCGAACAGCATATTTGACAATATCCTCCTCATTTCTGGCTCATGTTGCCTCCATGCGCAACTTTGTAATGCTCAACCTCAGCAGCATCATGACTTCAATGTTCTGCTTCAGCAGCATCATGATGATTTCCTGCAAGTAAACAGACAAACATTAAGTTCATCATCATCATGATAAACATCAGGAAGTAAACACTTTATTAAACATACCTCCCCATGTGCAGCCACAGGCAATCAGGCTTTACCTGTGAAAAATATGCACTAAATGCATAAACGGCATAAAAACAACCAGGTCAACCCTCGTTGACCAAAATTCAGGCAGTCGGGCTTTCAAATTTCTATCGCTTCATGTTTTTGCCCATTTTCTTGTATATCGGGCTCGAAATATCATGATGATGATCTCAGATTATACAAAGAAAAAATCGCCCTTCAACCCTCCCTAGAATCCGGCTTTGCATCATCATCATATATGCATCGGCGTGACTACATATGATCAGGGTGACAATTTTACCTTAGGCCGACGGCAACAGTTATACCGACGCCAAAAATCATGATGATGACCAACTATATGCCTTCCGTCTGTCCGCAGGATATCACAAAATATGATGATCCTCTTTTCCTAATGCCCTGATGAAAAGCACATCAGGATATTTTGTTCTTGCACATTCGGGAAAGAAAGACAACGCAATCATCATCATGATGAAGACAAACAGGAGGACTTGGAAAATGATCCTGCCGCTGAGGAAAATCATGATGACGTCATCGTCATCATCAGGCTTGGTTAAAATGCAAAGGGATGACGTCACCGTCATGTTTCGTTACGATCAGGAGGTAAATGGAGTATCGGGTTCCCTCTAAGGAAGATGATCAGGTCATGAAAGCAGTATGACCCTTTTCGGCCAAGGCAATCCGCTCGAAAGATCAGGATGATGAACATCATCATCATCATATACGCACTGGGTGATTTAGAATATGATCCTGCTGAAAGTCCTGATGACGTCATCAGGATATCCGGGGCTTGTGTTAATCTTCGAAGATGACGTCATCGTCATCATCATATTGGCGAAATGGATCACGCCCTGGAAAATATCCTGCCGAAGGACAAAGGTGATGGTGACGTCATCGTCATCATCATATTTGCAAAAGGTTATACTCATCGGCAGGATGATGTTACGAACTGTTGGGAGAGACGAACAAGATCATGATGATCTTGTTCAACACGACTTAAGAAACGAAAATCACCCTCCGCTTCGAAAGATAAGGTGATCATCATGATCACGCAAAAGGAGGTCAGGAGGATATTAGGAAATGTCGGGTCTCGAAATATCATGATGATGCTGATCACCAAGACTGTCGTGCGCGCGTAAATTATGCAGATGGCAGATTTCTCTAAGTAAGGTGATATAATAATATCAGCATGATATTATAATATCGGGTGATGTTGGAATATCATGATGTTCGCAATGTTTCTAAGGTTACTCGACGGGTAAAACACACTAGCACTTAAGATTGACGTCCAGATATTTCGGGACTGCATGATATTCACCGGGTGATAGAGTAAGATCATGATGATGACCTTTGGCGATACAAAAGACCGCCCGACGGGAAAGGATTAATACGACTTAAACTTGACGTCCGGATGTTTCGACCTCAGGATATTATCGGGGGGCTTTTCAAATATCATGATGATGATGTTCAGATAGCAATTATCAGGTTTGACCAAAACTTTGACTGCTCACAACTCCCTCATATGGACGAATTTTCAAGTGATGCAAAAGGCGAACCTGCATGGAATTTCAAGCTCTTTCTAACCATGAAGTTATAGAAACAAAATATGAACTTTGACAAACTAACCTCATGATGATGACCTTATCCCATCCTGACCTTCATGATGATGACCCACCTGACTTAATTTTTACCAAAACCGCCAGAAACAGACAACACAAGCCAAAACAAAAGCTGGGTCCCTGTTTTGCCAAGTCAAAATGGGGCGTGTTGTGTAACCACACAACAGTGGCTGATAGGGCAGACACGACACATACTGGAGAGGCAGATAGTAGGCCAAGTACTGAGATAGTTTGGTAAGAGACAAGGCATGCCACAGGGGCAGGCACTATTTGCATGGACTCACGCAGAGCGGATGAGATGGGAACTGATGGCTTCTTATGAGGAGGCCTTGGAAGAGATCTGACAGACTCCCTATGTTGCTTGGGATATGAGGATAGAGATAGCTGATGCCCGTATTATGTAGGATTATGAGGATTGGATGAGTGCACACCCTTTCCTGAGATATTCAGGGCCATGTATGTTGGTGCCTTGCATTGACGAGGCTGATTCAGAGGAGGAGGGCCAGGTTGGCCAGGGGCAGAGGGGAGGTAGAGGTAGAGGAGGACGGGGTCAAGGAAAATGGGGTGGTGGCCGAGATGGTGGAGATGGAGAGGAGGAGAGGCCGAAACAGTGGAGGAGAGTAGGGGAGGGGCCACCCCATGTCCAGTAGGTAGCATAGCAGTAGGTGCCACAGCAGGGACCACCACCTCAGCAGGTGGCGCAAAAGCAAGTGCCCCAGCCATAGGGGCCAGGATAGGCAGATGAGCATGAGTGGGCCATAGCTAGCCTAAGGGGATAGGTGAGAGAGCTGTGGGCATAGCTTAGGAGGGCAGATGGCCAATGAGAGACAGATGCAGCGGTGATCATAGGGCTGACCTGCGAGAGGGATATGGTAGACGCACGGGTACATGTTATCCGTGTAGAGCGGGATACTGCAGTGGCAACCCTAGGGACAAAGGCAGCTAGCAGCTTTTTGGTTGGGCAGGTGTAGTAGGCACAGGCACAGTTAGGCCAGTTACAGACATAGCTAGCATAGGTGTAGACAGAGCTTGCTATAGCACAGGTAGAGGTTCAATACTATCAAGGTTTATACCATGGGGCAGTGCTAGCGAGCCAAAGGGCGTCAAGCTTCAGGAGTCAGTCTGGGGCTACCCAGAGAGCTGGTCCATCAAGGTCAGGGGCTTCCATGATGGGTCCCCAACAATTAGGGGCTGGCAGCGGCGGTCCACAGCAGGAGGGGTAGACTTGCATTAGACTTGTACTTTTTGAGACATGTATCACCATCCTTTTGGATGCATTTTGTATATGACACTGATTTAGAGACAAAAATTATGATATTGTACATTTGGACCTCTCTTTATGATGTATATATGATGATGCAGCTTTATGATTCATTGTATATGTAATGAGATGATGATTCACTTCTATTGTATGATGCGATGTATGTGTAGACTTAGATGCTCTATCTGATGTTATATGGGATGCTTATCGATTTCAGCTTTTGATATGATGCGATGTGATGTCTATGTGATCGAATGCAGTGTTCTGAATGATTGATCTAATATGCTTCTGATGTATGCAACTGCAACATGATTTCTATATGATTATGCAACTTTTTTTTGTGATGCACATAGCTATGTTTTTTATTTCTTTGCTATTTGACACTATATGATGGTGATAAATGGATGACCTAATGCATTTTTATTATGTATGCAACTGACTTAATCATATTCATGACTATCTCAAAATGTGAGATGATATGCACCTATATGCTCTATTTTTTTTGTGATGTCCAAATGTACTCTATCAACACAAGAATGACAGGATAATAGGTAGAAGAATTGACTTGTTGTAGAAATACTTGGAAGCTACATTTGATAATGTTATTCTGCATAGTTCAGGTACTGTTGATTGTATGGGATATGGATGTATGGATGTGTATATGGATATAGGATGGATGCTTTGCTTTTGGAGTACTTTACTTTATCATTGGGCGATTTATTTTTGGTACATTTTCTGAAATGTTGTAAGTTAATACAAGCATCTAGGTATAATTGAACCGAGATGACCTGAGTACTGCTTACATGGATTTTGATTGAGCAAGTAAATACAAGCGTCTAGTCAAAATTGAACTAGATGACCTGAGTACTTCTTGTGTTTCAACAAACAAGGATTAATCTCATTCATGTTAGACCTTTGATGTCCTCAATGATCTTTTGTTGATCATGTCTTTAGACAAGGTGTCACCTTACTAGAGTGGAATCCGCAGATAGCAAACAAAGAAAATGATCATGCCCCCATCATAGCATCTCTAGCTTTTGACATCCTTGAGTAGCATAGAAAGGCATGATAACAAAATCAAGACTCTGTAACTTAACCATGATTTCAAATCACAAAATATTCTTGTATTTAGATGTGTTCATTTCTTATTGTAATTTGAGTAAAATCATTTAGAAGGCCTTGAGTATTTTGCTTTGCGTTTGAATAGGTTAAGTTGCGTAAAGTCAGGATTATTGCTTGGAGTGCGGGTTCTGCTTACACCTGCTTGCTTGGTGAGAAGATTGTTCAATCCTTACTGGTGAGATGGGCCCTAAGGGACTGACCTAGTGCCTCGGGGGTGCATTGCTAAATGGCCTTGCCTACATGACGATGCAGAGGTAACGTAGTTTAGGGTAAACCCTAATGGACCTACGACCTAGGCAAGAGAAAGTGGAGATGGACTTAGCTGGATAGAAGGACAAGATATGGAATGGATGGGACAATGGAAAGCCTCGAGGGCGCATTGGAATAATGGCCTTGCCTACGTGACGACGCAGAGGCAATGTAGTTCATGGACTCGGACCATGGACACTAACAAGAGATACTATGCTAGGCTCAAACTGAGGTGACAATATGGGATAGAACCTTGGTTGACAAGGCCACAAAGAGGAAGAGTTATCAAGCCATGATAGGTAACTGCTAGGTGTTTATTATGGGATAGATATGGGTCGAATGGGATGCGAGTGAAGAAAGAAGTGGACTCAAAGTGACGGGATTCCCAGAGATGGAGAAGGCGGTTTATCACAAGGAACACCTATTTACCAGGTTTTCATCACTTGTTTTTATTTGCACGAGAAGCTAGAAAGTAACCATGACACCTGTTTGCCAGGTTTTCATCATGGTACTTATCCAAGGTGCCTGTTTGCCAGGTTTTCACCAAAGGATGATTTTTTTTGGTACTTTTCTAATTTTTTTATTTTTTTGTATTTTCTCTTTCATCATTTTCTGATTTTTTTTTTGTATTTTCTCTTTCATCATTTTCTGATTTTTTTTTTTTTTGTATTTTTGTGCCCCCTTGCATTGGGGTTCTCCTAGGTATAGAACCGGCGAAGGTGCATGTTGTTGATTGGATCATTGAACAGCTTGCCCTCTGATGTTGCCAACTGATATGCCCCCGATCTGTAAGCTGCTACAATCACATAGGGCCCAAGCCAGTTAGGTTCAAACTTGCCTTTTTTTTCTTTGTCTTATTGATTGCGAGGATTCTCTTTGAGAATGAGGTCCCCAACCTTAAAGCATCTTGGGTGAACCTTGTGGTTATAGCTTCTTGACATCATCTGTTGATAAGATTTGAGATGATCGAAGGCTTTTTGTTGCCTATCTTCTAGTAACTCTAATTCTTACAACCTGGAGACCCTATATTCTTCATTTGATATGAGACCCTTTAGCGACACCCTGAGGGATGGTAATTCGACTTCAATGGGAAGGATGGCTTCTGAACCATAGACAAGGGCGTATGGTGTAGCACCTATGGGAGTGCGTATACTGGTGTATAATGAAAAATTTGGATTTATAAATGGAAATGATCAAACAATGAAATGCATAATCTAAACCCAAATAATTCAATACCTCGAAGATGCAAGATGAGCTCGATTGATTGATTGATTTATTGTGTTGATTGCTCAATTCCACAGCATAACATTGATAAGGATGCAAAGGCTCTAATGATATTTCAACAGCATGTGGATACTTGAGGATCAATGCATCGCTAATGGCTTGTGAGGGGTTTGATTTATAGGCTTGGCTTAGTTCAAATGGATGGTTAGGATCAATTAGGGCTTTAGATGAAATGGATGGATAGGATTAAGTTAGGTTTCCTTGCACATCAAGAAATTGTAGTCATGTGACATGTGGCAAGGGAAGATAAGGCTTAGGTGTGCTTATGTAGATAAATACTAAAATTAGGTCCCAATAGTTGTGCATGTGAAAGATTTGAATGAAAGTTGTAATACAACACATGATTGACTGGACAAGTGTTGGAATGTGATGAAAGGTGAGTAGTTAATTCAAATAAAATATTTGAATTAGTTGGGATATGAGTTGGATATTAATTAAATAAATAAAATTTATTTAATTAATTGGGTAAATGAATAGGATGGGATAATATATGATGTGGAAATTAATTAAATAAATAAAATTTATTTAATTAATTGGCTTAATGGATAAATGGGATTAAGAGTGGGATTTAGGACAAAAATGGCTTATGATGTTTAGGATAATGTTTTAACAAGGTGTTGTAGGACATGGACAAAGTTGGGACAAATTTGCGTGTCTACAACTGGTTCTATAGGCCCACAGATTGGGATTGAGTTGGATATGCCAATCACGACCAGCATCATTGACTGTCTTCTTGAGAAGTTTCAAGATGGTCTTGTTAGATGCTTCAGCTTGGCCATTACCTTGGGGGTAGTATGGAGTGGAGAAACGGTGTTGGATTTTGAAACGTTCATAGAGCTCTTGGACATCCTAATTTTTTAATGGTCTTTCGTTATCTGTGATAATAGATGAAGGAATGCCATATCTGTAGATAATGTAATTCAGGATGAATGAGGAAATTTGCTTACCTGTGATAGTGGTGAGAGGAATGGCTTCAATCCACTTTGTGAAATATTCAATGGCAGTGATGATGAATTTGTGGCCGTTAGATGAGGGTGGATGAATCTTTCCCACAAGGTCAAGTCCCCACTAGCAAAAGGGCCAGGGTGTCGTTAAAGGTCTCAACTCTTGAGCAGGTGCATGGATCAGGTTCCAGTGTACTTGACACTGTTTGCACTTTTTGACAAATTGATATGAATCCATCTCCATGTGTGGCCAGTAGTAACCCAAACGCATGAGTTTCTTGGCTAAGGAAGGACCGCTAGAGTGTGTCTCACAGATCCCCTCATGTACGTCCTGCAAGGTAGTTATGGATTCTTCTTGTTCTAGACAATGGAGCAAAGTACCATCGAGACCACGTCGGTATAGGGTATCGGCTATGATGGTGTAGCGAGAAGTTTGTCATATAAAAGTTTATTTTTGGTTGGAAGAGAGGTCAAGTAGGAGAATGTTGTCCTTGAGGTAAGCGTAAGTCTTACTATACCAAGGTGAATCAGATCCAACTAGGAGGCAGATGGAATGGGTCTCAGGGAGATCATAAGCTGGATGCCAGATAGTTTCCACTAAGAACTCATACCGCGACTCATTTTCAGGTATTTCCAGAAGAGAGGCAATGGTGGCCATTGCATCTGCTACTTTATTCTCAATCCTGGGTATTTACTTGAAGGAGATGGTCCCAAAGTATTCTTTGAAGTCGTCGACCATCCTTTTGTACGGGATGAGCTTTTCATCTTTGGTTTGGTACTCATCATTGACCTGATTGATTATAAGCTGAGAATCACTGTAGACATGTAGTTCTTGGATTTTCCATTCAGTTGCCATCTTGAGACCAATTACCAAGGCTTCATATTCTGCTATCTTGTTGGTGCATGGAAATAACAACTGGTAAGACTTCAGGATTGTGTCACCTTGAGGAGTTATAAATAGGATTCATCTGGCAACTCAAACTGCATTGGCTTGGTGTCTTGTAATGGTGCATCTGCTAGTTGATCAGCTATGATTTGTCCCTTGATGGCTTTTCTATCCACATATTTGATGTCATACTCACTTAGAAGCATTACCCATTTTGCTAGGCGACCTGTGAGAGTTGCTTTGCTAAGGAGATATTTCAGTGGGTCTATTTTGGCAATGAGTTTAACTGGATGTGCAAGCATGTAATGACGGAGTTTTTGTGAAGCAAAAACTACTGAGAGACATGATCTTTCTACTTGTGAGTATTGCAACTCATAGCCTACTAAGGTTCGGATGATGTAGTAGACGGCTCTTTCTTTGTTCTCATAATCTTGTTGAGCTAGCAATGCCCCCAGAGCAGTGGTTGTAGTAGATATGTAAAGAATTAGCGGTTTCCCTTAGATCAGAGGCATGAGAATGGGTGGATTCGTAAGGTATTCCTTTAGTTTGTTGAATGCCTCTTCACACCGCTCATCCCATTTAAATGGAATGTTCTTGTGTAGGAGATGACTGAATGGTTGGCACTTGTCTGCCAACTGTGATATGAATCAGTGGATTGCTAGCAAATTGCCTTGTAGTGATCTCAATTGAGTTAGAGTCTTGGGTGGTGGCATGTCCATTATAGCTTTGACCTTGGCAGGGTCCACCTCTATTCCATTTGCCGACATGATGAAACCTAGTAGTCTACCTGAAGTTACCACAAACACACATTTCTTTGGGTTCAGCTTGACTTGGAATTGGTCCAATATTTGAAAGACTTTTTCTAGTACATCCAGGTGTGAATCCCTTGTGAGAGACTTTGCTAGGATATCATCGACATATTCCTCCATTGTTACATGCATCATGTCATGAAATATAGTAGTCATAGCTCTTTGATATGTGGCACCTGTGTTTTTCAACTGAAATGGCATGACGTTCCAGCAAAAGGTACCACATGGGCAAGTAAAAGCTGTCTTGTGTTGGTCCTCTGGTGCTATTTTGATTTGATTATACCCTGAGAATCCATCCATGAGAGATAGCATAGTATGTCCTGCAGTTAGGTCAACCATGATATCAATGTTTGGCAATGGAAAATCATCTTTGTGGCATGCTTTATTTAGGTCTCAAAAATCATTACATAATTTGACTCAGTCGTCTAGTTTGGACATTGGCACAATGTTGGATATCCATTCTAGGTAATCTATAGCCCTGATGAACCCTACATCCAGCAATTTATTGAGTTCTTCTTTGACCAAAAGTGCTATGTGAGGATGCATCTTTCTCAACTTCTGCTTTATTGGTTTTACTCCTGGATCCAATGGTGGATGATGTAGAATTAAGTTTGGGTCCAAACCTAGCATGTCTGCATATGACCAAGCAAAGCTGCCTCTCTTCTTCTTAAAGAACGGTACAAACCTGGTTTTCTCTGATGGTGTAAGAGATTTGGCAAAGTGGATGATCTTGGGTTGTTCTTTTGATCCAATATTCACGGGCTCTATCGGTTCCACAACAATCTATGACCTTTCCTGGTACATATCACTAGGGAGAGTGTCAAGCTTTCCATCGTCAGGTGCCACAGTTGGGGTTTCACCGTCAGATGCGTCCTTTCTTTTTACTATTTTGGTATCTGACACTGCCGCAAGGCAGTTTTCACTGTTAGATCCATTTTTTATCTTGATATTTTTGCGACTGGAAGGCTTGGCACCCTCCCTGAAGTAAGCCACGGTATTTAGTTCAATAGCAAAACTAGCTTTATGATCTCCCTTGGGTAAGTGGTCCCTAAGTTCCATATAATCAATGTAAGCATAGTCGTTTTGGAACATATCTAGTTGGGGGGTTCTTTACAGGTCCTAGTCAATAAGCTCAGGGTGCATGAGGGGGAGGGAGTCAGATGATAGACCTAATTCATTGATGGTATGAATGGAAATGTTAGGAGAATAGGCGGGGGTAGTTTTCAGGATGGTACTTTCTTCCAAGTTGTTTATTGCAATGGAATTTAAACTTTCCTTGAAAGCCATAATCTTAGGGATGGGCAAATCAGACTCTAGTAGTCTGTTCGGTAGCATTTGTCCCTCACGGTAGGGGCTAAGAATTTGGATGGTGTCGACCTCTTTGTCGTCCTAGGAGTGTTCTGTTAGCTCGTCCCACTCATACTCATTTAAATCTGTGTTGCTGTCCACTTGGAGTGTTTGGATCATTTCTACAAGGAAAGCATTTTCCTTAGCTTTGCCCTTGCCTTTGTATCCTAGGCCACTTGTGTTTCTAGCCGATGAGGACAAAGAAGGTTGAATAGGTTCATTGATTCCTTCTTTTCTAAGGCTGATGGGGCCTTGTCCTTCATACCCCATTCTATGTAGAATAGTCTCACCTCTTCCATAGAGTTCTGTTGGGAGTCTAGGCAGATCTTGGGGTGTGTTTTCTTCATTAGCATAAAGCCATTGCAGGAGGTCTCTTTCCTTCGTTTCATCAGATAAGGTCCCCCATTTTACAAAGGGAGTTGTGGGAGTTACAAGAGGAGCAGATGGCTTTGGAAAATGCTTGGGTCGGCCAAAAGATTTAGGAGATAAAGGCAATGTGACAAGATTGAGACTGTGCTCAATTGAGTACTCTCCCACTCCAATTTCTTTTATGGTAATCTTCTGTTCTTTGGGTCTTGAGGAGGAAGCTTCAACGGTATGGTCCTGATATGGGGTAGGGGAAATGTATGCTCTGTTGTTGGGTATGATACACTCGGGTTTTGCATGGAAAGAATTGTAGTGTTGGTAAGGGTCAGGGTCACCTTGAATGGTGACTTGCTTGCCATTGTGTAGGAATTTAATGCATTGATGATAGGTTGAGGGGATAGCCTTCATGGCGTGAATCCATGGTCTCTCGAGTAGGATATTATAAGCGAGCTCCTGATCAAGGACTTGACAGACAACATCTTTTATCACTAGTCCTACCTGTATGGGTAGGATCACTGTTCCTTTTGTGGTTCTTTCTTCCTCATCATATGCTTTGATGGTAATCTTCTTCCGCAGATCAACTGCATTTTCAGAGAACCCCAGTGCCAGGACCAGCTTTAATGTGCAAATATTTAAACCAACACCCCCATCAATGAGAACCCTCTTGATGTGGTGTTTGTGGATGAAGGCGACAATATGTAGAGAGGTGTTATGGGGTTGAGATACAGAGAGGTCATCTTGCTCAGTAAATGATATGGTGTTAGAGGAAGTCAGATTGCCTACCATGGTCTATAACTTCTCTTGGGCCAGGTTAGTGGGGATAGTGGTTTCCACTAAGGCTTTCTCAAGGATCTCCTTATGAGAAGGAGATAGATGCAATAACTCCAATATAGAAATGTGAGCCGGAGTTTTCTATAACTGGTTGATGACATTGTATTGACGGAAGTTGGATGGAGACGGTGACGACCTTGGAGGGGCAGTATTGAGTGTGACTTTACCACTGTGGGTAATTATACTACAACCAGTTCTATTAGGTCCTGATTGCTAGTTGGGTGAGATGACATTGATTTGCGAGATTTGCTCAGAAATGCAATTTATGGTATAGTCAAATGGCACACTTGCATAGTTGGTATTACTAGTCCCACTATTCTGATTTGGCCGGTTACGATTATTGTTGTTGTTGTCGTTGTTGTTGTAGATGTTGTTGTTGTTGTTGTTGTTGTAGTCGTCGTCGTTGTTGTTGTTGTTATATGGCATGTTGTGATTCAGAAGTGGATCCCTGTAGGCCACATGAGTTTCATTGGAGGTATGTTGTTGTGTCCCTCCCTGGTTCTGATCTAGTACATCTTGTATGACATTTTTGAGGTGGATACAATTGTTAGTTGTATGCCCCCTTCCTCGATGATATTCACAATAGTCTATGTCCTTCCAGTAGGGAGGTTTGACTATAGGCTCGTAATCACTTATTGGTGGTAGAGAAATTTCATTGTTAGCCAACAACTTCCTTAGTGCAAACTCTTGAGACTCACCCAATGGTGTGAACTTTCTCCTTGGATTTGAACTGAACCAAGGTCTGGGCTCCTGAGAGGGTGGTTTGTTGAGTGTACCATTGTTTGTTTCTCCATTGAGAGTGAATATGGGTTGTTGCTTGGGAGCTGCTGCCTTGGCATCTACTACCCCATCATTGACCACATTCTTATTTTTGGTCCAAAACGTTGATTTATCCGTTGAGTAATTGGAGGTAGGCATGTCCTTGTATATTTTGATTGCGCCTTTAGTGATCATAGCCTTTTCAATGAACAACCCCATTTCGATGACTTTGGAAAATGATGTAGGGCATTGTATCTGTATTTGATAGCTAAGATTAGTGTTTAGGTTATGGACAAACATCTCCAATAGCTGCTTCTCAGGCATATCATAAGAACACTTACTATCTAGTTGTCTCCATCATTGTAAGAAGGTGGCGAATGACTCACCACTCTTTTGTTTGGTGTTGCATAGATCTAGCATAGATACCTTGTGTTCGATGTTGTAAGAGAAGTGTGTGATAAATTTGTTGACAAGTTCATCAAAAGTTTTGATTCCTGGTGGGAGACGTGAGAACCACTCCATAGCTTGACCACCTAAAGATCTTGGGAATAGTCTCATCAAGTAGGTCTCGTTGTGAGCTACTTCTAAACATGTGGCATTGAATTCCCTAATATGATCTCTGGGTCCCCTTTCCCTTTGTACTTGTCAAACTTTGCAACTTCAAACCGGTAGGGGAATGGTTTCATGACCAAATTTTTGTCAAAGGGGTATGGTTATATATCTTCCAAGGAGTAGTTCTTGGTACTTGTACCTGTCTTAAGGTCTGATATTTGTTGTGTGAGGCTCTCGAGTTGCTTTCTCATTTCTTCCATGGGAGCATTTTGATCCATGGGTCTCTTTCCTCTATCATTTGCCTTTGGGTCTGTAGCATTCCTTTCTCTTTCATTTGCACGTGGGTCTGTGTCATTCTTACCCCTCTCATGATCATTGTCTACATTTTCCATGATTGCGCTTATATCAAAGTCTACGGGGAGTTTGATTCTGAGACTAGCAAGATGATAGAAGTATTTATGAGGGTCTGCATGGAGTACCTTTTCTACTAAATGTTGGAATTTTTGATCTTGAATGCTCCCTTCATAATCTTCGTGAGAGATCTCTTCGTCACTATCATGAGGTGTGACAATACGATTGGATGAGCCAGCCATTTCAAGTTGCTTGTTGTACTAAGATCGAGTAAGAACCATGCAAGGTGACATGGGGTGAAGTGGACTAGGCTTAGAAATTTTAGCAAGGTGCTGACTGAGATTGTTGTGAATAGGATACCTAGGACAAGACTTGGACAAAGGATTTTCTCGCTCAATGACTTCAAGTAAGACGGTTGACACAAGACGATAGCCACTAGTAACGGTAGTCGATACCTGTCTTACTGTGTAGTGACTAGTCATTCAACAAGACTACTAGCAAGGTTCTATGGCCTGCTAGGCTTACGTGAATTCACAAAGGATACAAAAAAGGGGCCTATGTCGAATTGATATGGAATAAACTGACTTTGGGACAAGAAGGATTTTGGCAGAAGGTGAATGGGTGATTGACGAAAGAGGGATACTTGGGTGAAATGAAGGAAGACTGACTGCAAGGCTGATCTTGATCTCTGAATGTGAGGCTAGGGTGAAAAGGGTACTCAAAACAGGTGAAAGAGCTATGTGAGGATTTGAATGAATATCAGTTTTACTATCCCTTTAGAAAGTGAAGTGTTAACTATTTAAATGCAACTATATGGAACTAAACCTGAACCTATCCTGCAAAACAGCTCCAGAAAACACCTGCGAAGATGTTAGTGTTAGCAAACTTTCTCAAAAGGGTACTGAAATCATTGCCTACTATAGAAGCGCAGCTTCAGTGACTAAATGCATAGAAATAGTCAACAAAAGCATGGTAAGAATAAATGCACCGTAACAGTACACAAAAGCGTAGCAATAAGGAACAGAAGCGCAGTAATGATGAATGCACTGCAACAGTGAGTAAAAGTGCAGGAGTAATGCACAGAAGCGTAGAAGTAACAAATGTGCCGTAACAGTGCGCATAAGCGCAGCAGGAAATAGCAGATGGGCAGGAGTAATAAATGCGTTGTAACAGTGCGCAAAAGCGTAGCAAGAAAACACAGATGTGCAAGAATAATGAAAGCACCATAGAAATGGGTATATGCACCGCAGAAATGTTCAAATGCACCGAAGTAGCCTGTGCATGACCTGTACGAAACCTGTCTTCAAAAAAGCTTAGATTTTGATGAGATAAAGGGGTAAGGGCCCCACGGTGGGTGCCAAAAATGTTAGGGTAAAATGTGGTTTAATCAATTGAACAATAACAAACCCAAACATCAATAGAATAATGAAATCAAGAAAGATTGAACTAAATGGAGCAATGAACAACACAATGCAAACCTTCCCTATTCCAAAGCTTCTATTGTTCACCTATTAAAACCGTCCTTGTTGGTGTGAAGTAGGCCCTCAGTGAGTGCACTCTTTTAGCTGTGTTGAAGGATGTCGATAGTAAATGGCTGTGTTGATAGATATTGCTATGAAGAGGAGCTTCAAAGCAAATGGTGATCTCAAGTAGATTGTATTGGGGGTGCCAAAGGCACGCTGGTGAATTTCTGCAGAGTAACAATACAAATAACCTGGATGATTAGAATGGAGGGATAAGGCTTCTTTTATAGACTCAGAGAAATGAGAATCAATGGTTGAGGAATGTGCAACCAGTAGAAATACGACAAGTGTCTCAGCTCCATCATGAAAGAGGGATTTTGACAACATTGATTAGAGAGTTAACTCTTTTAACTGTTCAGTTAACAGACTTGATTAGTCAGTTGGAAGAATGGATTATGGAATTTACTAAATTGATTGAGGAATTAACTCAATTGACTAGTTAGTTAACACTTTTGATTGATTAGTTAACTAACTTTGATTAGAGAAGAAATAGGACATGTGGGTGAGGGAAAAATAGGTAATTAAAT
Organism: Cunninghamia lanceolata; assembly: GCA_027924645.1. Lineage (NCBI taxonomy): Eukaryota > Viridiplantae > Streptophyta > Pinopsida > Cupressales > Cupressaceae > Cunninghamia > Cunninghamia lanceolata. The sequence goes on along the minus strand of BSBN01001031.1, from coordinate 1,448,596 downwards.
ATTTAATATATTTAATTGCATGTGCAACAGGGTGAGGTGGACAAGGTGAGGTGGAAAAGTGAGGTGTACAGGTGAGGTGGATTTTTGAAATTAGAACTTAGGATAGGGTGATTTAGATTTAATTAAATAATGTAAGATTATTTAATTATGTGAGACATTAGAAGAATTTAGGGAATTTAATTACATAAATTGATTTTATTTAATTATGGAATAGTGAACCGATTAAATAAATTTAGAATATTTATTTAATTGATAGAAGAATGGAATAAATATTTAGAATATTTATTTAGAATGAATCGTGTCATTTTAGGCATATACAGTTAGTGATGCCTTTTGGATTGACAAATGTATTGAGTACTTTCATGAGGTTGATGAATGAAGTTTTGAAGATACTTTGGTAAGTTTGTTATTGTGTATTTGGATGATATTCTGATTTTTAGTAAGACAAAGGAAGAACATTTGTGGCATATTAGACAAGTATTGTAAAGGTTGAGAGGAGAATATTTTGATAAATATCAAGAAGTGTAGTTTCATGAAGGGAGAATTGGTATACTTGGGATTTGTGATTTTTACAGAAGGATTGAAGATGGACCCTGAGAAAGTGAGAGCAATTGTTGAATGGCCTACACCTGAGAGCATTGGAGAAGTCAGATCATTTCATGGATTAGCTAGATTCTACTAGAAGTTCATTAGAAATTTTAGTTTAGTACATGTAACCCTATGACAGATAAAGTGAGAGCTGATAGAAAGAACTTTAAGTGGACATCAGGAGCAGATAAAAGTTTTGAATTGTTGAAGCAGAAAGTGACAGAGCAACCTGTGTTGGCATTACCAGATTTCAATAAGGTATTTCAAGTAGATTGTGATGCAAGTGGAAATGCAATAGGAGTAGTGTTAAGTCAAGAAGGTAGACTTGTAGCATATTTCAATGAGAAGTTGAATGATGCAAGGAAAAGATATTTAATTTATGATCAGGACTTCTATGCCATAATTCAAGCCTTAAAGAAGTGGAGACATTATTTGTTGCCTAAGGAATTTGTGTTGTATATAGATCATCAAGCTTTGCAATATTTGAACAATCAAGGAAAGTTGAATCAGAGACATATGAGATGGGTAGAGTTCATGTAGAGTTATACTTTTGTACTGAAGCATATAAGTAGAAAATCAAACAAAGTTGCAGATGCATTGAGTAGGAGAAGGAACTTGCTGACAGAGATGAGAGTTGAAGTATTAGGTTTTGAGGAGTTGAATAATATGTATGAGGAAGACCTTGATTTTGCAGAACCTTGGAAAGCATGTAAGGAACCTGTTGTGACAGATAGGAGTAAGTGGTTTGATTATTTCATTCAAGAGGATATGTTGTTAAGAGGAAATCAATCATGCATACCTAGGAGTTCAATGAGAGACAATTTGATCAAAGAGAAGAAAAGTGGTGGATTGATAGGACATTTTGGCATTGATAAAACAGTGGATTTGGTAAGTGAAAATTACTTTTGGCCTTAGATATATAAGGATGTAAGGAAGTTTGTACAGAGTTGCAGAGTATGTCAAGTTGTAAAAGGAAGTAGTCAAAATACTAGATTGTACAAATATTTGACAGTACCAAAGAGACCTTGGAAAGACATAAGCATGGATTTCATAATGGGATTGCCGAAGACATAGAGAGGACATGATCCTATAAGTTTGTAGTGGTGGACATATTTTCAAAGATGGCACATTTCATACCTTGCAAGAAGACAACTGATGCAATGCATGTAGTTGACCTATTTTTCAAGGAGATTGTGAGATTGCATGGATTACCTAAGAGAATAATTTTAGACAGAGATACAAGATTTCTTGGATACTTTTGGAGGACACTTTGGAAGAAGATGAAGATAGATTTGAAGTTTAGTTCAACATTTCATTTACAGATAGATGGACAGAAAAAGGTAGTAAATAGGAGTTTGGGAAACTTGTTGAGATGTTTAGTTGGAGAGAAGGAAGGAAATTGGGATTTGATTCTATCACAAGCAGATTTTGTATATAATAATTCAGTGAATAGGAGTACTGAAAGAACACCATTTGAGATTGTGACAAGAACTAACCCTAGAGGAGTAGCAGAGTTGAGAGATATTAGTATGGAGGACAAGAGGAGTACAGAAGCAAAAGAATTTGTAGGACATATGGAGACAATGTATAATTAGGTTAAGAAGCATTTGGAGGTGATAAACAGTAAGTATAAAGAGCAAGCAAATGAGAAGAGGAGACATGAAGACTATTCAGTGGAAGATGAAGTGATGGTGTACCTGAGGAAAGAAAGATTTCCAGTTGGGACATATAACAAGTTGAAGATGAAGAAGTTTGGACTATGTAAGATACTTAGAAAGTTTGATTCAAGAAATGTATATGAAGTGGAGCTACCAGAGACATTGGGTATATCACCTATTTTCAACATTGTAGACCTATATCAGTATCATGAAGTAGAGTTCAGTGACAGCATTCAAGAGGACATGAAGAATTAGTTACCACAAGCACTGGAGTAGGTTGAGGACATCTTGGACAGCAGAATTGGACACAGCACCAGAGGCAAGCAATACAAGGAATATTTGGTAAAGTGGAAAGGAAGACCAGAAGAAGACTCATCTTGGATTTCTTAGGCTAAGGTGGACCGTCTTGGTTTTCCTCTAGCCCCAACAAAGTGAGGGACTCACTTTTTCAACAACCCTGGATGTCTAATGCAGGAGCATCCCTGGTTCAAGAGAAATCTTGCACCAACCAAAACATTTGCATTTCAGTTTGTTTTCTTTCATTTTCCCAGTTTAGTACAGTCAGTTCATTCAGTATCAGTTTCTATATTTTGGTTTGCATTTTTTCGTAGTTTCATTTTAGACCTTGTGGAGTTGGAATTAGCATCTAGACACCTTCATGCACATCATATCCAAAATTTAGATCATTTGGATCAGGTATCGAAAAGATATCACTAGTAGAAGATCAAATGTTTTCTTAGGATAACACTCTCAGACAACCAGCTAAGGAGAAGACTTCCAGAGCATTTCATGACTTACGAAGCTAAATGACACATCATTCAAGGAACTTTGGATTGTGGTTGACCTTCTTTGAGATCTACATGCTATTCCATTCACTTGCAGAGGATTCCCATCTGTTTAGGTCCAACCTATCCATGTACACATGTTACATCTCTTTTATTGGAGTTTGTAGCCATCCTTGGCCAACGCGGAGGATTCTTGTGATCCAGAGATGATATATTCATGTAATAGATGCATAGGAAAGTAGTTAATCACATAGAGATAGATAGATAGTTTGAATTCTTTGTGAAGGTGCTTCAAAGTCATATCTTGTGCATATATTGTAACTAAGGAATTAGGCTTGTGAACCCTAATTGTAACCCTACATGTTGCCGGCCTGTTTGCATTTTGAATCTATGATATACTAAATGACTAAATCTACATTAGCATTCTATAACTGAGTTGCTTTCGTTGTGTTTACTCTTACTACATGGTCTAGATTGTTCACTTTATGGACCTTCCAAGCCGTGAATGCACCAAAAATTCAAGAAACATCTATACAAATCTACTGAGACTGACAAGGATGGTGTATTTTCCTATGTTCCAATCAATGCACTGCATACAAAGGATGTCTGCATATACATTCACTCATAGTTAAATGAATACAACCATTTCAAGTTGGAAGAATTCAGAAGCAAACATCTCTTGGATGATGATTTTAGCTCAAGACAAGCTATACAAATGTAGAAGTAAAATGCTTAGATGCATGGAAGAATTTCCCCTATTTTTTCTATGAGGAAGATTGGGTCAGAATTGTGTTAAGCCAGATTCATGAAGAATTATTTTGTCTTGATCAACCCTACATGATTACAAAAGAAGTCATTAGAAATGTGATTGGATTGTACTCCTCCAGACCTGTGCCATTCCTAAAGGCCATAAAGAGAGGTGGTAATGAAGCTTACAAGTGCAAAATTCAAAAAAAGAACTCTAACAGTGGATGATATCACTGACCTAGGCCACAATGGTAAATGCATACAAAGTATATTACACAAATAGAGAAGTATCTGCTACCACAATTGCCATATACACTACTCATTAGATGGTAAAGGAAGGAAAGTACTATGACCTGTGTGAGCTACTACGATAGCAATGTTGGCAACATCATTGATGAAGAGATTGTTAGCATGCAGAAGATAAGTTAGAGCATGATGTTATGTACTGTTGTCATTGATGGCGACAACACTTGTAAGTTTTTGCAAGATTAATTTGGATGGGAATTTTGCAAGAGGGTTTGATCCTCTTCTATACAAGTTCATTTATTTCTTCATAGAAGACAATTGTGCAAAGAGATTTGATCTAGAAAGGAACCTGTTGAGAAATTTGGCTAAGTGTCAGTAGACTGCATTCAGTGTATAGAGTTTCAATTTTCAATCCACATTGTTCCGCCATTGAAGATCTTGTTGTGTGGTTTTGGTATGTTGTTATTGATTATTAAATACATATAATTCTAGAATTTTGTCTACTAATGTCCTCCGATCTAAAAGATGTGATTAGCAGAAGTTCGTACGACAAAGTTTAGTCTTATCCGGTATAAAGCTTGTGATTAATTTGGTCCGCATTCCTCCGGTATAGAACATTTGTCTATGCAGTTGTAAGGTCTTGTAAACACTTGGTTAGAGATTGTATATCTAAAGTTTCAAGTTCTAATGTTCTCTAGAATGAAATTTGGAGTTGTTTGAGTATCACACTCTAGATAGACAATGCTTTGACAGTACCATAGGTGATTTGGTTTACTCTGCATTTCACCGCAAGTGAACATTTTGCTCTATAGTTTTGAGGATAAGCTTATGGATATCTGAAGAGTATATATTCTAGGTTTGAGGCAATTTGGAGTTCTAGATACCATTCTGTGGTTTGACAATTAGTTCATATTGTTGTTACTTTGCTAGTGGAGTCAACTTGAAGGTAGTGATATCATGCGAAAGGTAAACATGTTTTATGGAGTTAAGTGGGAGCCTTTTTAGGTCCATCCCAACCTATTTTAAGTTGTTTCAAAGTTTAAATCTTGGTGTAAAGTGTGTGTTTAATGTTTGGGGCCGACAGGTTATGTTTGGCATGTTTTACATGCTACATCCAATTAGGCCTACCTAATTGATGTTGGAAAGGAAGCGGATATATAAAGAGGTTTGCTTTTGATGATTGGGGCATGAACATGAATACATCCGCATGTGTGATCCAAATGATGTGACAAGTGCCTACAGATGTGAATTAAAGAAATACATAACAGAATAGTGTAGTTTTGTTTATGTAACTTGAGATTCATTGGAACTATATTCCATGCATATGTAGATGCAATTGTAATAGTTCAAATTCTAGCAGTGAGCCACCCCTCCTTTCTCTCTATTTTTCTCTCAATGGGCAGTGAGTCCACTTGGATAGTGAGTCCACCTGTAGTGAGCATTCTTGGACAGTGAGTCCACCAATTGTATCAACCTTAACTAGTTACCTTATTAATATATATTGTGAGCTAATCCTCATCGTGGTTTTTCCTATTTTGGGTTTTCAATGTAAAAATCCTTGTTTTCTTGTGTTATGAATTGTGACTACATACTTTATGTTTAATTTCCTTTACTATGCTAGATGGATTCAAATGTTTGATGTGCAAATGGTTTAAGAGAATATTGATTCACCCCCCCTCTTAGTATTTCGTGTGTTCAACAATTGGTATCAGAGCCAAGTCCTCTGGAAGAAGCCTAACCACTCAAGGAAGATCTTGGAGATTGAACACATGGGAGTTAGAAAGTTTCCTACTCCTCTGAAAGAGATTCCTACTATTAAACTTTTAGAAGATGAAAGTATCTTTGTCAATAGTGAAAACTCAAGGTTGCTCTTGAAGACCTAGAGAGGACTAGAGAAGAAATCAAAGATCTGAAGGAGAATGTCAAAGAAGCAGATGGATGTATCAGAAAATTGACAGAGAGAGTCATGAAATTCAAAGAAAGACATAAGGAGGTCAGAAAATAATTGAGGCTAGCAAATGAATCTGTGAATGGTCTGAAAATGCAATTTGAAGAAAAGGCAAGAATTGAGGAATATCTAAATTCAATGGTGAAGGGCAAAGATGAAGAATGTACAAAGCTTGAACAAGAAGTTGTGAAACTAAAATCAGATCTAGAGATGGCAAAGAGTTATGAAGAAAAATTCAAGATAAGTTCTGCAAGGCTTGACGAAATGATTGCAATCTAGAAAGATCCCAATGATAAAGAAGGTTTAGGGTTTGAAAAAGGTGAAAGTTCAAAATTAGGTCAAGTAGCAAAAGCTAAAAATAAGAAGAACAATGGCAAGTAGACCTGGAATCAAAAGAAAGGAGGTATAAGACTACAGGTCAGACAACCTAATGCTCAAAGGTACCCATCTTTCAATGGTTATTTTTATTCTTGCAATAAATTTGGACATAAGGCTACACAATGTAGGAACAAAATGAATCAAAATGTTCCATCTTTCTCTGGTCAATATTTTACATGCAAGAAAATTGGTCATAAAGCTAATGAGTGTAGAAGTCAAAGGATAAATGGCTATAACAATGGTAGAATGACTCAATCCTTCAATGGCTACTATTATACATGCAATAGATTTGGGCACAAAGCTAACCAATGCAGATCCAGAATGAATGGAAGGAATATTGGTTAGAGGAATGTTGTATGTTATAATTGCAATAAGCCTAGACACATTTCAAAGTTTTGCAGAAGCAGAAGCATGAAGAAGAATTATTTGACAAAGAAGAACAAACCAGTACAAAAGGTTGATCTAGCAAAAACTAAGAAGGAGATGAATAAGATTTGGATAAAGAAGGAAGTAATAGAGGTTAATGGTAAACCTGTACCAGAATTTGGTGCAGAAGTTTCCTCTAGAAACTGAGATAAGGGCTTTGGCTTAGGGGGGAGCTTTGATGGAAATATTTCACCCCCTTCCAAACTAAAGATGTTGATGCTTTAGTATGAGGATATGTTTTGTAGGATACCATTCTTGATCTAATGGAGAAAGTTCCAACAGAAAATCTCTTGATGCAGAGATTTGCGGAGCACTTGAAGGTGACTGTAGTTGCAGAGACTGTTTTGACAACTTTATTGGTTGATGAATTAAATGCAAATTTGGTTAAGTGTGAAAAGTTATAAGAGAATATTTCACTTTACAAAATCATTCACAAAGCTTTCAAAGAACAAATTTAAGAGTGGATTTGAGCAGAAGAAGTTTTCAAGGTGAATTAGAGATTTGTGCATCAAAACCCTAATTCAATAAAAGTGAAGAAAAGGTATTTATCTATCTCCAGTTTGCCCTTGTTTTTTAGAGATTCTTATTTTAGATAAATTTGATAGTATTTCCAATGGCCACTCCAAGAGTTGTTGAGGTGTCTAAGAAACCACAACCTAGATTCAAGAAATTTATGGCTAAGTGCTTAGCGGATGATCCGTTGGGGCCATTTTCCTCTGTCTCCTATGGAGTTTTGCCGACATAAGACATAAGAATATATATCCACGGAAAAATAGAATAATTTGATCACAAAAAGCTAGGAGACATCTGGGTGAAAGAGCTCATAGGAGGTAACTTTGGACTTAAACTAGAATACCAAAACCTGACTGATAAGAAGCTCAATGTCTGGCAGTGGTTCCCAAGTTTTTATTTTGATGACAAGTGGTTCATATTGGTGTTGAGTAGATTTCATGATCAATTTGTATAGTTGGATATGCCTAGCATGATCACAAAGGAGGTAATGAGGGAGGTTACTAGTCTTTGTTCCTCTAGACCCATTCCTATTTTGAAATCCATTAAGAATGAAGTGGTGATGGAGTTAATTGGTGCCACCTATGACAAGAGAGCTTTAACAGTAAACCCTATCAAGAATCTGGTAGTTAGATATATTGCTATGGTGATTGGTTACAAGATATATTTCACTAACAGAGAGAACTTAGTGTCTACTACAACTATCAATGTAGCTTATGAGATGGTCAAAAAGGGCATAGACTATAATCTGTGTAAGTTGCTTCGACAATAATTTTTGGAAAATCTGAAGCAGACAAAGGAGAAGAAATACCCTTTCAAATTTGGAACTCTTGTTGTTTGCATCTTGCTTTACTTTCTGGTGCAGGAGCACCTACCTGACAGCTGGTCTGGATGAGGCAGTTAGTAGTTTAGGTCTTATTTATGTTTCCAAGAAGGTCTGTTAGACCAATTGCATGTAATAATGTCACGCTGATCATGATAAGATCATGCTGACCGGGCTTTTGCTATTTTTAGATAGTTAGTTATAACAGCTGTCATGATGTATGTTCGGTGGGATCTCCCAGCCGCCTGGAGAGTTCCCAGCCGCTTGGAGTCGGGTCAGTAGTACTCATAGGGAAATCTTTATAAGCATGGGATCGGTTGATTGTAAATCATCGATCAGACTTTGCGAGAGTGAGACAAAGCGAGAGGAACATCATATTGTAGTTGCATCTTTTGAAATCGAATAAAGTATTCCTGTTTGTGTTCATCCTCTGTTGCATTCCATTGCTTGATCGATTGCTGGTTTGAGAGGTTTTCATGGATATACTGATCCATTCCACCGGTTGACTCATCTGATCGGTGGAATGGCAATGTACAGTAGGTTAGATTGTAGGTTGTTTTCTGTTTGCATGCAGGTGTGCAGGATCGCGGTCAAGAGATGTTGAAGACCCTAGCATCCTCATGTGCTAGGTCAAGTTGAGAAGTTTGAGTTGGAAGATCACCCTGAGACGGGATCGGGTCATCCCTGGAGGATCGGCGAAGGGAGATTTCGCTAAGTGAAGAAGTTCGCGAAAACAGCATCATCAGGATATTTCTGCAAATATCCTGCAGTCGGGTTAGGCATCATCATCCGGATAAGTGAAGGAGAGCATGATGTTTTCGAGTGCATGAAGTGCGAGTTCGTCGGGGTGATCATCAGCAGGAGGAGCCGAGGAGCGTATCGGCATCAGGATCATCATATTGGGAGTGCCAAACATCCGCATATCGCGAGTAGATGCGGGAGAGAAAGTTTGGATTTTTGACTAAGTATTGAGAAGGTCATCAGGATATTGGGTGACGTCATCGTCATCAGGATATGACGTTATCGTCATCAGGATATTGAGATATCCCCTTGTGCGAGTTCATCCTGCTGTCGTAAGGTGCTAAGGTATCGGCGGAAGTCCGTAGCAGGAAGTTGTGTTAACATCATCATCAGGAGGTTTCGAAGAGAACCGGATAATTTATATCATGATGCTGTTGCTTGTATCATCGGGCAGTGGAGCGTCGAAGGCAAGTTGTTGAAGGTGATCGTCATCAGGATATTTGAACAACCGGATATTTGGATATCCTGCTGACGAAGGTGATATTGAATATCATGATGAAGACGTTAGAGTTCGGAGCCTGATGAACAGTGCAACCGGAGGATGTTTGCGCCCGCTGAACATCATGATGATGATGTTAGGAGGAAAGCGGAGGAGGTGAATAGTAGTCGGCAGGAGGATGATTGCGAGTGTCCGCAATATGATGATGCTGTTGGTTTTCGGAAACATGATGCTGACAGAGTAAAGCCGAAATATGATGATGTTGGTAGTTTTAGGGAATATGATGATGATGAGGTTGGTCTGCAGACATTCATGCTATATGCGAATGATATAGTGTGGATGCCTCTGCATCATAGTGGTATCAGAGCTCAGCAAAAGGTCTGGGCTGTTGTGTGTTGATTCTGTCACCGAAAGGGCAGAGGTAGAGATAGAGTTGATTGTGTTGTGTGTTGATTGAGAGGTTGACAAAATGCCTCCTAAAGGTAGTGGTACTGCAAGGGAATTGCAGGAGATGAAGGAGAAACATGCTAGAGAGATGAGGAAGATGAAGGAGCTTGCTGAAGCACTTCAAGCCAGGCTGACAGCCCTGGAAAAGAACAAAAAGAGGGAAGTGGAAGACAGTGAGTCTGAAGAAGATGCAGATACTGTTGAAGAGTATGAAGAGGTAGCTGAAGATCTGGATGCTGAAGACCAGAGGTTGGCAAAACTGTTAAAGGCAGTGCAGAGTGAAAAACCTAAGGTAAAGGTTGATGTTTCCAAATATACTGGAAGCTTGAATGAAGATGAGTTGTTGGATTGGATTGCTGCACTGGATAATCACTTTGAATGTGAAGATGTTGCTGAGGATCAGAAGGTAAAAATTGCAAAGACCAAGTTAGGAGGTCATGCTTTGGTATGGTGGGATTATGTACAATCTGAGAGAAGGAAACAAGGGAAGTCTAAGATCACTTCATGGGATAAGATGGTAGCAAGGATCAAGGGGAAATTCTTGCCAAGGGATTATGAAATCCAGATGTTTAAGAAGCTGCAATTTTTAAAGCAGAAAGACAGGGATGTGAAATCATATACTGAGGAATTTTATCTGTTGAGTATGAGATCTGGTCATCATGAGAATGAGGTAGAAAAGGTGGCTAGGTACTTGGCTGGTTTGAGGTTTAACATACAGGATGAGTTAGTGTTAGCTAACCCTAAGAATGTGGAGGATTGTTATCAAATGGCAATCAGGATTGAAGAAAAGCTGAATAGAGGACATGATAAGTCCATGAGAGGAAGAGGAAACAATAGGGGAAGAGGAGCAGCCCCTGCACACAAGCAAACCAATGAGGGTCAAGAAGACACTGGTAAAGGACAGGGACAGTCTGATTTCAGAGGTGGATGGAAAGGTAATAGAGGAAGATTTGGAGGTGGTAGAGGTTCTACTACGTTTTCAGGAAAGTGTTACACCTGTGGAGAGTTTGGTCATCCATCTTTCAAATGTCCAGAAAACAAAGGTTCATCATCCAGAAATGATAGAACAAGTGACAAGAGAGTACAACTTGTGCAAGAAGAGAAAGAAGAAAGTGCACAGAGTTCAAACAGAGAACCTGATAATGTTGGATATCCAGAGAGTGGAGAATCACTGATGTTAAGGAGAATTAGTTTGCAGGCATCAAAGGATCTGATGCAAAGGAGAGCTCTCTTCAAAACCACATGCAAGAGCAAAGGTAAGGTATGTAAAGTTGTCATTGATACTGGTTCAACAGACAACATGGTATCTCAGGAAATGGTGGATAAACTGAAGCTGGAAAGGATTCCACATCCACACCCTTACAAGGCATCTTGGGTGAGTGATAGGCAATCACTTTTTGTCTCTAAACAGGCATATGTGGATTTCCAGATTGGACCATATCATGATAGAATTTTGTGTGATATATTGCCTATGGAATGTTGTCACCTACTGCTAGGTAGACCATGGCAATTTGACAGAAGGGTACTGTATGATGGGTATGCTAATACCTACACCATCAAGAAGGATGGGAAGATTATCAAGTTGATGCCATTGCAGGCAAAAGCTGCAGTACAGAAGGCAGCTCAAATCATTTTAATGGGAAAGAAGGAGTATGTGCAGATGCCTAGAGGAGCAGGCATGAAGGCAGTTCAGGACACTGCAGAGAAAGGAGTTGTTACAGACAACAAGCTGAAGAAAGTTTCAGTTGTGACTGACAGAGGTCAGCAGCAGGTTCAGAAACAGGGGTGCAAACAGCCACCAGTTTAGAAGAATGACAAGGATGTTGTCATAGTTGGGACTATTGTTTGTCCTATAAGAGTTGAAAGGAAGATAGACTTGAACACTTCAGAAGTTCAAGAGGTAGTTCAACCAGAGGTTCTGGTTAGGCAACCTGACAAACACAGGGTATGTGAGAAGAAGGCCTACATCAACAGGCATGATGATTTACTTGCCAGAAAGCAAGTTACAGTTCAGAAGTCTTGGAGCAGCCAAGAGACAGCAGCAGATAAAGCTGGAGCAGGTCAGACGACTGACAAAGCAAAGTGTAACGGTGGAGGACTTCCACATGCTAAACTCATGGGACATGAGTTCTTTTCTGTTGGGGAGTATGGTGCAGGAGCACCTACCTGACAGCTGGTCTGGATGAGGCAGTTAGTAGTTTAGGTCTTATTTGTGTTTCCAAGAAGGTCTGTTAGACCAATTGCATGTAATAATGTCACGCTGATCATGATAAGATCATGCTGACCGGGCTTTTGCTATTTTTAGATAGTTAGTTATAACAACTGTCATGATGTATGTTCGGTGGGATCTCCCAGCCGCCTGGAGAGTTCCCAGCCGCTTGGAGTCGGGTCAGTAGTACTCATAGGGAAATCTTTATAAGCATGGGATCGGTTGATTGTAAATCATCGATCAGACTTTGCGAGAGTGAGACAAAGCGAGAGGAACATCATATTGTAGTTGCATCTTTTGAAATCGAATAAAGTATTCCTGTTTGTGTTCATACTCTGTTGCATTCCATTGCTTGATCGATTGCTGGTTTGAGAGGTTTTCATGGATATACTGATCCATTCCACCGGTTGACTCATCTGATCGGTGGAATGGCAATGTACAGTAGGTTAGATTGTAGGTTGTTTTCTGTTTGCATGCAGGTGTGCAGGATCGCGGTCAAGAGATGTTGAAGACCCTAGCATCCTCATGTGCTAGGTCAAGTTGAGAAGTTTGAGTTGGAAGATCACCCTGAGACGGGATCGGGTCATCCCTGGAGGATCGGCGAAGGGAGATTTCGCTAAGTGAAGAAGTTCGCAAAAACAGCATCATCAGGATATTTCTGCAAATATCCTGCAGTCGGGTTAGGCATCATCATCCGGATAAGTGAAGGAGAGCATGATGTTTTCGAGTGCATGAAGTGCGAGTTCGTCGGGGTGATCATCAGCAGGAGGAGCCGAGGAGCGTATCGGCATCAGGATCATCATATTGGGAGTGCCAAACATCCGCATATCGCGAGTAGATGCGGGAGAGAAAGTTTGGATTTTTGACTAAGTATTGAGAAGGTCATCAGGATATTGGGTGACGTCATCGTCATCAGGATATGACGTTATCGTCATCAGGATATTGAGATATCCCCTTGTGCGAGTTCATCCTGCTGTCGTAAGGTGCTAAGGTATCGGCGGAAGTCCGTAGCAGGAAGTTGTGTTAACATCATCATCAGGAGGTTTCGAAGAGAACCGGATAATTTATATCATGATGCTGTTGCTTGTATCATCGGGCAGTGGAGCGTCGAAGGCAAGTTGTTGAAGGTGATCGTCATCAGGATATTTGAACAACCGGATATTTGGATATCCTGCTGACGAAGGTGATATTGAATATCATGATGAAGACGTTAGAGTTCGGAGCCTGATGAACAGTGCAACCGGAGGATGTTTGCGCCCGCTGAACATCATGATGATGATGTTAGGAGGAAAGCGGAGGAGGTGAATAGTAGTCGGCAGGAGGATGATTGCGAGTGTCCGCAATATGATGATGCTGTTGGTTTTCAGAAACATGATGCTGACAGAGTAAAGCCGAAATATGATGATGTTGGTAGTTTTAGGGAATATGATGATGATGAGGTTGGTCTGCAGACATTCATGCTATATGCGAATGATATAGTGTGGATGCCTCTGCATCACTTTCTAAAAGAGCTTCCTAGTACTCATAGAATCACATGGATTTAGAGTAAGCCTATAGTACATCAGATTGTAGATCTCATAAGGAGTATTGGTGATTCAAAGTCTCAAGATGATGCATTTACTACTACTTTCCTATATTTTAGAAGAAAATGCAAGCAAGAGAGAGACTTCCAAGAAGAATGGTGGAGAAATACCAAAAGGACATCGCATTTTTGGTCTCCACTGACGAATGTATAATGGAAGTTGTAGAACCAAGAACTATGTGGATCCCATCTATGGGATATGAGGTAGGTGAGCAAGAAATTGATGCATTAGCTGATGTTTTGTTGAAGAGTCCAAAAGATACTTCACAAGTGAGGTTTGGAACTTATTAGGAGAAATTAGTTGAAGTTCATATGCAACACAAGAAGCCTAAAATAAAGAGAAAAGTAAGCAAAAGAATTGATGAGCTTGCAAAGAGAATGGGAATAATAAAAGAGCAAGTTCAAAAGGCAAGAACACAAGGATAAGGTGAAACAAGTGCTGTTGAAAGCTCTAGTGCCTCCAGGAGATCTAGTAGAACTACTACCACTCCTCCTGCTCCTTAGAAATCCTCTGGGACTGTTCCACCTACTGCTGTGAAAGAGAAAGCTACTTTGGTGAAGGATAAATCCCCTCCAAAAAGGACAAGAACAAGGTTTGCTACCTCCTCTGAAGTCCCTACAACCATGCCTGCTAAGAAGAGAAGAGTGAAGAAAAGGGCCTCCAAACAAGCATATGCCAATCATGCTTTCAAAGAGGAGGAAGAAGAAGGATCCAAGCTAATCTAGAAGAAAAAGGGGTCTCGTGTTGCTGAAGAAGAGACACAAGCCAAAAGTAAAAAAAATGATATTACTACTGAAGAAGAAGAAATCAGTGAGAAAGAGAAAGAAGGCTTTATCTTCAAGAGAAGAGAAGTTATATCAGGTGAAGGAGAGTCCTCCGGGAAAGGGAAAGGAAAAGGTAAGAAAATGAAGAATAGTGAAACCAAGGACAAAGAGAGGAAAATAGAAGAAATTAGATAAAGAATTTATTTCCCCTCTTTAGTTAGATGCTACAATTGATGCAATCACAAAGTATAACAATTTGAAGCAAGTAGCAGAATTATATGATGAAGATAGGTTAAATGATGACAAAGCAATCATTGAAACTGCAATAATCAAGTATCTAGTTATTTTTAATGTTGCCTTGATTAAAATAATAGATCAGCTACTTGATAGCTTAGTTGATGTTCTGACAAAGAAGAGATATGAAGCAATTAGTAGAGATAATGAATTATAGAGAAAAACACTTGAGAAAGTTTGTCCTACCATTTTTGGACTAGACAAGAAGAGAGCCATACAAAGATTGAACAAAGAATTCAAAACAAAAAGAAGAATAAACACTTTGACGACAAATGATGAAGAGGACATAAGGAGACTAGAAAAGGAAACCTTGGATATAATTGTAAATATTTTGAAAGAACTTCAAATTGCTACTACTAAAGAATATCATTCTGATAAAGAGGAAAAGGATGATAACCAGACTGAGGCTAATGTAGAGCAAAGTGTTGAACCACCCTTGGTGATTGAGTAGAATGTGCCTTCACCTTTAGGAGAAGTCAATACAGCTAGCCCTTCGGTGAATATAGAAAGAGTTGATGATTAGAGGGAGCCTGTAAAAGAAAAGACAGAGAAAGATAAAGAAAAATAGAATGAAAAAATTTTGGATCAGAATGCAAACATTTTGGATACTAACTTTGTTCCTAAAGGTGCTGAGGAAAGAGAAGTGCTTTATACAAATCCTCCTCTGGAATCCCCTATTTCAAAAGAGAAGAAAGATGACAAGGTTGGTGAGTCCTTTGGAGTCTCTCCATTGGACTCTATCAGGGGTTTTTTGGTGAAGCAAAGGCAATCACAAGTTTTATCTGCCCCACAGCTTCTACAAGTAAAATCTTTTGATGGTTAGATTGAAGTGTACAACATTTCTCCTTTGTAAAAGCTTCAATTAGGAACAATCTTTCAATCATCTGCATAAGAGGAGATTCTACAATCTCATACATAAGGAAAAGAGTTAATGGAAGAAGCCATGAAAATTTTTGAGAAGTTGGTGCCTGATGCAAATAGAGATGTTACTTTGACGCCGGCATTGCAAATGAAGCATCTGATGAGTAAATTTAATAGTTAGTTTGAATATGTTGAGTTAGCAGTAGAGAAAAAGGTGAGAGAAGAATTTGATAACAAGAACTGTTAGAACTGATTGATAGGTGCTCTAAGGCATACACTCTACTAGAAAATGGAATAAAGTATATTGAGACAACTATGAATGATGCAAATAAATTGTATTAGTTTTACTTATCTTGGCCCATAACGACAAAAGACATAAAAGATAAGATAGAGGGCCTTGAGGATCAACTTGTCAAATTTTCCAAAACTTATGATCCATTGAAAGATCTGAATGGAAACCTAAGAGCTTAAATAGAAAAGTCTCATGCAAGAATAAAGAAACTACAAAATCATAAGGAGTCCATAAAGGACCAAATGAGATAGCTAAGAGAGATTTTTAGCTTTAAGATGGCTTTTATGATTGGTCTGATGAAAGAAGTTGAGAAAGCTGGAAAAATATCTAATGCCCCTACTACTATGGATAAGGTAGAGGAATTGCTCTTATGGATCAATGGGCACAAATAGATACTGAACTATGCTAAGGCACAATAGGATTCAGATATGGTACAACTCAAGAATATCTACAAAGACATCTTCCCAAAGTCTCAGTAAGTTTTGATTTCTTGTGTACATATGTGGAAGGTTAAGAGATAATTTTGAAATTTTGGTGTATATATAAATCATTTTCTTAGGAGGAGATCTAGTATAAAGTTTACTTTACACACCCTTTTCCATTGATGTCAAAGGGGGAGAGAATCCATGTGAAAAACAAAGGAGGAGAGCATTTTGGAGAGAAATAGTGTTTTAAGGAGAAAGTAAGTTGTGCAGAAGAAAGGGGGAGAATGATTGTTAAAGATTTGGTCTCGATGGTTTTTCACATTATGTGTTTCAATCAATGCCAAAGGGGGAGATTGTTGGCAACATCATCGATGAAGAGATTGTTAGCATGCAGAAGATAAGGCAGAGCATGATGTTATGTAGTGTTGTCATTGATGGCAACAACAGTTGTAAGTTTTTGCAAGATCAATTTGGATGGGAATTTTGCAAGAGGGTTTGATCCTCTTCTATACAAGTTCATTTGTTTCTTCTTAGAAGACAAATGTGTAAAGAGATTTGATTTGGAAAGGAATTTGTTGAGAAATTTGGCTAAGTGTCAGTATACTGCATTCAGTGTACAGAGTTCCAATTTTTGGTCCGCATTGTTTCGCCATTGAAGATCATGTCGTGCAATTCTAGTATGTTTTTATTGACCATTAAATACATCTAATTCCATAATTTTGTCTACTGATGTCCTCTGGTGTGAAATATGTGATTATCATAAGTTTGCATGATAGAGTTTAGTCTTATCTGGTACAGAGCTTGTGAGTAATTTTGTCCGCATTCCTCCAGTATAGAACATTTGTTTATGTGGTTGTAAGGTGTTGTAAACAATTGGTTAGAGATTGCATATCTAAAGTTTCAAGTTATAATGTTCTCCAAACTGAAAGTTGGAGTTGTTTGAGTATCACACTCTAGACAAATGTTGCTTTGATAGTACTAGAGGTGATTTGGTTTACTCCACATTTCACCGCAGGTGAATATTTTGTTGTGCAGCTTCGAGGATAAGATTATGGATATCTGAAGAGTATATATTCCAGGTTTGAGGCAATTTGGAGTTTGAGATACCATTTTGTGGTTTGACAGTTAGTTCGTATTGTTGTTACTTTGTGAGTGGAACCGACCTAGAGGTAGTGATGTCATGCGGAAGGTAAACATGTTTTATGGAGTTAAGTGGGAGATTTTTTGGGTCCATCCTGACCTATTTCAAGTTGTTTCAAAGTTTAAATCTTGGCACAAAGTGTGTGTAATGTTTGGGGCCGACAGGTTATGTTTGGCATGTTTTACACACTACATCCAATTAGGCTGACCTAATTGATGTTGGAAAGGAAGCGGATATATAAAGAGGTTTTCTTTTGATGATTGAGGCATGAACATGAATACATGTGTATGTGTGATCCAAATGATGCGGCAAGTACCTACAAATGTGAATTGAGGAAATACAGAGCAGAACAGTGTAGTTTTGTTTATGTAACTTGAGCTTCATTGGAACTGTATTCCATGCATATGTAGATGCAATTGTAATAGTTCAAATTCTAGCAGTGAGCCACCCCTCCTTTCTCTCTATTTTTCTCTTAGTGGGCAGTGAGTCCACTTGGACAATGAGTCCACCTGTAGTGAGCATTCCTGGATAGTGAGTCCACCAATTGTATCAACTTTAATCAATTTCCTTATTAATATATATCGTGAGCTAATCCTCACCATGTTTTTCCCATTTTGGGTTTTCCACGTAAAAATCCTTGTGTTCTTGTGTTATGAATTGTGGTTGCATGATTTATGTTTTATTTCCTTTACTATGCTAGATGGATTAAAATGTTTGATGTGCAAATGGTTTAAGAGAATACTGATTCACCCCCCCTCTCAGTATTCTGTGTGTTCAACAAGAAATTGTTAGACAATCTGAAGAGAACAAAGGAGACGTGTTATAACTTTCAATCATGGATCACATGTGGAGTTTTGCAAACACCAAACAATGCAACACTATGTATTTGGGATTCTTTAAAAATTTCCAAGATGAAATGCAAATGAGGGAGAGGATACTGTAAAAAATTGTAAAAAAATACAAGAATGATATAACTTTCATGGTGGATACGGACAATTGTTATATGGAGGCAGTTGAACCAAGGACTGTCTGGATAATTATTTTGCCTTATGAGGTCTCTGAACCTGATTTGATTGGATATGATGATATCTTGCTTAGCAAGCCTAAGGATCCCACCACTAAGAGATTTGGGACCTATGATGAAATGTAGAAGAAAAGGCAAAGAAAATGAAATTAAAGTTGGAGGAAATGCTTTATACTCCTGAGGGTCCTACAGAAGAATCTCAAACCACCTCTGGCTCACAAACTCCTAGAAGGACAAGTAGGTCTTCCCCTACTACTACTACTTCTTCCAAATCCTCTAGACCTGCTCATACACCTCCTAGTAGGAGAAGAGTTGTTGCTGAAGTTTCGATACATACTAAGATTGTAGAGAAAAAGAAACATAGACCAAAGCAACAAACAAAAAGAGAAAAGATTAATCCATTTAATATAGATGATGATGAAGAGGATGAAGAAGAAGAAGAAGAGGAATCTTGTAAATTAAGGAGAAGAGAAAAGAGAACAAGATAAGGAGAAGAAGAAGAAGAAACTTCCAAAGGAAAAGCAAAAGGAAAAACAAAGAAAACAAAAATAGCTCCTCAGGAAGAATCTGAATATAAACCTCTACAATTTTTGGCCACTATCAATGCAATAGCACAACATGGTGCTCTAAAAGAAGTTGCAGATCTCTATGATGAGATGCCTCCTAATGACAAGGCTACAATTGAGGAAGCCATAGTTAGGTATATGATGGACTTTAATGTGGCATTAAATGAAATTATTGACCAACTTCTTGTAAGTCTTGCAAACATAATCACAAATAAAAGAAATGAAGCCATGGCAAAAGAGGCTAAAATGAGGCAACAAGCAATTGAGAAGTCTGGTACATCTATCTTTGATAAAGAAAAGGTTAAACTATCCCAAAGACAAGCAAAAGAATTCAAGACTAAACATAGAATAAATATCCTAATGGGAAAAGATAAAGAGGAAATAGAAAGATTGGAAAGGGAGACAGAAGAGAAGACAACTAAGATTCTTCAAGAAATGAAAAATGTTGAAGTAACTATTGAGGAACAAGTTCCTCTGGATATGCCTGATGTGTCCTTTCAAGACATAGATTTGTCAACCTTTGAACGTAAAGTGACAGGCAATAATATGATTGAGAAGGATAATAAGTAGAATGTGGAGACTGCTCCTCTAGAGAATACTAAACACAAGATGTAGAGGATTAAGGTGAATTGGGTGTACCCCCTCTGAAGAATACTAATTCTGGTGCAGAACATAACAATCCTCCTCCAGAGAATCCAAGGAAAGATGAGTAGAAGAAAAAGGATAATCCTAAGAAAACTAAGGATGCAATAGAGAGGACTATTGAGAAACAAGATGATAAAATTTAAATGAAATAGAGAAGACTGAGAAGAAACAAGATGAGAAAGTTCAGAATGCTTCTATAGATGTATGTTAGAACTCTTCATCATCATATTTTTCAAAAACCTATTGGGGTTGCAGATGCAATTTCAACCAGTGGTGATACCTCAACTCCCACAAATTCCTACTCATGAGGGACAAGTTGACTTGTCCACTATCTCTTCTATTCACAAATTACAACTTGGTGATATTTTGCATGCCTCTGCAAGAAAGGAGTTTCTGTAGGATCACTTGAAGAAAACTGAATCAGTTGATGATGTAGTAAAGACTATTTAGGAGAGTCTACTAAAGGTAAATATTGATCCTTCCTTGCCTTTGGAACAAAAGTTGAAGCTCTTAATGGATTCTTTCAAAAATCATTCACCTTATATTAAGCAAAAGGCAAAGCAAGAGGCATTAAAAAAATAAATGAAAAGAGAATGACTGATGCATCTGACTGGCGTGTCAATGCACACAACAAATTGCAAGAAAATTTGAAGAAGTTTAAGGAATCTATTGATGAAGCCACTACATTATACTTATTCTTCTTGAAATGGCCAACTTCCACCAAGAACATCAAAACTTAGATTGACTCCATTGTCAAAGGACAAGGATGGATCAACTAGGGAACAAATAGAAAATCTTCATTCACAGATGTCACGGCTTCAAGACCAAAGAGAACACATAAAGAAATAGTTTGGTTAGGTGAGGGAAGCAGTCAATTTGAGACTTGCTTCATTATCTGAAGTGCAAGCTGAAGAAGAAATGGTTGATCTAAAAATGAAGACTCCAAGCAGTGTGGAGGAGGCTAAGGACCTATGCATACAATTTGGATGTCAAAGTCACATTCTGTCCTCAGCAAAAGCAAATTGGGTATCCACTCTTGCTCAACTCAAGGTAATCTACAAAAGCATTCTACCTTCTAAGTGAGTTGTAAGAGTATAGTAGATAAGACAATTTTGGATTTGTATAAGACTTGCGAAGGCTAGTCGTGTCTTTCTATGTACATAGCATCAATTTTTGGGCATCTTCATCTCAGGGGAGTGTTGTTTATAAAAATTATATAGTAAGGGGGAGTACATACAATTTTTGAGTTGTCATATAAGTAGAAGATATTTTTCCCTTTATCCTTGATGTCAAAGGGGGAAGAGAGAAATTTACATCTAAGGGGGAGTGCTTGTGCACATCATTTTGGTTTTTCCATCAATGACAAAGGGGTAGATTGTTGCATCTTGATAAGATTAGTTGTCATTGATGTCAAAAGTATGTGCTCAAAAGATAGTTAATATGTAGTATCAGTTGGTGCAAGTCAGTAGTATGAGGAAGAATGGTAATTAGACTAATGTCTAAGTGTGATGTGGAGATGAGTACACTTGTTATAATATGTTTCCCGTATGTCTACATTGATATCTTACCAGTTTGGTGTGCCGCACTTAGAGATAAGTTGCAGAAATTTTGCTAAGGCATTTACAGTGTATACTCTAAGACAGAGTCATGGTATTTTGGTCCACTTTCCTCTGCAAAAGATAAGTTGATTGGCATATGAATGTGTTATATCCAAGAGCTTAAGTCTTTATACCTTCAGCAGTGAAAGTTTTAGGTGATAGAATCCTGATTAGTGCTCTAACAAAGGAAAGCAATAATGAAGACTTGTAATGTTCTGCATTCCTTTGAAAGTGAATATTTGTTCATGCGGTTTTGAGGACATGCTTAGAGATATTAAATTCATGCTTCTTTGTAGTATCAAGTGATTTAGTGGTCCGCAAGTTCAGTTTTCAAATGACAGAAGTGCTACAGATGACTTTGGATGCCTAACTGTTCTCAGAATATATATTTGGATACTTGCGTCAATTGGAGAGTGTATAGATCAGAAATATGGGTTTATGTGGAGATTCTACACATCACAATACATCCAAATTTTGAATCACATGCAATTCCTTCTTGTTTCTAGTATTGCATAAAGTGTTCAAGTCACTTTGAGTTATATATATGAATGTTGATTACAACGCAACTAAGTTAAATGTCTCTGAATTTGTCTGGAAGTGATAGATGTGGCTGTGTAGTTTTGGAGACATGTTCAGAATGATGCATGAGTTCATTCATAAGAGTTTCAGATGTTTTGGTGGTTTGCAATGCAATATCCTAAGTTTTGATATGTCACAATCAGTCTGGGATGCTATATTTTCATCAGTTCAAGATGTTTCTCTTCTTGCAGCAACACATAATGATCAAATACTTCAGGAGAAGGGTGTAAGGATAGTGTTGACAAATTTCATTGTGCACATCTTGGTCCACATGATGTTTTTAGTTTCTCCCCGGTGATGTAAAGATGGACAAGTTAGCAATGTTAATGTTGTTTGGGCTGACAGTTTGGTTTCCTTCATTTGTGGTTGATCCTAATTAGTTAATTTAACCTTGAAGGATATGTTTTGATACATTGTGAGCCCTGTCATGAGGTATTGTGATCCGTAATTTATTTTCTCTTCATAATGTATATGTTTGAAGTTGACCCATGGAGAATCATACATTTCATCTAAAAGTCATCTTGAAGACGACCAAATTGAGGATTTGAGTTGTTATGGAGGGTATATATAGAAGAACAAAGTCATTTGTGAAGGTGTGTGAAATGATAGAACAACATGATAAGGATGAAGTGTACGAAGTTTGTATGATGGAGTAATTGGGCAGAAAAAAGGGACTGCAACATCAGCATAAGTCAGATGCTTCTCTCATGGCAGTTCATGTTTATGTTTTCATTGTAAGTTTCATGTATCCTGCTATCATATAGTGAGTCTCTTCAACAGGTCCTTGTATCTTGTTCTAAGGTTGTAGCCTTAGTCTGCAAGTCCAATAGGGAGTAGTAGCTTCCTTGGGTTGTAGCCCTAAAACAAAGTTGTAATTCTTATATTAGTGAGCTTCATATATTGTGAGTTAATCCTCACCATGGTTTTTCCTTCATTGGGTTTTTCACGTAAAAATATTGGTGTCCTTGTGTGGTGCATGCTTTCCTTTCTACTTTTCTTCTTTTGGTTAAATGTGATTTGATGTTTAAGTTGTAATTGGAATTAATTTAAAGTTTAAGGATGGACTAATTCACCCCCCCACTTAGTCTCTAGATGTGTTCAATAGTTTTTTGGCCTCTCCTCTCAGAAATTTGGTGTCATCTTCCCAAACCAAATCTTCTAACCAGTCTAGTTCACTCAAAAATTTTGCTTGACCTAGGTCATTTGAAAAAGATTTGCAAATGATGGAATAAGTTCTTCTCTGAGATTGAAGTAGGCCAAATTCTAGTTTAACAGTTTCCCATATTTTCAAACTTTCATCATTCAACACATCATTAAAGGTAGAAAGACCTCTTTTGCACCACTTTAGAGCAAATCGGCCTTGTAGCAGGGCCAAAGGCTTTCTTTTGTGCCTTAAATTCCACAAGGTTCTATAACCCCCTATCCATTTTTTCTTGAAATTCACTACCTCTATGTTTAAGATAATGTTTTTTACAATGTCCCATGCTTTCCAAATAGAACCAAACACAACAAACCCAAAGGGTTAGACTGGAAATTCCCAAAAAAGAAATTCATGCATATGCAAATTTTTCCATAGGGGAGATCTCTTGGGATAAAAATTGTTAATATTATTCCTGATGAGGACTTTCCAAGGTTCTTCCCCATCCAGTGATTTGATTATCCACTTTGTAACAAGAGTTACACCTCGGATCTTTGGATCTTTTAACCCCGTGCCACCCTTATCTCTACTCATACAGCACCACTCCCATTTAACATGTTTTTCCCCTTCCCTTTACCATCTGACCACAAAAGCCCCCTAATGAGCTTCTGAACGCTCTTAATTTGATAATTTGAAAAAATCCACATAGAAGCATATATAGTAAATAGAGTAGGCTAAAAGTATTTTTGACAAACTTTTGCTCTCCCTACCAAAGAAAGGCCCTCTTTGTTCTAGTTTTTTAGTTCCAATTCAATTTTAGAAAACATCCAGTTCCACATCATGTTAAGAGAAGGATCCACAACAAATTCCACCCCATTGCCATTTACCCATCTCCAACCAATCAGGAGGCTTGTCTAACTAGCTAAGAAAAATAGATTTATTAAATGATATCTTAGCCCTAGAAGCTTTACAAAATATGTTCAATCTGCCCTCCATGATATTCAAATTATCCTTTTCAAGCACTAGGTATAGTGTTGTATCATTAGCAAACTACATGTTCAATAACATGCTTTTATCAGGTAGTCTAATACCCCTCATTTTTCCTAAAATCCTTTATGTTCTGAGGATATGAAACAAGGCTTCTGAATCTATTACAAAGAGTGTAGGTGCTAATGGGCACCCTTGTCTTATGGATCTCTCCATTTTGAAATAGTCTATTAAAGATCCATTAATGTCAATCTGGGCAGATGCATCTCTAAAGAGCATGTTAACCATATTACAGAACTCATGTGGGAAACCAAAGGATTTTAACACAATTAGTATAAATGACCATTCAACTCTATCATATGCCTTTTCAAAATCAAGCAAAAGAATACATGCATTCTGTCTTATTATTTTAGCCCAATGCATAGCTTCCCAGCTGGTTATCAAATTTTCTAAAATGTATCTACCTTTTATGAACCTTGACTGTGTAAAATTAATAATATTAGGTAGAATATCCATTAATCTCCTTGCTAACACTTTAGCTATGATTTTTTAAGACACATTTAATAGGGTTATAGGTCTCTAGTTCCTCATGTTGGTCTTGTCCCCATCTTTAGGTAATAATTTGATAATGTCTCTATTAATATTCTTCCCCAAAGTTCCTTTATTACATGCTTCCTGATACACTTCATAGAGATCATCAACTACCCAAGATAGGTTAACTTTGTAGAACTCCACTGGTAACCCATCTTACCTAGGGGACTTACCTTCCTCCATAGACAAAATGACATCTCTGATCTCTACTTTAGATATTTTTTGATTTAATTTGTTATCAATTTCCCCATCAATCCTCTTTGGACATATAATTGAGCATAACTTCTGAGCCTTCTTGCAATCTTCACTGTGATCTTCAGCCCTAAACATATTTTGATAAAAATCTTTGAACAATCTCTTTATGTCATCCATGTCATGGTATGTAGTTCCATTTTCATTAATAGGGCCCACATTTTCCTTCCTGAATTTGGTTCTCAATAGTTCAAAGAAATATTTAGTGCCCATGTCCCCATATTTTAGCTAATTAATCCTTGCCCTCACCTTAGCCCCTTGGGCTCTATAGGTCTACAATTTCCTTAGTTTTCTTTTTACCTCTCCAATGTGCCTAATTTTTTCATTATCATCCAGGTTTTTTGAAAAAAATCTTTTATTTCTAAGTATCCTAATTTAAGAAGTCTCTCACTTCTCCTTCTATCTAAGGCCATTTTCTTCCCACACACTTGAAACAGTCTCTTACTAGCACTTACAAAGTCATTCCAAAACTGAATAGCTTCATTCTTTCTAGACATAGATTTCATGACATTCCTTAGATTACAAATCCCATCTAGACAATCCATATCCAAAAGCAATAGTGTATTCAATTTAAAAAAGATTGTCTTTCCTAATAATATTCCCCCTTTCTTGAAGATCTATATTAATGAGAGCATAGATAGGGTGATGATCAGATAAGGTGTTAGGAATGACACAACATTGGTTTCTTCATAACTTTGGAAGTGGAAGAAATTCTTATTTCGATAAAACCTATCTAGCCTACAATAGATCCTTTTATTGTCTTTTTTAGACTTACACCAAGAGAACCAAATTCCCTGACTGTTGGCCTTATTCCCTTCTAATGGATCAAAGAGACTTAGCATATTCTTCATTCTCATCTAGAAGAATTGTTCATTTCCCTTCCACTCTGCTTGGTTCCCACCAATATCCTCTGTATGTTGCACCATGTTGAAGTCCCCTGCCACAATCCAAGAGATTTTAGGCATCTTATCAACCATCCAATTCCATAGTTTAATTCTACCCTTGTATTCATTGGTGGCATATACAGAGCAAATCCCAAACTGCTTATTCTCCTTTTCTAGAATCACCCATATACATCTATTACAAGGGGAACCATCCATTTAGAACTTGATAAATTGACCCCATTTCTTGTTCATTAAGATTGCATTTCCTCTTTTGCCTCTTTCATGTTTGGATGAAAAAATCATTGCTTCCTTCCAAATAAATCTTAGGGTGTATTCTAATTGAAACCATGTAGCTTTGATCTCTTGTAACAACAAATAATCCATCTTTCTATTTCTATTGCAAAAATCTTTGACTATATACTTTCTATCAGAGGATTCAAGGCCCCTTATATTCCAGCTATAGCAGTTCATAGACAATTTATTTGGCTAGACAATTAGGAGAACTCACATTAAGAACTGTTATTACATAGTCTATCAAAACATTTAGGAAGGTTAGAGCCTTTCACTTTTTTTCCTAGGTTATCAGTACTTTGTTTTCTATAAACTTGACTTCTCTTTCTACTGACATCATCTTTTTTCAAGGAGTATTCTTCCCCTACCTTGGAGGAGTTTCCCTCAGCAGTTTCACATTTTCTATTTATTGGGAATTCTCCTTCTAACCCCTTTAGGTCTGCTATTTGTAAACTAATAGGGAATCCAACATAATCTATCACCTTCTCCATTTCCTTAGCCGGTATGTTTTCTCTAATTTTTAATAAGGCTAATTCTTGTGCATTCCTTTTTTTTGTCTCTAATCTAGAAGCCCCAACTAACTTTTCATGTGTTTGAGAAATAGTTGTGTCTTGCTTAACAACCATCTCAATACTCTTAGTAATGGGTTCTTCAGGACCACTTAACACAATATCCCAAATCCTCTTCTCTTCTAAAGACACAACACTGAATTCCTTGACAAGATTTTCTACAAAACAGGGATTATCAAAGATTTGTGTTTCTTGATTCAACATGCCTATTTTGGATGGGCTCCCTTCTTTTCTCTCCTTGTTGCAATGATCCTCAAATAGAGGACCACTGCACTTAGTAGAGAAATTGGTAATAGAGTCAATAGCCACATCAAAGGGGCCAATAACATCCCCACTGCTAGAAGGTTTCCCTTCTAGGTTTAATTTTTTAAAGTTGTTACTAATCACACTCAAGGTTAAATCAATTTTTTTCATCATAGGATTAGACTCATTTTTTGTTGGTGAGTTCTCAGCCAGCAAAAAAGAATTTCCTTTGTTCAGTTCCAAAGAATCAGAAGGAACTAAAGGTTTTGTGTTAACTTGAGTTTCTTTTCTTTCACTTCCAATCTTGGGAATGCTAGGCACAATTTTTTTACCAACAACATTTTGATGAATGCTAGGGCTGTTATGTCAGAAAATATCCCCTTGGGGGCTTTTCCCTCTTAAGGTTTAGCTCTCGGGTCCTTAAATTGCATTTAGAGCATCTTGTGTGTTAATTTTCACTCCCAATGAGAAAACCCTGAAGTCTTATGGCAAATAGGAACTAGGGGGTGCTATTTTGATGATACCTGAACATAAACAAGGAGGTGGACTTGGGCACTAGTGCCCTAGTCCTACCCTATTTTGGGTCTGCCCTAAATTTAAATGTCAATTTTATGACCGTTATTTAGGTCCTATGTCAACATCTCAAGTTTGAATTATGAAATTCTTAGTAGGAATGTTTGTAGTTGCATATATAAGCATGATTAGGTTTCATTTGCAAACTAGATGGACATTAGATGGAAATCAGATGAGCATTGTGATTTTGTGAAAGTGATTCAAGGCATTCATTGTGTTGCAGAGTAGTACTTTCTTGTTATTGTGTTTGTATCTACGGATTTGACTCCATCTCCACATGGCATGAAGAGCATCCTCCTTCCATGATATCTACACTTCAAGGTGATATCTATTATGTTTTCAATAATTTATCATTTGGATTTTTGCCTCTATCCCGCTGGGATACGCACTCTTATCTGACAACGGTGTTCAGAAGACTTGAATGTCTCTCCGAGGCTTGACCGAGGCAAGCCTCTAAACACCACAACCCCCTCCCACACTCCTTTGTGATTGCAGGTTATAGGTATCAAGTTTCACAGAGTGGAGTTGCAGAAAGGATGTTGTAGACAAAAGAGATTTGAGATCTAACAAGCAGAGGACTCTGGTGAGCATTCCAAGACTAGGGCGTTAGTCCTCGTGTCCTCGATTTTTCCCGAGGCAGAAATGGAAGATATAGTGCAGATTAGTGTCGGGAGAAGTTCTAGATTCTGTGATGAAAAGTGTACCTTGAACTAGGGGATTAGTCCCTGTGTCCCTGACTTTTCTGCTTTTCAGGCTTCAAAAAATAGTGAGTTAAATATCTCTGTCCTTCACCTTGGTCTAAAAGGATTTGTCATAATTCAATAATTTGCTTACTGTTTTCTTTATTTAGGGTTTTAAGTAAAATTGAGCATTAAATTGAGATATTATTTGATACATCTGAGCTTCTACATCATTCCAAGTGGCAGCCTAACCTGATAGGTGAATGCTCCTACTAGTGGAGATTCAACTTGGTTGATATGCCCTTTAATGTTTGGTGTGAAGGGAGGATTTACATTTGAAACATAAAACAAAACATTCCCCCCTTTTTTACCCCTAAACATTTTGGTGAACTTGTGTTTTTGGACTTTTTGGCACCTTGTTGAGTGTCGTGTGATAGATTTGCATTCATTCATTTCATTGCATTTGAAAAATTACAAAAATTTGAAAAATTTGAAAAAATTGGCGTCTTAGGCTTGCATTTTAGCATAATTTGAATTAATTGGCATTTAATTTCATCAAATTTTTTTTATTTTCATCAAATCTGATTTAAATTATAGAAATTCATCTTTTAATATTCACTTGCATTGCATTTTCATGCTCAAATTGTCAAAAATTGCTTGAAAATTATGCATTTTTCATAAAAACCTAGTTTTGCATTAGCTAAGGTTTGTAGTCAAAATATTGTTTCAGATTTTAATACCCTTTTCAAACACTCATTAGGACTAATTTCTAATTGTAGTGTTGCATCATAGTGGTTTTTTTGCAAAATTTCATGTCTAGGGTTTGAAAACCTTGCATTTTCACTAGATTTGGCCTTATCGTCTCTCTAGATTTGCACTCCAAGCGTGTTGTGAGGGAATTCGCTGTATTAATTGGGTATTATTAGGGATATTATCTGCTGCCCCTCCTAAATTTCTATTAGGCCTTTGCATTGAAAATTTATGAAAATTTGCATATTTTAGCTATATTTTCATTAGGGTTTGACTTAGATTGGCACTATAGGCATGTTGTGATGGATTTTATTGAATTAGGTGACTGATATTAGCATTATAATCTACTTTTCATCACAATTTTCCTTACAACACCCTTTCTCTTACTCATTTGCATTGAATTTTTTTGAAAAATTGCATATTTTAGCACATTTTCACTAGGTTTTTACTTGTCAACACTCTAGGTTTGCATCAAAAGTGTGTTGTGAAAGATATTGCTGCATCATTGGACTATTATTAGACATATTATTTTCTATCCCTCTTGAAGTTATTCACAACACTTTTCCTTTTATTTGTTTGCATTGAAAAAAAAATTGAAAAATCAAGCATTTTAGGTCATACTCATACATACTTCTGCATTTGTTTCTGGCATAAGTGTTGAAAACCTTTTGAAATCTGATTTGGCATTCATTTGAAAACATACACATGGCTTCTCACTACAACAATAATGCTAGGCTTCCTCCTAGCCCTTATTTGAAAAGAAGAGCCCCTGAATTTGAAATAACATTTACACCTCATGACAAATAAATGGTAGATACTGAAGGGCCTCTTTACATTATAGTGAAAATAATGGAAAGACCTGTGGATGGAACACTTGTAGACCCTAATTGTATGACTAATGTAGTTACAGAAGAGTTTCTCCTTAAACATGACTTGGCACAAGATTACTACCAACTGTTAGATTTGAGAATTAAAACACATAATGGAGCTTTGATGAATACATTTGGAAAGATAACCTTATTGGTCTCAGTTTATGATAAAGCCATGGATCAGTTATTTGATGTTATCCCCTTATCTGACCTCTTCCATGTAAAACTAGGACATCCTTGGCTTAAGGCTATGAATGTCGTCCCTTCAACTATTCACAAATTCTTAAAGTTCCCTTTGCATGGACAGATCCGTACTATCCGTCGTAATTCATACCAACCTCCAACTAAGTGCAAGAACTTCACTCTTGATTACTTTTGGCCTCAACCTGACACAGACCCTAAGCCACAAAGAGACAAATCTTTCCTAAACTACACATGATACAAAGCAAAACAACTAGCTAGAGTGGCTAGGCCTCCTTTACAAACAATGAGGGAAGAACATGTATTTGAAGATCCTCTTAGAGAAAAAGGGAAATGACAAAATGACATAAGAATTACATAATACTACTATGAATATGATGAGATAATTGGCTTGATAGATGTGGATAAGGAAAAAATTCATAACTCACCTCATCCACGAAGAGATGGTATCTATGCCAAGGTCCCTCCCCCGTCATCCTTACAAAGATCGGGAGGTTTTCATCAACAACAAAAAATTCCACCAAGACCAATGAAATTCAAACATGGTGCTTCCTCCTCTAATGTACAAAATCCTATGGAATAACATGGCAATTCCTTTGAAGAGATAAGTGGTAAGACAAGAAGGAATAGGCAAGCAAAAGAAAGATGGAGGAGAAGACAAGCTTTTGCCCAACGAATTGCAACTCAACAAGAAAACATTCAACCTAACATTGAACCAAACATAGAAAACCTTAACACTAAACAATTGGAAGATAAGAACAAAAGTTGGGCCATGGTACATTACACACCTCTTTCCTCTAGCATTTGAGATTGGGAAGAGGATGATTTGCTCTATGACAAACCTTAGTTTGGTTGTCCTTGCAGGTAAGTATTTCTAACCCTTTACCTTCGTGTTGTCTTTCCCCCATGATGTACTATGTGTTTTTAGGCCTCCTAGGATGACCCTTGATACTCTCGTAAGGTCAAGGATACCAGGAGATCGCCTCTGTTGTGACCCTTCTTCTATTTGTATCATCATTCTTCTATATTTCTTCTCCTTTATTTTCATTGTTATGTGTTGTGTCTTATGGACATAGCATTGCGGTTGGTGACTTGGGGGCACCCTTCTACATGACTGTCCCTAAGGCACTTGTTTGTCCTCTCTTGATTTATTATTTCCCTTCCTTTAGTGGTTCTATCTAGTTGGCGGATGACAAAAAACATATTATACTGATGCGGACCTAGTGTCCCTTCAGCGAGAAATCAAAATTTGGACCTAGTCCATACATGACGACGGGGTTGATATATATTATCCGACACTTGGCTAGTAGAATCACTCCATGTGATCTTGATGTTGTCTTATCGCACTTACAAAACATAACAATATTGCTGCTCCGTGCACTTTGTCTATCTTGGATCTTGCTTTCCTCCGTTCTTTATGTGAATGATCATATGCATTGTTGTTTATCATGATTATATGGATGCTAACACCTTTTCTTGTAGAAAATTGTGTGTTTGTGGGAACATTTGGTGATTGTAAAGTACATGTCACCTTCGGGGGGCATAGGCTTTGCAATAGCTTGTGTTCCCTTGTGTGTTTTCTCTCTACCTTAACATGCTTGATATCAGTACATGATATCAACCACCTTAAGGTGGGGGCATATAAGGTAAGTTATCTGATTTAGATGCTAGCAAAGTGTGTTTGTAAAACTTGAATCTATTGCAATCATTTAAGCCCTCTACGGAGGTGGGATATCGTGCATATCCTTTTATCTTAAGCCCTCTGCAGAGGTGGGGATGTTGTAGTTCTCGAGGAGAGTGCACATCCTGTCATTTTCTAAAAGTCCTTTGCGGAGGTAGGGAGCAGATCTGAGACTATCATAACCCATGAGTTTGTCTTCAACAATTGTTGTGGCGAAGCCCAATCGTCGGTGTGTGCCTGTAATGTGCCTGAGATAGTTGTGAACCTAGCAATAGGTTTCTTCCATTGCTCATCTGTCATGTTTTCTCCGTGTCTTCCATGTGTGTGTGTATGGCGTGTTTACTCCCAAGCATAGTCTAAAGACCGGTGGCGATGGGATTTGTATTGTGTGCTTGATTTGTATGGCGTGTTTGTTCTTAAGTGCAGTCTTAAAGACTGGTGGCGATGAGTCCCTCCTACACTTTGAGATTTGTATTGCATGTCTGTTACCCCAGGTGCAGTCTTAAAGACCAGTGGCGATGCGTCCCTCCTACATTTTGGGTTGTGTGTTTACTTTCCTTGTACTTGCATTATGCATTTCATATATGAGAAAAAGAAAAAAAAAGAAATAATCATTGCATTCACTATGTTTTGTGTGTCTTCAATGCTATCTTCTCCATGTTTTGCATGACTGTAACTGTCTTCTCCATGTTTTGCGTGCCTGTTACTATCTTCAATGTGTTTGGCGTGTCTTCTCTATGTTTAACGTGTTTGTTGTGTTTGTTGACCTTACTTTAATGCATGTATTGGCCTTGCATTTATACATACATTAAAGTGGGGGCTAAATGTTATGTCAAAAAATGTCCCCTTGGGCCTTTTCCCTCTTAAGGTTTATCCCCTGGGTCCTTAAATTACATTTAGAGCATCTTGTGTGTTAATTTTCACTCTCGATGAGAAAAACCTGAAGTCTTATGACAAATAGGACCTAGGGGGTGCTATTTTGATGATCCCTGAACAAAAACAAGGGGGTGGACTTGGGCACTAGCACCCTAGTCCTGCCCTATTTTGGGTTTGCCCTAAATTTAAATGTTAATTTTATGATCGCTATTTAGGTCCTATGTCGACATCTCAAGTTTGAATTATGAAATTTTTAGCAGGAATGTTTGTAGTTGCATATATAAGCATTCTTAGGTTTCATTTTCAAACTAGATGGACATTAGATGGAAATCAGATGAGAATTGTGATTTTGTGAAAGTGATTCAAGGCATTCATTGTGTTGCAAAGCAGTAATTTGTTGTTATTGTGTTTATATTTGTAGATTTGACTCCATCTCCTCATGGCATGAAGAGCATCTTCCTTCCATAATATCTACACTTCAAGGTGATATCTATTGTGTTTTCAATCATTTATCATTTGGATTTTTGCCTCTATCCCTCTAGGATACGCATTCTTATCTGACAATAGTGTTCGAAAGACTTGAATGTCTTTCTGGGGCTTGACCAAGGCAAGCCTCTAAACACCACAACCCCCTACCACACTCCTTTGTGATTGCAGGTTACATGTATCGAGTTTCACGAAGTGGAGTTGCAGAAAGGAGGTTGTAGACAATAGAGATTCAGGTCTGACAAGCAGAGGACTCTGATGAACATTCCAGGACTAGGGCGTTAGTCCTTGTGTCCTCCATTTTTTGTGAGGCAGAAACGGAAGATACAATGCAGATCTGTGTCGGGAGAAGTTCCAGATTCTGTGACGAAAAGTGTACCTTGGACTAGGGCGTTAGTCATTGTGTCCCCGACTTTTCCACTTTTTGGACTTCAAAAAATAGTGAGTTAAATATCTCTGTCCTTCACCTTGGTCTGAAAGGAGTTGCCGTAATTTGATAATTTGCTTACTATTTTCCTTATTTAGGGTTTTAAGTGAAATTGATCATTAAATTGAGATATTATTTGATACATCTGAGCTTCCGCATCATTCCACGTGGTAGCCTAACCTGATAGGTGAATGCTCCTACTAGTGGAGATTCAAATCAGTTGATATGCCCTTGAATGTTTGGTGTGAAGGGAGGATTTACCTTTGAAACATAAAACAAAACATTCCCCCCTTTTTAACCCCTAAACAAGGGTAGTCCTTTCTTTGGTGGCCTTCCACCTTGCAGAGAAAACATGAGTTGAGGCCCCCAGTCCAATAATCCCACAATCATATGTATTTTCCCCAACCCTAATTTCTAAGACCTCGGGGATATAAATCCTTGTGTTTAGAGAGATTAGGATTCTAGGATCCAAATGGGGCAATGTAGCCCTAGTTTCATCCACCTTCATAACTTTTCCAATGGGTTTCAATAGTTGAGGCAGAAATGCCCAAAATTGCTCAGGTAGGTTTTAAACCAACAACCACCTTGGTACTGAGCAAAATAATATTTCTTGATGAGAAGCTTCAGGTTTCCAAGGGAACACCTTAAATAGAGTTTGCCCCACATTCTAGTAATCTCTATTCAAAACCCTTTTTTCCATGGCGTGATTTCTTAGAAAAACTACAAAAATCCCTTTGATTAACACCCTGCAAAATGAAACTTGAATGCCTAGTTTTTTCCCCCACATAGAATTTATCCAATTGTCTAGAAACCTCCTCGAAGGTGTTTTTTCCACATGTAGGCAAGAAAAAAATATGGTTATGTTCTTAAGCCTATTCTCTTCATTTTTAACAACATTTTCCATTTCCAAATTAGGGTATAAAACCATTTTTCTAGGCACCAGGGGGCTTACCTTTTTCCTCTGCTCGACAATCTTTTTATCCTCCTCCGTGGGTGAATTCACTTACGGTTTCGAATGCCCCAAGCTCATCCCCGACCTCAAAACAAGCATCTTTGGCCGGAGCTTCAACATCCTGTAGGTTAAGTGCTTCACGAAAAGTTTTTTTTAATCTTATGTTCTTCATTCATGCCCTCCGTGGGGCTAATAACCCCTTCCATCACTTCTCATGCTCAAAAAGTAAATGCCTTAGTCAGAGCTATACTTCTCCCTAGGGTATAAGAGCATAGATATGCCCTAGCGGCTATAAATGTAAGTCCCTCCAAATTTACAAGTGGGAAATAATTTCATATTCAAAAAAACTTTCGATAGCACTATTAACAATAATATCATCCAAAAGCATGACCATTGACCACAATCATTACAACAATAGGCAATGAAGACACAAAGTAAGGATTCAAATACACACAAATTGCACGAATGAGACTAATCAAGATGTAGTGCCTCCCTAGTCCTGGCCTGTTCGAGGCGACATTGAGGTATAAGTTCCAGTTTTATGTGATGTTGAGATTTTGACCTTTTATTCATGTGGATGTTTCTGATGATAGATATATTATGATTAGTCGATACTAGATGACGAGAGCTAATGTGAATTGATCATGGTGTATTAATTGATTAGTTATGTTAGATTTCATATCGAGATTGGGTGTACACATGGAGAGGATGACACCATGACATTGGCACATTGTGCGAATGATTATGGATGTTAGAATCCTCTGATGTGGACTACTTTTGCTTCGGCTATTATATGATATGCATATGTAGATGTTATAATGTGTTTTGAGTGGTGCAGGTACTAGTCACTGACTCCACTTGGCTTCACAAGTCCGAGTGTG
The DNA here is from genome assembly GCA_027924645.1 of Cunninghamia lanceolata. Classification (NCBI taxonomy): domain Eukaryota; kingdom Viridiplantae; phylum Streptophyta; class Pinopsida; order Cupressales; family Cupressaceae; genus Cunninghamia; species Cunninghamia lanceolata. Next base: position 1,413,488 of record BSBN01001031.1, on the reverse strand, counting down.
CCTAATGCCCAATAGTGGTGAGTTGGAGATGACACATTGGCCATACACCTTAGCTTTGCCACCATCTCTATTCAGGGATGAGTCTCCAATGTAGTATCTTACCTCAGACACTGTCTGATTGTTCTGTCCTTTTGTGAGTCGGATCCATATGATTTTGGGGTTGAGTTAGTCCTTGTGGGTTGCCTTTGTGTGTTTGTTTATTTATTACTTTTTGGGGCATTGTGTCAGTGAGTTGGCCTAGGGGATAGTTCCTGTATGGGGGTCTTGAGAGGGTTTATTTCTAAGCCTATAGTTGTCTTTTCCTCGTTGCCTTGGGGGTAGGATTAATGTTACAGTGAGATAAATTAGAATTGGTATGAATTAATATACGAAGTTAGTGGGATAGAAAGAAAAAGGGAGAGATATGTGGTTTCGAGGGATCATTTTTGGGGCATCACACATACATGAATGCTAAGCAAAAAGATTGGGGAAAAAGGAGAACTAGGGTTTTCTAGAGACGTGAGAGGAGAAGGGCATCTGATAACATTCTATCCTCTACAAGGTTTTTTGAATCTCCAAGTAAGTCGACTCCCTCTCTGCCATTCCATGGTGCCCAGAGCAGTTTTGCATCTGGTTTTTTTTATGTGTTGCATTTATCATTTTTGGGTAAAGGTCATGGGTATTTGCTTTACACTTGCCATTGTAGATACTTAAATTTTTTTTAAGCCTTTTAAAAAACAAATTCATCTTTGTGGATAACCTGCAATCGTTGTAGTCCATGAGATACATCTATTTGAGGCTTTCTGTCAAAACAGTGCGCGTATCTTCTCTATGCTACCTTTTGGCACGGACAGGGAGGATGCTGCTAAAGGTTTTGGAGTCGGGATTTACACCCGCCAGTTGCATTTGTTTATAAGTTTTTAAAGCCTGTTTTTTACAAACCCATTTTAGGCATTTCCTGCAATCATCGCATTCCATGAGAACGCATCTCTTTGAAGCATTTGGTGAAACAGTTTACATGTCTTGCCTATGCTTACACATGTCGCATGCATGTCTACTAGCTCACTTGCAACTATAACATCTGGCAAAAATTCCTCTTCCGTCATGCTTTGATGGACGTCCCTACCTTGCTGAAATCCTCCATTTTAGCACAGGCAGGGAGGACACAGACAAAGGTTGTGTAATCTTGATTTGTACCTTCCTATTGCATCTGCATGAAAGTTTCTAAATCCTTTTTGAATAGATCCATTTTGTACTTATCTTGTAATTCATTGCATTCCATGAGATGACATCGCTAGAGGCATTCTGTCAGATAGTTACGTCCCTGTCTATGCTTCCACTTTTTTGCATACATTTATACTAGGGCGCTTGCAGCTATAACATCTAACAAAACAATTCCCCTTCAGTTATGCTTTGATGGATGCCCCCTCATTGTCACTGGAAATTAGCCTCACTACACATTATTATGGTGCAAGCCTTTTTTTTAGATTGCTTCATTTAGCATCACCAATAACCCCCGCAAGAAAATTGTCCATGTTTATAAAGATGGAAATGGTTCACATTTCTCACAACAAATTCTCTTGCAACAATCTTGGAAATAAGTTTGTTGCAATGTGGCAATCAATACCTACTCGAAGATTCATAATATCTCTAATAGCTGCTTCATGGGGCATGTTTAACAAACCAAATGCCACTATCAACTTTTCACTTTGATGGCAGAAAAATAATTCTTTTCCTCCTCTTCCACAGCATTAAGTAAATGTCGCGATTTCCCTCCCAGGTAATATTTTTTCTATTTTTTAATAATCAAGTTTAAACTTTCTAAGAGAACTCTAGAATGCCACACCACTAGGGGAGAGCCTTCTATGCAAGTAAAGGTCCTATATTAATACCACTTGATGTTTGTTATCACTTTAGCACATTTAAGTAGCTCACTTATCATGGTATGGACCATTTCATGAGGAACTTGCATCTACAACAATTTTCTTGTCGTCATTGTCTCCTGCACATAAACAACAGAAGGCAGTGATTAGATAGCCACCTTTATGGCATGGTAACTTCATCCACTACATTATCACTTACAACAATTAATACTCTCGTGTAATTGCAATTGTTTCAAGATTGGCCAAACAGTCCGCACACTTGAAGGTTGGCTTAGTGTATAACAATTTTGATTAGTGAATAGAGGAATATTAACCCAAGGAAGGTCAAAATAAGTTAACAATGGCTTGGGAAGTAGTCTAGTCCCTTTTTGATGTCCACACTAACAGCAGGGGTATGTTTGTAACACCCCAAGAGTGGGTCTTCTTGTGCTTGCTCTATACTTTGAATGCATGTTGATCCTAATGGCTTTGGGTGTAGTCGATAGGGTAGGCATGGAAGTAGTTCCCAATGAGGCATTGAGCAAGAGTGCTCACTTATAGGCCCATTGGAGGAAGCATGATTTATTTGTTGGTGCAAGGCTTGTATTTATGAGTTGAGTACATTTGTTTAGCTTCTTCCTTCTTGTTGCCTCTATCTTCTTACCCTCCTTATCTGAGTAGTGCTTTAATGGCATGGTTACCAGGTGCCTAATTTATGCCCTCCGTGAACCATGTGCTTATGATGTGTTCATGTGAGCTATGAGACTTATGGTATCCCTTGTGTGGCTGAGTATATGCCTTCCTGTCCTTTTTGCCTTTATGCTTGTGTATGGGCCATGTGATCATCTCTAAGCACGGGGGCGAACCTTTGAGGTACCACATGGTAGGGTGGTGTGCACCCACTGCCATTGTGGACTTGTGATCTGTGATTGATAGGACTTCGTAGCGGCTGCCCTTCATCTTCAGCTTATGAGCATTGTGTATTCTTCAGTTATCTAATTGTATCAATAATGTAAATTATTCTTATAACATTATAGATTGGTAAATTTGTAAATTATGAGACACTTCAACCTAGAGAATGATGTGACTATCTTATGTAATGTCATTTTAATGGCTATGTAATTTAATCAATCATATGTTTTCATTAATTGTTATTAGCACATATCTCCTTGGGTATTTAAAAGAAAGTATACAATGCTGGTTTGAAACTTGATCTCAAACTTTCTCATAATGTTCTTGTATGATAGAATGAACATAATCGTATCACATCTACTTATGAATGTTTCTTTTTACTTATTTTTGTATGGATGTAAGTTCGACACTTTATGTTGGTTTTCCCTTGGGTTGTGTTCACATGACAAGGTGTCATGGACGTCTTATCCCGCACCTTATTTGCCTTCCCCGTCTTTGTGCGATGGGGTCTTAGGGACAGGTGAAATTTTTTTTGGTTGTTCATGGCATGACCACATGGTAAATGTGGAAATGCCATGTGGTTTTTCGTGTCATGACCACAGGGCAAATGCAGGCATGACATAGGACAAGAGGAGGTCCCTACCAGATTGGTCATGGAGGGTTTCGTTCACCCTCGATCAATCCCAGAGCCTCCTCTCTTTTAATCCAAGTAAATTGTATTTTATTGTTACATTTATTTAATTAACCTAAATTAATTCATGTGAGATGTTCTTCCAAAAATATATAAAAAAATAAAAATAGGTAAATAATAACAATAGATTAAAAATATGATATTTCAAGAGTCCAAAACTTCTACACACTTTAATACAAAATTTTCAATAAACTTAAAAGTAAATGGAGTAATTAAAAATTTAAAAAACAACCCTCAAATTCAAATTTAAATAAAGTTCACTAAGTAACAACTAACTCAAAACTTTTTTTAAACCAAACCAAAAGATGGTGATAATCTCAATGATATAACACATATTGATGAAGACCCACAACTTGCTTTTCCAAGGTAAATCCCCTCCAATTACATTGACCTCTTTTAAAATCATAAAATTAAATTTAGTCTAAGGTTTACGTTTCCCAAAGCCCTTAATCATTCATCTAAGTAATAATAATAAAAATGTTTCTGTCTCTTCGCCAGATATAATGTGCTCCTTATTTTTAGGAGTTTAAGGTGATTATAATAATTATGTTTGAATTGACTCCTTTCTTAATTTACGCAGTGTTTGAATGTCGGTAAGAGTATTTTTGTCCCGTGCTACGCCTAAAACGGAAACTATTCATGTGGACGTTGTCTTTTTGGGGGATTATTTTAGTGTTAATTTTTCTTGTAATCATCAGATTTGATTTGGTCTTTTCGATGAGCTTGATGTGTAATACACAATTTTACACGTGTGCATTTAAAACAAATCAGATCTTCTCCCGTTAAGACTCGTAAACATCAACTCAATCGTAATGGAGAAGTGTGCAACTTCAAAACGTTTTCACTTTTTAAAGACTTTTTTCTATAATAATAATAATTAATTGAATTTAATAAATTAATTATTATTATCTAGTAAGAAGTGCATTCATCATGGGTTTCAAATGTACGCAACCTATTTTTAGGTTTACTTTTAGACAAATTAATAAAAAATAGATTTATGTAGTGCAGGGTTTTATGTGTCACATAAGGTTAGTATTTGTTTTTTTATTTTAAAAAATAATAATAAACTAGCAATTGGACCCATTGGTTCAATAGGCAGGCTGAAAACTTTAGCAAGAAATTATATAATTTGTTAAATATTTTTTATTATCTATTAATTTATAAGTTATGTAATTAAATTCTATAAGTTATTTAATCCACTAAATTCTTATTAAAATTCATCACATTAATTATTGTCTTCTTTAAATTTCTTTTTACATTACATATTGAGAGATGAACAAACATAGTTGGGTAAATATAATAAATTAATTGAATCTCTTATTGAATTTTATATAACATGTCATAGAAACAAATGCATATTCAATCATATAATTATTCTAAAACTAATTATGTGAGGGTACGATAGATTTATATTTTACAACTTATATCTAATATTATGCACATAAGGCATAACTATATTTTTCTATTAAATACATACTATTTGATATATGAACTTTTATAATATCTATCACATATTAATTCTACTAATTTGTATAATCAATAATTTAATATACATTTTATTATTAATATATAATTAATTATATTATTTCATTAATATTTAAAATATCAAATTTATAAATAATATATATACAATGAATCAAAATTAAATAATCACATTAATATGAATATTACAATTCTATTATAATATTTGCATAGATTTAAAGAAAAAATATTATTTGTTGAACATTAAAATAAATATTATTTGTTGAATAACTAAATTTGTTTCTTTTTTTTTACTTGATTTTAGTGTGTTTGTTTTATTCAATTTCTCATGTAAAATAATACTTTGTTTTGATTGGTAATCACTAGATAAAAAAAATCATTGCAATAATACTAGAGAAAAATAAAATAAAAAATTAAGTGATAAAGATAAAGGGAACTTTTTTGTTTTTTAATCATTTATGAGATTTTGTAGAAAAATAAAATAAAAAATTAACAATTTATCAATTGTCAAAGATAAAGGTAAAGGGAATTTTTTGTTTTTTATCATTTATGACATTTTGTAGAAAAATAAAATAAAAAATTAACAATTTATCAATTGTCAAAGTGATAAAGTAAAGAGACCTTTTTTGTTTTTATCATTTATGACATTTTGAAAAACAATCAATGGACAAGATTGATTTCATGGTAGTTTTTTTAATATGGGCCCTTCATCTATATAATTCAGTGTGTGATGCTCACATAGGGAAGGCTTTTAGCCTAAAAATAAATGAGAGGGATATATGTATGCTTTGGCGGGTTTTGCATAGTGTAAGAGCGAAGTGGCAACTCATTTGCAAACCTACAAGATCACTTTGAAGTTGGATAAAAGGATATATAACAATGCCATCTTATATAGTACAAATAAAATTAAATCAAAGGACCATGCTACAATGAGCACCACTATAAATCTCAAATGTTAATAAAATAGTGCTAATGCAGTGCAACAAACAATATAGAGCTTATTTATTTTACAAGGCCCTCTAGGGTTTGTAACTTTTCCTAATCTTTAGAGACAAAATGGTGTAAAATCCATGCTCTTATGGACTATCTATGCCATGTTGCATAGAGAATGATGTATGATCATGAAGTGCTTATCTATGAACAAAAAGGTGACATAAAGAGTGATACATGGTTTGAAAGAATTGGCTTAGATGTTATATTATGTATTTGTGCTTTTTCCTTTATGTTCATTTTTGCAAGGAACATGCAAAAGAAATAATGACAACACAGAAAATGAGAACAAGAGAATGCTTGTATATTAAGTTTGTGGTGCCACTTCAAGCAATCCTTCCAATAGAGTATAAACTTCAATTATAATATTCAATATGACTCTCTATAATGCCTCTAACATTTGTGCCTTGTCATTTGTTGACTTTTGCTTTGGATCCACTACTGTGATTATTGATGATATTTTATTTTGCCATCAATGTGTTCTCGATGAGGTTCTATATTACGAGATTCATATGTTGTGTTTTTATACGTTTGGAGTTTTTATGGTGTTTTTGCTTCATTGTTTCACTATATATTATATAGGTGTGATTATTATATTTGATTTGACATTCTAGATTACTATTGATTATTTCATCTCTATGTCTAGGTAATGTTTATTATCAATGATTCCTACTAGATGTGATGCTTAGTTGATTCATATGATTTTAATACCATGTTGGGTGTTTATGCTTTGCTTTGAAATATTTTATATGGTACAAGTACACATGATGTTTCACTTGAGTAAGTATAAAGTTTCCTCAATGGTCGTTATATTGGAGATGTTTACATTGGGTAAAACTTGGTAGTTAACATCTATCTCACTTGATTCAAGTGCAAGATGAGTCTTGTGAATCCCTGTGTGAATCTAGATTCGAATCGATGGTGATTTTGGAATGCATGTGTTATGTGTAAATTTGTAAAGTGAGTGGCCATTTGTGTGTGTTTGTTCTATCTTGTCACATTGCATTTTAATTATTTTGAAATGTGTGTTTATAATGCTTGAGAAATATCTAATGCTTTGTATATATTATACATAGAGAATTATTGCACTCATAGCATAAAAATGCTTAGTTCATTATTTCATTCCTAGTGACTAGTAGAAAATTACAAAATAATTGCTTGTGGGATATATGTTCATTTCAATTAAAATTGTGCACTGTCTTAATTTAATACATTAAATTTGATTTTATGATTGTACATTGTTTATTCATTGGGTGAAAGAAATGAATTAGTTCTATTGTTTTAACTTATTAAATTTTCCTTTGTTAATTTTTTTTTAAAAAAGCTTTTGTTAGAATATTAAAGAAAAAGGGGAAAAAAGGAATAAGGGCCTTTGGAAATGGATAAAAGGAAAATAGACTTGTTTTTGAAAATGTTTTTGCATATTTTTTCTCAAACCCTCTCTTTGCTCCATGGGAAAAGAATTTTGGAAAGATTGAAAGGAAGGAATTGTGATTTCCTTGGATCAGAGTTATCTTGGAAAAGATTGTGTGTATTGTGTAGCAAACAATTGTGTAGGGAATTCTGTTGGGATAAGGTGTCATTAACCTTGTAAATCTCAATATTGTATTTATTCCATTTTATTATTTGTAATTTGTAATTACCCATAAAGGTATGAGGTAGTTTCATCGATAGCAATAATTATTTATTACGGGGCAGGTTGTTGCGGAGTTACATTTATAGATTATTACATCATGGTAAAGGTAAATAGGTGATTTGGGCAAATCTAGGTGCCGCCTCTTAGAATATGTTATTTTAGGCATGTGTCATACATTGTAAGAGAATCTATGACAATGACAATTTGTCATAAGATTCTATGATGGTTATGACAGCAATAAAGACAATGTAAGAGCTATTTTTAGCCCCAAGCGCCATGCATACAACATGCATTATGACAGGTGTAAGAGGGAATTAATATCTTGATTGCATGCAAGATTCCTTGGTTGGTGTTGGGATTCCCAACTTGGATGCCAATTTTGGGTTGCTTCATTATTTAGTGATGCATTTGTAAAGTGTTGTCAAGTTTTTTGTAGTTTCATACTTGCACAGGTGTTGCCAGAATGCTGTCAGGTTGAAGGATGAAGGGAAGATTGGTGTAGTTGATGTATTGTACATTCTTTTGCAGATTAATACAAACTTGGGCCTCTTTCATGTGTGGAGTTTTTTACCCAAAAGGGTTTTCTCCGTGTTAAACATTGTGTTGTGTGATTAGTTTTCAAATTTATTGCTTATGTGTTGCATAGTTTAATTTCTTTTGCATTCTCCATTAAATATTACATTGTTAAAAGATCATTACACATATTGTAATCAGTTTCCATTGAGTAGTTGTTGCCTTCATTTCTAACATTTGGTATCAGAGCCTCACCAGCTTTGACTCTTGGGTGGTAGTGTGAAGGTTGTGTAGCTACAATGGGAGATTTGGTTGTATTTGTGTTTGTAGATTTTGAGTTGATATTATGGTTGCATCCACCACTACTTCAACCTCTCAATTGGACATTAAGAAGTTCAACAGTATGGGGTATGAGTTGTGGAAGCTAAAAATGGAGGATTTGCTGGAAGAAAGATACCAGTGGTTGGTTGTTACAAGAGAGAAGAAACCCAACGATGTCTCTCAAGATGAGTGGGATAGACTAGATAAAAAGGCATGTGAGGTACAATCTATTTATGTTTTGTAGATTCTCTCATGTTGAATGTCGCAATGGAAGAGACTACACATAGCTTGTGGAAGTGTTTGGGTGAGATCTACCAAGCCAAGAGAATGGTAAACAAGCTTTACTTGAAGTGTAAAATATTTTCTATGAAAATGAAAGAGGGTGAATTAGTTGTAGAGCATTTAAATTCATTTAATTTTTTGTTGAGCCAGCTAGCATCTGTAGATGTTGAAGTTATTGAGGAAGATAAATGTATCTTATTTCTTTGTTCTTTACTTGAGTCTTGGGAAAATGTTATCATTGCTATCATTGCTAACCTCACGGATTCGAAGTTGGATGCTCTTGTCGTAGTTTTGCTAGCATAGAAATTTAGGAAGAAGAGTTTAGATAGTTCAGGTGATGCTCTCAGTGTCAGGGGAAGCTCTAAGGAAAGAGGACCGAAAGGAGATCAGAAAGGGGCTAAGGACAAATCTAAGGGTCGATCTAAGACTTCTAGAAAAAAGAACAAAGTTAAGTGTTGGAACTATGGAAAGAGGGGACATGTGAAAAAGGAGTGTAGAAACCCAAAGAAACAATAGGATACCACTTATGAGAAGTCCTCTAATGCAAGTGAAGATATTTTACTTTCTGCATGCAATATTGTTTCTAATGATCATTGGTTGGTTGATTCAGAATGCTCGTATCATATGACCCCGCATAAGGAATGGTTTTCCACATACAAAGAGTATGATGGAGATAAAGTGTACCTTGGGGACAACTCTACATATCCAATGGTTGGGAAAGATAAGGTATTGTTGTGTTTTAGTGATGGGAGGTTTAAAACACTCCTTCGTGTTTTGCATGTTCCAGGATTAGGTAGAAATATGATTTTAGTTTCAAAGTTGAATGATTTGGGAATGCATGTAACATTTGATAAGCATGGTTGTAGATTGGTGAGAGAAAACTTGGTGGTAGCGAAGGGGAAGAGATTGGGAACCTTATTTAGGCTAGATGCCACTATAGTTTGTAATTCCTCTTATATTTCTCAGGCTTCTGAAAACACTTGTATGATGTGGCACTGTAGATTAGGAATAAAAATTTGTTCAATGATTTCTCCTATTCTGATGAGCACTTTGATTTTTGTGAGAATTGTGTATTTGGTAAACAAAACAAAAAAAAATCATTTCCTTTAGGAAGCAATAGAGCAAAAGAGAAGTTAGAAATTATTCATACAGATGTGTTTGGACCCGTGGATAATGACTCTATTGAAAAATCTCATTATTTTGTCACCTTCATTGATGATGTATCTATATTTACATGGATTTATTTTATGAAACAGAAATATGAAGTTTTCACTAAGTTTAAGGATTTTAAAGTCTTAGTTGAAAAACAATCTGGATTAAAGATAAAAATATTAAGATCTGACAATGGAGGGGAATATTGCTCTAAGGAATTTGATGAGTTTTGTAAGCATTCGGGTATAATCAGACAAAAGACAACTCTGTATACACCACAATAGAATGGTGTTGCAGAAAGGATGAACCAAACATTCATGGAAAGAGCTAGAAGTATGTTGATTGATTTATAGTTCAATAAATACTTTTGGATAGAGGTTATGTGTACTGCTTGTTATTTGATCAACAGAACTCCTTGTAAGGCTCTTTATTCAACACCTTATGAAGTGTGGACAGGTAAGAAATCTTCTATTTCACATTTAAGGGTTTTTGGCTGGGAGGCTTTTGTTCATGTGCCTAAGGAAAAGTGATCTAAGTTGGATCCAAAAGCACAAAAATGCATCTTCATTAGATATGGTAAGAATTTTAAAGGTTATAAGCTTTAGGATCCTCTAACTAGAAAATTTGTTTTCTTTAGAGATGTTATTTTTAAGGAATCGTAAGCACCAAAATCACTCACAACCTCCACGAGGACCCCTATGATGAGTTATAATCCTTGTTACATACATATAAGTGTGAAATAACATTCTCTCAGCATCAATTCTCTTGGTGATGTGTCTTTTCTTTTGTCTTATGTTGTTTCCCCTTTGTCTTTTTCTCTCTTTGTTGTCGACACTTTGTGACACTTTTCGACACTTTTTGATTTGTGTTTTCTAAGTTTGTGACCCTGTCCCTAAGCCTTGTATATGTCTTGCAAGTGAGTTTTCACCTCTCCCTAGTGTTTGTCATCTTCTCCACCCCCTAGAAGCCTTCTAGAGGTCCCCTCTAGCCATCTCCCACTTTCAGTTTTTAGTTTCACTCAACTAATCCAAATCTCCCCTTATTATTTCTAGATCTCCCCCTAGAAGATCCTACTTTGCAAGTAGAGATTTAGATTTTCATACATGACTGACCTATTTCCGGAGGTAGATCCCCTTCTTTTCTCCCCTTCTTCCATCTCCCATCATGCACTTCAACCTAGGTGCCCTCCTCTGAGGGTCGCCCATGGGTCACCCCCCTAGGTGACCTAACTGGTGAAATCGGTGACCCCTGAGCGACCCTATCATGTTTCCAGCCATGAAAAAACTCAATTTTCTTACTCGAAAAAGCTTCATTTTTTCTTGTTTTTCTTCTTGTTTGCATGGATTTTCATACCAAATATAGAGCTAACTATTTCATGCACCTACAAATTCATAATTAGCTCTATTTTATCTTTAATTAACAACTCATTCATTCTCATGCATTTCCATGCACTCCTTCTTCACTTCTTCTTGAGTGATAAGCTTTTATTGGGTAGATCACTCCAATTTTAGCCCAGATCACTCTTGAATCCTCTATGTTAACTCTCCAATCAAATTGAGTAAACTCTCCTTCTTTAGCACTCATCCCTTCCTCTAACCTATAAATACCCCCTCCCTAAGAGGATTCCATTGTCGCAAAGAGGATTCCCTGCTACTACAAGAGGATATGAGGTTGCAATCATAAGAATTTCTGAGGGTAGTGGAAGCTCATGCATCTCTAGGTTCCTTTATGCTTTCTTTTAATTTGTAGTAGTTAGATAACCAAAATTATTCTTAGAATTGGTAATCTTGTTGCTTTTTCCTTGATAGGATAGATAGATCTTGCATTATTAGAGTAATTTGCTTTCAAAGTTCATAGATTAATTTATTTAAAAAAAATTTCCCTTTTCTTAGATTAATTTGTTCCAAATATTTAGAAAACCCCCAAAACATAGTTTACATTGCATTAGGTAACTTCATTATAGCTTGCATACATTTCATAATTCCTAGATTAGAAAAAAAACATCTTCAACTCCAAAAACATTAAAAAAGCACAAAAAGAAGTTTTGCATTCATTTAGACTTGCATTCATAAAATTCAAAAAGAATAAAAATATTAGAGACTTAGAAGGTTCACAAACCCTTGATTCCATCACAAGGTCAACCATAGTCAAACATTGGTCAAAACCCTTGATTTCATCACAAGGTCAAACAAAGTCAACACATAGTCAAACCTTAGGTCAAACCAACCCTAAGTCAAACCCTAGGTCAAGTCAAGGTTAGCTCACAGTCACCTATCTCCTGTCTTGGCTCATGAATGTGCCCTAGATTAAGAGGTGAGTGGGTGAGGGAAATCCTCGATGAGATAGAGGAAATCTACCCAGACCGCAACAAGACCCACTAGTCATTCAATAATAAGAACTTAAGCAACTCCTAGTAACTCAAGCATTCATACAACAATACAAACGACAATAGACAAACAACAAGAACAATAGATTACCCACACAAAGGTGGAATATCAGGAATTGAAATAGGAGAACAGTGACTAGTGACCCTTCAGGTCATATAGTTATCTTTACAACCACGATCATTAAACAACACATCTATACAGGTGCGAAACAACACAAGCCCCAGGACTGGTCGACCCCTCTCCATGAAGTCCAACTCTCCAATGAGCCAAACCACCCCCATGTCTTGCCTCCTCTCAACTCGCTACTTCCATGAGAGCAAGAGTGACGTGGCAGCTCACCCTGTGACAAGGAGGAAAGGTCCGTGTGTGCACCAAAATCTGACTTGACAGCCCTAGGCTACTGACATCATGATTTTGAGCATACATATTTTGGTGAACCCAACGTGAAGAACCAAAACTTTTGTTTATGTTGTTCGCATTCCAAAATCTTAGATCCCATCAAAACATTAAAATCCTTCAAACAATTTCACTTTATTCTTCATAGTCACTTCCACTACTTCCACTTTCATCACCTCCACCATCACTCACCCCATTTATTTTGTGGTGTCTATGGCACCTTGAATATGATAGAGCCAAATCTAAACTTAGGGAATGTCCCTTCTAGGGAACTAGAAACTCCCTTCTTTGATAGATATGGGCTACCTCACCCAGATACACCTATCAAAAATTGCTATGATTATGAAGACTCTGATTATGAACAAGACCAAATGGAACCTAGGTGTTCTTTGTCTTTTAACAATCCAACTTGGGAACACAACCCTCCCATACCAAAAGTGCCTCATAAAGCTAGGAGAATATCACTAAGGTCAGAAATACATTGACCCAATCAACCTTCCACAAGTACCTCAAGTACTCATCTCGATGAGGAAGTAAAAAGGTTGGAAAGACACTTGCAAGAGGCAAGAGACATTCAAGAAGCATTAAAAATTACCCTACGAGAAGAACAAAGAGACAATGTTGTGCAAGAAGAAGCACAACATCATGATAACACTCGAAGAGAAAACCCTAGAAATGAGGAGGCACCCAGATGCACCACTCCTGCAGATTTAATTACGACTCTAGTGCAGAGAATTAAAACCCTAGAAGCAGAGCAACTTGCTCTAGAAAGAAGATAGAAGTCATATGACAACATCTGAAGTGAACAAGACCAGGGGGCATCTCAGAATCCCCCTATCTCAACTATTACTAAAGAAATGCAAGTAACGACACATGCTTGAATGGGAACCCTCCTATTCAGAATATTCAAGCAATGCTAGGAAACCAAGTAAATCAAATGGTAGGTTACCAAAACCCTCATATGGGCCTAACCAGTGTTGTCATTGATGTCAACATACTCTTATTGCATTGATGTCAAGGATTGGATGAGCTGTGTGTTGAGGATATTGAGAAAATTAGTCCTCTTAGAAGTAGAGAAGAATAGTGAAGACAGTGAAGCTCTATGAAGTGAAGATCCTAGCTAGATGAAGATCAAAGAATGTGTATCAAAGGGTTTGTAGATATATGTCTAAATATGGTCCAGTCAAGATTTGAGAGGTCCGCATGAAGATTTGGAGAAGTTATGGCCATATGAGTAAAACTGGTTCTGGCAGCTATTCAGAGGTGACAGAGTGACACAAATAGGTCCAATGAGATCCAGAAATGCAATATCTTGTTCTACGGAATTGGTGGAATGTTTAGGAAGCTAATGTGAATTGAAAACTCAATTGGTTTGTGGTCTGGAGGTCTGCAAGAATTTATTATAATGTGATAGTGATGACAGACTGTGTTTTTGAGGTTCTAAATGAAGATGCGAATGATTTCAGTAAGCAGAGGTGGTGTGGATGTTCTTGGTGATTCAGGCAAGCTTGTGGGGGTCTCTAGTTTGTGTCCAGTTCATGTTGGCAGTCCACATTGAAGATTGAGCTTGTAATTGAAGTTTTACTCTCGGGTGATGGTGTTCTTCATAATCATTGTTGACCGGATGTTTTACACATCTTGCAGATGATCTTGAAGATGTTCTGTGAAGCATGGCATGTTCCTCAAAGAAGATTGAAGTCCCAGATATGTGTGGCCGACGGTATGGTGATACACATGAAGTTCTTGTAACAAATCAAGTTGTATCTTTAATAGAATATGTTGTGTCGACTTTGATGATCATTCCAAAGTTATGAATAAATAAGAATTACGAAGTCATTTCAAAGTATCCTTATCGAGATGAGAAACTGGTAGAGAGGAGAAGAGCAAAAAATAGAGCAGAAGTGTTGAGCTTAAATGGAACTAACTCAAGCATGGTGAAGATACTAATCTCCAGTTCAAGTATGTAATATTTATTATTCTGTAGATAGTGTGTCTCTTGTAGGTAGTGGGCCTCTTGTGAGCAGTGTGCTCGGGCAGTGAACCCTAATTACAATCTTGTGTTAGTCACCCCATGGTTTTTCCCTTAATTGGGTTTTCCACATTAAAATCTTGGTGTCATATGTGTTAATGTGTCTTCTGCTCTTGAGATATTACATTGTGCTTCCATGATTAAATCATTATTATGCTGTAGAAATATAAGAAGGATTTAAATGTTCAAAGAAAAGAAAGTTTTGGTGACAACTGATTCACCCCCTCTCAGTTGTCTGTCCTAAACCAACATGGGATTGATTCTATCAACCCCCCAAGTGCAAAGTACCTTTCTTGGGACATATCTAGAGTACTTAAAAGAACTGCTTGATTTAAACATAAGGAACGTATAGTTATCTCGACCGCTGCTTGAGCTCCCAAAATTTAAAGGAGAGGGTGATCCAAACTCACATATCAAAGCTTATACCATGGAAATAAGAGAACTCCTCCCTTGGGATGGGGTTGTCGCCAATATCTTTCCAAAGAACCTCGAAGGAATAGCTCTAGATTGGTACTTCATCTACCAGAAGCTTCAATCCACTCATTCAAACAACTAATTGGAGAGTTTGTCATGGCATTTGACATGAACAAACTCGTCAAAATAGGGATCAGAGAATTCTTAACCATGAAACAAGAGTCGAAAGAATCTGTAGCCCATTTTATTACCAGATGGAGATCACAAGTCCCCTATTCCTCAACTAGTGTCCCAAACATGGACCATCACAAGTTATGCGACCTTTTCTTACATGCCTTGAACAAGGATATGAGAGAAGATATTTAGAAAGTACCATACAAATCCTATGAAGAAGCATTGGAAAGTGCTTTGAGGATCAATCAGGCCGCCATTGATAGTGGTAGAAAGGTCTATGGGTCAAATGAAAAAATGGTGAGGGAGGACATAGGGAACAATGCCCCTATCATTAAGATTCTCAAAAACAATAGAAATGCGACAACAGATGGGGTGACAGATCAACCCCCTACCAAAAAGTAAGAGACAATTATAATGGAAGAGACTATTACCCTCCCAACGTCAATGCAATTGATCGCCCAAGAAACAATGTGTATTTCCCAAGGGACAACTATTAGAGTTGGAATCATAATGGGAATGGTAATGATGGAAGGTATGAAAGACCCCCATATGAGTACAACCAATTTTGTTCTTTTCATAGAACAAGGGGGCACAACATAGAATCCTATAGGGAGTATAACCGATTCATAGAAAGATTACTAGATGACCAACAACAGTTGTTCATTGAGATGTTCTCGAACCCACAAGAGGTCACTCCAGATAACAAGGGCACAAGACAAACCCAAGCCTCAATAGCTCCACAGAATGCTAACATGAGAATCTATCAAGATCCATTTCTTGAGTATAAGGATATAGAGGCAAGAAATCAAAACAAAGCCAGTCAGGGTAACAACACCAATATCCTACCACAATTAGAAAAAAAAGGAGAAGCTAGGATGTGGGGGTTGGTTGAAATACTACACAATGAAGATGAGGAAGGAGATCTTAACAATGAACATGAGGAAGTGCACGAAACTATCATATTGGTGGTTGATCCAATACCAATACCTATTGGTCCCTATGGACTCATCAAAGACCTAAAGAAAACTTACGCACACATATCGTTCATTAACCTTCTTAGAAATTCCCCCTCGCATCATTCAGCACTATTGAAAGTAATAGGGTTGAAGTATCTTGATCAAATTATACCTCCACCTAGCGAGCAAATCAACCATGTGGATTTTAACATAAGCCCATCGAATTATGAACTCAAAGACCCAGGTTTATTCTTTGACCTAAAGCAAATGCCTTATGAGGTAGATCTAACTAAGAAAGGAGACCCTACACTATACTTGCAAGTATGAATGTATGATACTTGCATCAAAAGGACATTAATAGATGACAGAGCGATAGTAAACATAGTTCTGTTCTCTCTTCTAGAGAGAATGGGTTATGGGTACACTAATATCATTGCTTCTCGAGACACTCTGAGTGGGTATGATAATTTACAGGCCACTATGATAGGAAAGATCACACTTCCTATAACTCTAGGGCCAAAGACTATCCTAACCATGTTTTATGTCATCGACAAGGACACAAGATATAATTTGCTTCTTGGAAGACCATGCATACACAGGACGAAGGTTGTGCCATCTATGCTATTTCAAGAGGCTCAATTCCTACATCTGGGGAAGGTATACATCACGAAAGGAGACCGAGAACCTTTTAACATGCTAAAGTCAAACACATCAAACAAACATATAGGCATCCCCATAGATTATGAACTTCCTATAAATGATCTTTCAGTTCCTAGTCCTACTTTCCAATCAATATGCATCAAGAGGATAGAGACCCCAGAAAAGACTATAAACAATGCAAAGATGAAAGCCCTAGAAAGTGAGTTATTACCATTGCAAAAAGAGGTTATTCCCAAAGAAAAAGTAGTAAAAATCATGGAATGGATAGAGAAGGATGGACCTCTCCAATTCCCTTTGGAAGTCCTCATGATTAACATGCAACTGGCATACAAACTCTTTCCCTGCATAGGGGAGAAGCCTCATAGGACCGAAGGACCGGTATTTGAAACAACTACATTGGATTTGAGATATGCAAACCCTCAAACTTTCTTAGATCCTGAAGAAGACACGATAGAGAGTTATACTCCTCTGTTACCCTTGACTGAATCACGTGTCCCTGAAACACTAGAATAAAGTGAGTTGTTTAAACCTCTCACACCAACAAAAGAATCATATAGACCATTACCACCTATAGAGGATCTGAATAGTATTGACAATGGATCAACCAACATAATAGGAGTTCTCTCAAGGATGTTCATGGTATCTCAACCACAAGTGCAACCCACCACTTCTGCCTTGGTGCAATCAAATAAACTTGGCAAGTGGAAAGCACCCTTAATGCAAATTGAAATGGTCGAGAGACTCCCGAACGAAGATGAAGAAAGTGAGGGTATGTTTCATAAAGAATGGAAAATGCGAGTGTCAATCAAAACTGATGATCTTGTCATCTTTGAGTTGCTAGGAAGCTACATTGGATACTCTATGGATTTGAGGCATGAGCCTAATGGGAGGATGATTATATGCTTTGTCTCTCCTAATGAACAAAGGGAGCCCCAAATTCCATTCAAATTGTTCCAATTTTTACAAAACATTCAAGATAGACAAGATGTAAAGATTTACATGCAAGTGCAATTCAACATGTTGATGGAATTACTAAGGTGCGATGGAGTCTTGTATTGGACCCCTTCCCATAAACAAGCTTTCTGAGACTTACTTCATCTCACATTACCAAGAGAAACCATTGAGATGGAAATGATAGAATCAAGTGACAAACCTTACAAAATAGGAGATCTTGTCTTAAGAAGAGGTAGCACAAAAAACAAAAAGAGAAGACAAAAGAGAACATTCACAGAGGATTGGAAAGGTTCTTACATGGTTAAAGAAGACATTGGGAATGATGCCTATCTCTTGTGCATAATGAAGGGAGAGGAATTTGGTGAAACAATCAATGCCTTTCACCTCAAGAAATACTATGTCTAAAAATTATAAAAATCATAAAACATAAAAATACTAAAAAACATCAAATATCCCAAAAATACAAAAAAAATTACAAAAATCAAATATACCAAAAAAAAATTGTTTCTTTCATTTTAGTATCATTCTGTTCATCTTGCATTACAATGAATGACTTGCTCTTATATTATTTTCATTTCAGTAAGGAGTCTAAGGTTTCCTAGGTATACGTGATCCTTTCAGGTCCTAGAGATTCCCCATTTTCATAATCACCATGTTCCTTTCCCAATTATTCTAATCAAAGCCTAGCTCTTAGATTTACACTGATCCCAGTCTTAATAAGCCATGATGTTAGGTCTAAACAAAGTCAATATTCAAACCAACAATGTTCAAAGGAATCTTGCAAGTAGACCCTCCCAATTCTTCCCTAGTAGAAGAAAAGTCTAACTAGATTACAAAAACTTTAGGTGGCGCTCAACCCTTTATCTTCACTAGCCAAAAATGCCAGGAGGATCAAAACTCTGAAGGAAGCAATCTAAAATCTGAGTGAATAAAAAAATGAGTGATCAAAATAAGAGTGTTCAGCAGGAAAATTAAGAGATCAAGCTATTGCATAACCAAAGTTCCAAAGTTTTCATAAAAGTCAAAAATCCAAAAAAATGAGAAACATCAAGTAAGGCATTCCAGAAAATACAAAAAAAGGAGAAAAAGAAAAAAGAGAGAGTTACAAAAAAAAGAGTGAAAGAGAAGATTGCTGAATGCCCATACTCTTGGGTGGAGATCAGTCTAAGCTCAAAACTTCAAGGGTGACATTCTAATAGAGAAAATAAAAGAGAAAGGTACAAAGCACACACACACACACTAGTTGAGAAAAGCCAAGAGTCTAGTAGTCTTTAGGACCATTTTCTATCTAGGGACCCTTGTTCTTTCCCATTTATCCTTTACCCCAGGTCTATCTTGCTTGCCATCTATGATCTAAGTCTAGAGAACATCAACAAAGTTTGTTACTTGTCTAAAGTTGAAAGCTTGTTAGATTGTCTTATCTAGATAAGGATCAGTGTTTAGACTTTAGCAAAGCCCAAATTCAAAAGCACTCCATTTCACTCCCACTCCCCACTTGAGTTCTAAAAACCCTATCTCACAGCCTTGATTAGGTCTCTTCTATCAAGACAACTTGCAATCCCTTGGATTGAAAATCATATTAAAGAGCAGTCATATTGTTTGTTCCACATTGCATTCATATCAAAATCAGAAAAGAGTCCCAAAGCAATAAAGTCAATGTCATAACTCATAACATTCTATAGAAGTAAAAGTTTCATTTCAAGCATCCCTTGCGTTCTTCCATCTGCATATCGTAAACTGCATTTCACATATATGCCAAAAATTACAAAAATATTTCATTGTTATCATACTTGCATTGTTAAATGTTGAAGGTCAAAACATAATCAAAGAGTCCTTAAACTTCCAAAATGCACAAGTGATGAGTACCCATACGATACCTAAACCAATAAAAGATAAACTTTCACTGATACATCTGAAGTTGACATGTATAAGAGCACAAGAGCTAAGACAAAATGGTCTCGAGGAAAGTAAAGGCTCCCTATACAAGGGGGCATGATTTCAAAGAAGAACAAGATAAACTCAAGAGCAATTCCCTCCAACAAAACCCTCAGGACTCCTGCTCCTTTGTCTATGTGCACCACTAGTCACTCCATGAGACCTATGGGAGTGAGGTACCTTGCTATGAGTGTGTGATTGCGAAGGCCCCACAACATTAAGATCTAGCTATTCAAACCCAAGGCAAGCCATCTCATGAAGCACCTGATTCTCACCCTTAAGAATGAGATTCTCAGCCTTCAAATCGGCACTCACTTGGCATCCATGATAGGTAGGAGCAAAAATGTCAGTGTGTCACCCAGCAGAAGGGGGCACACTAGGATTGGTCAAAAGCATCTCTTAAGTCATCCTAGTAAAGGGGGCAACTAAACTAATATTGACCTCAAGAACAAAAGCCCTCCACTCCTCAACATTACCTGCAAAGCAAACCAAATGATGAAAAATGTGTTAGTTCTTGACGAAAAGGAAAGAAAAGGAAGGACAAAATATGAAAATAGTAAAGCAAATGTAGACTTACGTGGGTCACCAGGCTGCCAGGCAGGGTCAGGTTGTTGCATCACCTCATCAGAGTGAGGAGGTCTAGGAACTGTGAATGGACCCTTAGGAGCATCATTAGCATCATCAGCACCATCAGAACCATTATCTTGTGCATCCTCTATTGGCCCCTCATTTGACAAATCATCCCCATCAAGAATGTAGTCCTCGTCAGTAGAGTTTGAGTCATTAACCACAATCAATGCTTAAGAAGGAGTTCACCTCCCTCCCATCTGTCCTCCTCTCAAAGTTCTAGAAGCTCTAGTAATAAAAACTCCAGGAGTCACAAGGGGGTCCAAGTAATAGCCCTCTGGCCAATCTCACCCATCTCTTGGATGGATCTATAACAAGTAGGCACTGGGGGAAACTCCTCAGGGAAATCCTCACTAAATTGTTGTGGGAGACACACTCAACACGATGAGCCTCAACTAGACCATTATGGTTTGAAATCTTTTGATACACCAAGGTAGTACTCCCTAATCTCACCATCATGTGACCATATCCCCTCCATATCTATGTAAGGACCAAAAATCATATCTCCATATGTAAGAGTAGCCACAATACGTAAAGAAGTATCAAAGTGGCACACATGAGCCCACCTAACTGCTCTCGATAGTCATCTATTAGGAACTGGAACCCCTTTTTGATACTGCTTGATGTGCTCAAAGATCCAAGTCATAATCAAGGAAGAATGGTTGAAAGCAAGAGCCCTGCATCGTGTGATACAATAGAAATCCCTATATCATGGCCAAAATGTTTGGTCCCCAAGCATAGAATCTGCCCTGCTCAAGACCCTGTATAATTGGTGCCCAACACCATCTCAAGTGAGACAAGGCCTTGTCTCCAGACAACCTCAATGTAATCAAATTGATCATAAACTTCCTCAAGCAAGGAATGCAAAGTCATGGCACAAAGGTAAGTAGAACACCTATCAGATCCTCAGGATGACTCATCCCCATGACCTGTGCCCAAGAAGCCTTGTCCTCAAAGGACTCGTTAGCTAGTAGAACAAGTGGGTGCCCTCTCACAGGAACCCCTATAATGTGGTAAACATCAAATAGAGTGATGGTGATGGTCCACTCTTCTAAAACCTACATGAACCTGAAAGTGTTCCTATCTACATCCCAATATGTCAGGATATCACAACAAATACATGCCACAGGATGTACGACTGGCACATGGAAAACTCTAGCTAAGCTTGCTCTTCTCAAGACAACATGCTCATCATTGGTCAGCAAAGCATACATCTCTGAGAGCCACAACTGCTCTCGGCAAGCATTCCATTGAATGTGCATATCCTGCCAATCAGAAAAGAACTTTAGGTTAGATCTTATCAACTCACAAAAATCCTAAAAATTGTAAAACTTGCAAAAAAACATACATAAAAAGCATATAAACCATCAAAATTGTAATAAACAGATGAATATGGTGGTCAAATTAGATCAAAACAGAGTGAAGTAAACATCAGAAAACATCAAATTTTAGTCAGAAATGATCTGGCAGGGTCACCCCTTTCATCAATTCAGATCCCTTGGGTGACCTAGATGTTCAGTAGGATCTCCATCGGGCAACCCTGTTGCTCAGTAGGATCTCCCCCTGGGTGACTTGCCTAGCAAAACAAGGACCCTATGTGGCTATCCCCTAAACTAAAAATGCTTTAAAAACCTCATTTCTCAACCAATTAAATTAAACTAAAGACCGATCTTACTCTAAACAACAAAACAAAGACAATGCAACAGAGAAAATCATCAAAAATAGAAAATTTCAAGAGATTTTTCACAAAATTCAACCTAGAGTTTAGATAAGAGTTTTTCACTATTTGCGCACCTGATTTTCAGCAGCAGAAGAAGTGGTGGCTATCTTCACAATCTCCTCAGTGATATCTACCCAACGACTGCTTACATGATCGATTATGTCACCAATTCACTCAAATTTCACTAATTTGCTTTCTTTTTCCTCTTCCTTAGCTTTGTTTCCTTTATGCATTCTTAGATTGGTTTTTACTTTTATGCATCTCTTATGTGTTCATTTTACATGCATTCATTCCTACAAGTCTCATCAACAAAGCAAACAACTAGTTGAACTCTCATGATCTATGGTATGTTTGTCGTTTTAGTTTTCATTATTCAATTTGGTATATCTAGATGCCAAACTAATACTAGTTATTGCAAGTACAATTGTAGGAAAATCAACAATAGGTAAGGCCTAGTTCAAGAACGGTACCTACCTTTCATGTAGACTACCCGAGGGGACAAATATGTATGCACCAAAATCACACATAGCCTCCATGAGGACCCCTATGATGAGTTATAATCCTTGTCACGTACATGTAAGCATGAAATAACATCCTCTCAGCAGCAATTCTATTAGTGATGTGTCTTTTCTTTCATCTTGTGTTGTTTCCCCTTTGTCATTTTCTCTCTCTTTGGTGTCAACAGTTTTTGACACTTTTCAACACTTGTTGATTTGCATTTTATGAGTTTGCAACCCTATCCCTAAGCCTTGTATGTGTCTTGTAGGTGAGTTTTCTCCTCTCCCCAGTGTTTTTCATCTTCTCCACCCCCTAGAAGCCTTCTAGAGGACCCCCCTAGCCATCTCCCACTTTTGATTTTTAGATTCACTCAACCAATCTAAATCTCCTACTATTATTTCCAGATCTCCCCTCAGGAGATCCTACTTTGCACGTGGAGATTTGGATTTTCATACATGACTGACCTATTTCCAAAGGCAAATCTCTTTCTTTTCTCCCCTTCTTCCATCTCCCGTCATGCACTTCAACCCAGGTGCCCTCCTCTGAGAGTCACCCCCGGGTGACCTAGGGTCACTCCCAGGTGACTTCACTAGTGAAAGGGGCGACCCCTGGGCAACCCTATCATGTTTCTAGCTGTGGAAAAAGTCAAGTTTAACTCAACAAAACTTCATTTTCACCCATTTTTCTTCCTGTTTGCATGGATTTTCATGCCAAATATAGAGTTAACTATTTTATGCACCTACACATGCATAATTAGCTCTTTTTTACCTTTAATTAACAACTCATGCATTCCCATGCACTCCTTCTGCATTTCTTCTTGAGTGAAAAGGTTTTATTGGGTAGATCACTCTTGAATCCTCTGTGTTAACTCTCTAATCAAATTGAGTTAACTTTCCTTCTTCTTCACCTCTCATCCCTTCGTCTAACCTATAAATACCCCCTCCCTCAAGCACAAAGGGGGGCAATTTCATTTATGCACATAGCTCTTGCAAGTTATTGCTCTCCACATCAAGCATTATCATGCTCATACAGGACATAGGAAGCCTTTTGTTTTGTTTGTTGCTTCATCTAGCTTTCATACAAAGCTCATTACGTGTCCATGCACTACTCATATCAAGCCATAGTGCTCATCAAAGCTCTCATTGAGCTCTTTTCAAAGCTTCTTTTGCTTCCATTGTCATCTTGTCACCAAGAGGATTCCTCGCTACTACAAGAGGATACAAGGTTGCAATCACAAGGATTTCTAAGGGTTGTGGAGGCTCATGCGTCTCTAGGTTCCTTTATTCTTTCTTTTAATTTGTAGTAATTAGATAACCAAAATTACACTTGGAATTGGTAATCTTGTTGCTTTTTCCTTGATAGGATAGATAGATCTTGTATTCTTAGAGTAATTTTCTTTCAAAGTTCATAGATTAATTCATTTAAAAGTAATTTCCATTTTCTTAGATTAATTAGGGGAAGACCACTCCTTGAGAAGAGTTGGTAGGAAAGTATGTCATATTATTGGTGATTTGGTTATCATGTTTTGGTACAAAAGAGTGTCTTGGTTCTTTGGGAATTATAAGTTTGTATATTAATAGCAAGAGTCTGTGGTTTTGACATTGGGTTATGATGGAACCATATAAAAATTTTCATTGTTTTGGTATTTTTGTCCTTAGGCTTATGTCATTAGTTTGATGGATTTTTGGACTTGGGGTTCTTTGCATACCAAAAGAAGTGTTAAATCCTAAACCCCCATGCCAAAGTAAAATGTAAAGGTCACATTCATTATATTTCTTTGGTGACCGCTTGTCTCCTATTACCAAGAGTTTAAGTTGCTTCCTTATCTCCTCCTGAACATTATTTGATCAACCCCTTGCCATGTTGTTATTGTTTCTAACCCGCGCCCAGAAAAGCTTTATTTTAAAAGAAATCGACCCATTAGCCACCTTTTTATTAGAAGGTAAAAGATATGTTTTAAAGCATATACGCCAAGGTCTAGTCCTACTAATTATTTTTCTAACAGGTGGCGATAGTGGATTCATTTCCACCAATCCGTTGACATTCAAAACTAATCAAAGAGGATGGTTGCGGAATTGCTGAATAAGTTGCCAGCTAGTGGGGGATCGTTTCCTGTTATAACAAAGGTGGTGGTGGTGGGTCCCGTCTAAAAATAAAAGCAATTCTAAATGTTTCTACCATTCCGCTAGCAATAAAATATTAATGGAGTTGGCATCTGCAGAATTGTGGAAAGGGTGACAGCTAGTCGGTGATTATCAAGGAAGGAAGGATGGTGTGGCTCGAATAATATAAAATGGTTTCTTTGTATTTCTACCATTCTACCATGCTTCACCAAAGGGTCTTTCTGAGGATTGTGGAATGGCTGAAGTTTGACATGTGGCTTTTGTGTGTACAAGAAAAGATCCAGCTGGAGAGGGGCATGTTATGTGTTGTGGTTTTCATTCCTTTGCCATTCCGCTAGGTTATTAATAAATGTGCCTCACTAGATCGCGGAATGATGGAATCTTGGCATGTGGCTTTCTAAAGGATGGACTATTGCAAGTATGGGCCTAACTGGTGTTGTCATTGATGTCAACATACTCCTGTTGCATTGATGATAAGGATTGGATGAGTTGAATGCTGAGGATATTGAGAAAATTAGTCTTATCAGGAACAAAGAAGAATAGTGAAGTCAGTGAAGTAAAGATCCCAGCTAAGATAAAGATCAGAGGATGCGCATCAAAGGGTTTGTAGATATGTGTCTTATGATGATCTAGTGAAGATTTTAGAGGTCCGCATGATGATCTAAAGAAGTTATGGCCACTTAAGTAAAACTAGTTCTGGCAGATGTTCATAGGTGACAGAGTGACACGGATAGGTCCGATGAGCTCCAGAAATGCAATATCCTACTCTACCGATTTGGTGGAGTGTTTAGGAAGTCAACGTGAATTGACAACTCAATTGGTTCATGGTCTGGAGGTCCACAAGCATCTTTTCTAATATGACAGTGATGACAGACTATGTTCTTGAGGTTCCGGATGAGGGACAGAATGATTTTAGTAAGCATAAGTAGTGTGGATGTTCTTGGTGATTCAATAAAGCTTGTGGAGGTTTTTGGATTGTGTCCAGTTTGTGTTGGTGGTCCACATTGAAGATTGAACTCTTAATTGAAGAATTACTTTTGGATGATGATGTTCTTCCTAAGTCTGGCTGACCAGATGAGTTACACATCCTGCAAATGATCTTGAAGATGTTTTGTGGAGAATGGCGTGTTCCTAAAGGAAGATTGAAGTCTTAGACCTTTGTGGCCGACAGTGTGCTGATCCGCATGAAGCCTTTTTGTAATTAGTCATGTTGCATTAGTGTATTTGCTCTATAATGTATGTCGACTTGGATGGTTATTCCTAAGTTGATGTCTTGTATAAATAAGGAGTTGTAAAGTCATTTCAAAGGTGTCTTGAGGAGATGAGAGTGTGAAAAAGTGTAGAGGAGCGAAAAGTAGAGTAGAAATATTGGCCTTAAATGGAACTGACTCAAGCATGGTGAATATTCTATTCTTCAGTTGAAGTATGTAATACTTATCATTCTGTAGACAGTGTGTCTCCTATAGGCAATGAGCCTCTTGTGAGCAATGTGCTCAAGCAGTGAGCCCTAATTGGCATGTGCCATTTTGTTCTTTCTATTCTTTTAATAGAGAATACAATCTTGGGTTAGTCACCCCATGGTTTTTCCCTTAACTGGGTTTTCCATGTCAAATCTTGGTTTCTTATGTGTAAATGTGTTTTTACTCTTGATTTAATGCATTGTGTTTTCATGACTGATTTATTATTATACTATTAAATTACAAAGTGGAATTAAGTGGTTAATTGGAAGAAAGTTTTGGACAACTGATTCACCCTCCCCCTCTTAGTTGTCTGTCCTGAATCTAACAATTAGTATTAGAGCCAAGTTCCTCTAAAAAGAGCTAAACCGCTTGAGGAGATCCAGGATGTCATCCTACAAGAAGGATAGTTTGAGGTTTGATGGAACCAATTTCACTCTTTGGAAAAGTTGCATGGAATGTCACTTACAATGTATGGGAATGTAGTATTGGTTCATGGCATCAAAGAAGTATGAACCTCCACAGAATGGTCCACGTACCGTAGATGAAATTAGAGATGCTAAAAACAATATGTGGACTAAAGAAGCTCTTCTAAGTGCCTTATCTGATTCAAAGCTGACAAATGTTATTGACCTAAAAATTGCTCATGAGATTTGGGAAAAACTAGAACTTCTACATGAAGGAGATAAGTATGTTAAATGCGCAAAGCTATAGAGTCTGAAAGGAAAATATGAAAACCTAAAGATGAGAGAAGATGAAAATATCACTACATTTATGCCAAGAGTAAATGAGCTTGTTTGTGGCATTAGATGTGCTGGTGGTATCTTGGATGATGATGAAATTGTTGGCAAAGTTCTCAGATCCCTTCCTGATTCTTACAAATATAAGGTTGCTGCCATTGAAGAATTCAGATCCTATTCAGGTATCACAAGAGATCAATTGGTTGGTAAATTGGCTGCATTTGAATTGACCGAGTTTGGAGATGCCCCCCCAAGATTGAATCTGCATTCAAAGCTAGTCCCTCTGTAAAAGGAAAACAAAGGTTTGATTCGGGAGAGAACTCTTCAAGGAAACTATCATGGTATGAAAAAGAAAGAAAAGACCTAGAAGAAGATGAAGAAGAAGCTACTCAACTTGAAGCCCTTATTGCAAAAAGACTGCCAAGAGGATCCAGTAAGTATGAAGGGAAATTGCCTTTTAAATGTTTTAACTGCAATAAGATTGGTCATTTTGCCTCAAAGTGTCTGGAAAGATTTTTAAGGCCAAACCTTAGTAGATCAAGGTTCCAAAAGAATTGTTACTATGTGCATGAAGATGATGATGATGGAGTAATAGATGATGAATCAGAGATAGGAAACAAATCTAGAAATGACTGGGTGTTTATTGCCATTAAGGAAGAAGATCCAATGCCCTCTGAATCTATCAATCATAAAATGTAGAAAGAGCTCTAGCTACCCAAGTTGAAGAAAAGGATGATTGGGTCATTGACAGTGGATGCTCCCACCATATGACAGGTGACAAAAATAAGTTCATAGATTTGGAAAGGTATGAAGAAGGAGTGGTAAAATTTGGTGATAATTCTATTGGTAGAATAAGAGGTAGAGGAACTATTTCTTTTGATGGAAAGAACAAAACCAGTAATGTATTGTATGTTGAAGGCCTGAAGCACAATCTTCTCAATGTTGGACAGTTGGTGGACAAAGGCTATGATCTCTGATTCAAACATAGAAAATACAAGAGCTTTGAAAGTTCCAGAATAGAGATTGCATCCGGTACTCAAACTAAAGGTAATATCTTCCACTTGGTTGGTACTGGTAAAAGTTGCTTATTTGTTCAAATTGATCAGAGTTGGTTATAGCATAGGAGAATGTCATGTGAATTTTGATAATATCATCAAGATAAGCAAAACTCAGGCTGTAAGAGATCTTCCAAGACTTGTGAAACCTACTAATAGCTTGTGCAAAGAAAGTCAGTTGGGTAAGTAGAGCAGAGTCACATTCAAAAGTAAGTAACCGTCTTCTATTGAATTATTGGACTTAGTTCATACTGATTTATGTGGTCCGACAAGAATCAGAAGTGTGCAAGGTGATAGATACTTCATGCTATTAATTGATGATTACTCTCAGATGATGTGGGTGACTTTTCTGAAAGAGAAATTAGAAGCTTTTGAGAAATTCAAAATATTCAAGGCTATGGTAGAGAATGAAATTGGATTAAAATTAAAATGTCTGAGGTCTGATAGAGGTGGATAATTCACATCCAGTGAGTTTATAGAATTCTGTGAGAAACATGGAATAAAAAGATAGTTGTCTGCTCCTAGGACTCCACAACAGAATGGAGTAGTGGAGAGAAAGAACCAGACCATCCAAGAAGCATCTAGAACCATGATGATGGAAGCAAATGTTCCTCAGATCTATTAGAGAGAAGATGTAAGCATTGCAGTCTATACTCTCAATCGAGTACAAATCAGAAGCAATACTGGTAAGACTCCTTATGAACTTTGGTTTGGAATCACATCCACTATGAGGTATTTTAGAGTCTTTGGTAGAAAATGTTACATTAAAAGAGATGAAGATCTAGGAAAATTTGATGCTAGAAGTGATGAAGGAATATTCTTGGGTTATTCTACTCAAAGCAAAGCATACCAGTGTTATAACAAGAGATTAAGGAAGATTGTGGAAAGTACAAATGTGAAGGTTCATGAAGGTATTGAAAAACCCTCAAGGTTTTATGAATATGATGAAGATGATCAAAATGATGTTTTTGTTCAAGAAGTCCAAGCTCCCTTTGAAATTCAGATTTAGACTGATCTGGTAAATCAGGAAGAAGAGATAAGTTTGAATGAATCTGTTGAAGAATCAAAAGTGCAAGAACTCCCAAAGTTCCCAGGTATGTAAGACTGAATCAGTCTGAAGATTAGATCATAGGTGATAAAAGAAAAGGTGTACAAACAAGAAGAAGGATTGCTCAAGATTTAGAAGAGTATTGTCTGATTTTAAAGATTGAACCTAAGACAGTGAATGAAGCTTGCAATGATAAAAACTGGACTAAACCAATGGAGGAAGAGTTGATGCAAATTGAGAAAAATGACACTTGGGATCTTGTTCCCAGACCTAAAAACAAGAATGTGATTGGAACCAAATGGGTCTTGAATAAACTGAATGAAGATGAAGTAGTCAGAAACAAAGCTAGATTGGTTTACAAGGGTTACTCCCAAGTAGAAGAAGTTGATTTTGAAGAAACTTTTGCTCTAGTGGCAAGAATTGAAGCAGTCAGATTATTTCTTGCTTTTGCTGCCTTCAAGGATTTCAAAATATATTAGATGAATGTCAAGTCTGCCTTCCTAAATGGTGACTTGGAAGAAGAAGTTTACATTGAACAAGCAGATGGATTTCAATTGTTTGATCATGGTGATATGGTTTGCAAGTTAAAGAAAGCACTGTATGGACTCAAGCAAGCCCTAAGAGCCTGGTATGAAAGATTGGATAAGCATCTTTTGAAGATTGGTTTCAACAAAGGTACTGCTGACAGTAATTTGTATTTCAAAATTGATCATGAAAATATCTTGATTGTTGAAGTGTTTGTTGATGATATCATTTTTGGAGGAAGAGATAGTATGTGCAAAACCTTTGCAAATCAAATGAAAAATGAATTTGAGATGTCCATGTTTGGGGAAATGAATTCCTTCTTGGGTCTGCAAATCACTCGAACAGAGAAAGGAATCTTCATTTCTCAGACCAAATATGTGAAAGAATTGTTGAATAAATTTGGGATGGAAGACTCAAAACCAATGAATACTCCCATGGAAACCGGATGTAAATTGAGAAAAGATGATGACTCTCTAAGGCTAATAAGAAAAAGTATAGGTCAATGATTGTGTTGACACTCATTTTGACCAGGGGTTGATTTGTCATGATCAGGAGGTTTCTTCATTTGAAGCCTTTATCTTCTTGCCCATTTTTTCTAAGTGTTGGACCTCCTCAGCATTTTTCAACTGCAGCATCATATTTTCCTGAGGAGGAGGTCATCATCATCATCTTGTCTTCGATGATGATCTGCATCATCATGTTCCTCGTCGACTTGTTTTTCAACGTCATCATCATATTTCAACTGTCGGGTGATGTTTGCTTATTATCCTGATGATACTGAGGAGCTACAGTGCATCCTGATGTTTGAACGTCAGGAGGATATTTTCATAATATCCGGTTGTCTTTCTAATATCATGATGATGTTAATATGATGATGACGTCATCAAGGTCCGCGGGGGTCATATTTCTAACAACTGATCATCTTGAAGAGACCTCCTGATATTTGTAAACATGATGATGACGTCATCCGGATATGAGGAGGTGCGCAGTAGGCAGATATGATGATGACGTCAGTAGTATATGATGATGACGTCATCAGGATGTTCATCGGCCAGACTTTTGTTATAAGCCCAGCAGGAGGATGTTCCTCCGAAGGATCAGGTTGTGCCGATTGTCATGAAGGTTATATTTCAAATATCATGATGACGTCAGGGTGATATTTCGAACAACATGATATCATGCTGCTGGAGGATGATGATGATGAAGTCTATACTAGTGTCGTCAGGAGCAAAAGCACCGACATGATATATGCTCATGACCTAGTATATAAAGTGTTATTGAGGTCATCGCGGGGTGCATGTGGGATATTGTTATCCTGCATTTTCAAATATCATGATGATGAATCTCGGCGGGAAATGCTTGCGATAGTCTGTATGATGTTCTTCCCGAGGCCGCGGGTTGGTGCGCCATCAATGGCGGTTGTTGCAGAGGTATGGGCGATGGCGTGAGCGGATGTAGTACCTGATTGAAGATCTGAATCCCTAGGCGGCGGCGCAAGGCTCGAGAAATCTTCCTGTCTCCTCCCCTACCTGCTGCATTCAAGTTTGGGCGCCAATCTGGTAGTGTTTGAGCGCCATTTTCATGATACCGTGTATCTGGCGAGATTTTGGTCAACATTGTAATTAATTGCTGAGCACCTACCTGGCTGTTATAAGCAGGTTGTGTTGTTCATTTGTGGTTGTTGAAAGTTGATGATTTTTGGCTCTGTAATGCAAACCAGCTAATCTGGTTGCTCTGTACAGTTTAATCTTGTGAGTTTATGTATCTCCTGTTGTAGGACTTGGCATGAATCCACTGGTTTCATGGTTGATCTTATATGAGTAATGCTATCTTAGCATGTGTTGTGTTAATTCTGTCTCCAGTATTGCATGTATTCTTCTTCTGGATCTGGATGTTTGCTTATGTTTAGATTCTAGAGCATAGAATTCCTATGTTGAATGTCTGATCTTTTAACCTCTGCTCAGGGGGCAGATTAAACTGTTTTCAGGTTGAACATTGGGAAGGGTATACTGCAGTAGGGATGCCATAAGTAGAGATAGCTCAACACTCTATATTGGGAGATATCTGTAGGGCAGATATCATGTGTATCCCCCTGAAATCCAGTTTTAGCTATTTATGCTGATCATTCACAGGTGTATGTCTACCGACTCCAAGCCCTGGATAGGCACCAATCATGCTGTGTTCTTGTGTTATACACCATGTCCAGCTTTGCATCCAAATTCATATCAAAACACTTCATACCTCCACCTGTTAGTTGTAGGAGTAGGATTAGGAACCCCCTGCATACTCTCATACCCAACCAGACATCATGTCCAAGAATGTTGCCAGCCTTGTGATCTATCATGCAGATCTTGGTCCATACATGAGAGTATTCTGCCTGTTGTTGTCAAGTTAGATCCTTCTATCTTTGAGCTAGTCAAGGTTACATCTTGAGTTATAGGGATACCCCCCTTGGTGCGGCAGAACCAGAAGTGAAGGGGAGGAGCTCACGCAACCTCCTATATTCAGTTGGCCTGAATCTGCCTGTGCATTAGAAGTGGCAAACCCTAATGCTGATTCAGAAGAAATGTCAACAGATTGGAGGACTATTGTATCTCACTCAAACTATACTTGACATTATGAATTTTGTTGGTCTTGTTGCTAGATTCCAAGCTGGTCCTAGAGAATCTCATGTCATGGGAATCAAGAGGATTTTTAGATATCTAAAAGGCACAGTTGAGTATGGTTTTTGGTATCCTAGAGATCATAATTTCTCTCTTCATGTATATACAAATGTGGATTGGGCAGGAGATGTGGATGGCCGGAAGAGTACCAGTGGTGGAGCATTCTTTTTGGGGAAGAGATTGGTTTCTTGGCTAAGCAAGAAATAAGAGGCAATATCTTTGTCCACTATAGAAGCAAAATATATTGCAGCAGTAGGAAGTTGCACTCAAGTATTGTGGATGAAGCAAATGCTAAGAGACATCAGAGTGGTGTACGAGGAACCTATCACAATCTTCTATGATAATTCAAGTGCAATAAATATTTCAAAGAATCCGGTGTTGCATTCAAAGACTAAACATATATCCATCAAGTTTCACTTTTTGAGAGAGCAAGTGAACAAGAATGAAGTTAGATTAGAGTTTGTGCCTTCCAAGGATCAGATTGTAGATATTTTTACTAAACCTCTACCTAAGGACTCTTTTGAGTATCTCAGGGAGAAGTTATGGGTTATTACCCCTCTGGTTCTGAATTAAGGTGCACTGATGTGCATCAGTCTGGTGGATCTCACAGTCATATCTTGTGGTCTGGATTGATGTTTGGGAAGCTGCTACTCAGGGGGAGCAGCTGGTATGATTTTCAAGTAATGCAAGTATGTGTTATTTGCCATTGATGTCAAAGGGGGAGAGAAGACATGTGAAAAATAAGTGGTTGTTGATCAAAGGGGAAGCAGTAAAGGAAGAAAAGACATGTGAATGATTGTTGTTGATAGGGGGAGTTGTGTCAGTAAGAAGAAGTTCTTGTCTTGATGGTTAAAATAGTTTTTCACATCATATGTTTCCATCAATGATAAAGGGGGAGATTGTTGCAAGTATGGGCCTAACCGGTGTTGTCATTGATGTCAACATACTCTTGTTGCATTGATGATAAGGATTGGATAAACTGAATGTTGAGGATATTGAGAAAATTAGTCCTATCAGGAACAAAGAAGAATAGTGAAGTCAGTGAAGTAAAGATCCCAGCTAAGATGAAGATCAGAGGATACACATCAAAGGGTTTGTAGATATGTGTCTTATGATGATCCAGTAAAGATTTTAGAGGTCTGCATGATGATCTGAAGAAGTTATGGCCACTTAAGTAAAACCAGTTCTGGTAGATGTTTAGAGGTGACAGAGTGACATGGATAGGTCCGGTGAGCTCCAAAAATGCAATATCCTATTCTGTGGATTTGGTGGAGTGTTTAGGAAGTCAACATGAATTGACAACTCAATTGGTTCATCTTTTCTAATATGACAGTGATGACAGATTGTGTTCTTGAGGTTTCGGATGAGGGAGAGAATGATTTCAGTAAGCATAAGTAGTGTGGATGTTCTTGGTGATTCAGGCAAGCTTGTGGAGGTCTTTGAATTGTGTCCAGTTCGTGTTGATGGTCTTCATTGAAGATTAAGCTCATAATTGAACAATTACTTCTGGATGATGATGTTCTTCCTAAGTCTGGATGACCGGATGAGTTACACATCTTGCAGATGATCTTGAAGATGTTCTATGGAGAATGGCATGTTCCTAAAGGAAGATTGAAGTCTCAGATATTTGTGGTTGACAGTGTACTGATCCGCATGAAGCCTTTTTGTAATTAGTCATGTTGCATTTATGTATTTGCTCTTTAATGTATGCTGACTTGGATGGTTATTCCTAAGTTGATGTCTTGTATAAATAAGGAGTTGTAAAGTCATTTCAAAGGTGTCTTGAGGAGATGAGAGTGTGAAAAAGTGTAGAGGAGTGAAAAGTAGAGCAGAAGTATTAGGCTTAAATGGAGCTGACTCAAGCATGGTGAAGATGCTATTCTTCAGTTCAAGTATGTAATTCTTATCATTCTGTAGATAGTGTGTCTCCTATAGGAAGTGAGCCTCTTATGAGCAGTGTGCTCAGGCATTGAGCCCTAATTGGCATGTGCCATTTTGTTCTTTCTATTCTTTTAACAAAGAATACAATCTTGGGTTAGTCACCCTGTGGTTTTTCCCTTAACCAAGTTTTCCACGTCAAATCTTGGTGTCTTATGTGTAAATGTGTTTCTACTCTTGATTTAATGCATTATGTTTTCATTATTAAATTATTATTATACTGTTGAATTACATAGTGGAATTAAGTGGTTAATTGGAAAAAAGTTTTGGATAACTGATTCACCCCCTCTTAGTTGTCTGTCGTGAATCTAACATGGACTAGTGCATTAAATAACAAGGACTTGATGTGTCATATTCCTATGAGATGTGACCACTTGTTGGAAAGTTGTCATGTTCATGTGTTGATGATCTAATGGTCATCTGCCATTCTGCCAAGATCATATCTTCGACCATATCCTTTGAGTGTGAAATTGCAGATGCTATCTTAACTATGCTGCAAGGGGGATGTTTTCTTGGGATCATGATTGGGAGAGCTATCCAAGTGGCAAGTCATCATTGGGAAAAGTAAACAATACCATCCTACTAAGTAAAAGGCAAAATCGGCGCCGTTGGGTCAAAACAACTAGGATCGCAAAATCGGCGCCGTTGGGTCAAAACAACTAGGATCGCGATCGACGACCAAAATTCAAAGGTGTGACAGAGAGATGAGTTGGCGCTAGATCTAATGATGCCTCATTGCAAGTATTAACTGCTCAGATGTGTGCAAAGTCTCCATCTCTGCCACTACAAAGGAATTTATTAATAGAAAGATTTGGCTTATGTAGGGTCAAACTTTGGAGGTCCGTGCTTCTACCAGGAATGACATTTCATCTAATGTGTGATGAAATTTGACATGATGACAGTGCTAAATTGAGGAAAACAAGACACCTGACCTAAGATTTTTAGTGCAAGAAGTGATGTTCTCTGTTATGTAGAATTATGAGATCCAATCTTTCTATTCATTTATGATAATCTCCAAAAGATTTTCACTTATGACAGGAACACTTCAAAATGACTAAAAATTTATTGGACCAAGATATGTGGATGTATTGCTAGCACCCTAAAGTTTCTATAAATAAGAAATTGTTGATGTTACCCCTTATATTGTTTAAAACGTGCTGACAGTATGGCTCTCCCCTGCTCCCATGTGTTCTGTTTTCTCCCCTGTTCTCTCAGATTCGCTTCCTTGCTCTCATGGCTATTAACTTGTCCCTACAGAATTAGAAGACTTGGAGTTTTTCCCTTTGGAATAGGTGGTGTAGGGAAAATTTGGGGTCAGTAGCAATATTTTACAAATCTCTATGAGCTTTTCTTCTTCCTACTATTTCATTCAGATTTGGACCATGGGTTTTAATTTCCAGATTCCAGTCATTCCTTATGTCTGTGATTTGGTAGATTAGAATCAAGTGCAGAGGGAAATCATTTCTCTCTCTACCTTAATCCCTCTTCTACTTTTCCTATCAAAGCATTAGCTTCAGTAGTAGGGATGCTTCCTCTCCGGATGTAGCATATGAGGACTCTCCCATTTTGTTGTTGTTACTGCCCCCCTTGTTGGATGGATGGCATTGCCACATCTAGCCTGATGTGATTTCATCTAGTTTTTGTCTGGTCGAGTTGGTTGGTGACCACTCAATTATGAAAGAGGAATCACATCCTTGCAAATGACAATGGGCATAAAGCAAAGAACACTAGTTAATGAGGTTTTCTTTTGATATTGTCAATTGCAGTCGTTCCCAATTGAGGTGGATAAGCAGGGTTGTGAGTGCTCCTATAGAACAAATATGTGGCATATGATGGGTATGTGAGCTCTAACAACATCTAACAAATAGTCCCCCATCAACATCACAGCCTATTTTCCCCGCCTAAGTTGAGAGGACACTTAGTTTGAATACGAGGACCTCAACATATATCATGGAAATTGGGCATACAGTTATGAAGTGGTTACACCGGCCTCCTCTCGCAGCTTCATCTTTTGGTTACTCAAATTTGTAACTTCTTTTGTCTTGAAGCCTTAACCTTGTCTGCTCCCTTATCTTTATAAAAGGGAAGTCAAGGCTTGTAAAAAATTATTGGTTCAAGGTCATGTCTCTAGACTTAGTTTGAAATATGGGATCAATCTGGTTAAGGAGGAGTTGTAAATAGTTTGTTTTCTGCAAATAGAATCAATCATCTATTTTCAAGTCTTCATTTTGAGTTTTAAGATGTCTTAATAGAATTACAAAGGTTGTGTTATAATTTACTGAACAATTTACTTTACAAAACCTGTTGAGTCTTGAAGTGTACTGTCTCCTACTTCATGTATACAGTTCTACATTTATGAATATATATTTGGTTAATGATCATTTTTATTCATCATGACAGTCTTTCTTGTGTTTGTGTATTTTTCTTGTGAAATTTACTCAAGTAGTAAAATAAATGGTTGCAAGAGAATGCTGAATGTAGTATTGGTTTACAGGGATAACTAAGCATGGTTAACTCCAAGACTAGCAAAGTATTTTAATGTAATGCATTATTATATCTTTGTAATAAACTAAGTT
Organism: Cunninghamia lanceolata; assembly: GCA_027924645.1. Taxonomy (NCBI): domain Eukaryota; kingdom Viridiplantae; phylum Streptophyta; class Pinopsida; order Cupressales; family Cupressaceae; genus Cunninghamia; species Cunninghamia lanceolata. The sequence goes on along the minus strand of BSBN01001031.1, from coordinate 1,376,793 downwards.
TTATTACATCACAGTTCTTTAAGGTTTATGTAAGTTTCTTGACTCTATGGCCCTTCAATAGGCCCTGATCTATTCATGACTACTATACTAAGCTTACACCCCTTTAATCATCCTCAATCACTTCAATAGGATCAACACATTTTCTCTTCCAGCACTAGGTTTTAGAAGTTAAGTTCATTTTATGTGTTCCTCTGCAAAGAATAGGATTAAATCTTAAGAAACTAGCCCATCTCTTTACTTATTAGACATTCTTTAAGCAATCTAGAAGGAACACATATATTATTGGAATAGTGTTATTGAACAAGTATCTCAGGAACCCCCTATCCATTTGAATAGAATATTATTTTCCCCAAAAGGGAAAGATCCAAAATAGGAACACCCTCCTTGGTTTCACAGAGCCTAAAGTGCAGAGGAAAGAGGGATTGAAAACCCCAATTTCCTGTTTGTTGGCCAATCCCTCGAGGTAGATCAGTTACTAGAAATAGCTATTCTATAGATCTGTTTTCCTTGATATCAAGTTGGGAATTTAAAACAACCAACAGGTTATGAATATGGTTCTTACAAGTTTCATATGTGTATCTTCCCCTTGTAGGAGTGATGTCTACTCTCTCCCTGTAATGCCCCCACCAAGGAACCCCAGAGGACAACACTAACTAGATCGAATTAACGGAACAATTTTTTTTAATGATAACTATAAAATGCATAACATAACAGGATAACTAATCCTTGGTCCTCTAAGGTTCCTTGACTGCAAGTTACTTGAAAAACAAGGTTACTAGAAACATTTTATTAACAATGAAAGATGAACATCACATTAACTGATATTATTCATTTCCACATGTGACAACCAAAAATCATCATTAAAGACCATCTTCTAACTACTATCACAATTGATGCATTATTTTATAGTACTCATTACATGGTGAATTAATCAATAATAATTACAACATTACAATAATTACTATGTTGCTTCCCTCAGCACATGGGAGAGATTACATTAAGATACATTAATAAATACAATCTGATATACCACCAGTATACATTACATGAAAGGATTGCCTTCGCAAACTGGAATATGAACTGGAGCTCACATCACAATGAACAGTCTCTAATCTCATGAACATGAAGCAAGAATACCCAATGGAGAAAAGGCACCGACCTCATGACCATGTGGAACCTTGAGGTCCACCCCCCATGCTAGGAGATAACACAAGATCCCACATACAACGAACAGTCAGGATAACAAAAGGCTAACATAAGCAACAAGATCATACATGACACCAATCACCATACTACCGATAATCAACATCACTTACACATTTATTGCACTTCCAGAGGCACTCACACAACAAAAAGAGGAAATACAACTAGGGTGTGCTAGATTGCAATAGGGAGGAGTGTCATCACATGGCTTGATATGGGTTGTCTTGGTGGACCTTCCTAGGCCGTGGCCCCCATCCTAGGTTGTCTTAGCAACCTCTCTCGATCCTTGATCCCCATACAAACTCATGCAGAATCAACATGCCTTTCATGTGGACAAAGTAGTTGATCTTGCCATTCTAGGCCTTCTCATCTCATCTCAAGCCTAAACGAGCACTTGATCCATGAGTGAGGTATACATTATTTTAATTAATGTGAATTCTGTGTATGAGGAAAAATTGATTAAATCTAGACTAATAAAACTAAAAACCAATCACATAAAGCGAACCAATCTAAGTAAAAGCCATTATCACAAAATCAAAAGACAAATGAAAACTTTTACCAAAACCTGTATTGTTCCCTTTTGGAGATGTGTGGATTTCTCAATAAAGTTGTGAAACCATAGCTGCAACAAGCAAATAGTGTGCTCAAGAGATCAATGTCAAAAGATCATAAGGTTGCTCAATCGACGCGTTGTATGCTCAAAGCTCTGTTAAATATGCCTGAGAATACGATCGAAGAGAGAGGCTCAATGAAGGAGATGAGGGGGGTTTATATAGGTTTCAACAGAGATCGATCAACAGTCCAGATAATTCAAAAAGAATCAAATGGAGGAGAACAGTTGAGGAACATGCAACGAATGAGAAAAAAACATGTGTCTTGCTTTCTTTTGCATGAGAGGAGTTATCAAGAATAGAAGAATGAGTTAAAGCAATTAACAGAAAATAACAGTTAGTTAAGTGATTTAAAATAAGAAGAAGGGATTTGCATGAGAATAAGAAGATATTTTGCTTTATTAAATATTAGAAATATTTAATTGATGAGCAAGAAAGCTTGAGTTATTTTAGAGATAACTCAAATTTAGAAGAAAAAGCAATTTAAATACATAATTGATTTATTTAAATTTAGAGAAGATATTTTGGAAGAAATAATTAAATAATTGGAATTATTTAATTTAGAAGATTTGAAAGTATTTATTTATTTAATTGTTGTGCATGATTTTTGAAAGAACAGTTTGATTTAATTAAATAATTAAGAATTATTTAATTGTAGATAAGAGGGAATTTGTTGAATTAATTAAATAATTAGGTTTATTTAATTAATGTGGATTTGAAATTTGGAAAGGGGATAATTAAATAATTTAAAATTATTTAACTGTGGAGGAATAATAGAGGAATTTGATTTAATCAATTAAATAAAGAGAATGTATTTAATTAATGTCGCAATTTTGTGATTTACAAGAATTTGGTGAAATTAATTAAATAATTAGATTATTTAATTAATGTTGAGTGCAGGTGATTAGGAAGAAATGACGAAATGCAAGTAGTGCAATAACGTGGTCATTTTAGGGTGTCTACATTTTGCCCCTCTTTGATGCGATGCAGTTAATAGCGTTGCGTCAAAGAAATTAATTGTCGAAGATGTGATACAATTTTTGATGCCCCAGTGTAGGTAGTTGCCCTAGTGTATGCCCCCTCGAGCGGGAAGGCAGGGAAGCGACAGAGGAATGGTGTTGACACTCGACTAGAAGATTGCACGACCAGGTAGGAGGAAAAGCAGAAAGGGGTGGGAAGAGAAGAAAACATGAGGGAGGGATGCTACAAATAGGTCCCATGGGGACCACAATCCTCATTTGCACCCTAGGAGTTTCTAAATCTAGAGAGTAGAGCCTCCAAACCTAGGTTGAGAGAGTTGAGCAGACAACGAGGAGAGATGCCGATTCCAGTGCATAGACATCAGGCAGAGCTCGTGCAGACATACAAGAGGCCAGCAGGAGCTCCGACTGCGATAAGTGGTCGAAAACCCCTTTGTATTTTGTCATTTTAGGGCAGATTAGGGCTAGGTCTAGGTAGGGTTTGCATGTCAGCCAAAAGCACTTTAGGGTTTTGCAGCGCGTCTGGTAGTCGGTTAGAGTGCTTTTGGCGCACCGCAGCGCGGTTGGTAGTAAGGTTCAGCGCGTTTGGTCAAAACGCAGCGCAGTTGGTTTTAAGGCTAATGCCACAGCGCTTTTGGCAGTATTCCGCAGCACGTATGATAGGTAGGGTAGTGCGTTTGGTATGGTAGACTAGCATGGTTGGTAGGGATAGGAGAAATCAAAGCACCTCTAGTAGAACAAAGCGGCGCGGCTGGTAGCATAGCGCGGCGCACTTGGTAAACAAGGCGCATTTGGTATAGAAAATGCAGTGCTTCTGGATAGACAGTGCAACACTTTTGGCAGGGAGGTACAGCGCCTTTGTAGAGAACAAAGCACTTTTGGCTAGTCAAAAGAAAAGTAGAATTGCGGGGTTAAGTAGAAGAAAATTAGAATTGTGGGTGGAGAAAAGGGATGCCAATCCTAGGTTACACAAGAGGAAAGGGATGGTAGGGGGTTGCATAGCATAGCATAGGTGTAGCTAGGACAAGAGGGATCTGGTATAGAAGAACTGACAAGTGATTTGTTGTGGATGCAGAGGATTATGCCGCCACTGATGTCGCAGGAGCGACACCATCCGATAGCGCAGGAGGTAGTACAGTTGATATGGGAGGATGACGTATTCCTGGAGCATGCGGGACTATGGCATGTGGTCCACTTGACACACATTAGGGTGAATCTCGCCCTAGTGACAACAGTGGTAGAGAGATATCACAGCGAGACCTCGTCATTTCACATTCTGATGGGGGAGGCGACAGTGACACTGGAGGATGTATACCGCATCTTGAGGATTCAGATTGATGGAGAAATAGTGGATTTTGACCCGGCACGGGGCGAGGTAGGCTTGGCGGAGGTCTTCTGCATAGATGACCTTTGGACAGATGACAGGGAGATTCGATGGGCAGACATCCCGAGACTCTGCAACAGGATCAGATGGATAGTGGCGTCACTGATTGGCGGCTTCTTGTGTCCTAATAGGAGATCCAGAGGATTATCGGTTGGATGGGGTACAATGTTATCTGGGATGTTCACACATGGCAGACAGTATGCATGGGGCCCATGTGTGTTGGGACAGTTGTATCATGACATGCACCATTGCGTGTATAGGAGAGGTAGGAGCCTCTCAGCAGGGGTGACCTTGTTATAGGTATGGGTGTGGGAGCATATCCCCGTGATCTGACCCATGGCACAACATCATCAGTAGAGAGGCGAGCCATATGCATTCCTATATGATGGAGTGATTACACATCAGAGGATGGGGTCTGTTAGCCATTGGAGGTGGCAGATCGACGAGATGGACCTGTTTGTTTGGAGGCCCTGGCTACTTTGCGAGGAGTGGGAGGACGAGCATGAGCAGTTGATGTATTGCAGACAGGTGCATTATCTGTTCGGGAGACGGACAGACACGATAGAGAGGTACCTGCTAGAGCATGTACTCAGGCAGTTTGGATTACCACAGGGACTACCAATGGGGGAGGTGACACATGCTTGGACACGGAGAGAGGGAGGAGACTGGGATGCAAGGATACCAGTGGCGACAGCTTTAGCAGAGGTACGGGGACTTGTCCCCGTGAGATGGGATTGGGACACAGGGCTGACAGATCTAGGGACGCTGCCAGAGTATGACCAGTACTGGCAGACACACAGGCTGATTAGATTGACTACACCAAGTGTAGCAGGGGCAGTGGGGGAGGTACTAGTCCTTGGTGGGGAGGCTAGGATGAGACGGCAGGCCCACGCAGCCAAGCAGCAGGTAGGTGGAGGGGGCAGCAGCCAGTAGGCTGATGTGGAGATGGTGGAGGTAGTGGGCCTAGCCGTAGAGACCAATCTACAAAGGGCCGAGCGGCTGCTACAGGAGGAGATAGCCCGGAGGACTCGATTAGAGCTCCGGATGGTGCGCGTGAGGAGGGATAGGGATGCAGCGTGGGCTAAGGTGAGACAGGCTGAGGCCATAGCCCAGGCACAGACACAGGCAGCTGCAGCAGCACAGACAGCCCTAGCACAGGTACAGGGATAGGTACAAGCCTAGGTATAGGCACATGCACAGTTACAGGCCCAGATACAGGCACAGGCACAGGCACAGGCATAGGTGCAGCCGCCAGCCGCACCAGCAGCAGATGCCGAGCAGCTAGCACAAGTTACGAGGGAGAGAGACACAGAGGTGCAGCTACGGTTGACAGCAGAGGCCACACTCTTCAGAGTGAGGCAGGAGAGAGACAAGGCACGCTGTGCACTAGGTGCAGATCAGAGGAGCCTATACAGTGAGCTCGTCCGAATGTAGGGTGAGTTAGTATCAGCTGGCCGGGAGGCGGAGTATTATCAGGGTCTGTATGTGGGTGCGGTGCCAGCAGCTCAGTAGGCACCGAGTTACAGAGAGAGGAGCCGGTTAAGGGCATCTGGATCTTGGAGGATAGGGCAATCAGCATCCTCAGTGAGAGGACCATTTTTACCACCAGGGGGAGGAGGAGGACCAGCAGGGGGAGGACAGGGGCCACAGCAGGAGGGCAGCTCTACCCACTAGAGCACATATATGTATATTGTATCATATTTGTACCATACTCATATCATGATGGACACTTGTACATTGTACCATTTGTATCATTTTGGACAGATGCCTACGTGCATCCTGATGTATATTTTGCGGGCTCTTGATAGCCTTGATGTATTATTTTGATGTATTTTTGGATGTATACATATGGACTATTGATGTAGACACAGACATTTTGTATTATGATGACCTTGACATGATATATATGATGACCTATTCAGCTCACTTGTTGTTCATGCTTTTTGTGTATGCATTCCTTGATGTCATGGATGTGATGATATGTATGTATGATTATGGATTCATGTGATGACATATGTTGCTTATATGATGCTTATAGATGTATGATGATAGAGATGTGATGACTAGTGATATCTGACATGTGGGTTTTGCAGATATGCACCAGAGAGAAGAACAGGAGGAGATGGAAGACAGAGACTGTTGATCAATTACTGCAATGAAAATGATAAAAAGGTTGTGAGAATGGATGAATGAGCTTGTTGCAATGGTTTCACATTTGTATATAAAGAGTAATCCTTATTTTGATATAGCACGTGGATAGTTCGCCACCAAGGTATAGAAGACCAAGGTGCAGTAATATTTGAGTGCATGGACGTTGACTCTGCAAGCAAGCGGTTTGAACTTAGATCCTTTAGACATAATATAACCTTGTTGGAACATGTGAATAAGCCATAGTCTTGAACATAAAATAAACTTCAATACATGTAAATGCAAGAAGAATAGTAACATGTAAGATGCTAGGTCGTAACACACACAAGATAAATATGATGTTCAGAAAGATACTAAAGATCATTCCTCAAATGCGGCACACAAAAGCAAATGACTATGCCCCCAATCCGTACTACATCGCAACATACCAAGATTATAGATGAATCAAGGTAGCCTTGAATAGGTAATGGAAAAGCAACAAAAGATAAACCATAATACAAATTGACTGACTTACAAAGTAAACATACGGCCAACATATTCTCTTGCCAAAGAGGTTGCTCAGGATAGATTGGATAGGAAAGATAACAGCCTTATCGTAGGAACTCTGTGTCCGTTAAAGGGTACTATCTACCTAAAAAGACAATGTCTCGCTGTAGGAAATGCCACATGTCGTAGGAGATGCGTGTGTTGGTCTCAACAATGGAACATTCTGCAGAAGACAAGCCTGTGGATCTAGTGCTTTGGTTAAGCTGGCTCTTAGTTGATGTTGGCAATCTGTATGCAAGATAGTAGATGACTCTGGAAGGAAGCTACTTTGCTTCAAGTTTGTTAAGGACTTTTGCTTTGAAAAGATGTGCTAACTTGATGCTTGAGTTAGTCAAGTTGAGGCGAATGGATTTTGTCAAATGGGAGACTAGAAGGATGAAGTGCAACTAGATTGAGACGGGCAAAGAATGATGGATTGTGTGTGCCTGAGTACTGGATACATCCTTCGTATCCAGAAAGCCTACATACCCTGTATCCACGAGATCAAGGCACACGACGATGAAAGATGAAAATGATAAATATATAGTTCTGGACAGAGTGATGAAATGGGTCAGGGTGAAAGGGGGCGATCTTACGTACCTGAGTACTGGATACTTCCTTCGTATTCCAGACTGCCTACATACCCATATCCATGGGATCAAGGTACCTTAAGATTGAGAAGAGATAATATGTAGTTCTGGTTAGTGTGATGATGTGGAAAAAGTGTTGAGAAGATAATAGCCTTATCGTAGGAGCGATGTGTCCGTTAAATGGTGTTATCTATGAACAATGAGAAAGAGATTGAAGTGTACGTTGCGAACCACGAACAAGGAACCAATCCTAGACCTAAGTTAAGGAAAGAGTTGCCCCCATTCTGGTAGAGGAAACTGTATGGGTGACTACCAAAGAAGACACAAAAAGCTTTGACCTAGGACAAGACAGTGTTAACTGGTGACACAGACCAAGACATGGGGAGATGATGATGGACATTGACAAATTTCCAAGCTATACTAGATAGGGAGATGGAAATGCCAACAAGGTCAATGGTTTTATTATGGGTGGATGGATGAAGCTTGCTACGAAATGGGCATGGAGTGGACAGGACTCGATAGACGATGGATGCTGACTCTACACATAGCGCCTGTTTGCCAGGTTTTCACTATGGTACTTATCCAAGGCACCTGTTGGCCAGGTTTTCACCAGAGGACGGATTTTTTTGGAATTTTTTTTTTTTTGGGATACTTTGAGGATCAGGCATAGAACTTCTTGAGATGGACACTATTAAGTGGCTCATCTAGTGGAATGCCATTAGGTGTAGCTAAAGTATAAGCTCCTAATCCATATGTTGTGGTGACAATGAAGGGACCTAACTAGTTAGGCTCAAACTTGCCCTTCTTTTCTCGATCTACTTGATTTCTCTGATTCTCCTTAAGTACAAGATCATCAACTTGAAACCATCTTTCTTTGATCTTTTTGTTGTAATTACGCCGGAGGTGGTTTTGATAGACATGGAGATGATTAAGTGCGGCAAGGTGCCTCTCATCTAGTAGTTCAAGCTCAGCTAATCTAGAAGTGCGATACTCCTCTCCGCCGATCAGGTCCTGCATGGAAACTCTGAGGGATGGGATCTCAACCTCTATAGGTAGGATGGCTTCAGAGCCAAAGACCAAGGCATATGGTGTGACACCAGTTGGTGTTCTGATACTAGTGCAGTAGGCCCATAGGGCAGGATTGAGTTGCAAGTGCCAATCATGACCGGCTTCATTGACTGTTTTCTTGAGGATTTTGAGAATAGTTTTATTGGAAGCCTCAGCTTGGCCATTACTTTGTGGGTAAGAGGGAGTTGAAAAGTGATGTTGGATGTTGTATTGTATGCATAAGGCACGGACATATTTGTTCTTGAATGGTCTCCCATTATCAGTGACAATGGCTTGGGGAATACCATACCGACAAATGAGGTAGTTAAGGATAAACTTGGTGATTTGCTTACCGGTGATATAAGTCATAGGAATGGCTTCAACCCACTTCGTGAAATACTCAGTGGCAGTAATGATAAACTTGTGGCCATTGGAAGAGGAAGGGTGGATTTGTCCTACGAGGTCGAGACCCCATTGAGAAAAAGGCCATGGGGTAGTCACAGGTTGTAGTTCATGAGCTGGTGCATGAATCAAATCTCCATGTTGCTGGCATTGTAGACACTTCTTAGCAAATTGTACAGCATCTTGCTATATTGTAGGCCAGTAATAACCTGTTCTGAGTATCTTCTTAGCAAGATTAGGACCGGTAGAATGTGCGCCACAGACACCTTCGTGTATGTCTCGTAAGGTAGCTTCAACGTCTTCCGTGTTAAGACATCGTAAGGGGATACCATCGAGACTCCGGTGATATAGTGTATCACCCAGAATGATGTAACGAGGATTAATGGATAAAGGTTTTGCGTTGGGTGGATGATAGGTCAGGGGGAAAGGTATTGTGTTTGAGGTATTCATAGATATCTTCATACCATGGGGAATTGGGACCAACAAGTTCGCAGATGATTTCAGTAATAGGAACATCAACAGCTGGTATCAACAATTGCTCGATCAAGAATTCACATTTCTGTGTATTTGTAGGCATGTCAATCAGTGACCCTATAGAAGCCATAGAATCCGCAGCTTTGTTATGCTTTCTTGGAATTTGCTCAAATGTGATGCTAGAAAAATGTGGTTTGTAGGCATCCACTAGTTGCTTGTAAGGGACCAACTTTTCATCCTTTGTTTGGTACTCATCCGTGACTTGGCGAATGACTAGCTGTGAGTCTCCATATACTTGTAATTCTGTGATGTCCCATTGAACTGCTGTATTGAGACCTATGAGGAGTGCTTCATACTCGGCTATGTTGTTGGTGCAAGGGAATGCAAGCTAGTATGACTTTGGAATGTAGTCATTTTGGGGTGTGATGAACAAGATGCCGGCCCCTGATCCATGCTGTGTGTAGGAACCATCAAAGTACAACTTCCACATTATTGAGTTGGAAAGAGTGAATAGATTCTCATCTGGAAAGTTTGCTACCATAGGGTGTGTATCCTGCATAGGTGCTTCTGCTAGTTGATCTGCTAGAGCTTGTCCTTTGATTGCTTTATGATCCACATATTCAATGTCAAACTCAATAAGGATCATGACCCATTTAGCCAATCTACCTGTAAGAGCTGCTTTTGCTAGTAGATACTTCAAGGGATCAATTTTAGCTATAAGAATTGTGTGTTGGTTCAACATGTAATGCTGCAACTTTTGGAAGGCCAACACTACTGCTAAACAAGCTCTTTCCATCGGTGAATAATTGAGCTCATATCCCACCAAGGTTCTACTAATGTAATAAATTGCATGCTCTTTTCCTGTTTCATCATTTTGTGCTAGAAGGGCCCCTAGGGCCGAATTTGTAGTGGAGATGTATAATATCAAAGGTTTGTCTGCAACTGGTGGAACCAATATAGGAGGTGTAGCTAGATACTCTTTAAGTTGATCAAATGTTGCCTGACACTTATAATCCCATCGGAATGAGACGTCCTTGCGGAGTAAGTGTTGAAATGGTTGACATTTATCTGCTAGCTGTGAGATGAAACACCTAATAGATTGCAACCTTCCCTGAAGGCTCCTTAATGCTTTAAGATTCTTTGGTGGAGGCATCTCTACTATAGCCTTGACTTTTGCTAGATCTACTTTGATGCCTCTACGAGATACAATATATCCCAACAGCTTTCCTGATGTTACACCAAAGACACACTTCTTTGGATTGAGTCTTACTTGGTATTTCTTGAGCCTGTCAAAGATCTGTCCTAGAACCTGTATGTGATTTGCCCTAGAAGATTTAGCCAGTATATCATCCACATAGTCTTCCATGATGTGATGAAAGAGATCGTGGAAGATCACTATGATTGCTCTCTGATAGGTTGCTCCTGCATTCTTCAGACCAAACAGCATGACGCACCAACAATAATTGCCCCAAGGACAAGTAAAGGTTGTTTTATGTTGATCTTCCTCTGCTATCCTTATCTGGTTGTAGCTTGAGAATCCATCCATGAGAGAAAGCATCTCGTGACTTGCTGTCAAGTCCACTATAATGTCAATGTTCGGTAGTGGAAAGTCATCTTTAGGACATGCTTTGTTCAGATCTCTAAAGTCATTACACATGCGGATGTGCCCATTAGGTTTAGACATAGGTACAATGTTTGAGACCCAATCTAAATAGTCGATTGGTCATATAAACTTTGCATCTAATAGCTTTTGTATTTCTACTTTTACCAAGAGAGCTATCTGTGGGTGCATCTTTCTCAGCTTTTGCTTGACTGGTTTCATTTTCGGATCAACTGTGAGATAGTGAACAACTAGCTTGGGGTCGAGCCCTGGCATATCAGCATAGGTCCATGCAAAGTTGATGGTTCTCTGTAAGAAGAATGTGTTAAGGTTCTTGTGCTCTGTTTCTGATAATGATGCTGCTAGGAATGTGGTCTTTGGGTTTTGCTCTGTGCCAAGGTTTATCTTTGTAGAGTCTTCCACTAGAAGAGCTGACTTCTCTTGATACTTAGATGGTAGGGGAAGGTCAAATCCTCCATCCTTAGGTGCCACAGTTGGGTTTTCACCTTTGGATATGTCCTTTGTTTTTACTATTTTGTGATCAGGAGGTGCCACAGTGTGGTTTTCACCTAGAGATCTTTCTTTATTTGTACTTTTGCGACTAGAGGATTTGGCATTCTCACCAAAATAAGCTGTTGGCTCTAGTTCCATTACAAAACCTGCTTTATGATCGCCAAGAGGGATACCTTCTCGAAGTCCCACGAACTCAGCTAAAGCTTCGTCATTCTAAAATATATCTATAATGGGGGACCCTTGTTGGTCCCAATCGATAAGTTCAGGGTAGACAAGTGTGACATTCTGGGTGCTGGTGGTGGAGGTTAAGGATACAAAAGATAGCATAAAAATGGAGGATTCTACGAAGAGGTTGGTCATATGGAGGGAAGAGTCATCGATGATATCCTCTGTAGACGTCGAATCGGTGGGAAAAGTGTCAGCTACCTCGTCGAGGATATCCTCGATGTCTAAGGTGTGTAGTACCTTCTTACCAAATCCTAATCCCTTCTTGTCTAACTTCTTTGTCACAACAATGGGTTCCATAGTTCCTTGATTCTGTTTCCCAAGGCCACCCTTGCCTTTATAGCCCATGTTTTTTACTATTCTTAAGCCATTGCCGTATTGCTTGACTGGTATTGTGACTGGTTCTTTCTCCTTATAGAGCCAAGAAGAAATATCCTCAATAGTTTCCTCTTCCAATAACCGTCCATGTTGGAATTGGGTTAGGAATGTTGGGGGAGGAATAGCTACTTTTTTGGTTACTTTGGCAATGGGTGGTTGGCCGTAAGATTTTGGAGATAAAGGCATCCGCCCTACACAACAAGATTTTGAGATATCGTAAGTGCCAAAGCCTATATCTCAGATGTGAGCCATGATCTTAGGTAGAGGATTTGGGTTACTTGTAGAGGCTTGCGTGAGAGTTATAGGGTCAACATATAATGGGGATTCAATGGCTTTGTCATTTTTAGGCACTTGGTTGCAATTCTTATAGCTTCCTTGCAAGACACGACAAAATTTGAAAGGATTGGGGTCTCCTGGGATAGTGATCTCCATACCATTGTATGGGAACTTTAGAGACTGATGGTACGTGGAGGGAACAGCTTTCATTGCATGGATCCATGGGCAGCCGAGGATAATGTTATAAGGTAGCTCAATATCAAGGACTTGACACCTGGTTTCAAGCATGACAGGGCCCAATTGTATAGGCAAGTGGATAACACCTTCTGAGTGGCGTTCAGCATCATCATACCCCTTGATTGTAATACTATGATCAGAGTTGACATGATCCTCAGAGTAGCCCAATTGCTTAAGTAACTTTAAAGAACAGATGTTGAGACCAGCACCACCATCTATGAGGATGCGTTTGATTTTGCGTTTATGGATGAGAACTTCAATATGAAGGGCATCATTGTGACAAGGATCATGGGATGGGAGATCTTTCTTAGAGAAGACCACATTGTAGGGTAAAGCAATGTTACCTACCATAGCTTGGAAATCCGCAACTGCTATGTCGTTAGGAACCGAAGACTCTTGGAGGGCTTTTTCTAACACAACTCTATGTGCAAGTGATGACCGTAGAAGGTCCAAGATAGAGATCTGTGCTGGCACTTTCCCTAGATGTTTGACAAGATTATAATCAGATTGAGCCGGAAGATTGGGTGTAGGACCACGAATGGTGACACGACCACGACGAGTTGTAACAGCGCAATCCATAGATTTGCCTTTGATGGTGAGGGTAGACACTCGACTCTCTTCAAAATGACCTACAATGGAATCAAAGGAAGTGGAAGCATGATTGATACCTTTACCTCTATCCTGAGGAGGAGGTGGACCATGATGAGGGAATGGTTCCTTGTACATATTGAGATCTTTGTTTGTGTTTTGAGCCGCTTGTTCATTCTCAAAAGTGATTAGGTTGCCATCGATGAGATTTTGGATTAGGTGCTTGAGTTTCATGCACAACGTAGTTCTATGTCCTTTGCTTCGATGGAATTCACAGTATTCATTTTCTCTATACCGCACAGTTTTGTAAACCGGTTCACCATATGGGGGTGCATCTGGTAAGGTGATGAGTCCTTTCTGTAAAACCTGTTGTAGGACCGACTCCATAGGCACTCCCAAGGGAGTAAATTGACGTCGTGGAGGGTAATCTTGTTGAGGTCGCTCCTATTGTCATTGTTGTTGATTTTGATATGGTTGCCGTTGTTGTTGCTGTTGTTGAGATGGAGCTTGACTTGGTTTGGAGAGCTGTAGTAGTGTTTGCAAAGTTTGGACATGCTTAGAATCAACCACACCATCGTTAACCATGTTTTTGTTTTTGTTCTAGTATTTGGGTTTATCATTCATCTGTTGATGAGGAGCGTTGTCTTTCGTTTCTTTAAAGATTTTGACCACACCCTTGGCAATGAGGGCCTTCAAAATATTGATTCCTTTGTATGTGATTTCGTCAAAGGTTGTAGCACTGAGAATTTGGAAGTGGAAACCTAACTCTTGGTTGAGGTTCTGCACAAATATGCTAACAAGCTGTTTCTCAGGAATCTTGAAAGGAAATTTGCTAGCCATTTATTTCCACCGTTGAAGGAAAGAAATGAAAGTTTCCCCATTTTTCTATTTGTTGTTGCATAGATTAGTCATGGAAATCTCATGCTCTACATTGTAAGAAAAGTGGGTGGTAAACTTCTTTGCTAGCTCATTGAAAGACTTGATACCCATGGGTAAGTGTGAGAACCATTCTATAGCTTGACCTCCAAGACTGCGAGGAAAGAGACGCATAAGATATGTGTTGTTATGTGAGACCTCGAAGCAAGCAAGATAGAATTCCCTAAGATGGTCTTTTGGGTCACCTTTTCCTTTGTATTTATCAAACTTGGGAATAGTGAAATTTTGAGGAAAAGGGATCATTGGTAATGATCGATCAAAAGGATAAGGACACACTTCCTCTAAAGAGAAGGTCTTTTTGGTGTGGCCAAACGTAAGATTAGATAGCTGCTATTGAACTTCTGTGATTTTTAGCTCCATAGTCGTGGGAGGGATTGGTAACATCTCCTATTGTCCCAAAAGTGGTTGGTGTTGCCCATACGAAAGATTATAATGTAAGCCATGCACACTGGTGTTATAAGGGTCGTAAGATTGATTGGGATCATATGGGTTGTACGTTTGGTTCAGACTGGGTTGGAATTGGAGGTTTTGATTTGGCAGAGGTGGAGGTGGCACTAGGTAAGAATGTTGGCTTTGTGATGGTTGAAGAAAAGTATTGGGTGGAGGAAAGCTAAAGTGCATTTGATTAGGTTGTGATGGCGGCACATAGCTTTGGGAAACTTGATGTTGGGAATGTTGAGAGTGGCTAGGCAATGTGTGAAAGAAGTTGAGCGAGGATGAACGTTGTGGAGGAGGGGCATAGGTAGAAGTGATTTGCGACAATTGGGGTTGATTGAGGATGAGAGTAGAAGAATGTTGTGGTTGGGGTTGCATGACTCTAATTGGTTGAGAGACATGAAGGTGTGATGATATAGGAGGTGGCATTTGTTGAGACCCTTGTTGCATGGCTACATAATTGTTCCCCGGATTGTAATTGGGTGGGAAACCTATCCGTGATGGGGTAACCAAGATTCCACTTGCGATTGGAGTGGACACTTGAGGAGGTGGTTGCATATTCGACCGAGAAAGGTGGCTTGCTTAGCTAACTCTGCTTGATGTTGGAGAGTTTCTTGTTGGTTGTTATAGATCTCCATAGGAGTCAGAAGTAGTGATACGGCCCTCTCTCCTGTTGAGTTTTGATAGAGGGGATTCCTATACTGCGAGTTTTGTTTAGGTAAAGGTGTGGTCACTATTGACATGGTTTGAACTGCTTGTATGGTATCTTGGGTGTTGTTGTTCTCCTTAAGAGTGGATAAATCAAAATCTTTAGGTAACTTGGCACTTTGCTCTGCAAGCAAGTGAAAGAAATGATCTTGATTCTCACTAAGGATTTTGTCAAAGGCAGCCACGATTCTAGGCTCTTGTATGATTTCATCAAGATCTTGCCCATCTTCTTGAGTGGATTGACCTATTTCAAAGTGTCGCTCTTCTTGAGATGGGGGTTGATCTACGATATAACTTTGTGGCACAAAATCTGGAGGCAAGCCGGCAGTATACTGGGGTGTACTTACCAAAGGGACCCTAACCTCTTGAGGATTACTTGGTTGGTCAATGTACGGCATGTTTGGAGAGCTGATTGGTTTTGCCGTGGGTGTACTAGGAGTTACCTTGGGAGTAATGTTGAGACGACCGGATTGCGGTGTGCGAGGAGGCGATTTGTACTTCCTAGGGCCAACTTGCTTGGACTTCATAGTTTGCTGGAGCCTAGTGGTTACCATGGGATACACTAGGACAAAATGTAATGCTGGGATTCTGTGAGGTGCTTTGAGAAACGGACAAACTCTGATGCACAAAGTACTGGACCAAAAGCGCTATACTATTTGGTCAAAGGCATAGGATTGTGTGACCAAAAGCTAGCTACTGTGATACCAAAGGTGATGGACTGAGCTACCAGAAGCACGTTACTACTATGCTAAAGGCGAGATACAGTGACCAAAAGGGAGCTACTGTTATACCAAGGGCGCTGAAGTAGAGTTTTGCCAGAGGCGAGTTACTACTATGCCAAAAGCGATCTACTGTACTACCAAAGGCGAGCTGCTATAATACCAGGGGCGTTGAAGTAGTGTTTGATGTTTCTAAAAGGCAAAATTTTGATAGATTGTTTCTGTTTCTGATTGGATTTGTTAGGTAAGAGAAAACACAGCAAACAATGTTGGCACAAACAAGGGACTGACACAACAGATAGTGTATGTTCGAGGCTCCAAACAAGCCCAATGTTTCCACAGGTATAAGACAATTGCA
The DNA here is from genome assembly GCA_027924645.1 of Cunninghamia lanceolata. Classification (NCBI taxonomy): domain Eukaryota; kingdom Viridiplantae; phylum Streptophyta; class Pinopsida; order Cupressales; family Cupressaceae; genus Cunninghamia; species Cunninghamia lanceolata. The sequence continues at coordinate 1,360,456 of BSBN01001031.1, read as the reverse complement.
ATCAATAACAAGCACTTTTTATCCCTAGAGACAAGGTTTCATTGTAGTAGATCAGCTCACAGCTTAATACTCCGTCGATAAAAATATCATTCCATAAAGGTGTCAGATATTTAGTATCTTTGCGAGAGATGACAGGTAGGGATATCTCACCCTCCCCTTGAAAAGCTCAAGTAGGTCACAAGAGCTTTATGGCCAAGGGAATACTATCTCTTCTCAAGGAATCCAATGGTGAGTATCTTAAGGGCTTAAATTGATTCCCCTTGCACTGATGATTATCGCAATGTTCAGAGGTAGGTTGGGTAGTCTCTATCTAGAATGGTTCTTAGTGACTTTGAGGGACCAACGCCTTACGAGCAATGCAATAAGCTACTAAAAGCTTTAACCAATCCTACTAAGAGTATCAAACACTTTGCCCAATGTGAAAATCATTTCCACAAAGAGCTAGTACACCTCTTTTCAGTTTGGCACCATAAGGTAAGGCTGCTGATGTCGGTTAGGACTTGGCTTTCACCTTATCCCTCTTATATAGCGGTTCAAAGGAAAACTCCGCTTAGGGTCATCCCTTTTGGATGAAGCACAATCCAAAAGCAGGCCCTTCTAAAGGAAGTACAGAAATGTAAGAGCAAGCACGTCAAACAAAGGTTTAATTGTCCCGTTATAAGAAAAATAAGGTGCAACTAAATTAGGCACACACGCGGTTGTAGTTGTCAATTGTCCCTTATGAAAATGAAGTGTTTGCAATTCATGTCCATTGTCCCTTAGAAAATTGAGGTGTTTTCACATACATGTCCATTGTCCCTTAAGAAAAGCAGTATGTTCCTAAGACTTAAATTGCAAAGAAAATGATTTGTTCAATTATCCCTTTAACAATGCAATGTGTTTCTAAGACTTAGTGAGATAGATCAAGATTTCTTCGACGCTCGTCCTGCATGAACATGTTAAAAAGACCTATTTGCTCTATGTGAGTAGTAAGAGGCTGCAACAAGTCAGTTTAGTTCCACAAAAACCAATAAGTTTAGGCAAAATAAATCAATATGACCAAAAGCGAGCTACTGTCTCACCGAAAGCGCGTCACTCTGCTACCAAAAGTGCCAAACTGTGTTTTCAATAGCGCTGTGATGCAGATCAGAAGTGCTAAAGAATAATACCAGAAGCGCCGACAAATATCCAGAAGCGCTGCACTGTGTTTCTGAAAGCGCTATGATACATACCAAAAGCATAAAAAGATAATACCAGAAGCACCAAAAAATATCTAGAAGCGCTATACTGTGTTTCTGAATGCGTGATATTGTATAGCCAAACGCGCTGTGTTGTCTTAGATCAGAAAAAAGTTAGCTTTGGTCAAAATAACCAGATCCAAATGGGATTTCATGATTGATCTACTATTCTGAGAAGTAGTATCTGAGAGATCTGTATCGTGAATTGCAGAAAATCTAGAAGGTGTAGTAACAAAAAGGTTTAACTTAAATATCGAAGATATCCCTAAATAAGTCAGCTTAGGAAGTATCAAAAGAGGGTTCAAAGACAAATACAACAGCTTGTCAAAGAAATGAAAAGATATGTAAGGAATAAAAACCCTGTCAAAACACCAACTGAAGTCAAACAATCTATTTAACCAAAAAGCGCTTAACAATACTACCAGCCGCGCTGTTCTGCATTACCAGAAGTGCTTTTCTGTAATACCAGAAACACTGCAGTGCCCCCAAGAGTGCTATAATGTACCTCCAATAGCGCTTAATGATACTGCCAGAAGCATTTTGCAATGTCGTTTGCGCTGTACCATACTATGACTTCAAAAAAATCAATTTCTCAAAGAAAAAGAGGGATTAGTGGGTCCCACCGGGCATGCCAGAATGTGTATGAGGAAAAATTGATTAAATCTAAACTAATAAAACTAAAAACCAATCACATAAAGCGAACCAATCTAAGTAAAAGCCATTATCACAAAATCAAAAGACAAATGAAAGCTCTTACCAAAACCTGTATTGTTCCCTTTTGGAGATGTGTGGATTGCTCAATGAAGTTGCAAAACCATAGCTACAACAAGCAAATAGTGTGCTCAAGAGATCAATGTCAAAAGATCGTAAGGTTGCTCAATCAACACGTTGTATGCTCAAAGCTCTGTTAAGTATGCCTGAGAATACGATCAAAGAGAGAGGCTCAATGAAGGAGATGAGGGGGGTTTATATAGGTTTCAACAGAGATCGATCAATGGTCCAGATAATTCAAAAAGAATCAAATGGAGGAGAACAGTTGAGGAACGTGCAACGAATGAGAAAAAGACATGTGTCTTGCTTTCTTTTGCATGAGAGGAGTTATCAAGAATAGAAGAATGAGTTAAAGCAATTAACAGAAAATAACAGTCAGTTAAGTGATTTAAAACAAGAAGAAGGGATTTGCATGAGAATAAGAAGATATTTTGCTTTATTAAATATTAGAAATATTTAATTGATGAGCAAGAAAGCTTGAGTTATTTTAGAGATAACTCAAATTTAGAAGAAAAAGCAATTTAAATAAATAATTGATTTATTTAAATTTAGAGAAGATATTTTGGAAGAAATAATTAAATAATTGGAATTATTTAATTTAGAAGATTTGAAAGTATTTATTTATTTAATTGTTGTGCATGATTTTTGAAAGAACAGTTTGATTTAATTAAATAATTAAGAATTATTTAATTGTAGATAAGAGGGAATTTGTTGAATTAATTAAATAATTAGGTTTATTTAATTAATGTGGATTTGAAATTTGGAAAGGGGATAATTAAATAATTTAAAATTATTTAATTGTGGAAGAATAATAGAGGAATTTGATTTAATTAATTAAATAAAGAGAATGTATTTAATTAATGTCACAATTTTGTGATTTACAAGAATTTGGTGAAATTAATTAAATAATTAGATTATTTAATTAATGTTGAGTGCAGGTGATTAGGAAGAAATAACGAAATGCAAGTAGTGCAATAACGTGGTCATTTTAGGGTGTCTACATTTTGCCCCTCTTTGATGCGATGCAGTTAATAGCGTTGTGTCAAAGAAATTAATTGTCGAAGATGTGATACAATTTTTGATGCCCCAATGTAGGTAGTTGCCCCAGCGTATGCCCCCTCGAGTGGGAAGACAGGGAAGCGACAAAGGAATGGTGTTGATGCTCGACTAGAAGATTGCGCGACCAGGTAGGAGGAAAAGCAGAAAGGGGTGGGAAGAGAAGAAAACATGAGGGAGGGATGCTACAAATAGGTCCCATGGGGACCACAATCCTCGTTTGCACCCTAGGAGTTTCTAAATCTAGAGAGTAGAGCCTCCAAACCTAGGTTGAGAGAGTTGAGCAGACAACGAAGTGAGATGTCGATTCCAATGCACAGACATCGGGCGGAGCTCGTGCGGACATACAGGAGGCCAGCAGGAGCTCCGGCAGCGGTAAGTGGTCGAAAACCCCTTTGTATTTTGTCGTTTTAGGGCAGATTAGGGCTCGGTCTAGGTAGGGTTTGCATGTCAGCCAAAAGTGCTTTAGGGTTTTATAGTGCATCTGGTATTCGGTTAGAGCTCTTTTGGCACGCCGCAGCGCAGTTGGTAGTAAGGTTCAGTACGTTTGGTCAAAATGCAGTGCATTTGGTTTTAGGGCTAGCGCCGCAACGCTTTTGGCAGTATTCCGCAGCGCATATGTTAGGTAGGGCAGCACATTTGGTATGGTAGACTAGCGTGGTTGGTAGGGATAGGAGAAATCGAAGCGCCTCTGGTAGAACAAAGCGGCGCAGCTGGTAGCATAGCACAACGCACTTGGTAAACAAGGCGCATTTGGTATAGAAAATGCAACGCTTCTAGATAGACAGTGCGGCGCTTTTGGTAAACATGTATGGCAGCATTTAATATGTTCAGCAGTATCCTTGAAAATTATGGGCCAGTAGTATCCTGCCCTGAGGATTGCATGTGTGGTGGCCATGGATGACCCATGTGCTGTTCCAAACTTATCATGTAGTTCTGATAATACTTTATCTGCTTTAGGCCTCTCTAAGCATCTTAGGTATATACCTTCATAATTTTTCTTGAAAAGTACTCCTGCTTTCATCATGTACTTTTGTGACCTTTCAGGGCTCTTCTTTGTAAAGCCTGCAGTCTTGGAGGACATCTTCCAGTAATCAGGATATGCCTGATGTCTGAGTACCTCTCCACTGTCCTTCTCATTAAGAACATATTGTTGACTTGTGATATTTGGATCAATCTCTGATATCATTTGGCTTAAAGCCTGTCCTCTTACTAGTTTCATGGGTGTGATATCCATGTCATATTCCTGTAAGATAGTGATCCACTTAGCTCTTTTCTCACCTGGCTCGCTCTGCATCAATAACATCTTCACTGCTACATCAGGTACCACAACAATCACTTTGCTTCTCAGGATATAGTGCCTGAATTTCTTCACTGCTCTGACCAAAGCAAGAGCTTGTCTTTCTACATCCATGTACCTGAGTTCTGCATCTCTGAATGGGTAGCTCATGAATGCTATAGGCTTTTCTTCTTTTTCTTCATTCCTTTGTGTCAGCACTGCTGCAGAGGTATGCTCTGAAGCAAATGAGTAAATATAGAAGTCCTTGGTGTAGTCTAGACTAATCAGCACTAGAGCTTCAGATATAGCTTTCTTTATGTCTTTAAAAGCTACTCTAGCTTCTGATGTCCACTCAATCTTTGCATCCTTTTTCAGCATAGCATTTAAAGGTCTAACTATTTCAGCAAAGCCAGTGACGAACTCCCTGACAAAATTTATCTTACCAAAGTAAAATTTGAGTTCTTTCTTGCTTCCAGGAAGCTATATTTTCATGATGGAATCCACCCTATCAGAATCAATGATAATTCTATTTTCAGTTATCAGGTGGCCCAGTAACTTTCCTGTTGTTACCCCAAATATACATTTCTTAGGGTTCAAGGATATCCCATATTGTTCACATTTTTTCAATACATTTCTGAGGTCTGTTACATGGTTTCCTCTATCTTTAGAGAATAATATTAAGTCATCCATGTATATGACTATGCATTTTCCATTAAGCCTCTGAAGGCTATTTCCATTGCACGCTGGAATGTTGCTCCAGCATTTATCAGCCCAAATGACATGCGTCTATAAGCAAATATCCCCCACTTTGTGGTGAAGGCAGTTTTTAGTCTGTCATTTTTGTCAACCATTACCTGATTATAACCAGAAAAACCATCAGAAATGACATCATTTTTGCTCCATTTACAATCTGCAAAACTTTATCTAGAGAGGGTAGAGGATAATTGTCCTTTTTAGATGCTCTATTCAAATTCCTGAAGTCCACACATAGCCTGATGTCTCCATTTTTCTTTCTCACTGGGACTAGATTTTCTACCTAGGTGGAGTGTCTCACAAGAAATATGATCCTGGCATTTGACAACTTTTTAACCTCCTCAAAAATTATAGGCTCCAGCAAGGCATTGACAGGCCTTTGCTTCTGTTTGAAAGGCTTCGCATCTAGTTTGAGGGGTATGGTATGAGTTATGATTGATGTGTCATATGTTTTCAACTCATCATAGGTCCATGCAATGACATGGATGTAATCTTTGAGTGCCTGAGTTATTCCTTCTAACTCTTCTTCTGTGCAAACCTTCCCTATTAGAACATTTCTTTTGTCATCATTTTGTCCAATATTCACTTGTGAATATTATCCTCCATTAGCTTTTGGAAGATCCTTCTGCTACAACATGTTATCCAAATCAAAGGCTCTTTCTAACTCAATCATTCCTTTGGGAATCTTGTTGCTAGGCAACTCTAATATTTCTTCTTCTTCCCAAACATGATCTTCCACATTGTTCTCATCTATGATCTGAGCATCAAATATATCCCTGTTGGAGATGAAATCTAGAATATGCTGATCATCGTCGAATACTTGGAGTTTAGTAACATTATCAGGTATTGAAGGCACTGATATCAGTTCTATTGAAAACCTCTTTAAACCAGAAATAGATAATGGTTCCAAGGTACTAGCAGCCTGGGCTAAAGCATCTACCCTATGGTTCTGTTCTCTAGGTACATGGGTGATATTGAATGCATCAAAGTCTTCAATCAGATCCCACACCCTGTGTCTGTAATTAGACAATTTCTTATAATTACAGGAGTAAATTCCTCTCACCTGTCTCACCACTAATTCTGAGTCTCCATAGACATGCAAAATTTTTACTTTCTTCTTAAGGGCAAACAATATCCCATGTATTAGAGCTTCATACTCTATCACATTATTGGTACAGGGGAACTATAGTCTGTGGGCTACTAGGTGGGACTTTCCTGATGGATCAATGAGATCAATCCCTACTCCAACACCTTGTTTTGACTTGGATCCATCAAATCTAAGGATCCACGGTTTATCTTCAATAGGAGGCTTAGCTAAGCCTTCCTTCGTCTTTGCAGCTTTGGTAGCTGCTCCATATGATATCCATTTTAACTTAGAATTTCAACCTTCTCAGACTTTATCTTTCCTTTCTTCTGCGAAACTAATTTTTCTTCTTTCTTTTCATCATCAGAAGGATGATCTTCTGAACTAGGCACTATATGCCTCTTTAAAATATGCAGACATAGTGAACAATCAGTTTCTGAGTGAGAAGCTTCATGCAACCTACACCATCCTTTAGTTAGTGCATCTTGTGGAAGTCTCCCTTGTTCTATCATCTTTTTAATTTCTCTTGATAAAAATTCCTCAAATCTGGTCAAATTACTGCCTCTGTCATCATTAGATAACTCATAATCTGACTCCATCAAACAATCACTCCCTGGGGTGATCTTATTATTTCTTTTTTTATTCTCATTGTAGACCAGAATTTCTTTTGTCTTCTGGATAAAATCCTCATCCTGACTCATATCTTCTCCTGTTCCTACAGCAGATGAACAAGAATTAGTATGATCATCATCACTATATGTGGAACTTACCTCTGATGATGATGACACCTCTCCACATGTTTACTAAAGCTCCATCATGTCAATGCATGCTTCACAAGTTTTCTCAGAATGTGCTTCATCATGTAATCTGCACCAACCATCAATCAAAATATCATGAACAGATATATCCAATAACTGACAGTGTTTTACCTATTTGGACAAGCATATTTTAAAACTCTTGAAATGATCTACTTCTGTTTTGTTTCCATGATCATGATCAGATCCTAAAACTACAGCATCATCGTCATGAGGATGATCGTCATGATCATGATCATCATGAAAATCATACATCAGGACTTCCTCTATCCTGACAGTCTGAGGTCTAATGGAGTAAACTCTGGGTTCAACATTCACGTACATGATCTCATTTGTTTTGTTATATTTGGTGATCATGTGTTTCATTCTCGATTCAACATCTACCCTTATTTGGTTTGGTATACCCTTCCAAGGTGACCACATGTGACTGAAATCGGTAGACATATATCTGTTGAGGGTTTTGGACCAATCTCTGCTTAGTAACATCCCATATGTATCAGGTATGTCAACTACCTGAATGTTAATATAGTATTGGATCCTAGGGTCTGATGCCAGTTGCATGTGAATGTGAGTTAATTCTCCTATTACATTCACTTTTGTTTTGTCCAGTTGTGTGACTTTCTTCAGAGATTTAGCAGGATGCAACCCTAAAGCATTGCATATAGATAGGGGCATGACATTGGTAGATGCTCCTGAGTCTACTAAATAGTTATGCAAGTTTTTATTGAACATTCTTATGGTGAGGAGGAATGGAGGTGACTCACTTTTATCTCTATATAAGGTCATGTGGGAGGTCTCTACAGCTTGAACAGTAGCTGGCACCTTGTGTTTAACATTATTGTCTCTGACATCATGATCCTTACCACTGGACTAACCTAAAGTATGGCTATCCTCTTTTGGAGTAGGATCATCTAGTGATTTCATGAATGCTTTCTTAATGGCTAGAGTTTTCAGCAACTCTGACAAAGACAAGCTGATTTTGATCTTCTTCATTTCATCAGCCAGATATGTGACTAATTTGTTAGATTCATGAGGCAAGCTTATAGCCTTGGATGCTATGTTTGGTGATGATAGATATTGAGCATTGACCTTAGGAAATCCTGGGTTATTGCTTGCTTTGGGATCAGGAGGTGTGTTGAAATTATTCAGAGGTAAAGAAGAGGTCAATGGACTAGTAGGTCTATTGGCATTATTTCTTAAGTTATAATTATGCTTACCCTGGTACTGCTATTGGTAAGCATGTACCTCCTCATGTTCATTTGACGGCTCATTATCATCCTCAAAGGAGAAAACATAATTAGACTCAAAAGCCATAGCTGATTCCTCACATGTCTGGGTATAATACTGATGAGATGACATAGTCTACTGGTAAGGCTGATCAATATAACTTTCCAGCACTAAAGCTGAATCATATCCACAAGGAACAAGCTCATTCCCCTCTACATGATGTGAATTTCCTGCAGTATTGGATACCTCAGTTTGGAAATTGCTTGCAACAATTTCAAATTGGGGACAGTCTGGCTCTACATGAGCATTAGTATTGTGTATCCTACACCAAATAGTGAGGGCTGCCTCAGCAAGATTGAATCTAGTGGTCTATTTGGGCTCACCAGGAGGCTGATTATCTAAAGGTGATGGTAAGGAACCATTATTTGGCCTGGAGTTCCATACTCTAGGCTGTCTAGGAGGATTGTTGTTACCATTGTTATTGTTGTAATTATTGTTGTTATACCCCCTATCAGGATAATTTGGTCTATCATTGTTATAGCCTCTATTCTGGTTAGGCTGAGAATAGAAGTTTTGGCTTCTTAGGTGAGTAATCTCAGTAGTAAGCTTCCTTAACTGAGCTGATATTTCCTTGATTTCCTCTTTCTCTTCTTGGACCTTAGCCACTACATTTTTAGTTTGAGGCTTGAAAAAGGAAGATCCATGGTTATTGTTGGATTGGTCAGCACCCTGAGGCACTTGTGTCTAACTTGGATACTGTGACATCTGACCACTTCCATTAGGAGGAGGAGGCATGATACTTAGTGGAGGTATTTGCAAAGGTGCTAGCATGACTACCAGAGGTATCATAGCTCCATTAGGATATTGTGAAGGATATGTAGGATATCCAGGTAGTGTAGGAAAGGCTATGTTTGGTGTTGGAGTAGGTACCAGCTGCTGACTGACTTTGATAGATTCCTAGAAAGCTCCTATTAAAGTTGTGATTTCAGGATGTGCTCTTCTGATGAACATGGAAGTTAAAGGATCTAGAGCTGAATAATAAATGCTCCTAGCAGCTGCATCAGTTACAACATATGGTGTAACTAATTTGGACAATATTTTCTGGAACCTAGCATTAAAGTTGGCAATAGGCTCTCCTTCAAATCTTTTAATTGTGGCAAATAAGTGATAGTTCATTGAAGGATCAATTGGCACCTTAAACCTATCAGTGAAAGCTTTCTCAAGAATAGCCCATGAACAGACCGAACCCTGACCAAGACTAATATACCAATTATAAGCCTCTTCCCCTAAGGAGAAAGGAAATAATCTACATACAACATCCTGATGCTCAATTCTGGCCCTACAATAGGCTTCCTTGAAAGTTCTGACATGATCATCCACATCCTGATAAGGATGATATTTTGGACAAAGTTTATCCAGATTCTTTTGTAAAGCATGATATGCATTAAAGGTCAAAGGTGACTCTACTGCAAAGAATGACATTGCAACCGGAGGAGGTTGAACTTGAGGTATAACGGGCTGAGGTTGAACCTGAGGTTGAACAGGTGATCCTGTAGATATTTACAAACCAATAGGAGTTACAGGAGGACATTCAGGTGAAGCTCCTGATGCAGTAGACCCTGGAGTGTGATGGATGTCTACAGTTCTAGGTCTGAATCCTCTAACAGGTAATTCGTCAAAGATTCCACTGGATCTAGACCTGGTATTTATTCTGTGAGCCAGGATTTCTCAATTTTGAGGAAAATTGGCTGGATTATTGTAAAGATCAGTTGGAATTCACCAGCAAGGGATGTATTTATGGTTAGAAAATTGTACTGACTGGATATTTGTGGAATATTTGTAGAGATGCTGCAAATATGAGGTGATATTTGAAGTTCTATGTCACAAACGGCAGGATATCAAGTTTTCAAGATAATTACCTCATGGATTTGGGCAAATTTACATGAGACAAGGCTTATTTCTACAAATTCATGATGATCAGCTGTAAAGCTTGCAATATTTATGATCGATCTTGAAAACTTCACACAAGATTAGCATGTACAAGCTTAGAACAACAAATACTTATGTCTAATTGGAAATTCGGTGGTGTCTGAGTGTTACCTTACGATCTTTATCATCACGTGAACTACTGATGATGATCTTCTAGCTTCAAGCCCTCCTTCTAGCGCCAATTTATGTCGATCATGATGTTAGTCATAAGCAAACATAGAATAAAAATTGCACAACAACCTTTACTCATCTTGAAAGATACGATGAATTCAGAGAATTCATGATCCCAAGTCTCCGTGGATTAGTTCATAACCTACTGACGTTACTCAGTGGTTGATGTGCGTTGCTATTTTCCATTTTGGGGCCTTACTTTCATCAATAGGATCTGGTAAGATGCTACAAAGAAACATTATTTTCACAGCATATTTCTCCAGATGATGTATTTATACTTAAATCTTTGTATGATATATGTCAATTGGACATGCTTTAACTCAAATATGCTACTGATTTTCAGTTATCTTTGAGATATCTGCATATTTATTACTATTTTCTTCTTATTGTCAATTATTGCAATTGTGATGATGGATTATTTTGAAATTAAAGAAATTGAAAAGAATACTTCAAACAATGATGAACCTTCAGTTATTGGGCCACATACACATCAGATACAGTCATGAAGAGAAGAAATCAAACCATATGTTCACCAAAACATTCCACAGCTAGATACAGTCGATGCTAACTTCAAAGGAAAGGAATGAAGACAACACATGCAAGCTTATATGCACTCCAAGGGATGCAGCAAATCAAAGCATGTATCAAGAATTCATACACTGATTTCTCAAGATTTATGATGGATTGTAATCAAAACAGTCTTCTCATTCATTAAGTATGCAAGAACATATATGTATACAACAACTTTGAAATAAGCCCTGAATATTTCAGCAAACAGATTTCAATTAAGTTTCGAATGTCTAAAATAAAGCATCCCTGCACCTTTTATAGAACAAGGTGAGGGAGCGATTACAATTGACCTACGGTCATGATTTATCTATTACGATCTACGGTGGATATTCATCCTTGACTTAGTCAACATTTCACGTGGCACAGGTTGCAAGCTGGCAACCATCTGAATTACTTGCTTTCTCTAAATGCTGAATGCTTATGCCTTCTTTGGTATTACATCTTCATCTACTCTCCATTAGGGGCATCAGGATCATCACTTCCCATACCTTCATCATCATGATGAACATTGCTTTGCATATGGGCCTGCATGATTATCCTGACATTTTCGTATGCTCCCACCACTCGTTCAACTTCTCCGCCATCCTGAGTCTTTGCTTTGGCAATGGCGTGCTTGTGGGCCTGATATTTATCTCGAAGAGCCTCCAACTTGCTCCTCCTGCTGCTTGATGTTTCATTGTAATTTTCCACCCTGACCTTGATCCTCATGATCCTGTCCATGGCTTCTTCTGTTAGGTGGTTGAGAGGGTCATCAGTTATCATCTGGAAGTTATTATGTAGAGCCTTTATAGAAAAATCCTCATCTTGAGTCTCGATCTTTCCTTCTATTTTCCCCTCTAGGGCTTCCAGGATCTCTGCTTCAAATGACATCATGTCATGTAGCTTCATGTTGATGTCTCTTAACTTGTTGTTGCATCTTTTCAATACATTATTTTTAAATCTGATATCTTTATGCCAGATATCTATCAGTATGGCGGTATTACTATCCAGCACCTGCTTGTTTACTAGAACCTGAGGATTAATCCTCTTCATTTCATCCAAAGCACTCAAGGTTTTCTCCAATTGGAATGACCTTCTTCCGGCCTCCATTTGCAATTTATCAACTTTCCGTCCAGAGATACTTAGAGAATTCCACCTCTGTAAAGAGGCTTTCACTACTTCTTCAGCTCCACTGAGTGTGGATAAAATCCACTTTCTCATTACTACTGATTCATGCTTCATAAGGTCTAGCTTATTAACCTCTTCCTGAGAAATTGCAGTCAATGGGACTACTTCTGCATTTGAAGTATCATCAGGGTTAATTAACCCTTTTATGTAAGCATGCAGCTGAGAAATGTGCTCTTTATGTTGCTTATTTTTCTCTTTTTCCTTCTTTACCCTTTGGGTCAAAGAATCAATTATATCCTTTCCCTCCTAACCTTCTTGGTCTTCATTGGCAAACCCTAAATCAATAGTAGTAATCTAGACTTCTTCCAGTGTGATCTTGCCTTTTTCCTTTTCAACCATGGGAAGTGCTTTCTGAGCGGTCCTTCTACCCATAGCAAGATCTCTTCTTATGGCCAAGGTTAACCTGGCCTTCCTCTTTGGCTTCATGATGGTCTCTGAGAATAGGGTTGACACATCAAACTCTTGAATCTCCAAACCTAACTCTGCATCTATTTCTTTCTCAAGCCATGGAGGAACTTGGTCTCTGGATCCTTGTTGTCCACCATCACAATTGCAATAATTGACAATCAGAAGCAAATAGTAATAAATATGCAGATATCTTGAAGATAACTAAAAATCAGTAGCATATTTGAGTTAAAGCATGTCCAATTGACATATATCATGCAAAGATTTAAGTTCAAATACATCATCTGGAGAAATATACTGTGAAAATAATGTTTCTTTGTAGCATCTTACTGATCCTGTTGATGAAAGTAAGGCCCCAAAATGGAAAACAACAACGCACATCAACCACTGAGTAATGTCAGTAGGTTATGAACTAATCCACAGAGACTTGGGATCATGAATTCTCTGAATTCATCGTATCTTTCAAGATGAGTAAAGGTTGTTGTGCAATTTTTATTCCATGTTTGCTTATGACTAACATCATGATCAACAAAAACCAAAAAAACATTTTCGCAGCAACCAACTATGGGAAAGATCAACCAACTCAATGAATTGCAAAATATTAAATTTATTAAGTCCATAGTTAAAATAATCACCAATTACTCAATTCTAAATTAATTCACACAAATGGGTAATTCATTTACCCCACATTAACACATACCATGTATTAATTATTTACTCAAATACATTCTGATTATTTAACATATTATTATTATCATTATAATTATTATTAATTTAACATTACATACACATTAACAATAGTTTATTTATATATGTTTATCAAGACATTAATCCAACAATTTAAATTAAATTAAATTAGATGCCAACATAATCACCTGAGCACTAACTTGGGTAAAAAATTAGAACTTCAAGCAACACTGACTGACCACTAACAAAATTGACATGGTACCGGACCAGGTACTCATCCTCTCAAGGATGATGGCTAGGATAGGGAACCAAGTGTCATCTCCAATCAACAATCCATTGGGTTTTAAGGCATGTGCAGACCTGACAATTCAAGTGGAGTCGATGCCTAGTACCTACAACTTGAAGCACACAAAACGATCAAGAATATATATACACATATAAACAGACACACGGTGAAAGGGAGTCACAACGTCACAGGGTACTCACAAGTGAGAGATGTTAGACTGTCCCTTCCACCCAAACACATCCATAGAAACAACGCTTAGAAATAAACTCAATCTCATAAATAATCAGCTACGTAGCAATCAAGATAAGATCAATCACATAATCATCATGTTAAATAACCATATAATGCTAATTAGTTCTCATAATCAAACTAAATCGTAATCATCTGAATAAAACCATATACTGATCATAACATGTGCATGAAATCACAAGTATCTAAAGTATCACCAAGACATCATCATAACAATAAGTCTAACATCCTATAATGTATCATAGTGTCTCAAGTATGAGAGGCACCACATCTTCCCCCTCTAGAATCTAGCTTACTCCTGGAAGCCTGCAAACAAGAAAGGGTACAACTCTTGCATCTGAGATGCATCCTCCCAAGTGGCTGAGGACTCATCATTTGGATCCCACTAGACCCTCACATGCTCAACATCTCGACCCCTAAGGGCAAGTCTCCTGTGCTACAGAATGCCCATAGGCTCCAAAGCCAGCTGCCTATCTTCTACCTGTAAAGCATTCCAGTGAAGAACATGTGAAATATCTAGATGGTATGACCTGAGAATAGAAACATGAAATACATCATGGATATGCGATAGACTAGCCGACAAACCAAGATGGTACACAACAGGGCCGATCCTCTCCAAAATCTCAAATGGCTGAACAAAATGCGGTGAGAGCTTAAAGCCTTTTCCATAACTGATTGGACTCTTTCATGGATGTACCCTCAAAAACACATGGTTGCCAATAGAAAACTAGCAATCTACCCTATGAGCACCAGCATACTTCTTTTGCCTGTCCTACGTTGCCACCAAGTGCTCTCTAATACAGACAACCTGTTGTTCTATCTCCTGGAGCATCTCTAGTCCTAGAAGGATTTTGTCCTCGAGATGATCCCAACTCAGTGGGGTCTGACAAGGATGACCATACAAGGCCTGAAAAGGGGACATACCAATAGAACTTTGGTACCCATTTTTATACGTAAACTTGACCAAGTACAGATAATCCTCCTAGTGAGTCTATTGATCCATGACATACATTCTGATCATATCCTCAAGGACCTGATTGACCCTCTTGGTTTGTTCATCTATCTCCAGGTGGTAAGCTGAATTGAAGTTCAACTAAGTCCCCAACACATGCTGCAAGGATGTCCAGAAAGTAGAAGTGAATACTGGATCTCTATCAGAGATAATCCTATGTGGAATCCCATGCAATTTGACTATATCCTCCATAAAAATCCTAGCCACTGTGGAAGCATTAAATGAAGATCACCACCTTAGTCAGTCTGTTCATGGTAACCATGATGGCATCATGGTGATGAGAAGAAACTGGAAAACCTACTATGAAATCCACTAAAATAATGTCCCATTTCCATTCTGGAACAAGATGTGGTTGAAGAAGACCTACGAGGTGTTGATGTTCTACCTTAACCCTTTGGCACTCCAAACACCTCAAAACAAAATCTACAATATCCCTCTTCATCCTAGACCAAAAGTACAAGTGATGAAGATCTGCGTGCATCTTCTTGACACCTGGATGAGCTGAGTAAGGTGCCCGATGAGCCTCTGACATAATTAGGGTACGAAGATCCTCAAAAGGAGGAACATAAATGCGGCCTAAGTGCCGCAAGAGACCATCTGACTCAAGGGAATAACCTGCATACTTTCCCTCCAAGGCTCTGCCTGACTCCACCTTTGAGTTCACCCCCTGATACCAACTGTCTATTGGGAGCACTGTAGGGATTCGGCCCCTCAAATCTACTCCAAGAGCAACTGCTAAAAGCTCATGTCTCCGCTGACTGAGAGCATCTATCACAACATTCTCCTTACCCTAAATGAACTTCACCTCAAAGTCATACTCGCATAGAAATTTCATCCATCGCCTTTGCTTAGCATTCAGGTTTAGCCGTGTACATATGTACTGTAAACTGTGATGATCGCTATGTAACTCAAACCAATGCCCTAACAGAAAATGTCTCCATCTCACCAAGGCATGAACGGCAGTTGCTAACTCCAAATCATGCATGGGATAGTTCAACTCGTGATCCTTGAGGTTGCGAGACTCATAGGCTATCACGCAACCATCCTACATCAAAACCACTCCTAAACCCTCCAAGGATGAATCAGTACACACCACAAAATCTCCTGTAGGATTAGGAACTTGTAGACATGATATTTCCATAGTCCATGATATAAGTGTAGATAGCTTCTAGCATAACTATGTATTGCTTTTTTTGCATCGACATTTTGGATCACACTCCGTGATCCAACATTAGGATGAAAAGAAGAGAATGAAAAAAAGCAATACACAGTTATGCCAGAAGCTATCTACACTTGGATCAGGAACTACCAAGATGGGTGCACTAGTCAACCTCTCCTTCTGGAAGGCTACCTGACACTGTTCTGACCAGATAAACGTCTTCCTTTTCCTCTGAAGGGAAGTGATGGGGTGAGCTATCCTAAAAAAACCTTGCACAAAGCACCAATAATAACCTACTAAGCCCATAAAACTACGAATCTCTAAAACATTAGTGGGCTTGGGCCAATCCATGATGGCTTGGATCTTCAAAGGATCCATGGCAATTCCTTCTCCTGAAATGACATGCTCCAAATATCTCACCTCCATCTGAAAGAACTCACACTTTACCAAATTTGCATATAACTGATTCTCCCTCAGACATTGCAATACCTACTGCACGTGCTCCTCCATAGTCCTAGAATAAATCAAAATGTCATCTAGGATCACTAGGAGAAATCTATCAAGGTTGGTGCAAAACACTCCATTCATCAAGCTCATAAATATAGACGGTGCATTCGTCAACCCAAATGGCACAACAGTGAACTCATAGTGCCCATAGCGAGTACGAAATGCAATCTTATGAATGTTTGCCTCTAAAATGCGCAAATGATGATACCCTGACCTTAGGTCAATCTTTGAGAACACTTTGGCTCCCTTAATCTAATCAAAGAGATCATCAATTCTTGGCAAGGGATATCTATTCTTCACAGTCACCTTGATCAACTACTGATAGTCAATACACAATTGAAGGGATCCATCCTTTTTCTTCACAAAAATGACTAATGCTTCCCAAGGAGAGACACTAGGATGAATGAACCCCTTAGCCAACAACTCCTCTAACTATAGACAAAGCTCCTTAAGCTCCTAAGTTGTCATTCAATACGGAGCTCAAGAAATAGGTTCTGCTCAAGGAACAAGATATATCCTGAAATCAATGTCACGCTTAGGTGACATCCCTAGAATCTCACAGGGGAAGATATCTGCAAACTCCTCGAGAATGGGATGATTGTCAAGGGAGACCTCTCAATCCTCTCCTAACTCCAAATCATTAACCGTTACAACAAACAACTGACAACCCTAATGCATACATCTCTTTAACTGCATGGTAGAAATCATACGCAAAGAGATGGGTCTCTAAATGCCAACTATCTCTACCTCCTTGCTTGAATCATCCAAGCACTGCACCGACTTGCACCAACAATCTATAATTGCTTGATGAGCATCCAACCAATCCATACCCAACACAATGTCATAAGATTCTAGGGGTATGATGCAAAGATCTATGGTGGCAAGGAGATTCCCAATCCTCAAACCACATCCATACACAAGGGATTCTATCGCTACTCTAGCTCTGAAGGCCAACTCGACCTGCTAACTAACATCTTGCTTTGCTGCCACCAGTCCACATCGCTCCACTAAAGAAGGGGAAATAAATGAATCAAAAGCACCAGAGTCAAAAAGGATAGAAATGCCAATACCCTGCACCACACCTGTAGTCTCCACAACTATGCTCTAATGCTCGACCTAGCAATTATCAACCACTGCAAACACTTTATGAGACATACCTACATCACCCACTGTCAGCTTTGAGGCTATTGGCCTCTGACTGAAACCTGATGTGCGCTTCTGTGGACAATGCCTAGTTATATGACCCTACTGGCCATAAGAAAAACATCATGTACCTCTACCATACCCCCTATTGCTTGATGGTATACTAGACTACTGGAATCTACCTCTACTGGCTACAGACTGTGTGCTCTGAGCTAGTTGGTTAGGACAATAACACTTGGCCTGCTACCAATTGTGGTTTTTCCCTCTGACTGGGGACCACTACCTTGCTAAGGCTGAAAGTTCTTAGGTTTCAACTGGGAATGTTGTTGCTACTTCTACCCACCCTTAATGGGTGCATGATGGCTCCTAGAGGGACCCGCTGCTTGAGACTTACCACCTTTGGACCTGAAACTTGCTGAAGGTGCACTGCCAATCTAAACACTTGTCTGACCTCCTAGCACCATGGCTAGGTTCTCCTCTACCAATTGAGCCTTCTCTACTACCACCTCCATGGTCTTTGGCTCAATGACATGAACTCCCTCACTAATACGGGCATTCAAACCCCTAATGAAATGCTAGACCAACATAGCCTCATCATCACCAATATGTGCATACTGCTTGAGTTCAAAGAACCTATGCTCATACTGCTCCACAAACATAGCCATCTACCTCAACTCATGAAACTCATTCACACGATGCTACCTCCGGTGATCTAATAAAAAGAAGGCTTTGAACCTCTCCAAAAACAACTCCTAAGAGACTGAACCAATATCCAAATGCAATTTTTTCTCCTCCAACCGCCACCATGTAGAACCAAAGCCCCTAAGGTGCATGATGGTGCATCTCGCCTTAGTGTTACTGCCATATGGGTGCATGGCAAAATACCTATCCAAATCTATCAACCAAGTCTTTGCCTCCAAGCCACCCCTAGCACCATCGAAGCTAGGAGGGCATGGCCTTAAGAGATCCCTCATATGACGTGCTAAAATAGCCTCCTACTCTGATGTGGCCTCTCTCCTCCTAGGAGACCTATCTCTCTCTCTATCCATGTGCTCAGTGTGTTGGGATTCTCCTTGTTGATTGCTCTCCTATCTATGCTCAGAGTGATGGGATTCTCCCTGCTGATTGCCCTCTTGTCTATGCTTAGAGTGTTGGGATTCTCCCTGCTGATTACCCTCCTCTCTAGGGCCTAGGTAGCCAAGGACCTCCTCAAGCAAAAGACATAACTGAGCTCTCTCAAACTCTGGCTGGCCACAATTTTGACCCTCGCTTCCTTGATCATTTTGAGAGCCCTGATGCTCCTCACGATCACCCTCGTGGGAACTCTGTGAAGGGGTGTTTTGATAGTTAGCCCCGCGACCACCCCAACGACCTCTGCCATGACCCTAACCTCAGCCTCTAGGCATCTTCCTACACAACACCACTGAGGGATAAGTCTAAGGTTGCTAGGTGAGGATGGAAATCTTAATCTCTAAAGTCTAAGCAACTAGGATAACATAATGGGCTCATATTAAACCAGAGTACCCAATGTTAGAAACTGGGCTCTGATACTAGGGGTAATTCCCCTGCCAAGGACCCCCAGAGGACAACACTAATTAAATTGAATTAATGGAACAATTTTTTTTTTAATGATAACTATAAAATGCATAACATAATAGGATAACTAGTCCTAACTTCTCTAAGGTTCCTCGACTGCAAGCTACTCGCAAAACAAGGTTACTAGAAACATTTCATTAACAATATAAGATGAACATCACATTAATTGATATTATTCATTTCCACATGTGACAACTGAAAATCATCATTAAAGATCATCTTCTAACTACTATCACAATTGATGCATTATTTTACAACACTCATTACAAGGTGAATTCATCAATAATAATTACAACATTACAATAATTACCACGTTGCTTCCCTCAGCACATGAGAGAGATTACATCAGGATCCATTAAGAAATACAATATGATATACCACCAGTATACATTACATGAAAGGATTGCCTTCACAAACTAGAATAGGAACTGGAGCTCACAACATAATGAATAGTCTCCAAGCTCACAAACATGAAGCAAGAATACCCAATGGAGAAAAGGCACCAACCTCCCGACCATGTGGAACCTTGAGGTCCACCTCCCACACTAGGACATAACACAAGATCCCACATACAACAAATAGTCAGAATAACAACAGGCTAACATAAGCATCATGATCATACATGACATACTACCAACAATCAACATCACTTACACATTTACTGCACTTCCAGAGGCACTCACACAATAGAGAGAGGAAATACAACTAGGGAGTGCTAGACTACAATAGGGAGGAGTGTCATCACATGGCTTGATATGGGTTGTCCTGGTGGACCTTCCTAGGCCCTGATCCCCATCCTGGGTTGTCCTAGTAGCCACTCTCGATCCCCGACCCCCATACAAATTCATGTGGAATCAACATGCCTTTCATGAGGACAAGGCAGTTGATCTTGCCATTCCAGGCATTCTCATCTCATCTCAAGCCTAAACAATCACTTGAGCCATGAGTGAGGTATACATTATCTTAATTAATGTGAATTCTACCTACCCCCCTAATTCATTATTAAGGTTATCACTGGATTAATAAATCCTCCAATGGGTTGTTCTGGATACCACTTTGGGTTCTCGTCCCCATTGAGAGCCACTCCCCCTACTTGCAACTAGTAAACCCTACATAGGGCAAGGCATTGACCATCTTGCACCATTATCATAACCACATAAAACCATACACAAAGCAAGCCATTAACCATCTTACACATTTATCACAATTACATGAATTCATACAAGAATAGGAGACAACATTCTAGGATCATTATACATATGACCCATTCAACCACCTTTAGGGTTACAATATCACAAGGCCCATACTCAAAACTACACCCTCCTAGGCCTCTGGAAATCAACCTCCCAAAGACACAAAAATTTGACATCACTCTTTAACAATAGCATAACATTTAATCCACCATTACGACACATGGGTTAATACAAACAATAAATCCTACAAACCATTCAATTTTCTATATTTGAATAAACTAATTCCTTTAATTCTATACACAAAGCAAGTAAATAGTAGACAATTACCTATATGCAATTTTCCCACAATAATTATTTTTTTACTTATCGCAAAAAGCAAACCTTCATTATTGGGGAATTTCATAATTAATTAAAAGAAAGTCCTATATTATATACATAAAATCCTTCTATTTGTACATGATAACTCTCTCTCTCTCTCTCTCTAGATAGCACATAAAAATATTTCATAATTAATTAAAATCTATCTTCTAAATAAAAGATATTTCATAATTGATAAAAAATATGTAATAGAAAAGTAAAAGATATTTCACAATTGATAAGAATACTATAATCTAAAAATAAAATATATTTCATAATGAATAAAATCTATTTAAGATCATGAAATCATCAAATCTAATAATGAATAACTACTTGTTCCTAACAAAACTAATATTTAGTCATAACATATCATATATGTATTTACTTAATTTATTTATAAAACTATATATATATATATATAACCTCTAATTGATTAAATTAATATTTAAAGGAGTAATATAATGTTTATAAGAATAACATACCCTAAGCCTAAAAATAATGCAAAGGTTTGTTAGAAATAAACAAAATGGATTTGTTGAGAATGACTTTAGTACTTTCAAGCAAATGCAATTTGCAGGTGTAAAACCAGACACCACAACCTTTGCTAGCACTTCTCTTCTTGCGCAACATGGGAGATTAGACAAGGCACATGATCTGCTTGACTAAACGCCTCAAAGATGTTGGAGTACAATACCACTGAGAGGGGGGGTGAATCAGTGGTATACTAATTTTAACAAGACCTTGAGACCTTGAAATAATCTTTCAACACTTTGAAATAGAGGCAACTTCTATTGCATGGTGATGAGGTATAGTATTAGCTATGAACATCATGGCAGCTTTAGTTAAGTTCAGACAGGTATCATGACAACTAAAAACTGACGAATCAATGTCAAGAATGCATCAACACAATATTATGAAACAATCTATGATAAATATTGACTCATGAACATCAAACTTTAAAGTAAGGGTGTTCACATATTAGACATACAAACATATAGAAATTATCTTGTGAAGTTTGATTGATCATAATGAGGATGAGCAGATAGCATTATTTCAAATAATGATATATAATGAATATGTGTTCGAGCAGACCAAATTAACTTAGGACAACTTTAAAATTGAATGACACATGATAAACAAATGAACATGAAGATCAAACACATCAATGATAGTAACAACCCATAACACAAATATTGTCATGAATGGAAAACCCTCATGGGGAATAAAAACCACTCGAAATGCCTCATTGGCTTATTCAAAAATCTTGCCTCATTGGCTTATACATTTTACTGCCTCACTGGCTTAGAAGTCTCACTGACTTGTCATTATGCCTCACTGGGCTTAAACAGTGTCTCACTGACAATAGTACCTAGCTAGCTTATCTTAAGTACATCAATACAATGAATAATCTTTGTCAATATAGAGGATTGCTTTGTTTCTCTTAAAGCTTTGTTCTTGAATGTCTTATTGAATATTTGAGACTCCAAGAATGCAACAACTTGTGCACACATACAACTAATTATAGAGTGATGTTCTATTATAATCTATTACTTTTGTTTGATTTTGCAATGACTACTCAGATCAATCAAACCCAATAGAGTATAATCTATTTATCCTTTCTCAAAAATATTTCTCATTCTTTCACAAAATAGTTTGAACAGATAACTGTAATTGTGCAACTATCTAATATAGTTTACAACTGCCACAAAAACTGTCATGACTAAAGTTGAATCTTCAATAGGGCTTCCAATTATAATAAATGAACCATGTAATATTTTGAACAACCAAGGTTATGTAACCCTCTAATTATGCAAAGCAAAGCAAAGACTTAATCACAACTGAACGAAACCCATTTTGAACTATCTTCAACATCATGTAACCATAGTTTACAAAGAGTATACAATCTGTTCTACATTTTAATCACAACAAGTTTAAGAGTTTGATTTGTTGTTTACAAACAATAAACTGTCACAATCTTTTTGTAAACCCTTAACCATATTAGCATTTGAATAACTACAAATGACTGCCATTGTCTCAAGAACTTCACAACATTCAACAAACTATAATAAAGAATAGAAACAAAGAAAAATGTCACCTGAAACATTAGTTGTTTGAATATCTTAACTACCAAACCCTTCAACTTTGTCAAATCACTGTGATTCTCCTTCAAAAACCATGAGGATTCAATGATAATCTTCCATGATTTTCAATGATGATCATAAAATGTCAAGCCCTAGCTCTCATACCCTAAGTTCAACTTTGAGAAATGATTCATTCTTTATGATATTTGCTTGATGATAACCACAACAACCTATGATGTTGGTGTTCCCTAAAAGGCTCGATTAAAAACCTTTAAACATCAAACACCTTTTACCTATTGTAAATATTGAAACTTGCCCAGCAAGTAATGTTCCTTTAGAGCCCAATAGGAATTAAAACCTTTTTAATTTCATAATAACAAATGAAGGGCCTTCAGTCATCATTATGTCTTTTGATTTGCACAACATATAATCTTTGATCATTAATAGATTTATGAAACCCATGACCTCTAGAAAGAAAATATATGTTATTAGTGACTAATAAAGCCCTTTGATAGTTTAAAGAGTATGGCTTTAGAATATGATAAGCCAAAAATAAAACATTGACAATAAAACCAAATGTCTCTTCTTTGAGCAAAGCAAGTAATGAACATATGATAACCTTAGCCTTTTATGACACTTTATACATGTAATGCCCTTAGTCACAATATTTTCAAATCCACATATACCTAACACTTGAACAAGATGAATCAAAAACTGAACAAGAGCAAACATGAAGATCCAATACTAAAGTCTATATACCAAGTGTCATGTATCATGGGTGTAAAGATGTGTCATGAAAATATTCAACCAAACTATACCATCAACCATCAAGTAAAACATTACCCCCACCATAGTGATCACAAGAATACCTAAAATATACCATGAGCATGAGCCAACATACATGCTATATGCTACTGAAAGAATGAATGAAACTTGTTGAACATAGATCTTGAAGGCAAAACAACATCATAAAAAATAACTGTCATCAACTAAAGGAGACAAGACATCCAAACATATGAAAGCCAAACACAACTATACCTATTCACAATGTTCATACCTTGTTAACACTCACCTCATTACCTCCATCCTCATCTTGATGGTCATACCTTGTACTTGCCTTGTCCTTGATCATACAAACACATTTTTGACATCAATGACAAAACCTATACCAAGGGTCAACAAAAGACATGTAATCTCATGGAATGGAATGAGTGCAAAATATGCACAAAATGGATTTGGTGAAAACAACTTTAGAAACTTTCAAGCAAATACAACTGACAAGTATAAAGCCAGATTCCATTATTTTTGGTGTGGGTATATATATACCGAATGTTGTAGTTGCACATGCCCTGGTAAATTGAATGTGATTTGTGGAAGCATCGACAAGACACACAAATAGTTTGACTAAATGCCTCAGGAAGATATAATCTCATGGAATTTGGTGATTGCAAGATATGCACAAAATGGATTCATTGAATAGGCTTTAGAAACTTATAAGCAATGCAACTGGCAGGTGTAAAGGAAAATTCTAGGGTATTTGTGTATTTATTCATATGTATGGATTTATGTATAACTATAGACATATTAAATATAGATAAATATCAAATGCCATTGTAATTGCCATGGTAGATGTGTATGTGAAAATTGGAAGAACAAAAATGGCACACAAACTGTTTTGACAGAATGCCTCAAAGGGATGCAACACAATCCTTGCAGGATAGGCACAAATTGGATTTGTAAAAAAAAAAGTTTTAGAAGCTTTCAGGTAAATGAAATTACAGTTGTAAGACCAGATTTAGTCCAGTAAATAAAAAAAATTCCTCAAAAATAATATCTCGTGGATTGCATGATTGCGTGATACACTCAAAATAAATTGATATGATGAAATTGTTTGAAAATCCTTGAGGGGTAAGAAATTCAGCATGAGCAATGAATGATTCAAATGGAGGCACAACCATGCAATAGTATATATAGGTATTAAATGATTCCTCATTCAAAAGTATATGTAGGTATTAAAAAAGATTTAAGCAAAATATATTGTCAGTTGTAAGGTAATTTCCACATCGTTAACCAACGATTTAGGTAATCAAACAAAGAGCATGAGCTATTTGGAGGATTTCCTAATGGTGATGATAACTCATGCAATACTTGATCATAAGGAAAGGAGAAAATGGATTTGTATGAAGGCTTTAGATTCAATCAAGTATGGAATAGTCTACCACAAAAATATCTAGATCCAACACTGGCAGGGACGGACTTTGATACCGTGCTCAATTTTTGCTCTCAGTTTGCACTTCTCTAATTCTCTGGTTCCCGATCTCTACCCCAAATCTCTAGGCCAAAATCCTGAATAGCTGCCCTATCTTCATACCTCTCAAACCAAAAGAATGTTTTCAGAGAAACCACCTATGGGAAAGATCAACCAACTCAACGAATTGCAAAATATTAAATTTATTAAGTCCATAGTTAAAATAATTACCAATTACTCAATTCTATATTAATTCACGCAAATGGGTAATTCATTTACCCCACATTAACACATACCATGTATTAATTACTTACCCGAATACATTCTAATTATGATATAATTATTATTAATTTAACATTACATACACAATAACAATAGTTTATTTATATATCTTTATCAAGGCATTAATCCAACAATTTAAATTAAATAAAATCAGATGCCAGCATAATCACTTGAGCACTAACTAGGGTCAAAAATAGAACCTCAAGCAACATTGACTGACCACTGACAAAATTGACAAGGTACCAGACCAGGTACTCTGTTGGCAAGAGACACTATATGGATTCATGAATGTTGTCATTGATGGCAACAAAGGTTATCCCACACATCCGCAAGACATGATGAGTCTCTACCGAAAGTCAGATTGAAGAACTGTTATGATCCGGTAAGCAAGAACAGAGCAGTCAGCAAGGTCTGACAGTGAGGTTCGGATCTCTCAGAGGAAATATTTCAATGAAGTGCAGATTTGGTGAAGTCAAGAGGAGTACCTTGACTAATAGATTCCAAGGATTTAGCCTCCGGTGATGGAAGGGTGAAGAGATATGAGCACTTGAGTGTTGGGTTCCTATTTGAGAGAGTGGACAGAGGAAGAACTATACCGACAGAGTGTCAGACCCAAATCCGGAAGAGATATTGCTAATGACTAAGTTTCTTAAGGTATCAATCATGATTGGTCGACATGATTGAAGACTTCTACAAGCATATTCTTGATCCACATTACTTGGTATGCAAGGATTTAGCCGACAGACCAGAGTTTGAGATAATATTGACTATTCCGGATGCCGACTAGAAAAGTGTTGAAATCACTTGTGTGGATATATATACAAGATGGATTTAGATGTGAAGGTGAGTGTGCATTTTTGGAAGTGTGAATAAAAGCAGAAGAATAGTATAAAAGATAGAAAACAGGTTCGGAATGTAAGAGGACAGCAGCACTTAAGGAGAGTAAGAATGAAGTGCAGTAGATCAATCTATTGAGCTTAACCGGGACTGAACTTCAGCATGTGTGGATGCCTCTCATCAGTTTAAGTTTTCTTCTTGTAGACAGTAAGTCTTTTGTAGGCAGTGAGCTTCTTGTGAGCAGTGTGCTCAGGCAGTGAGCCCTAATTGGCAAGTGCCATTTTGTTCTATCTATTCTTCTAACAGAGAATAATATCTTGGGTTAATCACCCCATGGTTTTTTTTCCTTAACAGGGTTTCCACGTCAAAATCATTGTGTTATGTGTGTTGGTGTTATTTCCATTTCATGATTATGCTTCCTTATTTAATCTGATGTTGCATTAACTGTTAAGAAAGCACAGAAAGTTGAAATATTAGGATAACGGATTCACCCCCCCTCTTAGTTATCAACAATTGGTATCAGAGCCAAGTTCCTCCCAACAGAGCCTAACAGCTTGAGGAAGATCTGAGAATTCAAATGGATGTGTATGGTATGAGGGAGCAACTTAAGTCTGCCCTTGATGATCTTGAGCAGTCAAATTCTGAAGTCAATGAATTAAAGGAAAGACTCAAACAGGCTGATGATTTCATAAAAGAACTAAAAGAGAAACTGAGTTTCTCTATGAAAAAGAGAAAGGAGCTACTTCAGCAATTGGCAAGTCAAGGTGAAACAAATGATACAAATGGAGATCTGAAAGAGAAAACCAAGTTATGTGAAAAGTTATCAAAAGAAATCATCATGATAAGACATGAAATGGAATTAGGAGTTATGAAGTTTACCCAAGAAATTGAAGAGAAGAAAATCTGAAGATGATCTAAGACAATTTCTCAAGGAAAAATCAGAAGACTGCCACAAAATGGATAGAATAATCAGACATCTTGAATCTGATCTTGAAGATGCTAAAGATAATGAAGAAAAACTTGAGGATCAAATTGTCTCTCTTAAAAGGGATCTTCAAACAACAAATGAATACAAAGAGAAATTCAAGATAAGTTCTGTTCAACTTGAAGTTCTCCTTGAAAGCCAAAAAAGGGTAGATGACAAGTGTGGCTTGGGATATGAAAAAGGTGAAAGCTCTGGATCTGGTCAGAAGAATTTTGGATCAGAAAATCCAAGGAGCAGGACTAGAAGACTTCCGGTAAGGTAGCCTAATGCTCAAAGATATCCATCCTTCAATGGATACTACCACAACTGCAATAACTTTGGTCATAAAGCTAATCAGTGCAGAAAGAGAATGAATCAGACTAATACATCCTTCTCCGGACAGTGTTTCAACTGCAAAAGGTATGGTCACAAATCTCATGAATGCAGTAATATGCAAATGAACAATTCATTCAATGGTAGATGCTTTGCATGCAATAGAATGGGTCATATGGCTAATCAATGCAGATCAAGAGGATATCAATCAAATATGCAAAGAAATTTTGTTTGCCAAATTTGCAATAGATCCAGTCATATTGCCAAATTTTGTAGAAGAAAGAATCAGGACAAAAGAGGTCCGGTACATCATAATCAGAATCAAGACAAGGGAAAATGAAAAGTGAATGCGGATGGAGTTCAAAGTGAGATGAACAAGATTTGGGTGAAGAAAAGTATAGAGAATGTAGGGGATGGATCCGCACCAGACTCTGGTGCTGATATTCCTTCCAAAAATTAAAAAGTGAGCTCTAGCTCAGGGGGAGACACAAAGAAAACCATTTTCCCCCAGCCAATCAATTGGTGCCGGAACTGGCATAAGGAGAGTTGCAGATTAAAGGGTTCATAAGAGAAACATCTAAATAAACTATGGTTAAGATTTGGAAGATCCGCAAGATGTTTAGATCAAGATTGATCTGGTTCTTCAAATCATCCGAATAAGGCAAACCGGAATGACTTAGGTCGAGCATTTATTGCAACTTGTTATTAGGGTTTGCAGAGTAATATAAGGGTTCTTATTAAGCAATTGCTCATTCTACATTTAAGAAGAAGAAAAGAGGAGCTCTGCAACAAATTTCCTCAAGCCTATCAAAGATCATTTGCAGAAGTCAATTCATCCAGAAATCGATCCCACTCACTCCGTGAAACCTGAAGGCGCAAAAGGTATTTTCCATTCTTAAATATCTCTTTGCAAATCTTTTTAAAAGATGTCTACTCTGAATATTGTGAAGATCATTGATAGGCCTCGCCCCAAATTCAAGAAACATCCCTACAAATCCTTGGAAGTAGATCCCCTAGGAGCATTTTCCAGTGTTCCGCATGGTGTCTTGCATACAGAAGATATTAGGGTTTACATTCACGCAAACATTGAAGAAATTAGAGAGTTCAAATTGAGGAATATCTACCACAAACAACTAATAGATGATTCATTTGAACTCAAACCCCAATACAAGGCCCTCCAGGAGAAGTACTTTGCACAGTATATACATTTCCCTTGCTTTGCTGAGGATGAATGGGTCCGGTATGTCTTGAGAAGAATACATGACAACTTCATGTGGTTGAATGGACCATTCAAGATCACAAAAGATGCCATTAGGGTAGTTACCGGTTTACACTCATTTGGTGAAGTATTTCAATGAAGTGTGGATTTGGTGAAGTCAAGGGGAGTACCTTGACTAATAGATTCCAAGGATTTAGCCTCTGGTGATGGAAGGGTGAAGAGATATGAGCACTTGAGTGTTGGGTTCCTATTTGACAGAGTGGATAGAGGAAGAACTGTACCGACAGAGTGTCAGACCCAAATCCGGAAGAGATATTGCTAATGACTAAGTTTCTTAAGGTATCATTCATGATTGGCCAACATGATTGAAGATTTCTACAAGCATATTCTTGATCCACATTACTTGGTATGCAAGGATTCAACCGACAGACTAGAGTTTGAGATAATATTGACTATTCTGGATGCTGACTAGAAAAGTGTTGAAATCACTTGTGCGGATATATATACAAGATGGATTTAGATGTGAAGGTGTGTGTGCATTTTTGGAAGTGTGAATAAAAGCAGAAGAATAGTATAAAAGGTAGAAAATAGGTTCAGAATGTAAGAGGACATCAACACTTAAGGAAAGTAAGAATGAAGTGCAGCAGATCAATCTATTGAGCTTAACCGAAACTGAATTTTAGCATGTGTGGATGCCTCTCATCAGTTCAAGTTTTCTTCTTGTAGACAATAAGTCTTTTGTAGGCAGTGAGCCTCTTGTGAGCAGTTTGCTCGGGCAGTGAGCCCTAATTAGCAAGTGCCATTTTGTTCTATCTATTCTTCTAACAGAGAATAATATCTTGGGTTAATCACCCCGTGGTTTTTTTTCCCTTAACAGGGTTTCCATGTCAAAATCATTGTGTTATGTGTATTGGTGTTATTTCCATTTCATGATTATGCTTGCTTATTTAATATGATGTTGCATTAACTATTAAGAAAGCACAGAAAGTTGAAATATTAGGATAACTGATTCACCCCCCCTCTCAGTTATCAACATACTCATCCTCTCAAGGATGATGGCTAGGATTGGGAACCAAGTGTCATCTCCAATCAACAATCCATTGGGTTTTAAGGCACGCTCAGATCTGACAATTCAGGTGGAGTCAATTCCTAGTACCTGCAACCTACAACACACAAAACCATCAAGCATATATATACACATGTAAATAGACACAGGGTGAAAGGGAGTCACAGTGTCACAGGGTACTCACAAGTGAGTGATGTGACATTGTCCCTTCCACCCAACCACATCCGCAAAAACAACGCTTAGAAATCAACTCAATCTCATAAACAATCAGCTATGTATCAATCAAGATAAGATCAATCACATAATCATCATGTTAAAATAACCATATAATGTTGATTAGTTCTCATAATCAAACTTAATCATAATCATCTGAATAAAACCATATATTGATCATAACATGTGCATGAAATCACAAGTATCAGAAATATCACCAAGACATCATCATAACAATAAGCCTAACATCCTATAATGTATCATAGTATCTCAACTTAGAACAGATAAATTATCAATCTATCAGAGAGAAAAGTATGAGAGGCACTACACTCCCTATTTAATCCATGCAATGGATTTAGTGTATGTGAGTATCCTTGGGTAGGAAGTGTTTGGTGTGTTTTGTGTGCACATAGAATGGATCCCCTTGTGTGAGTGTGTGATGCCAAGTTACCTTGAAGGCCTCCTAGCTTGGGGGTGGCTTGCACGAAAGCCTATGGTTGGGTGGTGAGCCCTCCATTGGCCTAGTTAGTTCTTTTGTGTATTTTTACTAGAATCTTGTCTAAGAGGAAAGAAAAGAAGGAGAAGAGTCTCCTTGTGAAGCCTAGAACTTGTTTAAGAGTTTTGATATTCTTGCAAAGACTATATAAAAGTCTAAGCTTGTTTAGCTTTGTAAATGGGATGGAAGTCTAGGAGAGTCGAATAAACCTATCTTATTCAAGTTATATGTATCTTGCTCTTGTAAAGTTAAAATATCTCTAAGAAATAAAATAATGGAAAATTTACCCTATCTCTATTTTCATTATTTTGTGGTTGCAATGTTGTAAAGAAAAAATAAAATGTTTATTGTGTTATAATCTTTGGAAATAAATTTACTTGTGCTTTCTCTCTTTCTCTCATTCCCTCTACATTAGATAAATACTTAAGTAAGAAAAGAAAAATATGTCTTACTGCATTAAGGAAATATTTCTTTTCATAAGCTTCAAAACAAAAATGCATATATGTTTGTATTCAAAAAAGAGAAGTATGTTGATTTAAAAAGATTGGTTTAGTTTATTCAAAAATACCCTTCCTTATCAAATCCTAGTTATAAGAACTATATTGTTTTTATTTTATCAATTTAATATATATATAGTTAAATAATGAATGGTGTTGTTTATGTAAAAATAAAGAGTATATATATATTTATAAATAAGGAGCTATTTCTAGCCCCAAGCTAAAGGTCATAAGGGGGACCTCCTCCCCATCAACATATTCAACTTGGAAACTACTTATTCAACTTAGAAACCACATATATGTTACTTGGGGGATTCAAATTTGGATCTCCATCTTGAGAACCATATGGCCTTGCCATTTAAGTACAACCCCTTTCACAATATATATATATATATATTAGAAAAATGCATATTTGATAGTTTAAACAATATTGAAATGTTTGAAAGTTTTATTAAAAATAATTTTAAAAGAAGTTGTTTTTAAAAAATAAATGAATATGAGTTGGGGCGAGGAAGGACTGAAGCCCTAACCCTGCACCCCACTATAGCACGACAAAGGGGAAAGGGTTGGAGACCCTATTGTGGGGGCAGGGGATGCACTTCTCCCCTACCCACAAGCCTGGACTTGTGTAGGCTATAGGCCTGAGGCCTATGAACTACACAGGTCTGTGGACCTATGGTTTGCCACCCCTACGGCCTTCGGTTTGTCTTAAACATAGTTTGAAATAACTTTAAAACATGTGATTCTTTTAACATTTGTCCTTTCCACTTTTATCTTTTGTTTGACTTGAATACTTGTTATTTAATATATATATATATATATATATATATATATATATATATATATATATATATATATATATATCTAGTGTGTGTGTGTATATGCATTTTCTATATAATTTATATCTCTATTATTTTTAAAGAAAAATACAGAGAGTGGTATATAAACAAAATCATTAATATATATATATATATATATATATATATATATATATATATATGAAAACAAATACATCTACCCTATTATTTTTAAAAACCAAATAGCCTTGTAGGGAAAACATGAGACTTGAAAAAAAAGCTTTTAGAAAACAAAAAGCATAGGAAAGAATGAAAATAAATCATAGAAAATAAAATTTAGAAAATGATCCTATTGTAAACTTTTGAGAAATCTTTTCTAGATCTATGGAAAATAATCTTTCCTTAGGAAAGAGATTTCCCTTCTTGCCTTCTTCCTTTCAAACTTAAAAACAATAATGTAACTCTTAGAGATATAAAACCACTCTTATAACCCTCTCTTAGGGCTTTTTGAGTTTCCCAAATGACTTAGTGGTCAAACCTAGTCTTTTGATTAATTAATCCCATTTGGGGATTATTAATCTCTTTTGCAATCTTCTGTGGTTTAGAACTAGATCATGATTGGATATTAATTATATTAGACCCTAGAAGGGTATGTTAAATGTTTAGACTATTTTATTTTCAAAAAAGGTTATATTTAATTAGTGGATATAGATTTAAATGCATTGATTAATTATTTTTTAAAACTTGAATTAGATCATGCTTGATATTTAATTTTTTTGTAATTATTTAATTATCAATTTTAAGATGATTTTCAAATGTTTTTAGATCAAATTAAATTATTAAATTATTCTAGTTAGTTCTTTGTCCCATGGGACATTTTCATTTATATATTTAAATGTCATAATTTTATGATTTTACTTTAGAGAAATATACAATTTGATAAACATATTACATTTCTACATATCAATTTATTTCTTTATTTTAAATTAGTTAGGGTTTAAATATTTCTTAGGATGTTAGGCCTTAGCCATATGGTGAGACCATCTTTTTCACAACATCTAGGAATCTTAGGGGTTACCTCAGAAAGGGATTCCCCTCATGGCATAACATGTCGCGTCATCTAACCCTAATTAGGTTAGCCTCCATATCAAAGGGGTACAAAAGGAGTTTCGCACCACCCTTATCTCGAGTTACACATCCCTACCTTAGTGCGACGTGCTAGATGTATGTTGCATGTGTAACGACATTGGGTGTGCATGTTAAATGAGCACACATGTACTACTTAAGTACATTTTAATGTTGAGTTTTTTTTAAAATTATTAGTTTAGCTTTCATGTCCATGTGTAAAATGTCGGCATGACAAAGGAATTTTAAGAAACCCCCAATATTCATAATGTAGTAAGTGACCTAGATCCTCTTGGATCATAATCTAGTCTTGAGCATGAAATAAGGATATACTAAGTTTCATTTGGAAATGGATAGTCATTTTACACATCCACAACTCTCTTAATATTAAATTTTTCTCTCGCCTCACATACTACTAGCTATTTGAAGCTATCACATTGAAGGAATCTATAAAAAAGACCCCTAGTTTCAATTGCCATGACCCTTCATTACAAATCCCATCTTCTCTCTATTTAAATTTTCCTTGTATTCATTTTTAATCTATTAATAAACTTCCCAAATCCCCTTCAAATGGCCTCATAGAATACCTATTATCTTCCATATTCATCCTTCTTTATAGTATCCCATAAATCTAATCATCTAATCACAAATCCCCCTATACCTCCTTCCCTAAATTAGTACATTATTTCCATCACCTATCAACCTCTCCATCATGTACATGTAATAATGTAGGTAGATTTCCTCCTAGAGTTTCATTCCTTTATGTTTAAATATTCACACACTGCTCTCTCACAACACTAGATTTTTCACACACTCAAATGTTTCTATGCTATATTTGAAGGTTGAAATGGACCACCTAGGGGACTAATTGAGGTATTCTCATGAATAGCCAAAACTCCTTTTATTTTCATCTCTTGGCTTCAAATTGTAATAGCAAATGACCAAAGATTTTTTAAAGTGATATACAAGTGGAATAGGGATCAAGATATGGATGAGAGAAACTTTTCAAAAATTTAAAGCTTCATGAGACACAAACGCTAATGCCAAGACCTCTGTAGTGAGCTACAGTAACACTCAAACAACATAAGTTCCCAAACCCATCACCGGTGTCTTTTAGGTGTGTCTAGGGGGAACACTCATTTCCTAGTTTGTGTCACCGAGATGCAATTTTCCAAGTTCATATTTCTAGTGTTCTTCCTAGTTCTTCCATCTATTCTAGTCTCTAGATATCCCATAGATGCACTCTCTCAACTTTCCTATTTCCATTTTCTAGTTTTCCTTTCCCATATATTTACACTAGTTTGATTATGTTGGAAATCTAAAGTTGTCATATTTATTTATTGTAATATTAATAGTACATCTTAGATTTATAGATTAAACTAGTACAAAATGAAGAAACCTAGGTTAAGAGTTAACAAATATACAAACTAAAAATTAACCTAGGTTTCATTTTTTGTTCTTTCATTTGGTGAACTTGATACTCTTACATATGTTTTTTTTGAAATGTGATCTAAAAACAAACTATAACCACTTCTTAATATCATATCTATTAATTTATAGACCTTCCAATATCATTATCATGTGGTGAATTTTTATTACATTTGGATTTTAATAAAATTTACCTTTAATTAAAATTATATGAAGTGCATATCATGTTAGGCTTATTACTTTTATTGGTCTCTTTAATTTAATGTAATAATTTTTCTATCCCATATGAGGAGTGTGGGATAATAATCTAATAAGGAGGAACATTTTAGGCTAGCATACTCATTAATCTCATCCATTAGATTCCCCTATTGGATCAATGATTAAAATTACCATTCCCCTTTTGGTAATCCATAAATATAGGGTTTTACATCTTTATAAATAATCTTTGGGTTTGTTAATCAATATACTATATCTTGTTTTGTTTCTTAACAACTTACCTCAAAGAGTGTCCTTTGTCTTGTTATTTTATTTAGGTAAAAAATAGCTACATATGGTCCTTAAGTGAAAGTAGTTTGTACCATGTATAGATAAAATCATTACATTTAGGATAAAATAGATGGTTAAATTTTGTAGAAGAGATCTAGTTGATTTGTTATTTGGGTGCATCACCTCCTTTTAATTTTATTTCTTTTACAACCTTTTTTCTCCTTCTATACATTTTCCCTATAATTTATAGCTTAGATAAGAACCAACCTTCATCAAAGGTTGCACATGTATTTGAGCTATGCATGTGGGCATCTAATGTTGTCTCCCCAAATTGGTGTATTTGACCCATAGTTATGTGTCTCATTTTGGAGCATCAAAAATCATCATTTGTTTCCTTCTATTTATTCCTAATAGCTTCACCACCCTCTCTCTCCTTTCTTCACATCCATTTACTTGACTAGCATTTCTATTGTCTCTTCCTTGTTTCCTATCCTCATATCATTGAAAGTATGATTTGATTATTTCCTTAATCCCATTCCTCTTTTTCTTCAACCCTCATTGTATACTCTTTCACAAACTTTCATACCTTTACATCCCTATTTATCGAATATCCTCACTATATTGACATGCTTATCTCCTCAAAAACCTAACCAACCCCTTACCCTTCCTTTCTCCTCTCCTTTTTCTTCTCCTCCATCTACTTCTCTCACTTCTCCTCTTACTCCTTTGATTATCAATTCTACCTCTCCTCCTTTGTATCCTACTCATTCCTCTCTTTCTCCTTCCTCTTCCTCTATTCATTATCCCTTCCCACTCTTTCCTCTTCTCCTTCCTTATCCATTCATTCCCCTTCTTTCCCTTCTTATTCTTCTCATTCTTCCACTATCTTTCTCATATTTCTTCTATTCCCTCCTACTTCTCATCACTCCCTTACTTCAACTTTTTATTTTTCTTCTTCCCCATATAATTAGGGTTATAATGATTCCTTGTTTGTAATTTAAAACTTGAATAGCTCTCTTATATATATTTCCTTTTTATAAATATTTGTAATTACATAATGTTTATGGAAATGCAAATGTACATGTAGAACATTTTCTCTACTTTTCTATCTAATTGCTATATTAATGAAGAAAGTATTCTTTATTTATTTACTTTTTCTTCACAAAGTAATGCAAAAATATTGAGTATGGTCTATTCTACTCCTCATTTAATACACTAGTGGTAGATTTTATTAATACTATCACATGGGTACATATTGTCCTATTAAATAAAATAGTTATTATGTTACCTTCTATTCTTGTTCTATGACACACATGGTTAAGGGTTCTAATGGAACATATATAGACATATCAGAACTAACATAGGATCCTCATAATACACATTTTCAAACATTTAATGAACAATAATCTATTCCTAGTTTTTTTGTTCATCATACTAATATTATTGTATATGAAGCTCCTACCACTCCCCCTTCCCAACTATTTAAAATACATATAGTTGTCTAAGGTATTTCTCCTTCTTCTACCTTTATATTCCTTCTTTTCCCCACTTTTGTCATTCATACACAATACTATTTCTAATATAGATTATCATGTGGTGAGTCATACACATAAAACTCGACACAACAAGAAGAACATGCCCGTCCAAACTTCTCTCACTTATAATACTATTAATTTCCCCCTTCCACCTCATATTACTTCCAAGAATCTTAAAGAATACAATCTCCTAGAACTACAAACAACGTAGGGTAAGTTATCTCTTTCAGACATTATTTAGACTCCTTATAGAGAGATACTTCATAATACCTTATAGAAAATTCCTATCTAATCCAATGTTAGGCCTAATGAAGTAGCTTTTATGCTTGAACCTAGCCAAGAGATCCTTTTTCCTTCTTTGAAGATTCCTCTTTTGATGGTGGTTGGTTATAAGTGTTGATGCATATTTATTTTCTTGCATTTAGTTTATTACACTTGAATTGGTGTGTACCTAGGATAATCTTACTTAGTTAGGTATCTACTTTTGTAGGTGTTATCTCCTTTGCACATAAGTAGGAATCTACTTAGGGAGGTAATATGCATTTAATAAAGGTGGTTATACATTCCTAGTTTGGTGGAGAATTTACTACACATATGTAGTATGTCTTTTATCCTGCATTAGTTGTACATTTACATCTCATGGTGGTATATACTATATATGCTCACCTCTAGCTCATTTTTGAGCATCCATTTATTAAAAATTCATTCATATCATAATCATGTTATAAATTTTTAGTTGCATGTTACATATTGAATCTTTGGTTTTCATGTGAAATTTGGTTTTTATGGCCTATTTGTGTTATCAATATTATAGGTTCATTTACCCCATTAGTAAATATTACATGGTATCAAAGTGATCATTGTACCATTCCATAACTTTACATGGTATTAAAGCAATCTTTGTACCATTCCAGAATATTGCATGGCATCACAACATATTGGTGATCCAATGCTTGCCCATGTTTATTGAGGATCAAGGGCTTCATGAGTGGAATCATTTTGTAGGCTAATTTGATGAATGGTGAAGTAGATTTTGGAGCACATCATTATGTCTATATGATCTGATATTGTTAGTTTTTCCATTTTTTTCTAGACCTATCTTTAGAAGAAATATCTATAAAGTTTTAAATGTAGGATTTTCTTATGAGACTCCACAGGTCATTTAGATTTTGGTGCATTTTAGGTCAAATCTAATCCTACCACAAAAAACCTTATATTCACCTATTCATTGATCAATTTTCAACAACTTTGTTTGGAGGTCCCAACAAAGTTTTCCTCCTCTCTTATTTTCTATATGCTCTATATAGTATTTTGGTATCATTGACTAGTAGGTTGTTGTAATATCCCTTGCTATTTCAGACCTTATTTTGCTAATTTGAACCTCAAGGAATAGTGTCAAACACTTCTGATGTAAACCCAATGCTTGCTGGTCTATGTTTTCAGTCTGATATTTTTGCTTGATAATAATAGCTGAGTACTCTAAATGCTCATAAATCCAAACTACAATGTCTAAGCATTAATCTAAATGCATATATGACTTCTTTTTTGGTATTTTTTTTTATGCATATACATGAAAATTAATATGAAATGCATACCTACAGCCAATTGACATTTTGTCAAACACTTGGCATGCAATCTAACATGCTGATAAGGGATGCTATAATGAAGGACATTACATTGAACAAATGGCATACAATTGATAACTCTTTTATTAGATGCAATCTCTGAACACAATGATATTAAGAAATACCAAATCTATTGGTTTACAAGGGTTATGCAATACAGTGCCAAAGTCTGATATCAATGATCACCTACAACAATATGCTTGGGATAACAATGCAAACCATGAGTAATTACAAAAAGAACCTGGTAATAATGGTGCCCAAAGTGCTGATGAAGAATCAAGCAAAGGAGTCCCTTCCAAACCCAAATTGTAACCTCCTCCTAGCTGCCCTGTACTATAGCATCATTGTTCATGGCACTATAGCAATCACTGTAGCGTACTATAGCAAAACACTATAGCGCGACACTGTAACGTACTGTAGCAAACACTGTAGTGTTACTATAGCAAACACTATAGCGACCACTGTAGCGTTACTATAGCAAACACTGTAGCGTTACTGTAGCAACACTATTCATAGCACTGTAGCAGCCAATAGAAAAACTTCTGATATGCAAATTAATACCTCCAAACCCTTAGTTAATACTACAGATTTAAGCACAAATGAAAGGACTGAAATATCCCTTCCAATTTGCAACCCTTTGGAGGATATTTCACCACCTCAGTTATGCTAATCTATGGGAGTTTTCGTTCCCAAAGACCAAATATGTAGAAACCCTTGGCTCCACAAAACTTATCAAATGCAAATGACAATAATCAGATGCCTGGAAGCTTGCCTTGCCCCTTCCTTTATACTTTTTTAATCACACTTTCAAGAGGCTTCTAGAAAAATCCTATTATTTTATTTTAGTGACTTTAATGATATAATGTGTATTTTAAGTCACTATATTAAATTAATTAAATATAAGGTTACCTTTTGATTTCAAATTAAGTAATAACCTTATAAAATAATTAATTTAATAATATCTCCCTTATTTCGTCAATTAGCCTTCGGGAGTTAAAGGCTAAATTACTCATCATGAAAATCACCTAGGAAGGGGACATTACAGTCTGTCCCTCCTGAAATTGCTTGTCCCCAAGCAATCTCAACTCTGGATGCTGAAGAATCTCCTCACCTTCCCAAGTGGCATCCTCAACCGGTAAATCCCTCCATTTGATCAAGTACTCTCTAATGACCCGTCTCCGTAACTACCTCTCCCTAACATCCAAAACAACCTCAGGCACCAGAATCAACTTCCCCTCATCATCCAAGGGTGGTAAGGTAGCAGAAGGAACCATGCGATGACCTAATGCCTTCTTGAGGCATGACACATGGAAAACATTGTGTACTCTACTATCTGCCGGTAATTCTAACTCATAAGACACATCACCAACTCACCGGATAATCCTGAAAGGGCCATAATAACGTGGCTTGAGCTTCTCTGTACCACTCTTCTTGAGAGTGGATTGTCGATAGGGCTGTAACATCAAATACACCATATCCCCAACCTCAAATGACCGCTCAACTCTCTTCTAATTAGCATACTATTTCTGTTGATTCTGTGCCTTTTGAATATTTTCCCGAAGAGCTCTCATAATATCCTGGTTCTCCTATAACATATCTCCTACACTAGGCACTCTACCGTCACTCATCAGCAAGTCAAGGAAACTGGGTGCTTCATAACCATACAAGGCCATAAATGGTGTCATCTGAATCGAAAGATGGTAAGTGGTATTATAATAGTACTCACAAAGGTATATCCACTTAACCCAACCCTTCTGTTGCCCTGCAATGTAGTTCCTAAGATATCCCTCCACCCACTTATTCACAATTTCTGTCTGGCCATCCATCTATGGGTGGTAGCTAGTACTCGGGGTAAGCTCTGTCCCACATAGTCTAAATAACTCCTGCCAAAAATAACCCAAGAACCAACTATCCCTGTCACTAACAATGCTCCAAGGTAACCCATGCAACCTGAATATCTCACGGAAGAAAAGTTCTGCTACCTGTGCAGCTGAGTATGTAGCTGTGATCAGAAAGAAATGAGCATATTTTGTTAATCGATCAACAACCACATAAATACAATCTCGTCCCTGGGTTTTTGACAAATCGGTAATAAAATCCATGGATAAACACTCCCACTTCCTATCAGGAATTGGAAGTGGCTGAAGTAAACCTGCAGGGTATGTATGTTCCTGTTTATTCTGCTGGCAAATAGGACACTCTTTGACATATCGAAGAACATCTGTTTTGAGCCCTTTCCAAGTAAAGCGCTCTTGAACCTGTCTATATGTCTTGAAGTACCCCGGATGCCCTGCCATAGATGTATCATGAAAGTACCTCATCACTGTGTTCTTCATTTCTGATCTTGGGGTTAAGAAAAACCTTATATTCACCTATTCATTGATCAATTTTCAACAACTTTGTTTGGAGGTCCCAACAAAGTTTTCCTTCTCTCTTATTTTCTATATGCTCTATATAGTATTTTGGTATCATTGACTAGTAGGTTGTTGTAATATCCCTTGCTATTTCGGACCTTATTTTGCTGATTTGAACCTCAAGGAATATTGTCAAACACTTCTGATGTAAACCCAATGCTTGATGGTCTGTGTTTTCAGTCTGATATTTTTGCTTGATAATGATAGCTAAGTACTCTAAATGCTCATAAATCCAAACTACAATGTCTAAGCATTAATCTAAATGCATATATGACTTCTTTTTTGGTATTTTTTTCGATGCATATACATGAAAATTAATATGAAATGCATACCTACAGCCAATTGACATTTTGTCAAACACTTGGCATGCAATCTAACATGCTGATAAGGGATGCTATAATGAAGGACATTACATTGAACAAATGGCATACAATTGATAACTCTTTTATTAGATGCAATCTCTGAACACAATGATATTAAGAAATACCAAATCTACTGGTTTACAAGGGTTATGCAATACAGTGCCAAAGTCTGATATCAATGATCACCTACAACAATATGCTTGGGATAACAATGCAAACCACGAGTAATTACAAAAAGAACCTGGTAATAATGGTGCCCAAAGTGTTGATGAAGAATCAAGCAAAGGAGTCCCTTCCAAACCCAAATTGTAAGCTCCTCCTAGCTGCCCTGTACTGTAGCATTACTATTCATGGCATTGTAGCAATCACTGTAGCATATTGTAGCAAACACTGTAGTGCGACACTGTAG
The DNA here is from genome assembly GCA_027924645.1 of Cunninghamia lanceolata. Taxonomy (NCBI): domain Eukaryota; kingdom Viridiplantae; phylum Streptophyta; class Pinopsida; order Cupressales; family Cupressaceae; genus Cunninghamia; species Cunninghamia lanceolata. Next base: position 1,319,346 of record BSBN01001031.1, on the reverse strand, counting down.
TGTACTATAGCAAACATTGTAGCGACCACTATAGTGTTACTGTAGCAAACATTGTAGTGACCACTGTAGCGTTACTGTAGCAAACACTGTAGCGATCACTGTAGTGTTACTGTAGCAGCACTATTCATAGCACTGTAGTAGCCAATAGAAAAACTTCTGATATACAAATTAATACCTCCAAACCCTTAGTTAATACTGCAGATTTAAGTACAAATGAAAGGACTGAAATATCCCTTCCAATTTGCAAACCTTCAGAAGATATTTCACCACCTCAGTTATGCTAATCTATGGGAGTTTTCGTTCCCAAAGACCAAATATGTAGAAACCCTTAGCTCCACAAAACTCATCAAATGCAAATGAAAATAATCAGATGCCTAGAAGCTTGCCTTGCCCCTTCCTTTATACTTTTTTAATCACACTTTCAAGAGGCTTCTAGAAAAATCTTATTATTTTATTTTAGTGACTTTAATGATATAATGTGTATTTTAAGTCACTATATTAAATTAATTAAATATAAGGTTACCTTTTGATTTCAAATTAAGTAATAACCTTATAAAATAATTAATTTAATAATATCTCCCTTATTTCGTCAATTAGCCTTCGGGAGTTAAAGGCTAAATTACTCATCATGAAAATCACCTAGGAAGGGGACATTACAGTGGTATCATCTACAAGATTGTGTAGGCATCTATGTTAATTGGAATCATTAGATTGGGTGACATATAGAGGTATCTCTATTTGGTTTTCAAAATATTAACTTGATTTTTATTATCATAGGTGGACATGTGAATTACCCTATACCTACAACTGCCATATGGAGCACCATAGGAGAGGGTCCCCTATACTGCTTCATGCCATCCAAATCTCTAAATGGGGTAAATGCCTCTAATCCATTCATGATGGTTAGTGGCTTTTTGGTGGGAGAAATCCCCTTGACCATATAAATATCACTAGTAGTATATACTAGGTATCTAGTTCTCAAAACCACCTTGCCTCCCTCAAATTAGTTTTTATCCCTAGTAAAGGTTTTAGACATTTGTATCTATGTTTCTAGATTTAGAAAGTGGTTTTAGGCATAGAGAAAGGCATTTTTTTAATCTTTTGTAGATCCCCAAGAATATTATGTCTTCTTTGCTAGACAATGGTTTCTCGATATGATTTTCAAGAATAGGAAACTTTTAGGTAGTTGAAGGTGGTTTTGTGGCCTACTAAAATTAGCATTGCGTCAATATATTTCTTCCCCCAATGTACCCCCTCTTCATTTATATTTTGGTTTTGGCATCTAAAATTTGTGAGTTGCATTCATGACCATCTGGGATCTAATTTTTTGATCATTTTTTGATCTAGGGTAGTTTTTTGAGATCTTTTCAAGGTGTAATTAGTTCATGATTTTGGTCTATGGATTTTCCAATACGGTAGTTTTTGTCACTAAAGTATGCACCCTTACTGAGTGTAAAACTTAGTTACCTAGTGAAACATGGGATCATCTCCAAGTTGTGGGTAACCTATGATGAAGATGAACCTCCAGAAAGAGTTGGTTCCCTTGATGCTTCATCTAAATTAACTTAAACTACTACTGTTTGATGAGAAAATGGGTACGAAATGACATAAAATGAAATACTACATCCTATGGAGGTGATACACCAAATGGTTGAAGACCTATATTGTTGTTGTTTGACACACAACTTTTCAAAGATTATCTAATTTAGACACAACTCAAACATTTCATGTTTGTATATTAGTATTTCATAAGAACGCTCTATGTTTTGTAGTTTTTAGAAGGAAAAGATAGAGTTTTTCACATCCAAGGTTGTTTTACTTAGTAACACAACTTATGACCTATACAAAACAAGTATATTCTAAAGTAAAGGTATTAAGATAGGATAGATGTTTAAGGAATTGCATTTTATTTCATAGAAAAAACATCAATCATCCATTCAAACACAATGAAACATTACTCTGAGAAGGTAAAATGCTGGAATCTTTATTGAAAAGGTCTTTTCACAGTGATACAACTCTAAAAAGTTTGATAATTGCTTGAAAAAATTACATAAAACTACTATTCTACCCTAAATAATCCCTATTTTTGAGTTATAATCTTTCTTATTTTATTGAGAGCCAAGTCGAAACTAGAAAGAACTAATTGAAAACAAACTTGGGCACCTGGTTTTGATCCAATTCAGCTTGCTTCATGACTGAAACTTGACTCCAAAGAAAAGGCTGAGTCTCCATGCTTGAACTTCTTGTCCTAGGTTGCTTTAGGATGAAACTCCTTAGAACTTTTTGAAATGTCATGCAAGGTGTTTGAAGGTTGGAGGTGGAAGTGATGATTAGTTGATGAGATGCCAAAGGATAGTGATGACTAAGGGAGATTATTACAGATTGTTGTGAGACAGAGAAGCAAAGTGATGAGTATATGCTGAGGTGATCAGAGAAGAAGACAAAGGAGTAATAAAGAGATGGATTAGAGAAGTTGTGAAGTAAAGGATAAGATGATGAATATCATGTACTATGTATACTGATTGGATCAATATCATATGTACACAGTTGTACCCTATCTTTTGAAGTTCACACAGAGGTAAAAGTTTTGAGCAGAATAATGTGCTAATGTGAAGATTCTTATTTTGTTGGAAGGATTTATGTTTGATGTTGAGAATGAAGTCTCTAGTGTGGTGAATATCATATTTCTCATTTCTTGAGGAAAGGCATTGCTTTAGTCTTGAAAGAAAGATTCAAGAGGTCCAAGGTACTGGAGTTTGCACTGAAGTAGCTCAAGAGAATGCTCCACATTCCTCTGCATTTGAAGGTATGGCCTTGTGGTTTGGAATTTATTTAGAGACAAGTATGAAGTTTGTATGTTCCTAATTTAAGAGCTTGGACGTTATTGCAGAAGATTCTAGAGCTCACAAAGTGAAGACAAAGGTTCATAATGATTATAGTTAGGAGGTGTCAAAGAACTGCTCCACATTTATCCACTTTTGAAGACGATGTCCTGTGGTTTGAAGGATGGTATGTTATAGATGAGAATAATGTTGTATTCAAGTTTCAATTGTTTTGATGCACCACATAAGTTCTCCAGAGTCAATAGAACAAAGACATATCATGTTGTTGATTAGGGTTGTCTGGAGCAGAAAGCAAAAGCCATCACATTTCACCACTGTTCATCTTTTGTCTTTGGTGTTTGGAGGATGAGTTTTGATATTTTGTATGTTTGTTCATCTTAGGTTTAAAGTTTTGATGTGCATCGCAAATTGGGTTCTCAATGCTCTATCTCAATACTGTGTTCAATGTTTGTAAGTGATGCTAGGCTCAATTTATGCTTGTTTGCACCAAGAAGAAAACACATATTTCAGAGGAATGATTGTTTAAGAAGGTTTGTGTAAGTCTTATGCTACTTGAGTGATGGTTTGCATGATGTTAGATGCTAGATTTGGACAATAGATCCAAGAAAATTTCTCATCATGGTCTTTCCCTTCTAGGGTTTTCCATGTAAATCTAGAGTTGTGATTGTGTGCTCATGTGTTGTGCTTTGATTTTTTTAATTTGCTTCATCATCTGTTTAAGGGAGTAAGAAGACTTTGGTTGATAAATTTAATTTGGAATACAGTTTTGGTATGTATTGATTCACCCCCCTCTTAATATACCATTGTGTTCTAACAATTGGTATTAGAGCTAAGTTTTTGGTGCGGCCTAACAGCTGAAGGTAGATCCTGGAGTAGAACACATGGTTTAGAAGGAGCCCTCATCTAAAGATCTGATATTTGATGGAAGTAACTTTAATTTTTGGATTATAAGCATGGAAGCCTACCTAACCTTACTAGGGTATGATGTTTAGTGTGCACTATCATGAATGATTATGTTGAACCTAAACACCCTATTATAGATTCAAATGAAAAAAGGGCTCATGAAAACATTGCTAAAGCCAAGAAAGCCATCTTAAGTGGTTTGAGTAGTTTAGAGTTAGTCAAGGTTGTGCGGTGCAAGACAACAAAGGATATATGGAAGAAGCTCAAAGATATTTATGAAGGAAATGACATCATAAAGGAAGAAAAATTACAATCTTACAAAATAGTGTTTGAGAATCAAAGGATGAAAGAAGAGGAGAACATTGTTAGCTATTTGCACTGAGTAGATGAAGTAGTCAATGGAGTTAGGAGTATGGGTGAAGATATAGCTAACTCATTAGTTGTGAAGAAATCCTTAAGAACTCTCCCTCACAGATTTTATTCAAAAGTATCTGCAATTGAAGAAGCCAAAGATCTGAAGAAACTTACAATGGAAGAGTTGTTTGGGTCCCTCACTTCCTATGAGATGAGAAATGAAGTCATAGGACCATTACAAAAGAGAAGGTACTTTCAATACTATGAAGAATGATGAAACATGTGATGTATGCAATGAAGCTAAGGAAGAAGAAGACAAATTTGTGAGGAAACTGAAAAGGGGATCAAGAAAGTATAAAGGTAAGCTACCTTTCAAATGTTTTAAATGTGGAAGAATTGGTCATTATATCTCTAAATGTCCTTTTAGAGAAAGTGAAGATAGCAACAAGGGTTTCAAGAGAAACAATTTCAAGAGGATTCTTCTTTCAAAAGAAGACTACAATTCCAAAGAAGAAGTAGATCACTACTCATTAGAAGAGGAAAGAGGAGAATCTCTATTCATGGCCAGGGTGATCTCAGTTGGTTCAGATAAGACTGTAGATGAAGAAGATTATGAAGTTGATTTTGAAGGTGAACTTGTTTCTACTCTTGAAGACTTAGATTGTGCAAGGAAAGAAAATCAAGAACAAAGTGCTTTGATTTAAGTTAAGACAAAAGAATATAGAAGACTTGAGAAATAAATTTAGTCACTCAAAAGGGAGTTGGAGAAAGAAAAACTTGGAAGATCAGATGATACTGAATGTGCTAATATCATCTTGCCTCAAGAAATATCTCTTCATGCAAGGAAATTCTCCATGAACAACTTCAATAATGTTTTCTTTGGTTATTATTTTATTTGCAACAAATTCGGTCATAAGTCTATAGATTGTAAGTTTGAAATGAATAGAAGAAATCTTGTAAGTAGGAATACTCTTGCTTCACTAGTGGATGTCAATGTGGTATGTCAAATTTGCAAGAAGTTTAGACATATAACAAGATATTGCAAGAGTGGTTTGGAAAATAGAATCTCAATTGATAGAAGTTACTAAGAAAGCAGAGGAAAGTGACTCTTCCAAAAGACACGAGACAAATAATGGAGTTGAAGATTCAATGATGCTCCAAACAACATTTCATTCTCAAGGGAAAACAAATATTTGGGTGATAGATAGTGGATGCACAAATCATATGACAGGTGACAAGAGCAAATTTATCAATCTTGGTAAGAGGAATGGTAGACTAGTCAAGTTTGGAGATAACTCATCTGCAAAAATCACTGGAAAAGGAACCATAAGTATTGATGGAAAGTCTCAAATGCATGATGCTCTTTATGTAGAAGGTCTCAAGCATAATCTTCTCAGTGTAAGTCAAATGTGTAGAAAAGGATATAGTCTCACATTTCATGATCAAGGGTGTGAAATTAGAAGAGCAAAGTCTAGAAAATTGGTGGCAGAAGGATCTAAGACAGAAGGTAACTTGTATAATCTAAAGGTAATTAATGAAAGGACTTGTCTTGTAGGACAAACAAATGAATGTTGGATGTGGCACAAAAGGATGGGGCACATAAACTTTGAAAATATTGTGAAGATCAACTCCATGCAAGCAATAAGAGACATGCCAAAGATAACCAAGCTTGCAAGCACCATATGCAAGGAATGTCAAATTGGGAAGCAGAAAAGGACAACTTTCAAGTCCAAGGATCATTCTACTACAAGGCCATTAGAACTGGTTCATATTGACTTGTACATACCTACTAGGACAAAGAGTCTACAAGGTGAGAGGTATTTCATGTTGCTTATTGATTATTTCATTAGAATGACATGGGTTACATTTTTGAAAGAAAAATCATAAGCCTTCAGTAGGTTTAAGATATTCAAGTCCATGGTGAAAATGAAATTAATGCTAGAATCAAGTGTTTAAGGTTTGATAGGGGTGGTGAGTTCACATCAAATGAGTTTGAAGAGTTTTATTAAGAACATGGAATCAAAAGACACTATGCAACTGCCAAAACCCCTCAGCAAAATAGTGTTGCTGAGAGAAAGAATAGAACTATTCAAGAAATGGCCAGAACTATGCTGAGTGAAGCTAATTTGCCTAATATATATTGGAAATAAGCAATTCAAACCGTAGTCTATATTCTTAATAGAGGACAACTAAGAAGACACAACACTAATGAGCTTTAGAATGGAAGACCAACATCAGTCAAATATTTCAGAGTGTTTGGAAGCAAATTCTACATCAGGAGAGATGAAGAAGGTCTAGGAAGGTTTGACTCAAGAGAAGATGAAGGTATTTTTCTTGGATACTCAACTACAAGCAAAGCCTACGAGTGCTACAACAAAAGGCTGAGGAAGATAGTTGAGAGTAAAAATGTAAGAGTAGATGAAGAGTCACATAAAATCATAGATGAGCAAGATGATTGTTGGTTAGATGAACTTGCCTACATAGAAGAAGAAGTTGAAGAGAAGAAAGAAACTCAAGAGAAGAATGTTGATGCAGGGACTTTCGGAGGTCATAACTTTTGACTCGAATGTGGGTTTTCTATGAAAGTTTATAGGTGGATGCATTATGAGGTGGCCAGTGGTTTCCCAACCCACCCTAGTCAGTTGGACCTCATCTTGGCACTTTTCAGGGCTTGGAACTTTCATCTTGGCCCTCAAAATGGCAATTTAGTGTTTTTTTCTAGTTTTTTAAAAGTTGCTTTTTTTAATAACTCGAAACTCATGTTTCGAATTTAGGATGTTAGTTGGCTTTTCATCCTACCTTAACTTTAGGAAGTTTTTGCGAAAAAATTGGATTCTCAAGATATTATTGTAAAATTACCTAAAATGGCAAAATTTGACAATTGTTGAAATCTGCCAAAAAAGGTATTTTTTTAATTTTCTTATTTTCTTGGATATAAGAGAGTTTTCTCTCATTGTAGCAGTAGAATTGATGAATAGAAGTTTTTTTATGTTCCAGTCTTCAAATCTTTGGCTCTCACATGATTAATGACAAAATTGTATTGAGTGTATGTTGTGTGCTACATCATCTGGGATTAGAGCAGGAAGATGGCTGGGAGAGGAAAAGGAAGAGGCAGTCTTGCCTAGATGCATAGAGAAATGCAAAAGTTGCAAAGGCAAATAGCAGAACTTACAACACGGATGGAAAACCAAAGACTGGGTAGAGGAGGAGATGAATCTGATGAAGAGATAGGTTGAGGAGGTGCAAATCAAGATACAGAACATGAAGAAGAAGAATTAGAAGGCATGAGTTTTGAAGAGAGGATGCTCAGGGCCTTAGAAGGGAAAAATGAAGGGATCAAGGTAGATGTTTCAGATTATGCAGGTAGTCTTAAACCAGAGGAGTTGATACACTGGTTGAATGACATGAGAAATTTTTTTGAATAAAAATCTATGACAGAGGAAAAGAAGGTGAAATTCGCATGCACCAAATTAAAGGGTCATGCAATGATTTGGTGGGATCATCTTCAAAAGGCATGAACAAGGAAAGGTAAGGATAAGATCAGGACATGGAATAAAATGGAGAAGAAGTTGAGAAAAATTTGTTTTCCCATAGATTATGCGCAAACCCTTTTTCGTAGGCTTCAAAATTTAAAGTAGAACCTCTCTTCTGTGTAAGATTATACAAATGAGTTTTATACGTTGTCTATACATATAGAGCATCAAGAAACTGATGAATAGATGGCCTAAAATTCTCTATTCAAGATGAATTGAGCATGCATTGACTCAATAGTATGGAAAAAGCTTACCAATTGGCTCTAAAGGCTAAAGAAAAACAAAATAGATAGTACCATCAGAGGAATAGAGGAGAAAGAAGGGGTACATCAACCCCATTTTGAGGAGGTTAAAATTATGGCAGGGGAGAGTCATCCCATGGATTGGAAAAACAAGTAGACACTTGACAAGATCCTCTGAATCAAGAATGAGGAAGGGGATTTCAAAGAGGTAGAGGTTATGGTAGTGGTAGAGGATGGGAAAACCAGAGAAGGCCTTTCACTTGTTTTAGATGTGGAGAAGAAGGTCATAGGGCATTTGAATGCTCAAATTATAACATGCAAGAAAGAAATCAAGGAGGACAACCTAGGGTGAACCTGATTCAAATGCAGCATGACGTGGAAGGGACAGAACTAGAGGTTCCACCAGATGTGGGAGAAAGTCTCATGATGAGAAGAGCAATGGTGATTTCAGAGAAGGAGAAAACATAAGCCAAAAGCTCTGATGGTTCATGGCTTCAAACTAATATCTTCAGAACCAGATGCACTTTAGGTGGCAAGGTATGTCAATTTATTGTGGATGGAGGTAGTTGTGAAAATATGGTTTCTAAAGAAATGGTAGAAAAATTGAATTTACATCGTGAAAAACATCCTCATTTGTACCGCATTGCATGGTTTAAAAAGGGAAATGAAGTCATTGTTGATAAAAGATGCCTAATTAAGTTTAGCATAGGGAAGATCTATCAGGATGAGATATGGTGTGATGTTGTCCCAATGGATGCCTATCATGTGTTATTGGAAAGGCGATGGTAGTATGATAGAAAAGTTATGCATGATGGAGAGAAAAACACATACACCTTTCAGAAAGATGGCTCTAGGGTGATTGTATTGCCTCGCAAGGATGAAGGAAAAGGTGAGACCATTTTGTCTAAAAGAAATCTTGTTAAAGAAATGAAGGTGATAGGGTGTTGCTATGCATTAGTAGTGAAAAAAGGTGAAGAGGAAGACATTTCAGCTCCCCCAGAAGTAGCAGAGCTATTGGAAGAATTTGTTGATGTTTTGCCTGATGCTCTACCGCCAAAGAGAGATATTTAGCATCATATTGATTTGATTCCAAGAGCAACTCTACCCAACCAAGCAGCTTATAGGATGAATCCAACACAACATGCAGAGATTAATAAGCAAGTAACAAAACTCATAAGTAAAGGTGTGGTGAGAGAGAGCATGAGTCCATGTAATGTACCTACATTGTTGACCCCAAAAAATGATGGAACATGGAGGATGTGCACTGATAGTAGAGCAATTAATAAGATTATCATCAAGTATTGGTTTCCTATACCTCGTATGGAGGACATGATGGATGTCCTTGCAGGGGCTAAATATTTCAGCAAGATAGACCTACGAAGTGGCTACCACCAAATCTGGATCTGAGAAGGGGATGAGTGGAAGACAACCTTTAATACTAGAGACGGATTATATGAGTGGATGGTTATGCCATTCAGGTTATCAAATGCACCTAGCACATTTATGAGATTGATGAGCACTATACTATGACCTTACATTGGTAAGTTTGTGGTAGTTTATTTTGATGATATTTTGGTATTTAGTAACAGCAAAGAAGAGCACCTACAACACTTGAGAATCATCTTTGGTGTGTTAAGGAAGGAGAAGCTCTATGCCAATTTGAAGAAGTATAGGTTCATGTAGGACAGTTTGGTTTTTTTAGGCTTTGTCATTTCTAAAGATGGTGTCAGAATGGATCTAGAAAAGGTCAACACAATTCTAGAATGGCCTAGTCCAAGCAGCATCACAGAGGTAAAATTTTTTCATGGCTTGGCCACTTTCTATCGAAATTTCATTCGAAATTGTAGTAGTATTGTAGATCCTATAATAGATTGCACCAGAGGAAAGGAGTTTGTATGGACCAAGGATGCTGAGGAGAGCTTTAAGTACTTGAAGCAAAAGGTAACAGAAGCACCTATACTTGCATTTCCAAATTTTGATAAAGTATTTGAAGTAGAATGTGATGCCTCCCATGTGGGAATAGGTGTTGCGCTTAGCCAAGCTAGAAAACCTATAGCTTTCTTTAGTGAAAAGATGAATGATGTGAGAAAGAATTATTCTACTTATGATTTGGAATTTTATGCAATTGTTCAAGCATTGAGGCATTGGAGACATTATCTAGTTCCCCAAGAGTTTGTATTGTTTACAGATCATATTGTACTGAGATACTTGAACACACAAAAAAAAGTTGAATAGTAGGCATGCCAAGTGGGTCTCTGTTGTGTGGTTACACAACACGCCCCATTTTGACTTGGCAAAACAGGGACCCATCTTTTTGGCTTGGCTTGTTTGCTCTCTGGCGGTTTGGTAAAAGTAAGTCAGGTGCATCGTCATGTGAAGTCAGGATGAGGTAAGTCACCATTATGAGGTCAGTTTGTCAAGATTCGTATTTCATTTCTGTGACCTCATAATTTGAAAGAGTATTAAAATTCATGCAGGTTTGCTTTTTACATCATCCTGATATTCCTCAGGATGTGAAAGTTATGAACAGTCAAAGTTTTGGTCTAACCTGATATTCGCAAGAGGAGGATCATATTTTATAACCTCAGTCATGTTGTCTCGTCATCATCATATTTGAAACATTCCCTGATAAGTCATGCAGCTAAAATATCCGGACGTCAATTTTAAGTGTTAGTAAATCTTTCGGTCAAGCGGTCTTTTGTATCGCGAGCGTCATGTTTTCGAATGTAACCTGATATTTTTTAATATCCTCCTGACCTGAAATATCACCCTTAGCAAATATCCTGATGACGTCATCCAAACCGGATAAACGAAGAAACAAACATGACGATGACATCATCATCACATTTACATTTCGACAGGATATTTTCTAAAACATGATCATGTTCGCATAATATGATGATGATGTCATGATACATTTCTGATACAAAGAACGAATATCACGATGACATCATCCTGATATTCCAAAGGAGAGTAATGTAAGTTTGTCTCGTCATCATCATATTTGAAACATCACCTGATACACCGAAATATCCTCCTGATGTACTAAACGTAACTAAAAGGTGCTTTTGTCACCCGATTCTTGTCGCAATAGCAATTCCAATATAAGGGAGGAGGATGATATTGAAACTCGACCCGATATTTGTGAATATCATCCCACTCTCATGATATCCTGTCATATGGATATCCCCCCGCTCCCGTGCCGCCATTATCATTTAATGCGCGCAGACATGGTAGGTGGTTCCCGCCGACCCCGGAACCCAATGAAACACCTGGCGAGATCCTGCGTTTTCGCACGAATAATCAAGGAATATGATCTAACTTGTCAGAGTTGCCCTAAATGTACCCTTACTGATGCAGAGGCATCCACACTATAACCTTCGCATATAGCATGGATGTCTGCAGACCAACCTCATCATCATCATCTTCGCCATCATCATCATATTCCCTAAAACTACCAACTGCATCATCATATTTCGGACACTCGCAATTGTCCTCCTGCCGACTACTATTCACCTTCTCCGCTTTCCTCCTAACATCATCATCATGATGTTCAGCGGGCGCGAACATCCTCCGGTTGCACTGTTCATCGGGCACCGAACTCCATCGTCATCATCATGATCTCTGACACTACCTTCGTCAGCAGGATATCCAAATATCCGGTTGCTCAAATATCCTGATGACGATCGCCTTCAACACCTTCCCTTCGATGCTCCGCTAGCCGACGATACAAGCAACAGCATCATGATATTATTCATCCGGTCCTCTTCGAAACCTCCTGATGATGCTTCACACTTTCTGCTGATGCCGATACTTAACCGCTTAACAACGGCAGGATAAACTCGCACAGGGGGATATCTCAATATCCTGATGACGATGACGTCATATCCTGATGACGATGACGTCACCCAATATCCTGATGACCTCTTCAACACTTAGTCGAAAAAACAAACTTTCCCTTCCGCATCTACTCGCGATACGCGGATGTTTGGCACTCCCGATATGATGATCCTGATGCCGATACATGCACTTAGTCTATGTCCGACTCAAAACATCCTGATGCACTCGCAACATGAAAACTCCAACAGTTTCATGACCCGATCTTCTACCTGATGCCGATGCACTCCTCCTCGGCTCCTCCAGATGATGATGATCACCCCGACGCACTTGCACCTCATGCAATCGAAAGTATCATGCTCTCCTTCACTTATCCGGATGACGATATCTGAACTGTCTGCAGGATATTTGCAGAAATATCCTGATGATGCCGTCTTGACCAGTTTCTTCACTTAGCGAAATCTCACTTCGCCGATCCTCCAGGGATGACCTGATCCAGTCTTAGGGTGATCTTCGACACTCAATCAGCTCGACCTAGCACATGAGGATGCTAGGTTTTTCAACATCTCTTGACCGCGATCCTGCACACCTGCATGCAAACAAACAAACTACCTACTAACCTTCTGTACATTACCATTCCACCGATCAGTTGAGTCAACCGGTGGAATGGATCAGGAAATCCATGAAACCCTCTCAAACCAGCAAATCGATTACACAAAGGAATCCAACCAGAGCAAGAACACAAACAGGATCTTTATTGATTCAAAGATGCAATACAATATGATGTTTCTCACACAGAACACTCAACTTCCTCTGCTTGATGCAACACTACACTGCCGATCGATGATATCTGTCTGTATATGCAATATCAACCGATCTCATGCTTATAAAGACTTTCCTACGAGTACTACTGACCCGACTCCAAGCGGCTGGGAACTCTCCAAGCGGCTGGGAGATCCCACCGAACATACATCATGACAGCTGTTATAACTAACTAGCTAAAAATAGCAAAAGCCTGGTCAGCATGATCTTATCATGATCAGCGTGACATTATTACATGCAATTGGTCTTAACAGACCTTCTTGGAAACACAAACAAGACCTAAACTACTAACTGCCTTATCCAGACCAGCTGTCAGGTAGGTGCTCCTGCACCACTTACCGCAAGGTTAAAAGGTAATTCAACCGCCATTTTCACATTTACCCTGCGATAAAATTGTTTTACAGAGCACCAGCTTCCGCATCCTCATACAGGCGATTGTTGCACGATTTGAGCTTACAGACAGAAGGAAGGAAGTGATAATCAGCTGAATTAAGAATGTCTCTAGCAATCTACTGGTATAAAAGAGAAATCTACATAATCAGGTAAGTAAATGAAACCCTCATCATGTTGTTCTATTCTGGTATGATGATGTAGGTTCTGGTTTATGCACCCATATGATTAAGTAATGTTGAAATGATATAGTAGACATAGTGATTTATGAAGTCAATGGCAATACGCATACATGGATATACCTGTTGTGAGATGGAATTTTTTTAATTGCAGGTATCCATGGCTGACCAACGGTTTGTTAAGTGTCAAGAGGAATTCAGTAGGCCTATGTTCTCTTCTCAGAGGGGGGTCCTATTTAAATATGGAGCAATTACAGATACCCATCAAAGAAGCACCAATTTGGAGGCCTGGTCAGCTAAGCTGAATGATGGAAATGATAAGAGTCTTGTGCTGGACGCAGTGTTCGTATCAGGGATGTGGAATGCTGCTGGTTTCCCCTACTCTATGGAATCTCCGGAGCTGGTTATAGAATGTGCCCAGAATTATAATCCTCAGACAAGGCAAGTGGTGAAGCATGGGAGGATATATGCAGACCTCTCTATCAAGGGTTTCTCTCAAACATTTGGATTGCCACTGGGCAGTAAAGTTAAGAGTGTGGACCTGAAGAAGGCAGAAAAGGAGTATGAGGCCAACAAGAAATCGGCCAGAAAGAACATGTATCAATGGCGAGCCAAGAATAGTACATATCCTGTGACTGCCAAACTCCCTATGCACATGTTCAAGTATGATTTCAGTGAGGAGTACCAATACATGATTGCACTCCTGAACAGGGTAATAGGCCAGCCTGATGCTGGTAGTTTCAGGGATTGGATGTACGGAATAATAATGATGTGTCTGTATTCAGACATCAAGCCACTGTGGGGCCAGATAATAAGTGATGCTCTGCATGAGCAGCTGATGAACCTGGGAGGTTCAAATTGTGCATTTTATATGTCGTCATATATTGTCTATTCTTGTGCTTATAAGGGCACTTTTGATGCCTTAGTTACAGATGGAAAGCTCACAGGCACGAATGCGGTGTATATCTAGGATCATCATCCCCAGTTGCAGAGAACCAACTACCTCAAAGATTACAAACTGGTCAATGATGCATTCTCTATGCATCTGGTAAGGACCATGGAAGAAGACAAAACAAAAAGATTGAGCATGGAGGCTCAAGAAGTAGTCTACAGGCATGGGGCCTGGTACATACAGTTTGCAACCTTTTCTTACATAAGGGTTGAAGGTTTTGAGGAACACCCCTTCATGCTGCCAAGATATCCTACTGATGCAGTAGTACTAATGGAGTTTATCAGGCAGGGCTCCGTAATGATAAAAATGTACAAGGATGCCAAGAAGCTGCCACCAATTTTGTTCCCAGTCAGCATTGGTAACTATATGTGCCCTGATTCTAACAATATAAAGAAGGTAATGGTCACCCTGAATAAAATGAATCTGCAACCTTTCCCACTAACAAGACCATATGATCCTTACGGCAGGATACAGAAGATACTAGGAAAGCCTATTCATCAGAGGCACCTAGAAGATTTTTGGGCTGACTGTGAAGATGAGGCAAAAGCCAGGAGAAGAAGATATCAGAGGTTAACTCTGAACCAAATTAGAACTTTTGATTGTATCTCCCTTCCCCAACAATTGAAGAAGGATGATGGCAGATGAATATGAACAAAAGAAGATATACAATGAAACTATCTCTGCACCTGACCTCACCATGCATGAAGACATATCCTTGGACCCATTCATTGCCAGGACCATACAACTAACTCAAGCTTGGGTTGATGAGCAGGTGGAGTCACTGAAAAAGAAAGGTGTTGCCATTACGGTGGACAACAAAAAGAAGGGACAGGATGTTCCTGGGGATGAATATGATGACTTCCTGATTGAGAAGAGGAAGACTAAGGGAGATAAGCTACCTCCACCACAACAACAGAGCAAAAGACCCCCAAGGGGCAAGAAGGTGGATAAACAGCCCAAAGGGATTATAATTGATAGGGCAGTATTTGTAGCTGAGGAGGCAGCCGGATCAGGATCAGAGTCAGAATCCCCTCCAAAGAAAGAAAAGCCCAAAAAGAGTAAGATAGCAGAGGCTGGAATCACTGAGACCCTGGAAGTGGGTCAATCCTCAAAGAAACCTAGAGAAGAGGATATCCTCATGGAGGAAGAGCCTGAAGAAGAAGAGGCTCCATTGATAATAAAAAGAAAGAGGAGAGCTCCACAGGTGCTGGTGTCCACCACACCTAAGAAACAAAGAACCTCCATGAGAGGTGGAATAACCCAACCCCCTACACTAGTACAAGGGGCAGGTAGTGAAGTACCAAAGGAACTTCAGCATAATGTTCCACTTCCTACCATCGTCAAGTTCAAAACTGAACTTGTAGAAGAACAAATGAAAGAAGCCTCCCAGACACAAGCAGAAGGACATGTCTCACTTGATAAGACAATAAATTTGTCTGATGATGAGGTGGTGCAGGATGTGGCTGCATAGAAGATGGAGACACTTGTTGCTGATATAAGTATGACTCCTCACAAGCCTCCACCAGTTCAAACTGTGCTTGAGGAGATGAAACAAGCAGAAGAAGAGCAAGAAAAGAGCCCAGAGCAGGTAGCTCAAGAAATAGGGCTGGAAGCATTAATCACAGAGGTGACAAGTCCTGTAGTGGTAGACCTGACAGAGAAACAGGATGCAAGTCCTAAACAGCTAGCAGGATCACCTGACAAAGGGCACCCGGCAGAGGAGATAGAGATGGCAGAGTCAGACAGCCATGCTCTTGAATTAGGCCAACAAAGCCCACAAGATACATCAGCGAAACCTGCTATAGTAGAGGTTCAAGAAATAAAGGTTGATGAAAAGAAGGAAGCACTAGGGGATCCAGCTGCTAAGACACAGGAGGTTGACAGTGCAGGCCAGGAACAAATAATGGCCGCAGAACAAATGCCAGCACCTCAGGCAGAATCCCCAGTATCTAGTGCATTAGATGAACAACAAGGGGAAGAAATAAAAATAGATGAAGTAATGATGGAGAAAGATCATGATCAGCATGATCTACATACAGATACACCACCAGGTTCCTCGCACCAAGAGGATGCTCCTCTGGAGAAAGAGATTCCTCAACAGGAGGATGTACCGCAAGATCAACAACAAAGCGAGCATCAGGAGGAAGAAATGAGAAAATCACCATCTCCACCACATCTGTTGATAGAAAAGGGAGATACGGGTGAACATCATCATGATGCTGAAAAACATGATCAAGTGCCTCCATGGTTAGCAAAAGAAGTAAATATTGAGGAAGAGCTTGAAATTCAGGAATTCGATGTCTCCACCTTTTTCTCCGCGGATATAATGAAACCCAAGAGGAAGGCTAGAATGACATCGGCCATCAAGAGAGATCCGGCAACTGAGAGAAGGACCGCACAAATTGCCATACCTGTGGTGGAGAAAGAAAAAGGTAAAATCACTGTAGATGAATTTCAAATTAGCACAGTAGATTTGGGCTTTGCCAATGAGGACCAAGAAGGTTAGGAGGGCAAAGATATTATTGACTCTCTAATTCAAAAGGTGAAAAGAGAGAAGGAGAAGAATAAGCAACACAAAGAGCACATTGCTCAGTTGCATGCCTACATCAAAGGGCTGACTAATCCTGATGATACCACAACTGAACATGCAGTCCCATTGACTACCATTTCTCAGGAGGAAGTAAATAAATTGGACCTCATGAAGCATGAGGTGTCAATAATAAGAAAATGGATGTCATCCGCATTGGATGATGCTGTAGAAATAATGAAGGCCTCTTTGAAGAGGTGGAGCATATTAAGTGACTCCAAGACCAAGGTAGATAAATTGCAAATGCAGACTGGGAAAAGGTCTTATAAATTGGAAAGGGTCTTGAGCCTTTTGAGAGAAATAAAGGGGATAAATCCTCAACTGCTTATCAGTAAGCAGGTGCTGAACAGTAATACCACATTGTTGGTAGATATCTGGTACAAGGACACTCAGTTTGAGTGCGGAGTCCTCAAAAGATGCAATAATAAGCTGAGAGATATCAGCATGAGGCTACGTGATTTAATGGCTGAAGAGGCAGTGATATTAAAAACATTGGAAGGCAAGGTGGAAGGTAAAATAGAAAATCAAGATGAAGAGTCTGCCATCAAAGCTATACACAGTAATTTCCAATTAGAAACAGATGGTCCACCTGTCCACTTGACAGAAGAACTGATAGATAAAATAATGAGGATCAAGGTCCAGATGGAGAAATATAATGAAACACTATAGGATAGGAAAAATAAGTTGGATAACAGTAGAGACAAATATGAAGCACATAAGCACGCCATCATCAAAGCAAAAACTCAAGATGGCGGAGGAATAGATCAGGTTGTGCATTCATATGAACAGATCCGGAGCAGCATGCAGCCCCATATGCAGCATCATCATCATGAGGATAGCGAAAGTTCAGGAAGTGAAGCGCATGATGATAAACCGCATGAATCAGCTGAGGAGCATGATGAAGATACATCATGAAGGGGATATAGGCATAAGTAATGTAGATAGTTGCCAGCTGGCAACTTGTGCCATTTTGTAAAGGTTGACAAGGTCAAGTGAATCATGACCGTGGATTTGTATTGATAAATCAAGATTGTAGATCTTTTTGTAGCAGATTCCTCACCTTATTCTATAAAAGGTGGTGGAATGCCTTGTTGTAGACATTCGAGACTTAATTGAAATCTGTTTGCTGAAGTATTCAGGGCTCATTTCAAAGCTATTGTATATGTACATGTCTTTTGCATACTTAATAAAAGAGAAGAGTATTTCGATTACAAATCTTAGTAAATCTTGAGTAATCTGTGTCTGAATTCTGGATATGTGCTTTGATTTGCTGCGTCCCTCGGAGTGCTCATCCTGTTGCATGTATTGTTTTCATTCATCATCCTCTGAAGTTTGCATCAACTGTATCTAGCTGTGGAATATCCTGGGGAACATATGGTTTGATTTCTTCTCCTCATGACAGTATCGAGTATGTATGTGGATCAATAGCTAAAGGTTCAACTTTAAATTGTAGCTGTCCTTTTAGTTTCTTTCAATTTTAGAGCATTTCACTATCACAATTGCAAATAACTGATAATCCTAAGCAAATAACACAAAATATGCAGACATCTCATAGGTAATCGCAAATATTTAGCATATTTGAACCCAAAGCATGCACAATTGAAAATATCATGCAAAGTTTGAAGTATTACTACATCATTCCATCAAATAGCTGTATAATATGACTCCTCTGTAAGAATCTTTGCAGAAGTGGTGTCATGATGATGAACTTCCACGTAAGGCCCCAAAATGGAAACAGCAACTCACATTGACCTCTGAGTAACTTCAGACGATTAAGACCTAATCACCGGAGACTTGGGATCATGAATTCTTTGAATTCATAGTATCTTTCAAGATGAATAAAGGTTAATGTGTACTTTTATTCTATGTTTGTTTGTGACTAACATCATGAGCAACAGTCTAATTCTTACAGGGTTACAATTTTGTGTTGAAGCATAAGTCGAGAAAACAAAATTAGGTTGCAGATGCATTAAGTAGGTGTGTTGCACTTTTGACCACAATGGAAATTGAGGTGACTGGTTTTGATGCCATAAAAAATTTGTATGAGTCTGATGATGATTTTTGGGAGATTGTGGAACAATTGAAGGCACCAATATCTGGTAACTTGGATCACTTTAGGGGTGAATATTTTATGCAAGATGGGTATCTATTTAAAGGAAAACAACTATGCATACCAGCTAGCTCTATGAGGGAAAACATTATTAGAGAATTTCATAATAGTGGGTTAGCTAGACATTTTGGTAAGGACAAGACAATAGCCTTGATAGAAGATAAATATTACTAGCCAAAGATGAAAAGGGATATAACTAAGTATGTAACAAGGTGTAGAATCTTCCAAGTGGCTAAAGGACATTCACATAATATAGGGTTGTATATGCCATTACCAGTACCAACTACACCATAGACAGATTTGAGCATGGACTTTGTGTTGGGACTTCCACATACTCAACGAGGTAATGACTCCATTTTTGTAGTTGTTGATAGGTCCAAGATGGTTCATTTTATTACCTGTAAGAAAACTAATGATGCAACGAGGGTAGTAGAGTTTTTTTTTTCAGAAGTTGTTCGACTACATGGTGTTCCAAAGACTATTACCTCTGATAGGGATACCAAATTCCTCAGTCATTTATGGAGGACTTTATGGAAGAAGATGGGGACTAATTTATAGTTTAGTAGTTCTTATCATCCTCAAATGGATGGGCAAATAGAGGTAGTCAATCAGAGTCTGGGAAATTGGTTGAGGTGTATTGTTGGAGAAAAGCCAAAACAATGGGTGTGGCATTACCCCAGGCTGAATTTGCTTATAATAGTTCTATTAACAGATCAATGGGAAAGTCCCCCTTTCTAAATTGTGTATGGCAAGAATCCTTTAGGTGTTCTAGATTCGGTACAGCTACCAATGAAAGATAGGGTCTGTGATGATGGGGAAGCATTTGCAAAACACCTTCAACAGTTGCAGAAAGAAGTGAGACAGAAGTTGTAGGATAGTAATGAGAGGTACAAGAATACAGTGGCTACTAGTAGGCGACATCAGACATTCAGTGAAGGTGACTTAGTGATGGTATATTTGAGAAAAGAGCAGTTTCCTACTGGAACATACCACAAGTTGAAGTACAGGAAAATTGGTCCTTGTAGAATTACAAAGAAGATCAATGATAATGCATATGAGGTCAGTTTACTAGATAATCTTGATATTTCTCCTGTGTTTAATATTTCTAATTTATATGTATTCCATGGTGAGGATGATGCAAAGATAGTCAACCAAAAGTGGCATGGCACCACCACATTCCCCATAAGAAGAAGGAAAAGATTGCATAGGTTCTTGATAAGAAAACTATCTACACTTGGCAAGGGCATTACAACAAGTATTTAGTACAGTGGGAAGGATTGCCACCAATAGATAACACATGGATTATAGAGTGGGAAGTACAGAGGTTAGATCCAATCAGATGGAAATAGTTTGAAGACACTCACTTGCAGGAGTTGCATTCTTTTCAACTAGAGGAGAATGATGCAGGGACTTCCGAAGGTCATAACTTTTGACTCGGATGTGGGTTTTCTATGAAATTTCATAGGTGGATGCGTTATGAGGTAGCCAGTGGTTTCCCAAGCCATCCTAGTTGGTTGGACCTCATCTTGGCACTTTTTTGGGGCTTGAAACTTTCATCTATGCCCTCAAAATGACAATTTAGTGTTTTTTTCTAGTTTTTTAAAAGTTGCTTTTTTTAATAACTCAAAACTCATGTTTCAAATTTAGGATGTTAGTTGGCTTTTCGTCCTACCTTATCTTTAGGAAGTTTTTGCAAAAAAATTGGATTCTCAAGATATGATTGTAAAATTACTTAAAATGGCAAAATCTGACAATTGTCGAAATCTACCAAAAAAGGTAATTTTTTGATATTTTTGTTTTCTTGGATATAAGAGAGTTTTCTCTCATTGTAGTAGTAGAGTTGATGAATAGAAGTTTTTTTATGTTCTAGTCTTCAAATCTTTGGCTCTCACATGATTAATGTCAAAATTGTATTGATTGTATGTTGTGTGCTGCATCAACTGTCAAGACTCCAGCCAAGTATGTTCAGAAGAATCATTCAGAAGATCGGACCATTAGAGACAAGAATGAAGGAGTACAGACAAGAAGAAGATTTGCAAGAGAAAATGAAAAAGTAAGTTTTTCTTTACTATCCAGAGTAGAACCCAAGAATTTTGATGAAGCTAGCAAGGATGAAGGATGGATACAAGCTATGGAAGAACTAAATGAAATAGAAAAGAATCAGACTTGGGAGTTGGTGCCAAGGCCTACAAACAAGAATATGATAGGTACAAAATGGGTATTCAGGAACAAACTGAATGAAGATGGAGAAGTGGTTAGGAACAAAGAAAAACTGGTCTACAAAGGTTATTCACAAGTCGAAGGTGTTGAATATGAGGAGACATTTTCTCTGGTGGCAAGAATGGAAGCAATCAGAATGGTTCTTGCATTTGTAGTGCATAAGGGATTCAAGGTATATCAAATGGATGTCAAGTTTGAAAGGAAGCAAGGTATGCAGAAATGCTTCCTACACTAATCTACTAAGGAAAGATTTATGCAAATTTTGACTTTTACAGTTACAATTTATGAGATGCACATTAACAAAAAGGTAATAACAACATCAAAATGTAAAAATCACAACACAAGATATATGTGGGGAAACCCCTTTCAGGTAAAATACCCCACACTCTAAAGCTACCCAATATATTATTCAAGAATCAAGAAGATTACAATATACTTGCAGAGCAAGCTTTCATAGGAGTATTAATCAACTAGCGATCTAGGAGGTAATACAATATCTATAAGAGTCTTACACACAACCTCCGTCTCAAGCTCCTAATATATAGGAGATATAATACAGTAAACCATCAACAATAATTACAAAACCATGAGCCAAAACCACCCATAACTGGTGCCCAAATTATCTCCATTCAAAGATGCCTTATGATGTACCCAATAATACACCAACATGTGAAACTCTCCCCTTTACAACTCTTTTGAGTGTCCAACACATTTTCACATTTCCCAAAAATAAGAGGTCTAACTTTTCGAAGGCATAACTTTTGATTCAGGTGTCCAATTGATGAACCGTTTGATGCGTTAGAAAGATCGTGAAGAGATCTATCAAGATATAACCCACTTCATAATTTATGACAACTTTCAAGGTGTTTAGTGAACTTTAAGTGCCTCAAATTTTAGTTTGAAACATTTTTTAGCAGTTTCAAAAAAAGAAACTAAGAATTTCTTGCAATCCAGATATGATCTTGAGTCAAAACTCACCTAAGATGTTTACTTAGTCATTCCACACTTTTTAGGAAAATTTTATCTCAATCCAAGGTCAAATGTAGAATTCTCTCCATTTTTAGCCCTTTTGGAAACTTTGAAAGTTTTAGATCATTCTCCAAGATAAAGGGTATTCGAAAAGACCAAAATTATGAAGATTAGTAACTTTTCATAGTTGCAAGGTTGAGACACTTTTCTTAACATTCTCCCACTTGTTGAACACCTTGCAAGAGCAAAGGGAGTATCAACACCATTATTTAATTGCTAGGGGCTGAGAGGCCCATAGACTTTGGACTCCATCTGAACTTCTCTATGCTTACAGGTTTTGTCCAGGAATCTACAACATTCATCAAAGTGTCAACTTTCTCCAAGTTTACCTTCCCATCCTCTACCATGTCATGAACAAAATGGTACTAGACATCAATATTCTTAGTCCTCACCTAGAAAGTAGGATTCTTTTCCAAACATATGGCACTTTGACTGTCACAACAAATAGCAATCTTCCCTACATCAAACCCAAAATCAAAGCACAATCTCTTAAGCCAAATGGATTCTTTACAAGCATGAGTTGCTATCATGTACTCAGCTTCAGTAGTGGATAAAGTGACCACAGGTTGCCTCTTACTCATCCAACTAATAGCACCACCAAACATAGTGAACATATAAGCATTGGTGGATCTCCTACTATCAATGTCACCTGCCCAATCTGAATACACAAATCCATGAATACAAAGTGAATGCCAAGGTCATGTAGGATAACCATGATAACATAAAGAATACTCAAAAGTACCCCATAAATATTTGAACACTCTCTTCACTGCATCCCAATGTACCCATCTAGGATTAGCCATAAATCGACTAAGGACTCTTATTGCTTAGGAAATATCTAGTCTAATACAGACCATCACATACATCAAATTGCCAATCGCACTAGCATAAGGAACTTTGCTCATATCCTCTATCTTAGAAGAAGACTTTGGACAATCTACAATAGATAACTTTGTCCCCATCATAATAGGAACAATTAAAGGTCTACAATCTACCATGCTGAATCTCTCCAACACAGTGTTATGATACTAACTTTGGACTATCCAAAGTTTTCTGTTTGCTCTATCTCTTATGATCTCTGTCCCCAGAATGTACCGATCTACCCCTAAATTTTTCATCTCAAACTGTGCTAACAACTGAGACTTCAAATCATAAATCAAACTTTTACCATTCCCAATGAGTAACATATCATCAACATACAATTCAATAATGAGAATGTGATCATTGTCAAACTGGAAATAAACACAATAATATAATTTCAATCTTAGAAATCTAATACTCAACACAAAGGCATCAAACTTCTGGTACCACATCCTAGGAGACTATTTCAAACCATACAAAGACATTTTCAACTTCCAAACCATATTTTATTTACCTTTCACCACATAGTGCTCTAGCTATGACATATAGATTTCCTCCTCCAAGTCACCATGAAGAAATGTTGTCTTCACATCCATTTGTTCCACTTCTAGATCATACGTTGCTACAAGAGATAACAGGAAACAAATGGATGTCAGCTTTGCAATGGGAGAGAAAATCTCACCATAGTCAATTCTCTCCACCTGAGAATAGCCCTTTGCAACCAATCTAGCCTTATATTTCTCAACATTGCCATCTACACTAAATTTATTTTTGAACACCCATTTGCATCCAATAGGTTTTCATCCTTCAGGCCAAGGCACCAAGTCCGAAGTATTATTCTTTTCCAAAGAAGCCATCTGCTCTTCCATGGCCTTGTTGAACTACACTGGACAATTGAGAGGGGGGGTGAATTAGTTGTCCTAAAACTTTTAACCAATTATGAACATCAACTTATCAATTACTTATATTTAGAAATAACCATGAAAGCATGAAATGAGAAGTTCAACACAATAACATAATCAACATAGAAGACACCAAATTTTTAGGTTGAAAATCATAAAAGGGAAAAAGCACGGTGGGAGTTAACCCATAGAAATATATATGTTATATCAATACTGAAAAATAGAGGCTCACTGCGCAAATTGCTCACTACAAAGAATGACTCACTACCAAAGGGTGGCTTACTGCCAAGGATTGGCTCATTACCAAAATGGTGAATTGATTAATTAGCATCTACTCCATGCCTGGGTTCAGTTCCTTTGAAGCACAATAAAACTTCTCTACTCTTCTCTTTCACACCTTCACACTTATCTCCTCATATTCGCACATTCATAATTCTTTTCACAATTCATTACACATACAAGTCATCAACCTTGGAATGTACATCAAGGTCGGCAATACAAAAATACATAGAATAGGTCTGGACCTAATACAAAATTAACTAAGAAAAATATGTAAAGAACATTAGGTCTTCTAAGAGCATTCTTCAACTACGATCCAAATTTCTCTCCACAGACTAATCCAAAGGTAGGAACAGGATCAAGAGACATCCACAAGCACATTATAATAATCAGGAACACTCGCACAATCTCTAATCACTCTGTCAATAAGATTCTTCAAATCAGAGCATAGGAACAACACTGTTAGCCACTGTCATGAGTAAAAGATAGCTTGTAGACCAAAAATCATGAACCATTGCATTTAAACATACTTAACATCATCACAGACTTAATTCCAGAACCGTGGACCAAAATACTTCAATACGGAGGACTGTGGAGCAAAACACTTTCTCCCTATCACCATCAAACATATAGAAAAAGTAATTTTCACACTAGTGAACACAACTTACTCAAATCTTCATTATGTAGGCTCAACCTTGGAATATAACATCTTTAGATAAGCCTCTAAATAACTTCCAATTTGTAGGTAAAGATATTTATTCTACAAGAAATGTGGAGCATTCTTCTAGACTGTTCTTTTGCATGTAATGCACTGTTTCTACTACAATTCATTGTTTTTACCGGATGAGCTAATTTTCTTAATATCTTCAACATCTACAAGCAAGTAAAAAAATGAGGGCATAGTTGACACCAAACACAACACAGATATGTTGACATCAATGACAACACCAATTAGGCACATACTTGCAAAAATCTCCCCCTTTGTCATTGATGGCAACATATGATGTGAAAAACTGAAAAGACCATCAAGACAAGATTCTCCCCCTTTCTCTTTACACATCTGCATTCTTTCTCCCCTTGAATTTTTCACATGATTTCTCTCCCCCTTTGACATCAATGGCAAAGGGCACATACTTGCATGTTGCTACTCTGATCTTCTTACTTTATTAGAAACATCTAGCTACTCCCCTTGAGAGGTAGCCTTTAGAACATCAATCTAGATCAAATAATGACACTTTGAGCTCCACTGGGTTGATGCATTCCTATGCATCTTAGTTTGGGACAAGAGGGGTAATGAGCCCTAACTTTTCTCTGAGATACTTAAAGGTATCTTTAGGTAGAGGCTTAGTGAAGATATTTGCAATCTGATCCTTTGTGGACACATATTCCAAATTTACTTCATTCTCTTTCACCTTCTCTCTCAAAAAGTGATACCTTATTGATATGTGCTTTGTATTGAGTGTATCACTGGATTCTTTGAAATATTTATGGCACTTGTATTGTTACAAGAGATTGTAATTGGATCTTTACACACAACTCTTATGTCCTTCAAAGTTTGCTTCATCCATAACACTTGAGTGCAACAACATGCTGCTGCAATATACTATGCTTCTATAGTTGACAAAGAGATTGAATCTTGTTTCTTGCTCAGCCATGAGACCAATCTATTGCCCAAGAAGAAAGCATCTCAACTTGTACTCTTCCTATCATCAACATCTTCGTCCCAATTAACATCTGTATAAGCACTGAGAGTTAAATCATTATCCTTTGGATACCATAAGCCATGATTTAGAGTACCTTTTAAATATCTCAGTATTCTCTTAACTATCATCACATGTGATTCTCTAGGATCAGCTTGAAACCTTGCAACAAGACAAACTACATGCATAATATCAGGTCTGGTTTGAGTTAGATAAAGCAATCCTCCAATCATGGATCTATATTTTTTCTGATCAGCCTTAGGTGATTCATCAACTTTCCTCAACTTGCAGCCAGTCACCATGGTAGTACATACTAGTTTAGAGTCTTCCATCCCAAACTTCTTCAACAACTCCTTCACATACTTAGACTGAGATATGAAGATTCCTTTATATGATTGGTTTATTTGTAGCCCTAGAAAGAAATTCATCTCACCAAAGATGGACATCTCAAACACTTTTTGCATTTCACCAACAAATTTCATACACATACTTTCATTGCCTCCAAAGATGATATCATCAACAAAGACTTCAGCAATCAAAATTTGATCATCATTTATTTTGAAATCAAGATTACTGTCAGCAATACCTTTATTGAATCCTAACTAAAATAAGTACTTATCCAACCTTGCATACTGTTACCCCAAAATTTGAACTCAAAGATTTTTAAAATTTTTGTTCATTTTCCTATACACCTCGAAGCCTTCCAAGTCATATAAATGATTAAATTTGAAAATTTGTTATTTCTGATCCAAAATCCTTTTATGGCCTTGACCCTGACCCTATTTCACTCAATTTGGCCAACTCTCATGTCCAGATGCTTCACTATTTGCGAGATCTTTAGCCTCACATTATCCTACTCTTGGTTCGCAAACCAAGCAAAAATTTGACATCTGTGTTTTTGGAAGGTAAAATAATTCTGAATTTTTCTCTTCATCGTCTAATGATCCTACTGTCCAAATTTTGTGCAAATTAGAGCTATTTTGTGGAAGTTATGGAGGTTTTTGTCTTTCTAACCAAAGTGTGGTTTTAGGAGAAATAAATAAAAGCATTACTGGGATGTTGTTTCACATTATCCGATTAGTTTCAAGTGGCTTTTCAAGGTGAAGTAAATGTGAGGATGGCATGTTATAAGGTCCTATATTTTAAAAAGTAAATGACTTATATTAAAAGTCAAATACTTGCAGTGACCTCTAAGATTCTATATATCAAAAATAAATATTTTAGATTATGGACCTCATCAAATCGTTGGGCACTTCACCAAGTTTTGAACTTCAATCCCTTATCGTCAGACAATTATGAGATTCTTGTACTAAGGCAACACTTGACCTCTTCATGCTAAAGGTGATCTTTTACGGTCAAGTCAGAATGTCAGGAATTTTCACAACTCCTAAACTCCTAGCACAAGGTTCTGAAGTTTGTACAGGGCGCGACCTCCCAACTCCTTTCGCCCACATTCTCGCTTTGCAAGAAATCTTAAGGCTTTCGTTACTTGTATGAGATGGGGTAATACAAAGAATGCAATCAGCTTCCATAAAGTCTACCTGTTTCCTCCCAGCCACGGTCTGTTTTGAAGTAGGCTATATATATACTTTTCAAAGTGAATGGAATTGGCACCTTGCCAGTTATAATTCAAAATTGCCTAGGTAGACATGTATACACGGTGTGGTTGCATAGACAAATCACAAGAACTATCCATAGAATGACTCAAATGAAATGCCATCCCATGGAATGCAGAGATCACAGAGGATATTCACAATATGGATCTATTAAAGAGGCTTTAGAGACTTAAAAACAAATGCTACTGTTAACCTAGATTCTACTACATTCACCCGCATCCTCCAAGTTTGTTCGCAGGAGCACCATTGTCATATAATTTACACTATATGGATTGGTTGAAATGACTTTAAATCTTTCAATTAAATGAAACTGGCTCTGTAACGTTGAATTCTTAAAACTTTTTTGGTGTCTTTCCAATCCTCACAAATGAGAACTTTGGAACGAAATATTGACATCCATCAGAGCATTGAATATTATGTTTCGAAAAGCTCTAGCAGAAGCATATGCAAATGTGAGAATGCAAAATGACACCTTTTACTAAAAAAAAGATTAAAACAACTAAGTGGCACTGTTTGATAGAATGCTTTAAAAGAATGTAGCCCCTGGGAACACTATGATTGCAGGCTATGTATAAGGTGAGCTTGTTGAGGTAACCTAAGAACCTTTTCAAACTAAATGTGACTGGCTGGCGTACCTCAAGTAATATGATTTCATGGAGTCAAAGAGGTTGCCAATAATCTTGATAGTAGAATGAAGTTGCAAGTAGCTAAAGCAAGGATGCAATGGAGAGGATGAGGCACATGAATCGTTTGATGGAATGTCTCAAGGAGGGTGTGGTCTCATAAGATCATTTCACACCATAAAGAGATTGATTATTCTTAGCAACGTATTCCTTGAGCCTCCTATGGTCGCAACTTCCAGGATATACCAAAATGCTCTGACAGGCCTAGGTCTGGATCTCCTTCACATAGTGTGTGAACTATCTCATGGACTATAATGATAGCAAAAAATGTACAAAATGGACGTACTGGCAGTATAACGCCACACTCCACAACCTTTGTTCTCTGGCAGACATGTATATAGAATGTGAATGTGTGGACTAGGCTGTGACCTTTCAAATTATGGTTTGTAGAGATTTCTAGACGCATATGGATTCTTTGAAATGGTTGTTAAACTCCAAGTTAACACAATTGGCAGTATAACTCTAATAATGCCATATGCCATAAAAGGAGGTTTGCCAGATGATATAGTGAAGTGCTCGAGTAGATAGCGGTCTCAACTAAATTAAGGAGATTTTTGTCAGATATTGTAGCGAATATATCCGAGTTGATAGGATTGGCAATATTCCTTGCATTATTTATTCCTGTGTATTTTTAGGCAACAGTTTTCAAAGATAGACAATGCATTCCAAAAATGAAATACCACCTTATATGGTAAACTAATCACTGGTATAATACACATTGGCAGTTTATAGGAAGAGATCATGTAGTGCCTGGTTATATGCAAAATATGAAAGTCTCGGTAAATGAACTCTTTGGTAGTGTGTTTAAAAAAAAGGTGGCCTCAGTTGTAGATGCAGTCCATATGATGTAGGGTCACGAATGTAATATAGATCACGATGTTTTGGCCGAAATGAATGTCCTCTATGGGTTACTTATGAAAATGCATCTTTTAACCATTGAGTGATGTTAATGATTCATGTGTGATTTGATTTTGAATTTCTATTGGCTAAATGGAATGATTGCAAGAGAGCCCTAGAAATATCGACACTTCATAAGGACATTGGATTCATCCTTCTACTTGATTCTTAGTCAGTTGTTCTTGATGTTAGCTACTTTTCCTTTATTTGCAAAGAAATAGTGTTATGTGTTGTGAAGGTGTTTATACTTTTTTCATCAAGTTGTGAGTTTAATTTCGAGAGGCTCATTTTCATTTACCAAGGAATCTATTGCCTATTAAGCTCTATAGTTGTGCCGTTGATGTGGGAGGGATAATATAAACAATTGAAAATACAATACTAGTATCTGCTAAGTGAAGAAAAGAGTGAGATCAATGAGGTAATCAATTGCAGTAAAGAAGTACAGGGATTTGGAATAGAACAAGATGATGCATTTTCTCACCTAGTTAAAGATGCGGGCCTACTTTTCCCAAGGTCTCTTTAAGGTGAATTCGTAAAGTGATAGAAGAAGATGCCCCAAGAAGAAGTTACTCTATAGAGATATGAGAATAATGAATGATGTGAGACTTCCAAAGATCAGTTATGAAAAAATAAATAAAACCTAATTTTTGAAGAGGCAGTTACTACACGGGAAAAGGAAAGGAAAGTTTCACTTGCTAAATCAGTTACGAAAATTGAAAAGTTATTGGAAAAATTTATAAATATGTAGTCCAAAGGCATAGAGAAGATCTTTTGTATCTTTTTCCAACTGTTCTGTGAAAAAGGGAAAGGGGCAATTCAATTTTTTGTTGTTCTGTATTTCTAGTTATCATTTTCTCTTGACTCAGTCCATGTATAGGGGCAAATTTCAGAGCCTTTGAGCTTTGTTTTGGTGAAGAAATAGAGCATTATTTTCAGAACTTTGTGTTTGCAAATATCTTCTGTAATTGCTTCCTACGATTAATCTGTAGTTAACTTCAATGTGCTCTTGTTATATGTGACTATTCATATCTTTCCTATGTTTGATATGTGTTGAGGGAAATATAACTATTCTTTAATCGATTCATGTCCATTTATGAGTGTGGGATAGGTGGGCTGTGTATTAGTTATCTACATTCATTTCTTTCTAAATCAATCCATCACATTTATTCCATGGTTATGGATATATTGTAGCGAATATATCCGAGTTGATAGGATTGGCAATATTCCTTGCATTATTTATTCCTGTGTATTTTTAGGCAACAGTTTTCAAAGATAGACAATGCATTCCAAAAATTAAATACCACCTTATATGGTAAACTAATCACTGGTATAATACACATTGGCAGTTTATAGGAAGAGATCATGTAGTGCCTGGTTATATGCAAAATATGAAAGTCTCGGTAAATGAACTCTTTGGTAGTGTGTTTCAAAAAAAGGTGGCTTCAGTTGTAGATGCAGTCCATATGATGTAGGGTCACGAATGTAATATAGATCACGATGTTTTGGCCGAAATGAATGTCCTCTATGGGTTACTTATGAAAATGCATCTTTTAACCATTGAGTGATGTTAATGATTCATGTGTGATTTGATTTTGAATTTCTATTGGCTAAATGGAATGATTGCAAGAGAGCCCTAGAAATATCGACACTTCATAAGGACATTGGATTCATCCTTCTACTTGATTCTTAGTCAGTTGTTCTTGATGTTAGCTACTTTTCCTTTATTTGCAAAGAAATAGTGTTATGTGTTGTGAAGGTGTTTATACTTTTTTCATCAAGTTGTGAGTTTAATTTTGAGAGGCTCATTTTCATTTACCAAGGAATCTATTGCCTATTAAGCTCTATAGTTGTGCTGTTGATGTGGGAGGGATAATATAAACAATTGAAAATACAATACTAGTATCTGCTAAGTGAAGAAAAGAGTGAGATCAATGAGGTAATCAATTGCAGTAAAGAAGTACAGGGATTTGGAATAGAACAAGATGATGCATTTTCTCGCCTAGTTAAAGATGCGGGCCTACTTTCCCAAGGTCTCTTTAAGGTGAATTTGTAAAGTGATAGAAGAAGATCCCCCAAGAAGAAGTTACTCTATAGAGATATGAGAATAATGAATGATGTGAGACTTCCAAAGATCAGTTATGAAAAAATAAAGAAATCCTAATTTTTGAAGAGGCAGTTACTACACGGGAAAAGGAAAGGAAAGTTTCACTTGCTAAATCAGTTACGAAAATTGAAAAGTTATTGGAAAAATTTATAAATATGTAGTCCAAAGGCATAGAGAAGATCTTTTGTATCTTTTTCCAACTGTTCTGTGAAAAAGGGAAAGGGGCAATTCAATTTTTTGTTGTTCTGTATTTCTAGTTATCATTTTCTCTTGACTCAGTCCATATATAGGGGCAAATTTCAGAGCCTTTGAGCTTTGTTTTGGTGAAGAAATAGAGCATTATTTTCAGAACTTTGTGTTTGCAAATATCTTCTGTAATTGCTTCCTACGATTAATCTGTAGTTAACTTCAATGTGCTCTTGTTATATGTGACTATTCATATCTTTCCTATGTTTGATATGTGTTGAGGGAAATATAACTATTCTTTAGCTAATTCATGTCCATTTATGAGTGTGGGATAGGTGGGCTGTGTATCAGTTATCTACATTCATTTCTTTCTAAATCAATCCATCACATTTATTCCATGGTTATGGATAGATGGTAGTTTACCTTTTCTACTTTCTGGTCAAAAGCATACCCAGATTCCATTCATTGCAAACCATTTGAAGGTAGTTGCACCTTGTAAAATAAGTAGAGAGCACTTGCAACTAATCATTGCAAGTGACTCAGCTATTGGTAGGATTGTCATTAGTGTGGGCAGAGAGTATAAAATTCAAATGACAAATCTGTTAACCAACATATTTGGGTGACTCTACTGGGGATTCAAAATAGAAGATTTTGGTGACTCTACTAGGGATTCAAAATAGAAAGATCAGTGCTCTTGTTTCCCAGAAATCTAAAGGTGCCTCCCCAAGGATGAAGACTGGCAGCTCTGTTTGATGAAACGTGCTCAGAAACATTTATGTTCCAACAAAGACCTATGCTGATTTAATTTTCAAAATTGCATTATGGCTTTGGTTTCTTCCCAACCATGGGGAAATCACTTTGGGCCTCTTTCTTTGCCTGTATATTCACCATTACCTAAAGGATCATGAAAACATTTCCCAAAGTTCAGTGGAGAAGGCTCTCAAGATGGTGAAGAATACATTCTTGCATTCATAGTTGCATGTGGCATTTTGGGGGTAAGTGAAGAAGATGGTTTTGTCAGATTATTTATTGAATCTCTCACTGGGCTTGCAGCGAATTGGTTTTCTCATTTGGAAGAAAAGTGCATAACTAATTGGGATTCATTAAAAAATAAGTTCTTGGCAAGATATAAGGGTCCTATTAATGAAGTTGCCCTGTTGTATTAATTCTTCCACGTCCACAAGCAAAAAGGTGAATCCATCAGAAATTTTGTGGATAGATTCAACCAACTATTCAAAAAGATTCCTACATCCATTCAACCTGGTAAGCAACTCCAGCTATGTACTTTTATTTCTGCATTACATCCAGATGTTCAATTTGAATTGAAATGGTGTAAGGTAAATGATACTAAAATTGCTCAACAAGAGGCCATAAAAATTGAAGATAACTTGATATTAAGTGGGTTATGGAAAACAAATCAAGTTGTAGATTATTTGAAATATGAATCTACGAGGAAGCCTATCATGCAAAAATTAGTTTCCTAGCCTACAAACTATCAATACATGCAACCTCCTTCTACTGAATATCTTAATCTCTCTATTTTTTATTCAAAATGTTTTGGTAGAAGTGAAGTAAATGTGGCAGAAATTAAACCTCATGCTGATAAAAGAATGGAAGCCTATTATTTGCATTTTGAAGGAAACAAAGATAAATCTAAAAGCCCCTCAAGTGACGAAGAAAATGAAACATCCTCTCATGATACAAATTATAATGAGGATAATACAAATAGTGTTGTTTTTTCATCCTTATCTTGTGCAGAAATAGAATCATTCATTTTTGCTGTTGATGAAGAACAATTGGAGGAAGTACAACATAAAGATGAAATGTTGAATATTCATTCTCCAAAGTGCATGCAAGCTGAATATGAAGGCTTCACCTTTTATGAGCAAGATGATGCAAAAGTATGGCTGTAAGAAAAGGTCAGAGATGATTTTACCTTTGAGTCTTTTCACTTTGAAAATTTAGATGCTAAAATTTTTAAACAAAATGAGGAAGATGATAAGAGTAGCCATAATTTAGCCTTGTTGAAAGTGACCAAATAGACAAATGTGATGAGACTCATATTGTGTATAATCCAAACTGGTGCCTCAATGCAAGTGCAGATGAATTTCTATGTGGAGAAGAAGTTGCAACGTCTAAACTATAGGATATGGATGTAAATGATGAAGCATGTTATGATCTTGTAGAGAAAGATAAGATTGTTCCAGTTGGAGGTGATATTGAGTCACATAAAAATATTATTTGTAAAGCAAATTTTTAGCTTGATCTACTTTCAATTTTTCATGAAGCACAAGTAACTAATGATTGGTCTTCCAATGATTCCACTAGTCTTTTTCAGGCATGGGATATCGATTTACCTGATACAGAAAGGGGTGATTATATGCTAAAAAATGATAGAGCAGCTAGAGAAGGTTCTTTATCTTATGATTTGTGTATGGGTTGTCCAATTTGGGGGCTGGTTTCTCCTTGCTTGCAAAATCAAGTGCATTTTGATATTACACATAAAGCTATTCAGGTAGAGGCTGGTAATCATGTGCTAAGCAATGTTGATGTGAGTCATCCATTTATAAGAGTATATGATGAAGAGTGGCTTTTTGAGCACCAAATCATATCCACAAAATTTTTATATGAAGTCATTCTCATCAGTTTGATCCGGATGGTGATCACAAGTTGGTAGTTGCTGGTGTGCATGCTCCTCATTCATCCAACATTATTCCGCACAAGCAACTATTTCTCCCAGCTTGTTAACGGATTTGCATGATCATTCTAGAGCCATCTAAGGTAGGGTCATTATGACCATGTACATACTAAGAGTTTTTGGTGTGCTAGTAGTTTGTGTTTTGTTTCCTTTCTTCTTGTGTCTTGTTTTTGGCTTGCCTTGGCTTCTTTGTCCCTTGTGCTCTTTGACTCTGCTGCCCAATGGATAAGGCACTAGTCCATGCATTGAAATTATGGGTCCCTTTCTTTGTCCTTTGTATTCCTTGTCCCCAATTAGAGCTTGTTGTTACACCAAAATTTGAACTCAAAGATTTTCAAAGATTTTGCTCATTTTCCTATACACCTCAAAGCCTGCCAAGTCACAGAAATGATTAAATTTGAAAATCTTTTATTTTTTATTTGAAATCCTTTTATGGACTTGACCCTAACTCTATTTCACTCAATTTGGCCAACCCTCATGCCCAGATGCTTCACTATTTGTGAGATCTTTAGCGACACATTTTCCTGCTTGTGGTTCGTAAACTAAGCAAAAATCTGACATATGTGTTGCTGGGAGCTAAAATAATTTTGGGTTTTTCTCTACATCATCTGATGATCCTACTGTCCAAATTTTATGCAAATTAGAGCTATTTTGTGGGAGTTATGGAGGTTTTTGTCTTGCTAACCAAAGCGTGGTTTCAGGAGAAATAAATAAAAGAATTACTGGGATGTTGTTTCACATTATTCGATCAGTTTCAAGTGGCTTTTCAAGGTGAAGTAAATGTGAAGATGGCATGTTATAAGGTCCTATATTTTAAAAAGTAAATGACTTATATTAAAAGTTAAATACTTGCGGTGACCTCTTAGACTCTATATATAAAAAATAAATATTTTAGATTATGGACCTCATCAAATTGTCAAGCACTTCACCAAGTTTTGAACTTCAATCCCTTATTGTCAGACAATTAGGAGATTCTTGTACTAAGGCAACACCCAACCTCTTCATGCTAAAGGTGAGCTTTTACAGTCAAGTCAGAGAGTCGGGAGTTTTCACAACTCCCGAACTCCTAGCACAAGGTTCTAAAGTTTGTAAAGGGCATGGCCTCCCGACTCCTTTCGCCCACATTCTCGCTTTGCAAGAAATCTTAAGGCTTTCATTGCTTGTATGAGATGGGGGTAATACAAAGAATGCAATCAGATTCCATAAAGTCTACTTGCTTCCTCCCAGCCACGATTTGTTTTGAAGCAGGCTATATATACTTTTCAAAGTGAATGGAATTGGCGCCTTGCCAGTTATAATTTGAAATTGCCTAGGTAGACATGTACACACAGTGTGGCTGCACAGACAAAGCACAAGAACTATCCATAGAATGACTCAAATGAAACATCATCCAATGGAATGCGGAGATCACAGAGGATATTCACAATATGGATCTATTAAAGAGGCTTTAGAGACTTAAACACAAATGCTACTGTTAAGCCAGATTCTACTACATTCACCCGCATCCTCCAAGCTTGTTCGTAGGAGCACCATTGTCATATAATTTACACTGCATGGATTGGATGAAATGACTTTAAATCTTTCAAGTAAATGCAACTGGCTCTGTAATGTTGAATTCTTCAAACTTTGCTGGCATCTTTCCAGCCCTCACAAATGAAAACTTTGGAATGGATTATGGACATCCATCAGAGCATTGAATATTATGTTTTGAAAATCTCTAGTAGCAGCATATGCAAATGCGAGAATGCAAAATGACACCTTTTACTACAAAATAGATTGAAACAGCTAAGGTTGTGCCACTGTTTGATAGAATGCTGTCCCCGGGAACACTATGATTGTAGTCTATGTATAAGATGAGCTTGTTGAGGTAACCTAAGAACCTTTTCAAACTAAATGTGACTGGCTAGCGCACCTCAAGTAATATGATTTCATGGAGTCAAAGAGGTTGCCGATAATCTTGATAGTAGAATGAAGTTGCAAGCAGCTAAAGCAAAGATGCAATGGAGAGGATGAGGCACATGAATCGTTTGATGGAATTTCTCAGGGAGGGTGTGGTCTCATAAGATCATTTCATGCCATAAAGATATTGATTGTTCTTAAAAATGTATTCCTTGAGCCTCTTATGGTCGCAACTACCATGATATACCGAAATGCTCTGACAAACTTAGGTGTGGATCTCCTTCACATAGCATGTGAACTGTCTCATGGACTACAATGATAGCAGAAAATGTACAAAATGGATGCACTGGCAGTATAAAGCTGAACTCCACGACCTTTGTGCTCTAGAAAACATGTATATGGAATGTGAATGTGTGGACTAGGCTATGGCCTTTCAAAATGTGGTTTGCAGAGATTTCTAGATGCATATGGATTCTTTGAAATGGTTGTTAAACTCCAAGTTAACACAATTGGCAGTATAACTCTAATAACACCATATGCCATAAAAGGAGGTTTACCAGATGATATAGTGAAGTGCTTGAGTAGATAGCACTCTCAACTAAATTAAGGAGATTTTTGTCAGATATTGTAGCAAATATATCTGAGTTGATAGGATTGGCAATATTCCTTGCATTATTTATTCCAGTGCATTTTTAGGCGACAATTTTCAAAGATAGACAATGCATTCCAAAAATGAAATGCCACCTCATATGGTAAACTGATCACTGGTATAATACACATTGGTGGTTTATAGGAAGAGATCATGTGGTGCTTAGTTATATGCAAAATATGAAAGTCTCGGTACATGAACTCTTTGGCAGTGCATTTCAAAAAAAGGTGGCCTCAGTTGTAGATGCAGTCCATATGATGCAGGGTCATGGATATACTATAGATCATGATGTTTTGACTGAAATGAACATCCTCTATGGGTTACTTATGAAAATGCATCTTTTAACGATTTGAGTGAAGTTAATGATTCATTTGTGATTTGATTTTGAAATTCTATTGGCTGAATGGAATGACTGCAAGAGAGCCCTAGAAATATCGACACTTCATAAGGACATTGGATTCATCCTTCTACTTGATTCTCATCCAGTTGTTCTCAATGTTAGCTTCTTTTCCTTTATTTTCAAAGAAAGAGTGTTATGTGTTGTGAAGGTGTTTATACTTTTTTCATCAAGTTGTGAGTTTAATTCCGAGAGGCTCATTTTCATTTATCGAGGAATCTATTGCCTATTAAGCTCTATAGTTAAGTCGTTGATGCGGGAGGGATAATATAAGCAATTGAAAATACAATACTAATATTTGCTAAGTGAAGAAAAGAGTGAGATCAATGAGGTAATCAATTGCAGTAAGGAAGTACAGGGATTTGGAATAGAACAAGATGATGCATTTTCTCACATAGTTAAAGATGCGGGCCTACTTTTCCGAAGGTCTCTTAAAGGTGAATTTGTAAAGTGATAGAAAAAGATCCCCCAAGAAGAAGTTACTCTATAGAGATATGAGAATAATGAATGGTGTGAGACTTCCAAAGATTGGTTATGGAAAAATAAAGAAATCCTAATTTTTGAAGAGGCAGTTACTACACGAGAAAAGGAAAGGAATGTTTCACTTACTAAATCAGTTATGGAAACTAAAAAGTTATTGGAAAATTTTATAAATATGCAGTCCAAAGGCATAGAGAAGATCTTTTGTATCTTTTTCTAGCTGTTCTGTGAAATAGGGAAAGGGGCAATTTAATTTTCTGTTGTTCTGTATTTCTAGTTATCATTTTCTCTTGACTCAGTCCATGTATAGGGGCAGATTTTAGAGCCTTTGAGCTTTGTTTTGTTGAAGAAATAGAGCATTATTTTTAGAACTTTGTGTCTGCAAATGTCTTCTGTAATTGCATTTTTTCCTATGATTAATCTATAGTTAATCTTCAATGTGCTCTTGTTATATGTGACTATTCATATCTTTCCTATGTTTGATATGTGTTGAGGGAAATATAACTATTCTTTAATCAATTCATGTCCATTTATGAGTGTGGGATAGGTGGGCTTTGTATCATTTATCTGCATTCATTTCTTTCTAAATCAATCCATCGCATCTATTCCATGGTTATGGATAGATGGTAGTTTACCTTTTCTACTTTTTGATCAAAAGCATACCTAGATTCCATTCATTGCAAACCATTTGAAGGTAGTTGGACCTTGTAAAATAAGTAGAGAGCACTTGCAACTAATCATTGCAAGTGACTCAGCTGTTGGTAGGATTGTCATTTGTGTGGGCAGGGAGTATAAAATTCAAATGACAAATCTATTAACCAATGCATACCAGACTCTAGGAGCTTGCTTGAGTCCATACAAAGCTTTCTTTAGTTTGCACACAAAATCCTTTTGGTTGCTCAATGTAAACTTCCTCTTCCAACAACAGCTTTGTCAGTAGGTCTGGGAACTAATTCCCAAGTATCATTCTTTTCTATTTGCATCAGTTCTTCCTCCATGGCTTTTGGCCATCTTTTATCATTGCATTCTTCATTCACAGTCTTTGGTTCAACTTTTGAAAGCAAACAATAATTTACTTGTTCCTTTGTAGCTCTTCTCCTTGTAAGCACACCTTTATTTTTGTCATCTATAATCTGATCTTCAGAATGATTGATCCTCACATACCTGGGAGTCTTGACAACACTTTTCAGAGCCTCTTCTTCATCTTGACTATCTTCTTGCTCATCTTTTTCTTCATTCATAATAGTCACAGGTTCATCTGGTTCATAGCAATTCAAGTCTGATATCTTTTCCTTGCCTTCATCTTCCTATACATTTGTACTTTCAACAATCTTTTTGAGCCTTTTGTTATAGTATCGGTAGGCCTTACTCTTGGTAGAGTATCAAAGGAAGATTCCTTCATCACACCTTGCATCAAACTTTCCTATATCTTCATCTCCCCTGACATAGCATATGCTTCCAAAGATTTTGAAATATTTTACTGTAGGAATTCTTCCATACCATAATTCATAAGGAGTTTGAGTACCATTACCTTTCACTTGAACTCTATTTTAAATGTAAACAGTAGTATGAATAGCCTCTTTCCAAAAAACTTCTGGCAGATCTGCTTCCTTCATCATTGTCCTAGTAGCCTCTTGAACTATCCTATTTTTCCTTTCCACAACTCTATTTTGCTAAGGAGTCTTAGGTGTAGACAATTGTCTTTTTATCCCATGCTCTTGAATTCATTTGATGTGAATTCACCTCCTCTATCAGACCTCAAGCATTTAATTTTCAATTCTATTTCATTCTCAACCATTGGCTTGAAAGATTTGAACTTCTCTAGGGCTTCTGATTTGTCTCTTAGAAAAGTAACCCAAGTCATTCTAGAATAATCATCAATAAGCAACATGAAGTACCTATCACCTTGTAGATTTCTCACCCTTGTAGGACCATAGAGATCTATATGCACTAGATCCAACAAACTGGTGGAGAATTGCTCTTTGTTCTTGAAACTTGTTCTTGTCTACTTCCCTAACTAACATTCCTTGTAGATTGTATTGGATGGTTTCACAAGTTTTGCTAAATCTCTCACAATCTAACTTGAGCTTATCTTCACTAGATTATGAAAGTTTATATGACACATCCTTTTGTGCCACAACCAACTTTCATTTGCGTGGGCTAATAAACAATAATCATTAGTTCCTCTTAATTGATAGATGTTACCTTTTGTCTTCTTACCGGTAGCAATCACAATTCCTAAGCTTTCCGTGATCTTGCACCCATTATCTTTGAATCTTAGATCATATCCTTTGTCACACATCTGGCCAACACTCAAAAGATTATGCTTCAAACCCTTCACATATAGGACATTGTCAGTATTATGCTTTCCATCAAATGAAAGATCCTTTTCCACAAATCTTACCAATTGCATTATCTCTAAACCTAACCAGCCCTCCATCATACTTTTCCAAACTTACAAACTTACTTTTGTCACCAGTCATGTGATGTGAGCATCCACTATCAATAATCCATTCATCCTTATCCTTCTCAACCTAAACAGCCAAGGCACTTTCTTCCACTGGTTTTTCTTCCTTCACACAGCTAGTAGAATTAGTAGACATAGGATCTTCTTTAATAGCAATAAACATGCATTCATTTGCACTAGTACTAGCATCATCAGATTCATCATCAGTCACTCCATCATCATCAAAATATCTAACATAGTAACATTTTTTGAAACTCTAGGCCTGCTCTCATATCTTTTCTTATTTCTTTCAATTCTTTCAGGACATTTGGAAGCATAATGTCCTACTTTGTCACAAGAGAAACACTTGAAACGTAATTTACCTTTGAACTTACCATAACCTCTTTACAACCTATCAAATAAGTTAGCTTCAATTTCATCAAAGGCATCATCCACTTTATATTTCTCAGCTCTGGAAATATTTTCTAAAGTACTAGATTTAAAAGTTGATTCAACTTTTGGCAGGGCATCACCAAATTCTCTCATGTCAAAGGCTGTAAGCTTTCCAAGTAAGTGATCTTTGTCAATAGTTTTCATAGTCATAAATTCTTCAATAGCTCTACTACTTTGTGACTATAGGACTTTGGTAGTGATCTGATAATTTTCATCACAATTTCCTTATCACTGAGAGTTCCTCCCATACATTTTATTCCAGTGACAAGTTCATCAACTATTTGCATAAAGGCTGTTATGTTTTCATCTTCATTGATCTTCAAACCCTCATATTTCACTTTCAAGCTCTATATCTTAGCTTCTCTTATAGAATCATCTCCTTCATACAAATTTTTTAGCTTCTCACATACCTCATTTGCAGATTCAAGGTCCACAACTTTTGTCAATACTGAATCACTTAAGGAACTTAATAAAGCATCCTTTGTTTTGACATCCAACTCATATTATTTGATATCATCCTTAGTTGTCAAGCCACCTTCAGGCATGACAAATTGTGATTGTGTAGCTAGCCATACCTTATAACCAAGACATAGGAGATGGTTTTTCATTCATACCTTCCAAATAGCATAATTTGTCCCATCAAAATGCGGAGCTTCCTTCTTATAAGACATCCTGGATCTTCCTCAAGCTATTAGGCTTTCTTCTAAGGAACTTGGCTCTGATACCAATTGTTGAACTGCACTGGATAACTGAGAGGGGGAGTGAATCAGTTGTCCTAAAACTTTTAACCAATTACGAACATCAACTTATCAATTACTTATATTTAGAAAAAACCATGAAAGCATGAAATGAGAAGTTCAACACAATAACATAATCAACATAGAAGACACCAGATTTTTACATGGAAAACCCTAAAAGGGAAAAACCACAGTGGGAGTTAGCCTACAGAAATATATATGTTATATCAATACCAAAAAATAGAGGCTTACTACCTACATGGCTCACTACCTAAATTGCTCACTGCCAAAGGGTGGCTCATTGCCAAAGGGTGGCTCGCTGCCAAGGATTGGCTCACTGCCAAAATAGTGAACTAATTTATTAGCATCTACTCCATGCATGGGTTCAATTCCTTTGAAGCATAATAAAACTTCTTTGCTTTGCTCTTTCACACCTTCACACTTATCTCCTCATATTCACATATTCATAATTCTGTTTGCAATTCATTACAAGTCTTTATACAACTCATCAATCTTGGAATGTACATCAAGCTTAGCA
Organism: Cunninghamia lanceolata; assembly: GCA_027924645.1. NCBI lineage: Eukaryota > Viridiplantae > Streptophyta > Pinopsida > Cupressales > Cupressaceae > Cunninghamia > Cunninghamia lanceolata. The sequence continues at coordinate 1,277,820 of BSBN01001031.1, read as the reverse complement.
ATACAAACATATAGAGAATAGGCCTAGACTTAATACAAAATCAACTAAGGAAAATATGTAAAGAAGTACACAAATCATATTTCTCCTTAGCTGGGACTCAAATGCATAGTGTCTCTCGTTAGTTCATCCATGGTCCAAGTCCGTGAACTACGTTGCCTCTGCGTCATCACGTAGGCAAGGCAATTTAGCAATGAGCCCCCGAGGCACTAGGTCAGTCCCTTAGGGTCCATCTCCTTAATAAGGATTGTGAAATATTCTCACCACACAAGAAAGCGCAAGCAGAACTTGATTCCAAAGAAGAAATTTTGACACGAGGCATTTAACCTATCCAAGGCAAAGCAAAAAAACACCTAAGGTCTTCTAAATGATTTTACTCAAATTATGGCAAGAAATAAACACATCTAAATGCAAAAAAAATTATAAATTGGAAACATGATTAAAATATTGAGTCTTGATTTATGCTATCATGCCTTTCTATGCTACTCAAGGATGCCAAAAGCTAGAGATGCTATGATGGGGGGATGATTATTTTCTTTGTTTGTTTTTTGTGGATTAAACTTTAGTAATGTGAAGCCTGGTCTACGGACATGATTAGTAAAAGATCATCGAGGACATCCAAGGTCTAACATGAATGGGGGCAATCCTTGTTTGTTGATATGCAAGAAGTACTCAGGTCATCTCGGTTCAATTATACATCGATGCTTGTATTAACTTGCTAAATCAAAATCCATGTAAGCAATACTCAAATCATCTCGATTCAATTATACCTAGATGCTTGTATTAACTTACAACATTTCAGAAAAAGTTCCAAAAAAATGCCCAATGATGAAATAAAGCACTTCAAAATACTTGCATTGTCAAGATGTCAAAAGCAAAGCATCCATTATACATCCATACATCTATATCCCATGCAATAAAAGATCCACAACATGCAGAGTATCAATGTTTACAAAAGCTTGTGAGTCCTTCTATCGAGTCTTTCTTCTATTAATCAGATCTCTATCTATCATCATATCTTTCATCCCTGTCCAGTTAGTCTAAGCAATGATCCAAATGCAAGGTCCATCCTTAATCCATATCGATCAAGTCAAGTCAATCTTGTCAAATGATCCAATCACAATCAGTGGTCTTGATCCTTGTCTAGTCATAAATCAACTCAATCAACTATAATCAATCACTTGTCTTATACAGGATGTTGCATTGTCAAAATTAGACCAATACACGCATCTTACATGACATGTTTCATTTCCTAAAACCATACATTATCCTTCGTGTTGCTCTAGGGATATATCATTCCCTGCCATGACAACACTGTCATATATCACTATCAATTAATCAGTTGGTTTATAGCTTAACAGGGGCAATACCTTGTTTGTTCTTGTATCATTTGTGCATACTTGCTCACTTGCTTGTGTGTGTTATCATTTTCTCTTGCATCGCGTATCATTCGGCTCTTTCTTCACCCATTTTCTTCAAACCTAACCTTCTTCATCGTGACATTGTCCATCTCATGCCTTCTACCTTCTCCCCGTCCAATCTCCTGAGGGGGCATCCTATCGTCAAACTTGTACCAGGGGCAAACTGGGGCATGTATCATTATCAGACTATTTATTCTTTGAAGCAACGCTGTAAACTGCATTGCATCAATGAGGGGCAAAATGTATATGCCTAAAAATGACACGATTCATTCTAAATAAATATTCTTAATATTTATTCCCTTCTTATTTCTTCTATCATTTAAATAAATATTCTAAGTTTATTTGATTGGTTCATTATCCCATAATTAAATAAAATCAATTTATTTAATTAAATTCTCTAAATTCTTCTAATGTCTCACATAAATTAAATAATCCTACATTATTTAATTAATCATAAATTCCTCTATCCTAAGTCCTAATTTCACCAATCCACCTCATCTTTCCACCTCACCTTCTCCACCTCACCATGTTGCACATGTAAATAAATTTTTTAAATGTTTAATTAGCTAATATTCCCTCACCCACATGTCCTATTTATCCTCCAGTCAAAATTAGTTAACTCATCAATCAAATTAGTTAACTAATTAGTCAACCTAGTTAACTGATCAATCAATTCAGTCAACTCCCCAATCAATTCACTTAACTGATTGGTCTATTCTATTAACTCTTCAATCAATTTTGTTAACTACCTTGTTACATGATGGAGCTGGGACACTTGTCCTCTTTCTATTTGTTGCACATTCCTCAACCATTCTCAACCATTGATCTGCTCATTTCATCTCAACTGTTGATATTCATCCTCCCAAGTCTATAAATGGAACCTCATTCTTCCATTTTAATCATCCAGGCTATCTGTATTGTTACTCTGCAGAAATTCACTAGCGTGCCTTTGGCACCCCAATACAATTTGCTTGAGATCACCCAAAGTTTTGAAGCTCCTCTTCATTGCATGTTTATCACCATAGCCATTTACTATCGACATCCTTGAAACATACCAAAGGAGTGCACTCACTGAGGGCCCTACTTCATACAAGCAAGGACGGTTTAATAGGCAAACAATAGAAGCTTCAATTCAAGGAACATTTGCATTGTGTTATTCATTGCTTCATTTCATTCAATCTTTCTTAGTTTCATTATTCTATTGAGTTATGGGTATTTGATGTTGTTTGTTTCCTATTCATGGTTAATCCTATTTTACCCTAACAAAAATCAAAGCAAAAATACAACTAGAATCATGCAATGAATAACCAAACCTATCAGGTTGCCACCTTATTCACATGGACCTTCTCAAAGATTGAGGTTGAGGTTCTTCATCTTCTTCTAAACTTTTAGAGCTACTAGAGCTCTCCTCATTATGAAGTCCAATAGATGTTTTTGATTCAACTTTCTCAAGGGTGGAAGAAATATGGACCAAATCCCCTTTCTTCTCTTCTTTCTTTGGTTGCAAGACAACAGAAGAAGGATTGAGCTATCTGAAGATCACACTTCTACTATACAAAACTCTTTCAACTGTTGGATCCCAAAGCTTGTACCCTTTCACACCGATGCCATAATCGATGAATATATACTTCATAGCCTTGTTCTCCAATTTATACCTCTTCTCCTTAGGAACATATGCATATGCCTTACAACTAAATACCTAAATGTGTCTCAATGAAGGCATTTTACCAGACCACACCTCCATAGGGGTCTTATCAATGAGTGTTGATGTAGAAGACCTATTAACTAGGTAACAAGCAGCACCAACAGCTTCAACCTAGAACTTTTGTTCAAGGCCAACTCCACTTAGCATACTCCTTGCCCTCTCCATTAACGTTTTATTCATCCTCTCTGCAACTCCATTCTACTGAGGGGTATATGAAGTTGTCTTGTGCCTCTCAATCCCTTGTTCATTATAGAACTTTTTGAAATCTATTGAACAAAACTCACCACCATTGTCAGTCCTCAAACACTTAATCTTTCTATCCTTCTAATTCTCTATAAGAGCTTTGAACTATTTGAATCTACTAAAGACTTTTGATTTACTTCTAAGGAAATACACCCATGTCCTTCTACTATAATCATCAATGAATGAAACAATGTAAATAGATTTTGAAATCAAAGGAACATTAATAGTACCAAACACATCAGAATGAATCAAGTCCAACAACTCAGAAGATTTGTGAGAACTAGAATAAAACTAAACATAGGTTTGTTTTCCATAAATGCAATGTTTGCAGATATTGAACTCAAGGTTACAGTCATTCATACCATCAACAAGATTTTTATTTTTCAAGGTCCTCAAACCCTTTTCACTAATGTGACCAAGCCTTTGGTGCCATAACATTGTCTTCTCAACTGGAAGTTTCATCTCCATAGAATGAGCACCCTTAGGTACCTAGAAAGAACAACCATCAGAAGTAGATGCAACAGTCCTCTTTGTTTTTGGTTCCAATGGTGAGGATGAAGACTCTGAAGCTCTCTTCTTTGAAACAAAGGCACTATTACACTGAACCACGCATGCATCAAGCTGAAACAAAGTTTCAATCCGAAGACCCTTAGCCAACACCAAAGATCCTCTAGTCATCTTGCATCCTCCATTCGAGAAAACAATCTGCACACAAACATCATTCAACTTACTTATAGAAAGGAGGTTCCATCCCAAACTAGGGATATGTAGAACACCATTGATCTCCTTCACTCATCAATCAAGGAATCGAATCAAGACTCTTCCATAACCAACAATCTTCATGTGAGAATCATCACCCAAGTACACCTTTCCACCATCGTATTCTTCATACTTCAAAAACCAACCTCAATGCGAGGTCATGTGAAAAAATGCACCAAAGTCAATAAGCCACAAATCCTCAGATGCATGCATTGCCAAGGCAGTGACAAACACTTCTTCATCCTAAGGGGAGTTGTCAGAATCTTAATCATAGTTCTTCTTCTTTTTCTTTTTCTCCTCCTTGCACTCCTTGCAGAAGTGACCAGGTATTCCATAGTTCCAATACATGGCCTTGGACATTCCAGGAGACTTAGATCTCCCACGTGATTTGGATCTTCCTTTTTCTTCCTTCTTATCCTTATTATTTCCCTTCTCTTTAGATCTACCATGAACTGCAAGAGCCTCCTTAGTTGATTTAGAAGACTTTCTCTGCATCTCTTCAGACAACAACGAAGAAACCCCTTCATCCATCTTGAAAGTGGTAGTGGTACTCCCAATGGCCATAACAAGGTGATCCCATGAATGTGGTAAGGAACACAGTAATATCATACATTGATCCTCCTCCTCCATCTTCACACCAGCAAAGGTCAACTGGGCAATAAGAATATTGAATGTATTCAGGTGATCAACGACAGATCCTCCATCTTCCATCATTAGATAATACAATTTGTTTCACAAGAATAACTTGTTCACCAGGGATTTAGCTTGATAAACATCTCCAAGCTTCTTCCAAATATCCTTTGCAGTCTTCTCTTCATGGATATTTAGAAGCACTAAATCTACCAAATAGAGTCTTATCAGACTCTTAGTCTTCTGATCCATTAGATCCCAATCTTCTTGTTTCATGTCTGATGCCATGGTTCTGGATACTGTGAGCCATAGATCTTTATCCACCAATAAGTCCTCCATCTTGAGTTTCCACAACTCAAAGTTGCCTCCATTAAACTTCTCTATATCAAACCTCCTAGATGTGCTTGCCATCTCTTTCCTGCAACAAAGATTTCAAAATCCTCTGCACAAGCTCCCACTCAAATTAAGATCAGCTCAAAAAACCCTCTACCCAACAACTAGAACCAAAGGTGATCAGGCTCTGATACCAACTGAAAGGAAGCAAGGTATGCAGAAATGCTTCCTACACTAATCTACTGAGGAAAGATTTATACAAATTTGAACTTTTATAGTTACAGGTTATTAGATGTACATTAACAAAAAGGTAATAATAACATCAAAATGCAAAAATCACAACACAAGATATACGTGGGGAAAACCCTTTCAGGTTAAAAACCCCACACTCCAAAGCCACCCAATATATTATTCAGGAATCAAGAAGATTACAATATACTTGTAGAGTAAGCTTTCATAGTAATATTAATCAACTAGAGATCCATGAGGTAATACAACATCTATAAGAATCTTACACACAACCTCCATCTCAAGCTCATGATATATAGGAGATACAATATAGTAAATCGTCAATGGTAATTACAAAACCATGAGCCAAAACCACCCAAAAGTGGCACCCAAATTATCTCAAATAAAAGATGCCTTGTGATGTGCCAAACCACACAAAAACATGTGTAACTCTCCCCTTTACATCTCTTTTGAGTGTCCAACACGTTTTCACATTTCCCAAAAAATAGGAGGTCCAACTTCTGGAAGCCATAACTTTTGATCCAGGTGTCTGATTGACAAACTGTTTGATGGGTTGTAAAGATCGTGAAGAGATCTATCAAGATATAACCCACTTCATCAGTTATGAAAACTTTCAAGGAATTTAGGGACCTCTAATTGCCTCAAAAATTAGTTTGAAACTTTTTTTGGCAATTTCAAAAAATAGAAACTTTAATATCTCGCAATCTAGATATGATCTTGAGTCAAAATGTTAAAAGGTACAAGAAAACTGAGAGGGGGTGAATCAATTGTATCAAAACTTTAACTTCTTTAAACCAAATTCAATTTCACAATCACTTAACTTATTTCCTTATTTTGTTATGAACATTAAACATGAATAGTAGAACAAAAACATGAACACATCAACACCATACACACATGAACACCAGAATTTTTACGTGGAAAACCCTAAATAGGGAAAAACCACGGTGAGTGTTAGCTCACAATATAATGTAGTAACAATACTAAATATCAAAAGGTGGCTCACTTCCAAAGGGCTCACTGCCCAAAAGAATGGCTCACTACCAAAGGGTTGGCTCACTGCTAGGGTTGGCTCACTGCTAGGGTTGGCTCACTATTGGGGGTGACTCATTGCCAAAGGGTGAACTAATTTAGTAGCATCTACACCATGCCTGAGTTCAATTCCATTGAAGTGAAATATGTCACCTCTCCTCTACTCTACTTTTACACTTCGCACTTATCTTCACATCTTCATTTATGCCCCCTCAAACACAAATTCATTACATACATTTATACATATCATCAACCTTCGAATGAACATCAAGGTCAGCATTACATTCTACAACCATTGGAACTTGCTCCAAGGTCAGAAAACATACATAGATCAAATTAGGACTAGACCTAAACAAACTTTGTGGAGTAAATGAACACACCATGACTTAGCTTGTACTCAAATACATCTTCACACACTTTAATACGCTTCCACAATCCACGAATCACCTCTAAAAAAAGTGTGACCAACTAGGTCGGCTAGAACTTATGCAGATATCAAGAATACTTAGAGACATGCTTGCAAGATCTTCATTGTAGCTTGTGGATCAATCACATGCCTTCAACCCATTCTAGAGACAACATAGAACCACTTGGTAGCCAACAGATCCAACTGCAACATATCTCACTTGAAGACAACATATATCACTTGAAAACACATCACAGATTGTTTCTTAACAGACACTATCAAACTCTGCTAATCACTAACTTGCCTTCTGGAGAACCAAATGATAAATCCTTTCAATTAAGATGACTAAGGACCTTATTAGATTAAGTCCAAAACTGCAAAGCTAAAGTCCAATCTGTGGAGAAATGCGGAGCAAAACACTTTCTCCCTATCACTCTGCAAACCTTGTCAGGCACCGTCTTCATAGTGGTGAATAGAACTTTTTCTGCATAGTGACCTGGACCACCAAATTCTAGATTTAGCATCTTCAAACACTTCTCTAAATCATATCCAAAGCTCATACTCCAGTCTTCAATACAGAGAAAATGTGGAGCAAAATACTTAGACAATGTTCTTCAATCAATCAACAAACAACAATATCAGAAGATACAGTTGGCACCAATGACAACACAAACATATTGACATCAATGAAAACACCAGTTAGCACACACTTGCAACAATATCCCCTTTGTCATTGATGGAAACATATGAGGTGAAAAACATGTTCTATCATCAATACACAATTCTGCATCAGAACTCCCCCTTTCTTTTTGCACTTATGCACTCTTACTGCCCTTGAGTTTTTCACATGATCTCTCCCCCTTTAACATCAATGGAAAAGGGAATCACATCTCTTCTATTGTACATACTTGCACACTACTACTCTAATTAGTCTGAAACTATTCTTTACTCCCCCTGAATGCAACAATCATCTCAACCCACTACCTACTCCCTCTGAGAGGTAGTCTCCAACATCAATCCAGAAGAAGAAATGTACTTTGAAGCACACTAGATTGATGCACCTCCTTATGCATATAGTTCAAGGAAGGAGGAGTAGTAACCCCTAATTTCTCCTAGAGTTACTCAAATGTGTCTTTTGGAAGAGCCTTAATGAATATATCAACAACTTGATCTTTTGTAGTTACATACTTAAGATTTACCTCATTCTCTACAACTTTCTCCCTCAAAAAGTGATACTTGATTGAAATGTGCTTTGTCTTTGAATGCATCATTGGATTCTTTGAAATATTTATGGCACTTGTTTTATCAAATAGAATAGGAATTGGTCCATCAAACTTGACTTTGATATTCTTCAAGGTCTGCTTCATCCAGAGCACATGAGTGAAGCATGATACTACATCAATAAATTATGCTTCCGCAGTAGACAATGAGACTGATTCTCTATGCTAGGATAATGCCCTATCTCCAAGGAAAAATGTACCTCCACTTGTACTTTTCATGTCATTAGCACATCCAACGCAATCTGCATCTGTATAGGCACTTAAAGAAAAATTATTGTTCTTAGGATACCACAAGCCATGATTAGGAGTGCCCTTCAAATACCTGAATATCCTCTTTACTGCCATCACATGTGATTCTCTAGGGTCTGATTAAGACAGATTGCATGCATGATATCTAGCCTAGTAGCAGTTAGGTAAAGCGGTCCTCCAATCATTGATCTATACTTGGTTTAATTAGCCTTAGGAGATTCATCATTCTTGCTCAATTTACAACCACTAACCATAAGAGTGCATATCAGTTTACAATCCTCCATTCCAAACTTCTTCAATAATTCCCTGACATACTTTGATTGAGAAATGAAAATGCCTTTGTCTATCTAATTGATTTGTAGTCCAAGAAAGAAGTTCATATCACCACACATAGACATCTCAAATTCCTTTTGCATTTCATTTGCAAAATTCATGCACATCTCTTCATTTCCACCAAATATGATATCATCTACATAGACCTCAATAATCAAGATTTGATCTTTACTTACCTTGATATACAAATTACTATCTGTTGACCCTTTATTGAATCCTTGCTGCTATAGGTACTTATCTAGTCTTGCATACCATGGTCTGGGAGCTTGCTTCAATCCATACAAATTCTTCTTCAACTTACATACATGTCTAGTTTGTCTGATAACTGAAATCCATCCAGTTGCTCTATGTAGACCTCTTCTCCTAGCTCACCATTCAGGAAGGTAGATTTCACATCCATCTGATATACGTTGAAATTTTTATGTACTGCAACTGCCAAAAATAGTCTAATAGCTTCCATTCTTGCCACTGGAGCATAGGTCTTTTCATAATCAATTTAGGTTCAACTTGGGAGTAGCCTTTACACACAAGTTTTGCCTTGTTTCTCACAACTGCTCTAACTTCATTTAGTTTGTTCTGAAAAGCCCAATTTGTCCCAATCACATTCTTGTTTGCAAGTCTAGGGACAAGTTCCCAAGTCTTGTTCTTCTCAATCTGTAGCAGTTCTTCCATTGCTTTGAACCAATGCTCATCATTGCATGCTTCATGTACTGTTTTAGGTTCCACCTTTGAAAGTAGACAAAGATTTACTTGTTCTTCTACAACCTTGCTTCGTGTCATCACACCTTTCCTTTTGTCACCAATAATCTAATCTTCAAAATGATCTCTTTGCACATACCTTGGAGTTTAAGGAATTCTTACTGGATCTTTAGCTTGAACTTCTTCTTCCAGAGTAGTTTGTACTTCAGTCAGAACTTCCTTTTCTTTGCCTTTTTCACCCTTTTTTGTATCAGCAGGTCCATCTAACTCATATCCATCTGGTTGAATATCTTCATCTACCTTCACATTTTCACTTTCAATGATGTTTCTTAGTCTTTTATTGTAGCACTAGTAAGCTTTTCTCTTAGTAGAATACCCAAGGAATATGCCTTCATCACATTTGGAATCAAACTTTCCTATGTCCTCATCTCTTTTGATGTAGCATTTGCTTCCAAAAACTTTGAAGTATTTGATAGTAGAAGTTCTACCATACCACAACTCATAGGGTGTCTTTATTTCTTTTGCTCTGATTTGTACTTTATTCTAAATGTAGACAGCAATATGTATTTCTTCTTTCTAGTACACTTCTGGTAGGTCTACTTCCTTGATCATTGCTTTGGTAGCTTCTTGAATAGTTCTGTTCTTCCTTTCAACTACTCCATTTTGTTGAGGAGTCCAGGGAGCAAACAAATGTCTCTTTATTCGATGTTCTTCACAAAAAGCATTGAACTCATTTGAAGTAAACTCACCACCTCTATCAAATCTTAAGCATTTGACTCTCAAATCCAATTCATTTTCAACCATAGATTTGAATTCCTTGAACTTATCTAGAGATTTTGTCTTTTCTCTAAGGAAAGTAACCCAAATCATCCTAGAAAAATCATCAATAAGAATCATGAAATACCTTTCACCTTGCAGACTTCTTGTTCTTGTGAGACCACACAAGTCTGTATGCACCAGCTCTAGCAAACTGGTAGAGGAATGTTTTTTTTCTTCTGAAAGTAGTCTTTGCCATCTTCCCAAGCTGGCATTCTTTGCATATGGCATTGACAGGCTTCACAATCTTGGATAGGTCTCTTATAGCTTGAACAATACTTATTCTTACCAAATTATTAAAGTTAATGTGACCCATTATCCTATTCCATAGCCAACTTTCATTTTCCTTAGCCAACAAACAACAATTTTCAGCACCTTTCAAATGATAAACATTACCATGAGTCTTCTTACCATCAACAATTAAGGTTCTGAAGCTATGCTTTATCTTACACCCATTGTCCTTGAACACCAGATTATACCCTTTGTAACACATCTATCCAACACTTAGAAGATTATGTTTTAGGCCTCATCATCTGTATTGTGCTTGCCATCAAAAGTAATAGATCCCTTTCCAAAAATCTTACTAGTTGCATCATCACCAAACCTAACAAGTCCCCCATCATATTTCTCTAACTTAATAAACTTACTTTTGTCCCCTGTCTTGTGGTTTGAACATCTGCTATCAATGATCCATTCATCTTCCTTTTTAGCATGGAATGTAGATAACTCTCGTAGACTTCCTTCCTTCACAGAACTTGCAAGATTAGCAGAAATAGGTTCTTCTCAAAGTGTAATGAACAAGCATTCACTACTATCACCATCATCATCTCTAACATAGTAACTATTTCTTACCATTTTTCCCTTACTTTCATTAATTTTCAAAACTCTGTCAGGACATCTTGAAGCATAGTGACCAATTTTACCATAGTTGAACACATTTGAAAGGTAACTTAAATTTGAACTTTCCTTTGATGCCCCTCTTTATTCTACTTGAAAACTTTGCCTCAAGCTATGCAAAGTCTTCTTCATCTGATTCCACAACATATTTTTCTGATCTAGCAGTCTTAGTTTCTTCTTTAGCCTTGAAAGCAGTCTCATTTTTCACAGGACCATCAGTAGTACCAAATTCTCTTATCTCAAAGGTAGTTAGTTTACCCAGTAATTGATCTTTTGAAAGTTTTCCCAAATCAAGCAATTCTTCAATGGAAGATACCTTGTGACTATATGATTTTGGAAGAGTTCTGAGTATTTTATCTACAACATCTTCATCTTCTAGCTTTCCACCAAGACCCTTGATGTTACTAACAACTTCATCAATCTTCTCTATGTAATTTTTTATGTTGTCATCTTCAAACATTCGCATGGTTTCATATGCGGTCTTTAAGTTTTGCAACCTAGCCTTCCTGACTGATGCATCACCTTCATAGATGTTTTTCAATATATCCCAGATCTCATGAGAATTTTCCAGATCCACAATTTTTACCATTTTAGTATTAGACAAGGCATGTAATACAACATTTTTAGCTTTGTGATTAGTCTCATAATCCTTAATCTCTTCATTAGTCTTTGGACCATGTTCATGTATAGTGTATTTATCTTTAACCATTGTCGAAACATTATAACCAATAGAAATAAGATAACTTTGCATTCATACCTTCCAATATGCATAGTCAGAGCCATGAAATAGAGGAGTGTCTTTGTTGTGTGCCATCCTAGATCTACCTTAAGTTGTTAGGCTTTCTTCCAAGGAACCTTGCTCTGATACCAATTGTTGAAAGGCACAAGACAATTGAGAGGGGGGTGAAGCAGTTGTATCAAAACTTTAACTTCTTTAAACCAAATTCAATTTCACAATCACTTAACTTATTTCCTTATTCTGTTATGAACATTAAACATGAATAGTAGAACCAAAACATGAACACATCAACACCATACACACATGAACACCATAATTTTTACATGGAAAACCCTAAATAGGGAAAAAACATGGTGAGTGTTAGCTCACAATGTAATGTAGTAACAATACTAAAATCAAAAAGTGGCTCACTGCCAAAGGGCTCATTACCCAAAAGAATGGCTCACTACCAAAGGGTTGCTTTACTACCAGGGGTGGCTCACTGCTAAAGGGTGAACTAATTTAGTACCATCTACACCATGCCTAAGTTTAGTTCCATTGAAGTGCAATATGTCACCTCTCCTCTACTCTACTTTTACACTTCACACTTATCTTCACATCTTTTCTCATGCCCACTCAAACATGAATTCATTACATACATGTATACCTATCATCAACCTTGGAATGAACATCAAGGTCGGCATTACATTCTACAACCATTGGAACTTTCTCCAAGGTCAGAAAACATACATAGATCAAATTAGAACTAGACCTAAACAAACTTTGTGGAGTAAATGAACACATCATGGGTTAGCTTGGACTCAAATAAATCTTCACATGCTTTGATACACTTCCACAATCCACAAATCACCTCTGCAACAAGTGTGACCAACTAGGTCGGCTAGAACTTATGCATATATCAAGAATACTTAGAAACATGCTTGCAAGATCTTCATTGTAGCTTGCAGATCAATCACATTCCTTCAACCCATTCTAGAGACAACATAGAACAACTTGGTAGCCAACATATCCAACTGCAACAGATCTCACTTGAAGAAAACATATATCACTTGAAAACACATCACAAACTGCTTCTTAACAGACACTGTCAAACTCTGCTAATCACTAACTTGCCTTCCAAAGTACCAAATGATAAATCATTTTGAATGAAGATGTCTAAGGACCTTATTATTTTAAGTCTAGAACCACAAAGACAAAATCCAATCTACAGAGAAATGTGGAGCAAAACACTTTCTCCCTGTCACTCTGCAAACCTTGTCAGGCACCGTCTTCATACTGGTGAATAGAACTTTTTCTGCACAGTGATTTGGACCACCAAATTCTGGATTTAGCATCTTCAAACACTTCTCTAAATCATATACAAAGCTTATACTCTAGCCTTCAATACAGAGAAAATGTAGAGTAAAATACTCAGATTGTGTTCTTTAATCAATCAACAAACAACAATATCGGAAGATACAGTTGGCACCAATGACAACACAAACATGTTGACATCAATGACAAAACTAGTTAGCACATACTTGCAACATGAAACTCACTGGAGATGTTTACTTAGTCATTACACACCTTTTGGAAAAATTTTGGGTTAATCCAAGGTCAAATGTAGAATTACTAAAACTAGTAAGTCCCACCGTTTTTAGGCCTTTTGGAAACTTTGAAAGTTCTAGATCATTCTCCAAGATAAAGGGTATTCGAAAAGACCAAAACTAGGAAGAATATTAACCTTTCATAGTTGCAACATTGAGACACTTTTCTTAACATTCTCCCACTTGTCGAACACCTTGCAAGAGCAAAGGGAGTATCAAAACCATGATTTAAATGCTAGGGGTTGAGAGGCCCATAGACTCTGAACACCATCTGAACTTCTCTATGCTCATGGGTTTTATCAAGGAATATGCAACATTCATTAAAGTGTCAACTTTCTCCAAGTTTACCTTCCCATCCTCTACCATGTCATGAACAAAATGGTACTGGACAGCAATATTCTTAGTCCTTGCATGGAAAGTATGATTCTTCACCAAACATATGACACTCTAACTATCACAACAAATAGTAATCTTCCCTACATGAAACCCAACATCAAAACATAATCTCTTAATCCAAATGGCTTCTTTACAAGCATGAGTTGTTGTCATGTACTCAACTTCAGTAGTGGACAAAGTAACCACAAGTTGCCGCTTACTCATCCAACTAATAGCACCACCAAACATAGCGAACATATAAGCACTGGTGGATCTCCTGCTATCAATGTCACCTGTCTAATGTGAATGCACAAATCCATGAATACAAAGTGAATGTCGAGGTCCTATAGGATAATCATGATAACATAAGGAATAATCAAAAGTACATTGTAAATATCTAAACACTCTCTTCACTACATCCCAATGTACCCATCTAGGATTAGCCATAAATCGACTAAGGACTCTTACTGATTGGGTAATGTCTAGTCTAATACAAACCATTGCATACATCAAACTGCTAAGCTCACTAGCATAAGGAACTCTGCTCATATCCTTTGTCTCAGAAGGAGACTTTGGACAATCTGCAATAGATAACTTTGTCCCCATAGTAACAGGAATAGTCAAAGGCCTACAATCTACCATGTTGAATCTCTCCAACATAGTGTTAACATACTCAGTTTGGACTAACCAAAGTTTTCTATTTGCTCTATCTCTTCTGATCTCCATCCCCAAAATGTACCGAGCTGCCCCTAGATTTCTCTTCTCAAACTATGTTGACAACTGAGACTTCAAATCAGAAATTAAACTTTTACCATTCCCAATGAGTAACATATCATCGACACATACAATTCAATAATGAGAATGTGATCATTGTCAAACTTGTAATAAACACAATAATATGATTTTGATTTTAGAAATCTAATACTCAACACAAAGGCATCAAACTTATGGTACCACATCCTAGGAGACTATTTCAAACCATACAAAGACATTTTCAACTTGCAAACCATATTTTCTTTACCTTTCACCATGTAGTGCTCTAGCTATGACATATAGATTTCCTCCTCCAAGTCACCGGGAAGAAATGTTGTCTTTACATCCATTTGTTCCACTTCTAGATCGTACATTGTTGCAAGAGGTAACAGGAAACAAATAGATGTCAACTTTGCAACGAGAGAGAAAATCTCACTATAGTCAATTCCCTCCACTTACGAATACCCCTTTGCAACCAATCTAGCCTTATATTTATCAAGACTGCCATCTACACTGAATTTCTTTTTGAACACCCATTTTGCATCCAATAGGTTTTCATTCTTCAAGCAAAGGGGCCAAATCCCAAGTATTATTCTTTTCCAAAGAAGTCATCTCCTCTTCCATGGCCTCCTTCCAAGAACCTACATCTTTCATACCCATAGCCTCTTTCACAGTTCTAGTCTCATCAATGTTAGAAATCAAAGCAAAAATACAACTGGAATCATGCAATGAATAACCAAACCTATTAGGTTTCTGCCTTATCCACTGGGACCTCCTCAAAGATTGAGGTTGAGGTTCTTCATCTTCTTTTGAACTTTTAGAGCTACTAGAGCTCTCCTCATTTTGAGGTGCAATAGATGTTTTTGGTTCAACTTTCTCAATGGTGGAAGAAAGATGAACCAAATCCTCTTTCTTCTCTTCTTTCTTTGGCTACAAGACAACAGAAGGATTGAGCTCTCTGAAGATCACACTTCTACTATACAAAACTCTTTCATTTGCTAGATCCCAAAGCTTGTACCCTTTCACACCGATACCATAATCGATGAAGATACACTTTACAACCTTTTTCTCCAATTTAGACCTCTTTTCCTTAGGCACATGTGCATATGCCTCACAACCAAATACTTGAATGTGTCTCAATGAAGGATTTTTACTAGACCACACCTCCATAGGTGTCTTATGAATGAGTGTTGATGTAGGAGACCTATTAACCAGGTAACAAGAAATAGCAATAGCTTCAGCCTAAAACTTTTGTTCAAGGCTAGCTCCAATTAGCATACTCCTTGCCCTCTCCATCAATGTTCTATTCATTCTCTCTACAACTCCATTCTGCTGAGGGGTATACAGAGTTGTCTTGTGTCTCTCAATCCCTTGTTCTTTATAGAACTTTTTGGAATCTACTAAACAAAACTCACCACCGTTGTCAGTCCTCAAACACTTAATCTTTCTATTCTTCAGATTCTCTACAAGAGCTTTGAACTCTTTGAATCTACTAAAGACTTCAAATTTTATTCTAAGGAAATACACCCATGTCCTTCTACTATAATCATCAATGAATGAAACAAAGTAAATAGATTTTGAAATCGAAGGAACATTAATAGGACCAAACACATCAGAATGAATCAAGTCCAACACCTCAAAAGATTTGTGAGAACTAGAATAAAACTAAACACGGTTTTGTTTTCCATAAATGCAATGTTTAAAGAAATTGAACTCAAGGTTATAGTCATTCATACCCTCAACAAGATTTTTATTTTTCAGGGTCCTCAAACCCTTTTCACTAATGTGACTAAGCCTTTGGTGCCATAACATTGTCTTCTCAACTGGAAGTTTCATCTCCATAGAATGAGCACCCTTTGGTACCCAGAAAGCATGACCATCAGAAGTGGATGCAACAATCCTCTTTGCTGCTAGTTGCAATGGTGAGGATGAAGACTCTAAAGCTCTCTTCTTGGAAACAAATGCCCTATTGCACTAAACCATGCAAGCATCAAGCT
The DNA here is from genome assembly GCA_027924645.1 of Cunninghamia lanceolata. Lineage (NCBI taxonomy): Eukaryota > Viridiplantae > Streptophyta > Pinopsida > Cupressales > Cupressaceae > Cunninghamia > Cunninghamia lanceolata. The sequence continues at coordinate 1,261,321 of BSBN01001031.1, read as the reverse complement.
AAAAAAAAGTGCCAATCCTAACACCCTTAGCCAACACCATAGATCCTCTAGTCATCTTGCATCCTCCATTCGAGAAAACAACCTACACACCTACATCATTCAACTTACTTACAAAAAGGAGGTTCTGTGCCAAACCAGGGATATGCAAAACACCATTGATCCCCTTCACTCTTTTATCAGAGAATTAAATCAAGACTCTTCCACAACCAACAATCTTCAAGTGAGAATCATCACCTAGGTACACCTTTCCACCATCGTATTCTTCATACTTCAAAAACCAACCCTGATGCGAAGTCATTTGAAAAGATGCATCAAAGTCAATAAGACACACATCCTCATATGCATGCATTTCCAAGGCAGCGATAAACACTTATCCTTCATCTCTCCTTCTCCTTATCCTTTTTCTTTCCCTTCTCTTTAGATCTACCATGAATCGTAAGAGCCTCTTAGCTGATTCAGAAGACTTTATGTGCATCTCTTCAAACAATAACAAAGAAAAGACTTCACCCAACCTGAAGGTGGTAGTGGTACTCCCAATGGCCATAACAAGGTGATCCCATGAATTTGGTAAGGAACATAGTAATGTCTTACATCAATCCTCCTCCATCTTCACACCAATAGAGGTCAATTGGGCAACAAGAATATTGAATGTATTCAGGCGATCAATGATATATCCCCCATCTTCCATCCTTAGAGAATACAATTTCTTTCATAGGAATAACTTGTTCACCAGGGATTTAGCTTGATAAACATCTCCAAGCTTCTTCCAAAGATCTTTTGCAGTCTTCTCTTCATGGATATTTAGGAGCACTAAATTAGCCAAATAGAGTCTTATCAGACCCTTAGCCTTCCAATCCATTAGATCCCAATCTTCTTGTTTCATGCCTGATGGCATGGTTCTAGATACTGTGAGCCATAGATCTCTACCCACCAATAAGTCCTCCATCTTGAGTTTCCACAACTCAAAGTTGTCTCCATTGAACTTCTCTATATCAAACCTCCTAGATGTGCTTGCCATCTCTTTCCTGCAACAAAGATTTCAAAATCTTTTGCATAAGCTCCCACTCAAATGAAGATCATCTCAAAAAATCCTTTACCCAACAACTCAAACCAAAGGTGATCAGGTTCTGATATCAATTGAAAGGAAGCAAGGTATGCAGAAACACTTCCTACACTGATCTACTGAGGAAAGATTTATGCAAATTTTAACTTTTACAGTTATAGGTTATTAGATATACATTAACCAAAAGGTAATAACAACATCAAAATGCAAAAATCACAACACAAGATATACGTGGGGAAAACCCTTTCAGGTAAAAAACCCCACACTCCAAAGCCACCCAATATATTATTTAGGAATCAAGAAGATTACAATCTACTTGCAGAGCAAGCTTTCACAAGAATATTAATCAACCAGAGATCCAGGAGGTAATACAACATCTATAAGAATCTTACACACAACCTCCATCTCAATCTCATGATATATAGGAGATACAATATAGTAAATTGTCAACGGTAGTTATAAAACCATGAGCCAAAACCACCCAAAAGTGGCACCCAAATTATCTCCAATAAAAGATGCCTTGTGATGTGCCAAATCACATAGATACACATGTAACTCTCCCCTTTACAACTCTTTTGAGTGTCCAACACATTTTCACATTTCCCAAAAATAGGAGGTCCAACTTCCGGAAGCCATAACTTTTGATCCAGGTGTCTGATTGACGAACTATTTGATGCATCAGAAAAATCATGAAGAGATCTATCAAGATATAACCCACTTCATCAATTATGATAACTTTTAAGGATTTTAGGGACCTCTAATTGCCTCAAAATTTAGTTTCAAACTTTTTTTGGTAGTTTCAAAAAATAGAAACTTTAATATCTCGCAATCCAGATATGATCTTGAGTTGAAACTCACGCGAGATGTTTACTTAGTCATTTTGCACCTTTTGGTAAAATTTTGGGTCAATCCAAGGTCAAATGTAGAATTACTAAAAAATAGTATGTCCCGCCATTTTTAGTCCTTTTGGAAACTTTGAAAGTTCTAGATCGTTCTCCAAGATAAAGGGTATTCAAAAAGAGCAAAACTGGGAAGAATAGTAACCTTTCGTAGTTGCAAGGTTGAGACACTTTTCTTAACAAAGTCTACCTTGATGAATGGTGATTTAGAAGAAGAAGTCTACATAGAACATCCTTATGGATTTTAGTTATCAAAAGACCCAAACATGGTATGTAGACTCAAGAAGGCTTTGTATGGACTCAAATAAGCCCCTAGGGTTTGGTATGCAAGGTTGGATAAGTACTTACTTCAACAGGGTTTCAAGAAAGGTACCACAAATAGTAATCTCTACATCAAAATTGAAGGACAACAAATTGCAATTGTTGTTGTGTATGTTGATGATATAATCTTTTGTGGCTATGATGATATGTGTAAGAAGTTTGCACGGGAGATACAAAAAGAATTTGAAATGTCTATGTTAGGTGAGCTATCATTTTTTCTTGGGTTCCAAATTATTCAATTAGATAATGGCATCTTTATAACTCAAGCAAAGTATGTTAAGGAGATGTTGAAGAAGTTTGGTATACAAGATTGCAAACTAGTGAGTACTTCTATGGTAACATGTTTCCATTTGAGTAAAGATGATGAGTCACTTGAAACTGATTAGACTTAGAATAGATCTATGATTGAAGGACTACTATACCTAATGGCATCAAGGCTTGACATTATGAAAGTATGTGTTTAGTGGAAAGATTTCAAGTTGATCCTAAAGAAACACATGTGATGGCAATCAAGAGAATATTTAGATATTTGAAGAGAACTTTGGAACATGGGTTGTGGTATTAAAAGCGTGATGATTTTCCCCTGAGTGCTTATACTGATGTAGATTGGGCTAGCAGTGTTGATGATAGAAGAAGTACCTGCGGAGGAGCTTTCTTTTTAGGAGACAAGTTGGTCTCATGGATTAGTAAGAAGCAGGATTCATTGTCCTTATCAACAATAGAGGTAGAGTATATAGCTACAGCAGCCTGCTGTACTCAAGTGTTGTGGATGAAGCAAACATTGAAGGATATCAAGGTAGTTTATGATGAGCCCATTCCTATTCTTTGTGACAATACAAAGACCATCAATATTTCAAAGAATCCAATGATACATTCTAGAACCAAGCACATATCTATCAAGTATCACTTTTTGAGATAGAAGGTTGCAAATCAAGAAGTCAGATTGGAGTATGTGCCTATAAAGGATCAAGTTGCAAACATCTTTACAAAGTCACATTCTAAGGACACATTTGAGTATCTTAGACAGAAGTTAGAAGTGATTGTCCCTCCTTCTAATTAGATGCATGGATTGTGCATCTGTCTAAGGGGAGCAATTCAAGACATATCTTTATCCTTGGATTGATGGAGCCTACCTCTCAGGGGGAGCAGGTAGATAAGAAGCTGAGAAGGATGACAAGGAAAAATTAGTTAGGGGGAGTTGGCAGATAAGGAGTAGTGAAAGAAGAAGAATGAAGAAGGGGGAGTTAGAGGAAGATCAGTTCATAGAAAGATCACTATCCCTTTGTCCTTGATGTCAAAGGGGGATAAATTTGCATATCACATTAAGTGTTGCCATCAATTCCAATGCCAAATGATAGTGATGACTTAGGGAGATTGTTGCAAATTGTTGTGAGATAGAGAAGCAAAGTGATGAGTATATGTTGAGGTGATCAACGAAGAAGACAAAGGAGTAATAAAGAGATGGATCAAAGAAGTTGTAAACTAAAGGGTAAGATGATGAATATCATGTACTATGTATACTGATCAGATTAGTATCATCTATACATAGTTGTACCCTATCTTCTGAAGTTATGCAAAGGTGAAAGTTGTGAGTAGAACAATGTGCTAATGTGAAGATTCTTGTTTTTTTGGAAGGAGTTGTGTTTGATGTTGAGAATGAAGTCTATGGTGTGGTGAATATTGTATTTCTTGTTTCCTGAGGAAAGGCATTGCTTTAGTCTTGAAAGAAAGATTTAGGAGGTCCAAGGCATTGGAGTTTGCACTGAAGAAACTCAGAAAAATGCTCCGTATTCCTATGCATTTGAAGGTATGGCCTTGTGGTTTGCAAGTTACTCAGAGACAAGTATGAAGTTTGTATGTTCCTAATTTCAGATCTTGGAAGCTACTATAGAACATTCTAGAGCTCATGGAGTGAAGACAAAGGTTCAGAATGATTGTAGTCAAGAGGTGTTAGAGAACTGCTCTGCATTTCTCCTCTTTTGAAGACGAGGTCTTGTGATTTGAAGAATGGTTAGTTATAGATGAGAATATTGTTATATTCAAGTTTGAAATGTTTTGATGCACTGCAGAAGTTCTCCAAAGTCAGTAGAACAAAGACATATCATGTTGTTGATTGGGGTTGTCCAGAGGAGAAAGCAAAAGCCACCGCATTTCACCGTAGTTCATCTTTTGGATTTATGTTTGGAGGATGAGTTTAGATATTCTATGTGTTTGTTCATCTTAAGTTTCAGGTGCTAAAGTGTACCGCAAGTTGGTTTTTCAATGTTCTATCTCAAGATTGTGTGTTTAGTGTTTGTAAGTGATGCCAGGCTCAATTTCTGTTTGTTTGCGCCAGAAAGAAAACATATATTTCAGAGGAAGGATTGTTTGAGAAGGTTTGTGTAAGTATTATTCTACTTGAGTGATGATCCACATGATGTTAATTTGTCCCTCTGGTACCACTTTAATTCTGGAGCTATTTTTTGGAATGATAAGTGTTTGTCGTACTGACTTCATGTGTTCTAATGATCCCACTAGATCTTTTGAAGTGTGCACCATCTTGAAAGAATGTGTTAAGAAAAGAATAGGTCTTGGTTATCATTTGGCTTGAACTGCATTGGATTTCTACATCTTTTGGATGCCGAATTGGTATGGCCATTGCACATTTCATGTATACATGTTTCATCTTGGCCAACATGGGAGACAAATTTTGTAATTTGTGGAAGGTATAAATAAAAGATCTTGTTTGATGTGAAAGGTATGAATGTGTGAGAGGGTGCAAGGTTATGTGAGTGAGTGTGAAAGTGAGTGAGTGTGTATGTGAAGATGTGTTGAAGGGAGTAGTGTTTGTGGTGCAGAGGAAGTGAAGATTTGAGTTAGAGTGAAGTGTGTGGGTGTTGTGGAGGTGTTTGATTAGTGAGATCAGTTGAAGGTGATGTTTAGAGGTTGTAGCCTCATTCTATAAGTGTTTTAGTATTGTATCTTAGGGAGTTGCAGCTTCCTTTGGGTTGTAGCCCATAAATAATATTGTAATCTTGTTTTTATGTGTGAGGCTGTATGTGGACAGTAGATCCAAGCAGTTTGCTCACTGTGGTTTTTCCCTTCTAGGGTTTTCCATGTAAATTTGGAGTTGTGATTGTGTGCTCATGTGTTGTGCTTTGATTTGCTTAATTTGCTTCATCATTTGTTTAAGGGAGTAAGAAAAAATTGGTTGATAAAGTTAATTTGCAATAAAGTTTTGGTATATTGATTCACCCCCTCTTAGTATATCATTGTGTTCTAACAGATAGGGCATGTGCTCAACTTCTAAAGCTACCTGAGATTTCTTGGACGCATAAGAGGAATTCCTAGTTCTTTTCAAGACTCTAACTATCTCTTTGAGTGGTCATTTGATGCAGAGGCAGAGGCAGCACACAAATACAAGGTTTCATTTACCACTTGATTGTTCACACATTGTCTTGACTGTCCTCTTAGAATGCATTGCTTTAAGACTAGAAAAAGATGCCACTTCATGGTTTGAATGCATAAGCTACCCACCAAACCTCCCAAGCACCTTGGACCACACTAAAATGACTAGAGGATACTCACCAAACTCATAAAACAACTTAGGAACTTGTTGTTCCTATTGTCCCTTCACAACTAGTTTGAGTTTGCTTGTAGCCTTGGAATAGGGTTTTTGGGGCATAACTTGTAGAATATACGACAAACCCATGAAAAAATTACCTTTTTGAATACCCATTAAGCCTCTCCAAACATATATAACATGAAGGGTAGGTTGTTTTGGACCAAAATCCTCAAAAGTGGACTGTACCTGTTGTTCCTAGGCCTAATTAAGACAACAAATGAAGTATTTTTGGCATAACTTTCATAAAATGACTCAAAACCATGAACTAAAACCTATTTTGAGTACCCATTATCACCTTACATAACACTTCTTTCATGCAGGTATGATTGTTTTGTAACATAAGGCCTTAAAAATGACTGGTAATTCTGTTAATAGGCCTAATTAGGCCACTTTTACAAAGGAGGTGCCTTGAAATTACCAAATTTTTACCCAAAATCAATGGAAAGAATTTAGTTATGTATTAAAACAGAATAATCCACCATTTTTTTGATTAGGACCCTCACTTATCTCATCAAATTCAAGCATGCAAACTAGAAACCCTCATTCTTCCTAAAATAGGAAATTACAACAATAAGAACTTTTCAAACCACCAAGAAAACTTATTTGTTTGCTCTGCCAGTGAAGAAATCATTTGAAAGACTTAAAAACCTATTATTCCACCATTTTGTGTCATTTTGGCATGGTCATGGCACTCAAAAACATAAAATTTATCTCTAGGACTGTCAAAACCTAGGTTATTGGACTGTTTTTAGTAAAATGAGCATAAAATCCACAAAACACGAGACTAGACCATAAATGTATATGAAAAAGAAAGGTAATCCAATACCCTATCCAAACATGTACATTTTAGGGTGTTATAGGGCCATACAAGTCCATACAAGTGCAAAGAACAACAAAAAATACAAAAAAAAATGAAAAACAGAGCTAGAACAGTAAAAAAATCATTTTATCTTATTTCCTTCATTCCAAAAGCTTCATATCCTTCTTCCACGACATGTATGTCATATAAAAAGTATTTTTTACAATATATAACTACACTCCACTCCTCCTGCATCTAGAAAACTCAAAAAGAAATGCTAAAAAATAGCCTCTCCACTAAGGCTACCAAAATAGAAAATACTAAACTTAAGAAAAAACTTAAAGACCCTAGTCCTATAATTACCCCCACTACAAAAATGCCTCAAATAGGATTTATTACAATAATAAATGGTCTTTTAAGACCTTATTTTATGCAAAACTCAACACTAAAGCCTAGATTTTAATAATTGTCCATTTTTGATAAATGGTGCTTCTCCACCATACACCCCAATTTTGAAGTTTTCCAAGTCTCTTGGAAAAAGTATTGCATCTTGTGCTCCTTTGTGTTCTTCATGTCTCTGACCTTCACTCTTGCCTATAACAGGTTCGCTGTGTACTTGACTATGATTGTCCTTGACATTCTTCCATTTAGTTTCCCTTGAAACATGCTCTAACTGTGTGTACTGTTTTGTGGGGTGCTGTTCCACCTTATCACCAAACTCTTATGTCAAATATCCCCTTACCTCCGTATACAAGCTTTCTCCTATACCATCACTTCTTGTTTAGACCAATGTCCAATGCTCATGCTATTAGCATATTTTTCACTGTCAACTGTCCTTTCTTCTCTGTCAGTCTCCTTAACATCTGTAGCAATGTATTTGGTGGTCTTTGTCAGATCTGCACCTACCTTTTCCACTGTCCAACCAACATCCCAATCCACTGTCCTTCTATCCTCATGATTCATTGTCCTCTCTTTCACTACCCTACAAGTTTCAACATCACTAGGCTACCTTACCACAGGACACATGACTGTCCCTATCAATATGCCTTCTTGTACTTCAAACTTGCTCTCCTCTTTCCATACAAAAACATTCTTCTTCATCTCTATCTGCACATTGTGTTTTTCCTTCTCATTTGTTCAACATCAAACTATGACTTGGCTACAAATTTCACACTCTCACCTTCCCCATTGCTCACATATTCTTTTCTCCCTATTATGATGATCTCACCTTGCTCTCTTACCTCTTCAACCAATGGAGTTAGAATTAATGATCTCCCATCCTTTTCAATGCTATATGTATTTTGTCTCCCATTATACATTGCTGACCTGTTAAACTACCAAGGCCTTCCAAGTAAAACATGGTAACAACTCATAGGTAGAATATCACAAACGACTTTATCTCTATATTGACCAATTTGAAATTCAATAGTAGCTTGTTCACTCACCAAAATGGTTTGATTCTCACTAACCCAAGACACTTGATAAGGTTTTACTATAGGCACTCTTTGCAAGTTCAATTTGTCCACCATATCACTAGATACCATATTATCAGTGCATCTAGAATCAACTACTGCTTTACATGCCTTATTTTTGCATCTGGAGGTTGTCCTAAACAAGGCTCTTCTTTGAATTAGCTCTTTCTCCCTGGATGTCTTCAAGAGTTGTCTTCTCACCATCAATGATTCACCCACCTCAGGTGCAGCATGGACACTTTCTCTTTCATCTTCCTGTACAATTTGGACTCTCTTTTCACCTCTTCTTTCACCTCCACTTGAAGTAGTACCAATCTTGTCAAGGCACTTATAGGCTAGATGACCAAACTCACCACAGTGATAGCACTTTCCAATAAACACATTTGAACCTCTTCCTTGATCTGCATATCTGCCCCTAAAACTTGTTCTTCCACCTCTCCATCCTCCTCTAGACTCAGGTGTTTGTTCTTTACTTTTATCAGCATCTTCAAAATCTTCTTTGGATTGTCTTGGTGTTGAAAATGTACCTTTGCCCCTAGAAGTACTGCCTCTTCCTCTTGTTGCCTTCTCTTGTCTCCTCTTGAGTTTTTCTTCTACTCTTATTGCCATTTGAAAACATTGTTCCACTATTTTTGGTGCCAACAAACTAATTTCATCTTGAATGCTATACCTTAGGCCATTGAGATATCTAGACACTCTTTCTTCCTCATCCTCCTCATGCTTTGCCCTTATACTTAACCTATAAAACTCCTCAGTGTATGCTTGCACATCTAAGTCCTTTTACCTAAGATTTTGTAATCTTTTCAATAATTGAACATTATAGTCACCAGGAAGGAACTTACCTTTCATTTTTGCCTTCATTTTCTCCCAAGAAGTGATTTTGTTCTTCCCTTATTTCTATCTTTCCTCTTGCACAAAGTTCCACCATAGCAAAGCATGTCCTTTCAGTTTGGTTTTAGCCTTCCTCACCTTGCGATCTTCATCTATCTCTTCGCTATCAAAGTAATTTTCCATGGCTCCTATCCAGTCTAAGAGCTCTTCACCGTCTAGTTTGCCTCCATACATTGGCAAATCCATTTTGCTATGTCCATCACCGTTCATAGCTTTCAAAAACTTTACCATTCTCACATCCTCTGGATCCAACTCTTCTTCTTCATCATAAGTTTCTTCTTCTTCTTCAGACTCACTTTCACTCATGGTGCCTCCATCTTTAGACTTCAATGCAACAATCTCCTTCTTCAAGGCTTCTAGCTCTCTAGCCTACTGATCAATCTTTCTTGCAACTGAACTTCCTTTAGGAGGCATCTTGACTTCTCATATTCTACTTTGCTCAAACTCCAACCTTCAACTCTAAAGAGAGCTACTTCCTATGCTCTGATACCACATGATGTAGAGGCAGAGGTAGCACACAAATACAAGGTTTCATTTACCACTTGATTGTTCACACATTGTCTTGATTGTCCTCTTAGAATGCATTGCTTTAAGTCTAGGAAAAGATGACATTTCATGGTTTGAATGCATAAGCTACCTACCAAACCTCCCAACCACCTTGGACCACACTAAAATGACCAAGGGATACTCACCAAACTCATAAAACAACTTAGTAACTTGTTGTTCCTATTGTCCCTTCACAACTAGTTTGACTTTGCTTGTAGCCCTTGGAATAGGGTTTTTGGGGCATAACTTACAGAATATACAACAAACCCATGAAAAAATTACCTTTTTGAATACCCATTAAGCCCCTCCAAAACATATCTAACATGTAGGGTAGGTTGTTTTGGACCAAAATCCTCAAAAGTGGACTGTACATGCTGTTCCCAGGCCTAATTAGGACAGTAAATGAAGTATTTTTGGCATAACTTTCATAAAACGACTCAAAACCATGAACTAAAACCTGTTTTGAGTACCCATTATCACCTTACATAACATATATTTCATGCAGGTATGATTTGTTTGTAACATAAGGCCTTAAAAATGATTGGTAATTCTATTAATAGGCCTAATTAGGCCACTTTTACAAAGGAGGTGCCTCAAAATCACCAAATTTTTACCCAAACTCAATGGACAGTCTTTAGTTATGTATTAAAATAGAAGAATCCACCATTTTTTTGATCAAGACCCTCACTTATCTCATCAAATTCAAACATGCAAACTCGAAACCCTCATTCTTCCTAAAAAATAGGAAATTACAGCAATAAGAACTTTTCAAACCACCAAGAAAACTTATTTGTTTGCTCCACAAGTGAAAAAATCATTTGAAGGACTTAAAAACCTGTCATTCCACCATTTTGTGTCATTTTGGCATGGTCATGGCACTCAAAAACATAAAATTTGGACTGTCAAAACCTAGGTTATTGGACTATTTTTAGTAAAATGAGCATAAAATCCACAAAACATGAGACCAGACCATAAACTTATATGAAAAAGAAAGGTACTCCAATACCCCATCCAACCATGTATGTTTTAGGGTGCTACAGGGCCATACAAGGCCATACAAGTGTAAAGAACAGCAAAAATACAAAAAAACTATGAAAAATAGAGCTAGAATAGCAAAAAAAATTATTTTATCTTATTTCCTTCATTCCAAAAGCTTCATATCCTTCTTCCACGACATGTATGTCATATAAAAAGCATGTTTTACAATAAATAACTTCACTCTACTCCTCCTCCATATAGAAAACTCAAAAAGAAAGGCTAAAAAATAGCCTCTCCACTAAGGCTACCAAAATAGAAAATACTAAACTTAAGCAAAAACCTAAAGACCCTAGTCCTATAATTATCCCCACTTCAAAAATGCCTCAAATAGGATTTATTACAATAATAAATGGTCTTTTACAACCTTATTATATACAAAACTCAAGACTAAAGCCTAGATTTTAATAATTATCCATTTTTGACAAATGGTGCTCCTACACCATTATTACTACCTTATTGTTAGCTCATTCCTTCACTACATGTAGTTACAAAAGATACAGGAACTTGTTTATATTCTACAGGAAACTGAATATACTCTCCTTAGGCAATTTTATCTTCTATATGTAGGAGTATTAAACTTTGTCTTATCTCTTTAGATTTTTCATTCCATTTTACTACTAGAAACTCTCTGTCAGACTTATACCCATGACTATCTCTATGTCTTCCTTGATAGAAATTGATCCTTTGTTTTCTATGTAGCAGACCTCATGTAGCATATAGACCTCATAAAGATCACTACAAACTTCCCGAAGCAACTTCATTAGACCTATTACCAACTATGTGTGACCATTTCTCATAGACTATCCCTCACTCACACGCATAACAACCCCTTTGGTCACTGTCTTAGTGCTCTAACCATCATTTCTTACTAGCTACAATCATATCTCAATTATTAAGCATAATCATACCTGCACCATTAGTGCAAGCATTGCCTCTATTAGGTCATTGTGTTTACTAGCATCCTTGTTATGACTGTGTTATATAGGTTTCATAGTCTTCTTCATAGTAATAATCTCTTGAGGACCTTACATACCTTGTTCAAGGTTCATTAGACCTCTGCATTAACCTCTGAGGGCTTTTTTTGAGTCTACTATGTCATTGTGGCCTTGTATACTTATTTTCTCACTATGCTCTGCCATGATGTTGTTCACTGTCTAGTTTTCTAGTCTCAAGGTAAGACTCCTCACTATCCTACAAACTATCATCTAACATGCCCATTTGTCAATACATTCTCATTGCCTCTGCATATTTCTTTAGTAGACCTAGAGACATTGTCTCCATCTCCTCTCCATATGTAGATAGATCGGTGATCACGGTTACCTCTATGCAACAGATCTCTCTCCTATGTGTAGGTATCTAATGGTGCAAAAGATGCTTTCATAGTCCTCAAGACTGTGGCCACTATATTTTTTCTTGCATCTCTAGTAGACCTACCTTCATGATTGTCATGTAGTCATGTAAAACTTTGATACCCTAAGATACCATACTCCATATTTTGAGACATAGTGTAGACTATTCACCGTATATTTGTGCACTTGAAGATGGTCTGTACATTCCTCTATCTAGATGCAAGTATTTTCACCTGTATACCCTCATCATTCACCATGGATGAGATTGAAATGGATCTACTATTGTATCCTTCTATTAGCTTGACAAAACCTTACATGTTTCTCTGACCTATTACACAACTTTGGAACTCTTGACAGAGCTTTGAACCATTGTGCAAATCACTCTAAAGTTTATACATACCTCTTGACTAAGGTGAGAATAAGATTTGACATCTCCTGTAGAAAATCTTCTTAAACATAGTCTTGTAGTAGGTCTATCTAGCTCTTCCTATCAAAAGTTTGTCTACTGAAGGATCTTCATCACTTAAGGTTCAAACCCTAGCCCTTGTTATGCTTTCAATACTTCCATGATTATTTAGCAAATCTCATGATCTCTTACAAATGATCTTCTATGAATGATGAATGGAAGTATACAAATGAAAAGAGGGGCAAACCTTTGTGTATCATCAAATGTTTGTGTGCAAGTCTAGATCCTTTGACTGTTCTCTTGTTGATCTCATGTTATTGCATCATTTTCCTAGAGGAGGCTTTGAAAGTTACTAAGGATTTTAACCCTTGAGGAATCTTCTATCCCAATGTTGATTGCTCCTTTTCATTACTGAACTTCATTGTCTTACTCCTTGTAGTAGATCTCTGATGTGACTGATACAGATATAAAGGATTCTACCATTGAATGAAAGTGCCTCCATGATGAGAAATCTACAGCAATATGAATAGAAAACCTTAGAGAAGGATCCAAACAATGTTTGAATTAACCCTAATCGAACCACTATGACCTTAACTCCTATGATAGCATGGTTAGACACTCAGCCACAACCAAGTCTTTCAAAATGGAACTTTCCCTCTAACATGCACATGAAGGTTTGATGAAACTAAGGTAATCTGCCCAATTTTGACCTTTGACCCCTTTAAAACACATTTACATGAAATGAGTACATGGAAAAGGTGTTTTGGATGAAGGGGTAAGTAATTTGCTTGACAAGTTTGAGGTTTAATGTGACTTTTGATATAAATAAAACATGGCTTTTGTGACACAAAACATGACCCTTGGGATACTTGGAATGCAAAGTATGATGAAGACCTCCTTCTAAACAATGAAAACACTCCATTAAACATTGACTAATGTTGAACCCTTCAAGACTTCCATCACAACCTATTTGGACAAACTAGGACATATTGGTAACAATAGTTTCCTATGGGTGTTACTCGCTCATTCTCATTTTGGAAAATTTTAAGGCTCCATTTGGGCTCAAACAAACTCCTTTTAGGGTGTCATTTTTCAAAGTAATTGATTTTTGTATACTTCATGGTGGTAATATCTGTTTCCTCTCATTTTGCATTGAATTTATAGTTTTAGTATTTGGACATCTTTGGCATTTGTAATTCATTGAGATAAAGTACACTATTGCACATTTGACAAGTGACAACTATATATGCCCTCAGTATAAAGTGTCATCATCATATTTTCTAGAGGATCTCTTGATTGAGTATTTTTTAGGGAGGGGGTTGACACTACTTTCACTAGTTGCATCCTTTTTTTAACTCATTTAAGGTTTCTATCATATTTGATAATGGGGATTTCAATTTATCCTTATGTTATCACCTTACAAAGAGGGAGCTATAAGTCCTAGAAAGATGGATTTCTAAAGCATTTTAGATGGATTAATCTCTTGCTCTATCTCTATGGAATTATTCTTGAACTGGGTACTTGTTGAGACATGACGCAGGAGCATCCCTAGTTCAAGAGCAATCTTGCATCAACCAAAAACATTTACATTTCAATTTGTTTGCATTTTAGTTTGTTTCTTTTCATTTTCCAGTTTAGTATAGTCAGTTCAATCAGAAGCAGTATTTGTATTTTGGTCTACATTCTACCATAATTGCATTTTAGATCTTGTGGAGCTGGACTTAGCATCTAGACTCATTCATGCACATCATATCCAAAATTTAGATCATTTGGATCAGGTACCAGAAAGTTATCGCTATCAAAAGATTGAATGTTGTCTCATAACAGAGCATCCTGACAGTCTCAGACAAATCAGCTGAAGGAGAAGACAGGTGGAGCATTTCATGAATTGTGAAGTTTAAAGTCACATCATTCAATGTTGTTTGGTTCATGGCTGACCTTCCTTGAGATCTGCACATCATTCCATTCATTTTCATAAGAGTTCTATTCAAATAGGTCCAACCTATCCATGTACACATGTTACAACTCTACATCACAATTTGTGATCTTCCTTGGCCAACACAAAGGAATCTTATGATTCGGAGATGATATATATTGATGTAATAGATGCTTAGGAAAGTAGTTATCGATGGATTCATAGTTCATAGTTTGAATTCTTTGTGAAGGAGCTTCAAAGCTATATCTTGTGCATATTCTAATATTATGCATTCAGGCTAGTGAGCCCTAATTGTAAGCCTGCATGCTGCTAGCCAATTTTTATTTGAATTCTATGATCTACTGAATGACTGAATCTACATTTTCTTTATATCTTTGATTTGTTTCCGTTGTGTTTACTCTAGTTGCACGATCTGGATTGTTCTCTTTGAGGACCCTCCTAACCGTGACTACACCAAGTGGTATCAAAGTGAAAGTTTGAATCTTTGGGAGTGAATTGAGTGAAGTTGGCGAAGGAATTCCATAAGATCCTATTGTAGACAAATTGCCAACTCTGAGGTAGGTTACTTGTGTTGCAACCGATCACCGATTGTGAGGCAGTTGTCACCTTGTAGCCCGATCACCGAATTTAAGGTAGTTTGCACTTGATCCTAGGAAGAATGCCACCAAGGAGAATCCCTGTTGTTTGAACAATGTCTGGTAGAATGGATGAGATGATGGAGATGATGAAAACAATGCAAATTAGACTAGATGTTGTTGAAGAAGATAGAAGAAAAGGACTAAGCCCTAGAATTGATAATGTGATGATGAAGAATTTCAATATGTTGATCAAAATGGTGAAACCCTAGGAGATGATGAAGAAGAAGAATTAGATCAAGTCAAGATGTGAGCTATTTCAATGATTAGAAAAAGACCTAGAGTTGATGTACCGAACTATATTGTCAATTTGAATCCTGAAGAGTTGATTGATTGGATAAATGACATGGAAGAATACTTTGAGTATGAAGAAGTTGAAGATCCAGAGAAGGTAAAATTTTCAAAGACAAAGTTGAAGGGACATACTACTATATGGTGGAAAGAAGTTTAGTTGGATAGAAACAAAAGAGGAAAAAAAAGATTACAAAATAGGATAGGATGGTGACAAAATTGCAGAATCAATTAATACCTATTGGCTATGAGTTGGAGTTGTTGAAGAGATTGCAAAACTTGAAACAAAAGGAGAAATCTATGAAAGAACATACTGAAGAATTTCATAAGATGATCATAAGGACAGGACATAGTGAAGCAAGCAAGGAGAAAGTGGCTAGATACATCAATGTACTAAGATTGAACATTCGAGAAGAACTGAGTTTGGTAAGGATAACATCTTTGGAGGAAGCATATCAGTTTACCCTGAAGGTTGAAGAGAAGTTGAACAAGAGGCATGATCAGAGATAGAGAGGTAGATGAGGCAAATTTCAAAGAGGTAGAACATTTTCCAAAGGATAGAGATCATATGTGGAGAAGAACAGACAAGAGAACACATTCAAGAAGGATGACAGAGATAACAATGCATACCAGAGAGATGACAAAACTTACTACTAAAGAGGAAACCCTAGTGCATACCAGAATGAAGGATACAGAAGGGAAGGAAGGGGACATGATAGGAGAACATTAAGAGGCACTTGTTTCAAGTGTGGGGGTAAAGGACATAGAGCATTTAAATGTAATCAGAGTAGTACAAGCAAGAAAGCAAAGAATAGTGGAAGAGTAACCTATATTGAAGAACCTGTTGGATCACCCAGTTCAGTTGGTAAACTAGAGAAAAGAGAGTCACTTGTGATGAGAAGAGCACTATTTCAACCAGAAACAAATGAGGAACCACCGCAGAGGAAAAGTTTGTTCAAAACCAGATGTAAATCAGGAGGTAAATGTTGTAAGTTTGTTATTGATAGTGGTAGTTTTGATAACCTAGTTTCAGAGGAGATGGTGACTAAGATGAAGTTGGAAAGATTGAAACACACTAAGCCCTATCATATAGCATGGATTCAAGATGATCATAAGGTACTAGTGAGTGAACAATGTTTGGTGAAATTTCATATTAGATCTTATCATGATGAAGTATTGGGTGATATTATGCCTATGGATGTATGTCATATCTTTTTGGGTAGACCTTGATAGAAAAGCTATACATGATTGGAGAAAGAATACATACACTATAACATCAAATGGAAAGAGAATTACTTTGATTCCTTTGGAAGATGATCCTAAGAGTGAAGTATGTGGAAATGCTAGAATTTGTTTGGTAGATGGAAGAAATTTTTTGGATGGTTTGAGACAAGAGAACATGTGTTATGCTTTGATTCCTAAGAATCCTAAAACATTGAAGGAGACTGAAGAATCACAACCAGAGGAGATCAAAGAGTTGCTGACAGAGTATGAAGACATCATATCAGACAATGTACCTAAATGATTGCCACCTATAAGGAGTATCAGTCATCACATGGATCTTATACCTAGAGCTAGTTTACCTAACAAAGTAGTGCACAGAATGACACTGGTAGAGAATGAAGAATTGAACAGATAAATACAAGAGTTGTTGAGGAAAGGTTTGATCAAAGAAAGATTAAGCCCTTGTGTAGTACCTGTAGTGTTAGCACCAAAGAAGGATGGAGAATGGAGAATGTGTATAGACTCGAGAGAAATAAACAAGATCACAGTTAAGTATAGATTTCCTTTACCTAGGATGGATGATATCATGGAATATTTGAGTGGAGTAAAATATTTCACAAAGATAGATTTGAAGAGTGGATACCATTAGGTCAGAATCAGAGAAGGGGATGAATGGAAATTTGCTTTTAAGACAAATGAAGGATTGTATGAGTGGTTAGTGATGCCTTTTGGATTCACAAATGCACTAAGTACTTTCATGAGATTGATGAATGAAGTCTTGAAGAAATTTTTGGGTATGTTTGTTATTGCATATTTGGACGACATTCTAGTTTTCAATAAGACAAAGGAAGAACATTTGTGGCATATTAGACAAGTATTACAAAGGTTAAGAGAAGAGAAATTGCTAATAAACATCAAGAAGTGTAGTTTCATGAAGGAAGAGTTGGTATACTTGGGATTTGTGATTTCTATAGAAGGATTGAAGATGGACCTTGAGAAAGTAAGAGCAATTGTTGAATGGCCTACACCGAAGAGCATTAGAGAAGTCAGATCATTTCATGGATTAGCTAGTTTCTACTAGAAGTTTTTTTTCTAAATTTCAGTTCAGTATGTAACCCTATGACAGAGACAATGAGAGGTGACAAAAAAGATTTCAAGTGGACATCCAGAGTGGATAAAAGTTTTGAATTGTTGAAGCAGAAAGTGACTAAGCAACCTGTTTTGGCATTACCAGATTTCAATAAGGTATTTCAAGTAGATTGTGATGCAAGTGGGAATGCAATAGGAGCAGTGTTAAGTTAAGAAGGTAGACTTGTAGCATATTTCAATGAGAAGTTGAATGATGCAAGGAGGATATATTCAGTTTATGATCAAGATTTCTATGCCATAATTCAAGCCTTGAAGAAGTGGAGACATTATTTGTTTCCTAAAGAGTTTGTGTTGTATACAGATTATCAAGCTTTGCAATATTTAAAAAGTCAAGGAAAGTTGAATCAGAGACATATGAGGTGGGTAGAGTTCATGTAGAGTTATACTTTTATGTTGAAGCATAGGAGTGGTAAGTCAAATAAAGTTGCAGATGCCTTGAGTAGGAGAAGAAATTTGTTGACAGAGATGAAAGTTGAAGTGTTGGGATTTGATGAATTGAAGAACATGTATGAGGAAGATCTTGATTTTGTAGAACCTTGGAAAGCATGTAAGGAACCTATTTTGACAGATAAGAGTAAGTGGTTGGACTATTTCATTCAAGAAGATATGTTGTTTAGAGGGAATCAATTGTGCATACCTAGAAGTTCAATGAGAGACAACTTGATCAAAAAGAAACATAGTCATGGATTGGCAGGACATTTTGGCATTGATAAGATAGTGGCTTTGGTGAGTAAAAAATACTTTTGGCCTCAGATACATAAGGATGTTAGGAAATTTGTGTAGAGTTGTAGAGTTTGTCAAGTTGCAAAAGGGGGTAGTCAAAATATTAGATTGTATAAACCTTTGACAGTACTGAAGAGACCTTGGCAAGACATAAGTATGGATTTTGTAATGGGATTACCTAAGACACAGAGAGGACATGATTCAATATTTGTAGTGGTGGATAAATTTTCAAAGATAGCACATTTCATACCTTGTAAGAAGACAACTGATGTTGTGCATGTAGCTGACCTATTTTTCAAGGACATTGTGAGATTGCATGGATTACCTAAGAGCATAATTTCTGACAGAGATAGAAGATTTCTTGGATACTTTTGAAAGACACTTTGGAAGAAGATGAAGACAGATTTGAAGTTCAGTTCAGCATTTCATCCACAGACTGATGGACAGATAGAGGTAGTTAATAGGAGTTTGGGAAATCTGTTGAGATGTTTGGTTGGAGAGAAGACATGAAATTGGGATTTGATTCTTTCACAAGCTGAGTTTGCATATAATAATTTAGTAAATAGGAGTACCTGAAGGACACCTTTTGAGATCATTATCGGAGTAAATCCTAGAGGAGTTGCAAAGTTGAGAGATATCAGCATGGAAGAGAAGAGAAGTGCAGAAGCAGAAGAATTTGTAGGATACATGGAGACAGTGCATAATCAGGTGAAAAATCATTTGGAGGAGATAAACAACAAGTATAAGGAACATGTAGCTGAGAAGAGAAGACATAAGGAATTTGAAGTTGGAGATGAAGTGATGGTATACTTGACAAAAGAAAGATTTCCAATTGGGACATATAACAAGTTGAAGATGAAGAAGTTTGGACCTTATAGGATACTCAAGAAGTTTCATTCAAGAAATGCATATGAAGTGGAGTTACCGAAGACATTAGGTATATCACCTATTTTCAACATTGTAGACCTATATCAGTATCATGAAGCAAAGTTTAGTGACATCATTGAAGAAGACTTGAAGCAGCAGTTACCACAATGATTATCAGAGCAAATTGAGAACATCTTGGATAGCGGAGTTGGATGTTGCACCAAAGGAAGATAGTACAAAGAATATCTTGTGAAGTGGAAAAGCAGATCAAAAGAAGATTCATCATGGATTTCTTAGGCTGAGGTGGACTGTCTTGGTTTCCCTCTAGCCCCAGCAAAGTGAGGGACTCACTTTTTCAATAACCTTGGATGTCTGATGTAGGAGTATTCCTGGTTTAAGAGCAATCTTACATCAACCAAAAACATTTGCATTTCAGTTTGTTTCTTTTCATTTTCTAGTTTAGTACAGTCAATTCAGTTAGAAGTAATTTCTATATTTGGTCCGTATTCTATCATAATTGCATTTTAGATCTTGTGGAGCTGGACTTAGCATCTAGACTCATTCATGCACATCATATCCAAAATTTAGATCATTTGGATCAGGTACCGAAAAGTTATCACTGTTAGAAGATCGATTGTTGTCTTAAAACAGAGCATCATGATAGTCTCAGACAAATCAGCTGAAGGAGAAGACGTGCAGAGCATTTCATAACTTACGAAGTTCAAAGACACATCATTCAATGTTGTTTGGTTCATGTCTGACCTTCCTTGAGATCCGCACATCATTCCATTCATTTGCAGAGGAGTTCTATTCAAATAGGTTTGACCTATTCATGTACACATGTTACAGCTATTCATCAAAGTTTGTGATCTTCCTTGGCCAACACAGAGGAATCTTATGATCTGGAGATGATATATATTGATGTAATAGATGCCTAGGAAAGCAGTTAGAGATTGATTCATAGTTCATAGTTTGAATTCTTTGAGAAGGAGCTTCAAAGCTATATCTTGTGTATATTCTGATATTTTGTAATCAAGCCAACGAGCCCTAATTGTAATCCCGCATGTTGCCGGCCAATTTGTATTTGAATTCTATGATCTATTGAATGACTGAATCTGCATTTACTTTATATATTTGAGTTGGTCCATTGTGTTTACTCTAGTTGCACAGTCTGGATTGTTCTCTTTAAGGACCCTCCTAACCGTGATTGCACCAAGGCAAGTATGGGCTAACATATATAATCATGTCCTAGGATTTATTGGTTCTAGTGTTGATGATGACATGGTTTTTTTGACCTCACAAATTGAGTTCCCTCGCACTCTTTGGACCAAAATTTGGGAGATGTATGGAGATCTTGATGATCCCCATTCCCATTTGATATTTCTATGGACTAACTTATTCTGCTTGATGGTAGAGAATCCACCATATGACTATGATATAGATGAGGAACTTGCTTAATTAGAAATTTTTAAATCTTGTGACAACAAAGAAACTTCTCCTAATGCTCCTCCTTCTCCTTAGATACTTCTATTAATTCTTTAAATTCTTTGACTCCTCCTATTGTGAATTATCTTAACAATTTTAAATTGTTACAAAAGTAAAATAAAAAGATAAGTTTATTTTATAAAACAAAAAGCAAGTAGAGGGGTGGACTTAGAAGAAACATTTGCATATAAAATTCCCAAATGCAAGCACAATCCTACTTCTCACGATCCCACCATCTCAAAAAAAAAGAAAGAAAGAAGAAAGGAAAAAACCTATGCAAAAAGTAGAAGTGTAGAGTCAAGGTGCACTTTTGCCAATTTAATTTTATCTTTAACATGCCCAAAGTTTTACATGATTAAAAGTAATGTTAATTTTTTTAGTGGAAAAGTGGAACCTTTGCAAAGTTGTAGATGGATAATGTGACTCCACTTCCCAAAATCTCGTAACTATATAAATGAAGGTTTTGAAAATAATTTTGCATTAGCAATGCAAAATCCTAAAACTTGCAAATTGTAGTGAAGTTCAACATCCCCATGCCTCATAAAGTTCCACAATGTTCATTTACCAAAAGACCAACTATTATGTGTAGACTTTTCTTATGTTTAAATACATTTCAAAAAAAACTTACAAAATACCCTCAGGTTCCTGTCCTCCATTTCTTCATGTAATAATAAAAAGTATAAAAATAAAAAGTTGTGAACATACGCATGCACCTTTTTGAAAAAAAGCTTGCAAATGTCCCATTACCTCTACTTCCCACAAATAGATTCAGAATTGAGTATGAACATTCATCAAAGCATAATAGAATGGGGATTCCATAGGAGCGCATTAGTAGAAATGTGGAAATTGCATGGGCTATTGACAAATGCCATCTCATGGGATTCCATGATTGTAGGATATGTACACAAGGAATGGATGCCATAACTAAGGTAGTGAGATGTCTAGCAAAATGCCTAATAAAATGTGGTCTCATGGATTCCATGACTCAAGAATTTTTATGCAAATGCAATTGGCATTTGTAAAGCCCAATTCCATGACCTTTTCCATCATCTACATGGTCTATGGGTGACTTTTGCTAGAATCTTCTTATTTATGTGATATGGAAGCTTTAAAAATGAGTCTAAACATCCATTGATATTTTTGTTGAAGACCTTTTTAAAAGAACTTGATCAAATGTGTTATTAAAATATTCTTTTGTTGATGTTTTCCTTACCTATGCCAACATTACAATGCATAACATAATGAAATTTGTTGAAAAAACTTAAAAAAACCTTCAAACTAATGTAGTCGACTTGTATATAACCAAACTCCATGATCTTTTCTCCTATCTTATTTAC
This sequence comes from Cunninghamia lanceolata, assembly GCA_027924645.1. Classification (NCBI taxonomy): domain Eukaryota; kingdom Viridiplantae; phylum Streptophyta; class Pinopsida; order Cupressales; family Cupressaceae; genus Cunninghamia; species Cunninghamia lanceolata. The sequence goes on along the minus strand of BSBN01001031.1, from coordinate 1,239,286 downwards.
CTACACCAAAGGAATGGTACATGGGCATTCATCAAAAGAATAATGATAGGGGGATTCTTATCAAATATTATATTTGGTAATTTTCTAATAAATATGTATGAAAACTATGGAAACATAGACAAGGCATTGCTAACTATTTGATAGAATACCACAAAGAAATTTTATTTCATAGACTACCATAATTATAGAAAATGTAGAAAATGGATCTAAAAATGAACATTACAATGTTGTTATCAATGCTCTTTAAAAAACTCAAAAAATAGACGAGCCTTTTCAATCATTGATGAAATGAAATGTAATGGTCATAAGCATTCATCTTTGGCTTTGTGTAAAAAGAGGATTCCTATTTATAGATTGCCCATTTTGTTTGATGTCCCTCTTGATATCATGTTTGCCCCATATTATTCAAGTGGAGATTGTAAGAAATTTTTATTGGATTGAAGGTGTAGCTTTTTCTAGTAATGAAAGGATGGGGACTCTACAAAATGCTTCAAATAACAAAACCATATCCAATTTTTCTTTTGAAAAAATGATGAAGTACAAAAATGTTCTAGATTTTTTAGTTTAATTGAATCAGGGAAAGCTATTGGTAGTGAAGAAGGGAACTTTTTTACTAATAAGAACTTGGATCTTATAAAGTAGATAATAGATACATAATGAAGTTAAATTAGTTTTTAAGCTAGGTATATCATGGCTACAAAGGATTGTAAATCTAGTGGTATCAATGGGGTTAACTCATCTAAAGAAGAATTTGTAGGGATCTCTTTATGAGTTTGTAGTTTCATATAATTTTGAGAGTGAGAAAATACTTGATCAATGTATGGTCGTTATTAGGATAGAGCCAACATTGTAGCAAGAATCACCCACCGCAAAAGGATTTATAGCAAAAACACATCAAAAAGACACAAGGAATATAAAGAGATACCCTTTTACTTATACTTGAGCATAATTAAAGGTTCTGCAAATGTAAATTGGAATGAACAATAAGTAACATGAATGTAACATGGATATATGATCAATTAATATAGAATAGATAAGAGATAAATGTAAGACAATAGAAGAATGAGAGATGCTCAAATATGGGTGCAGATAGAAAAGGAAGAAAGAAGATGATGGGAGTCTAGACTAATTTTGTAATAGGGTTGTTTGATAATATATATGATAATGTAGATTGGTTGTACTCATGTATAATGTGTTATGGTGTATACTATGGTTGTTTGTAACTATATTTTACTAATTATATATGTTATTTCCTACCATAACCTTTTGTAATCCACTACACTCACTCTAACCCTCTTTGTATCCCTAACAGTAGGGTATAAATACAAAATTTTAAGTACATAAGCATAGATATCTAATCTGTGCCCATACTTGCCAACATCTTGGTTCCATTGCCAAGACCCTGGTAAAAGAATAAAAGAGAAGTCTAAACAATAGATAGATCAATTGCGATGGAGAAGACTTGAATAAAGAAGGAATACAATTAAGGAAAGACATGATTTCATGGTCTATGGTAGAAAATTCTAGGTTCTGGCCTCTTGAGAGGGGGTTAGGTGCCTAAGGGATGACAAAGGGAAAGGGGAGAATCCTAAAGGGATCTCTAAAAAGATGTGACCTTTAGGATAAGGAGAACAATAAAGTGATTAGAGATGCATAAAAGGATTAATGAAATAGTAAATCAATAAACACCTCTAGAAAAAGGAGATAATAAAAGAAAGAGAGATATAAGGGAAGAAATTGGATTGACAATAGAGTTGAACATGGAAGAAAGGAAATTGAAACAAGTTTAGGAGATAAGTAATATACCACAAAATAATGCAGAAGGATGAGGAAGTTAAATTTGAGTGCATTAAGAGGGTTGCTGCTAAAGAAGAATTAGAGCACACTAGGAGGGTTGTTGTTGATAATGGTACTAAAAGAAAATTTGAGCACACAAGGGTGGCTACTACTAAGAATGTTGAAGGAAAAATAAGATCCACCATTGAAAGAGTTAAGCATAAAGGAGCATGTTGAAGGGGTTGTAGCTAAACATAAGAATTCAATTAAGATTTATTTGACTCCACAATTAGAGGAAGCAAGGTTAATTGCACCACTCTATAACAAAGATACATCTAAGCAACTCAATACCCATCCAAATGAAACAACTAAAATTTTACAAGGGTTATGTGTGGTATCTATTGAGTCATTAGAAGAAGGATGTAGAAGCAAGGGTGCTCTACCCTCATCTATCTAACCTAAAAGTTACAATCAACAAAGGGTTTGAGGAATTACTAAACCCTTTTATAAAACTAAAACCTCTAGATTTAAGTGTGAATTACTTAGACAAGGTGGTAAGGAAAAGTGGGGATTTACAAAAAGAGAAAATGGTGAGAGAATTGAACTTACAAGAGAATAAGGAAATGCAATAGAGAGCGAAATTGAGAACTTGTTCGAAAACCTAGTCATGGACACAATTGATATGATTAACAAAAATTGGGAAGAACCTATGTCAATAAATGACATATCATTAACTAACGAAAGGTGTCTTCCAATTGAAATGGTCACATGAAGAGGTGAACCCCCCAGTCCAAGAGTCATACCCCATGCCAAATAAGATAGAAGAGTACTTGTGAAAGGAATATATAGTGATTCAATTTAAACTAGGGAGAACCAACAATAAGATTTTGTGAGAGATTATGTAGAAGTATTAGGAACAGACTTTTAATATTAAATTATCAAGAGATAAAGGGAGAAATAGAAAATTGGTGAAACATAGAAATTGCATTAAGAAAGCAATGAAAGGAAGACCATAAAAGGAACCAAGGTAGGGAATAAGCGACCCACCATAAAAGGAAAAAGAAACCCCTACCTAGTACTAATAGATATACAAAGCCAATTCTTAATATGAACCCAAACATGAAATGGCCAATCTTTGAAAAAGATACTAGGGAGGCCTCTGAACACATCTTTGTGCTGGAAACCACTTGGAGAAGAAATGGAACTCAAAGTAATCAGACCAAACTTTATGGCCTTATGGGGACTCTAAGAAATTAAGCCCTAATATGGTATATGAAGAAATACCCTGAACATGATAAAGAATGGCAAGAGATAAAGGACAAGTTCCTAGCCAACTTTGGACCTCATGAGGTTCCATCAAAGAGTGTCAACCAGATGAAGGAAATGGTATAGGAAGAAGGAGAAATTTTTAAGGAATTTAACCACAGATTCAAAGAAGTGGTAAGAAAAATAGAGGATCCACTAACAGATAAACAAAGGATTGAATGGTTTATATAAGGACTATTACTAGAAGTTAGGACTATATTAGATGGTATAAATTTTGAGACTTATCAAGTGTAGTAGAGTTGGCATACAAAATAGAAGCAAAACCTTGGAGAAGAAAGAACATGAAAATAAAGAGTAAGGAATTAGAGAACATGAGATTAGAATTGGAACAGTTGAAAATTAAGCAGGAATACTAGCTAAAGGATAAAATAGCCTAATAACACCACCAACCTAGAGAAAAAAGATATTGTGTACCTACTATATAGAATAAGGCCATCTTTTTCATGAATGTCTAATGATGAAAGGGAAAAAATAAATTGCAACTCTCAAAATTGATCTACAGTCAACTCCTAAGAATATAAAAAGTGTCTATTATGGAATTTGTAGTGAAGGGAATGACCACGAGATAGATTATTTCCCATCTCTATTTTTCAAACTAAGGGAGGATGAGGAACATGAACCTTGGTGCAACCACCACTATGAAGATAATGATGTTATCCACAAAGGAATGGCTATACCTAAAGGGTTGGTATAATAAGCCTTCTATGACCATGGCTATAATAATCTAGTATGGAAGAACTAATGCAACATTCATGTTACACAATATGCTCCATCACAAATTACAAATGGGTAACCTCCAATTAGCTACCCTTCAAATGATAATAAAGGATATTACAATAATTACAATGGATGATGTGGCAGAGTAAGATAGGAAACCACCTATTTTAGTTGCAACTAGATGGGACATTATGCTAACAAATTCCAAGAGGAAAAGAAGAAGAATTATAGATTTTATGGTGAATCTATTCATGATATATTCACTTGTGCCAAAGCACAACAATATTTTAAGAATGCTCCACTACAAAAAAATTGAGAGTTATGTGGTCCTAATGCAACAAAAGGAGTTAAAATCATAAAAAAGGTACTTAAAAAAAGTGCTCAAGGAGTCAAAAGATGTGTAAAAACTAGAATAGATGAAGAAGATAAAAGAAACCAAATTCTACTAATAGAGGAGGAACAATTAGACAAAGAATATCTGGCAAAGATGGAAGAATTAAAAAGGCAAGCTATTGTAGAAGATAGGAAGAAAATAAAGTAGTGGTAATAACTAGAGGAGGAATTTCCACCATAAAAGGAAGAATACAAAGAGATGATACAAAAGCAAAGAAAGAAGAAGATGAATATATAGAGAGTATTTTTCAACACAAATAAAACATGACCAAATAGATGAAGACACTAGAAGGATAATCCTATAGGAAAAAAGGAATGAAGACTACCACAAAACATGTTTCTTAGAAAAGGAAGCTCATCTATTAAAAGAATTGACAAACTTTGTAGAGGAAGAAAACATCCTTGAAAAGTTAAACCAATTCTCAAAATACTAGAACAAAACAAGAAATACAAATTCTAGACTGTAAATTAGAAGTGCGACAAAAACTCCAAGAAGATGGAAGAAGAAACTATTTTTTTTTATATTAAGGATCTATACTATTAATAACCAAAAGGAAGAACAAGTACAATATAAGGTGAAAAACACCAACAACTAGTCTATCTCAGACTTACAAGTAGTGCCACATAAACATCAAAATATAACATCACTAGATCACCATAGTCATAAAGTCTTAGTACAACAACCAAAACAGAACCAAGTATTACAAAACGTCAAGTAGCTATTCCCAACAACATTTTTTTTACTATCATTTTCATAATAATCAACCCCCTAAAAGGTCCTGATCATGGGATCAGCTTCATTTTTTGGCTCTAAGTCTTTGACAATGGGCACATACTCATCTACTTGCCTGTATCTCCTTTTCTCCCTGATCTTCACTCGTACCTCTAGTTTCTCAATAGTTTTTCCTTCATATATTATTTCAATGTATTCAACTCCTTGTCATCCAACTTATCTCTGTCTTTGGGCCAGAAGTGAGCATTAGTGCTGCAATCTCTTTTTTGTAGACTAGTGTGAGCCCTTCTTTGAGAAGGATAAAAACCCAATTCTTTGGAATCTCCATTATAACATAAACTTGCACCATGATGTTAAAACATGTGAGCTCAATATTAGAGTTATCAAGACTCCTCTTATCCTAAAAAATCTCATCATTTATCACCTTCCAAATTTTCTAGAGAATTTCATTTGTAAGAATGAACCAAAAATCATTCAATTCTTTGGAAAATAACTCAACAAAACAAAAAAAATTAGGCCAACTAATCCCATTCTTATTGTCCCAACCTAGATAGTTACCCATAAATATAGATCAATGTTTCATAGCATATGGACAACTAAAAAATAAATGTTCAAAAGTGTTTACAAAACTACACATCTTACAAACATTAACATGAAACCTATCATTATGGAAACCATTAAAAACAAGTTTTTTAATGATAAGAAGCCATCTAAAACATAACTTTTTAGGCTCATTTTTGGAAGACCATAAATGTTTAAACATAAAAGACAACTCACTCTTAGACTAGTTCAAATGCTAGTTACAATTGACCCTATTAAAAATTTCACCCGTGTCAGCTAGAATCTCATACAATCTTTTAATAGATATTTTATCAAAGATAGAATTATCACACCACTTAATATTGATCGAGATTTTTGAATTGAACTTTAATTCCATTGGAATTTGACCCCAAAAAAATCCCTTTTCAAGACTGAGAGAGTCCTTTGAGAATTAGGAAGCCCAAACTTGTCTTGTAAATCTTACCACTTCTTGATAAAACCTCTTTTTAACACATCCCTAAAATCATTAATACCTTTAGAAGCCTATAATTTGATAGAACCTCCTTGAGTTAAAGTCAACAGTTTGTTATTCTAGTACAAGTTCCACTAAATAGATCTATAGACTAGGAAAACTCTCTTAGCCCTAGAGAAGGCTTCCTTATTCTTAATCAAATGTTTCACACTCTCTGAAGCCCTCTATATACTACCAAAGACATTAGAACCAAAGGGACAAACTAAGAAGTTCCCAAACATTAAATCTTGTGGATGAAGAGATGCCTAATTATTCCCTTTCTTAGGTTTAGATAGGGAAATATTGTTCCTAATCAATACCTTCCAAGGTTCATAACTAGAAAAATCCCTCAAGATCTATTTGACAACACGAGCAATACCCTGAAGTTTAAGATCTTTGAGCCCAAGCAACCTTTACTTTTTCGCATACAACAGTAGGACAAATTAACATGTCCCTTTTTACTCCCCTTACCATCATACCACAAAAAATCCCTAATAATCTTGTGAACTTTTTCCATTTGAGCAATACCAAAGAGCCATGTCAAAGCATAATAAATGATGTGAGAAGCCAAAACCTTTTGACAAACATGCACTATACTTGCAAGAGACAAAAGATGAGTCTGCCACTTTGTGTTCTTCCATTCAATCTTTTTAAACATTCACTCCCATATTTCTTTCGAAGAGGGATCAATACAGAAAGGAATTCCTAGGTATCTCACAATTTTATTAGGACCACCCCACTACTAGTTACACCCATCCAACCAATCTAGTGGATTATCTTTTCAACCAAAAATGATAGATTTGTGATCATGAATCTTAGCTCCTAAAGAATCACAGAAGATAGAAAGTCTAGCCAAAAAGTTCTCAAATTTTTTCTTGACCAAGCTCCACAAACAAAGTCGTATCATCTGCAAATTGGGAACTCACCAGCTCCTCCTTGTTAGGCAGAATGATACCATGAATAGGAGGGAGAATAAGATCAATTTTAAAAATATATTGTAAAGCATCAGCAATAATAACAAAGAGAGCAGGGGCTAATTGATACCCTTGTCTGATAGATCTATGAAGCATAATATCTTCAAACAAGCACCCATTAACATCTATCTATGTAGAGGCACCATTAAACAAGACTTTCACCCAAGAGCAAAAAGACCTAGGGAAACCAAAAGCTTCCATCACTATCATAACAAATCTCCATTCAATTCTATCATAGGCTTTTTCCCCTTTCCCAGAATATTTTGCCCAATTGAAGCTCTCCCAACGGGTGATGAGATTCTCCACTATGTACCTGTTGATAACTAAGAGGGGGGGTGAATCAGTTATCCTAATTAATTCTTCTTTCTGAACTTTGTTATTAATCAATGCAGCATTAATTCAAACAAGCAAACACAACCATGAAATGGAAATACACATGATACAATATTTTTTACGTGGAAACCCTGTTAAGGGAGAAAACCACGGGGTGATTAACCCAAGATTGTATTCTCTGTTAGAAGAATAGAAAAACAAAATGGCACTTGCCAATTAGGGCTCACTGCCTGAGCACACTGCTCACAAGAGGCACACTGCCTACAAGAGACTCATTGTCTACAAAAGAATGTTATACAATACTTGAACTGATTGGGAGCATCTACAAATGCTGGAGTTCAGTTCTGGTTAAGCTCAGTACACTGATCTGCTACACTTCATCTTTCCTCTTCTCTTTTGTTACTTTCCTTTCACATACCAGACCTTCCTTGCTACTTCTACTCTACTCTTCTGCTTTTATTCGCACATCATCTAACCACAACAACTCTCACAACTAAATACATCGTGTATATATATCTGCACAAGTAATTTCATCACCTTTCTAGTCGGCACCCAGAATAGTCAATCTTTTCACTAATTCTGATCAGTCGGCTGAATCCTTGCACATCAAGTAATGCAGATCAAGTATATGCTTGTAGGAATCATTAATCATGTCGGCCAAACATGATTCATGCCTTCATAACCTTTACGACCATCAGTAACACATCTGGAAAGTAGTCTGATGTTCTGTCAGTCAGTTCTTCCTCTGTTCACACTGTCACTCAGGAATCCGGTACTCAATTATTCATATCTTTTTCCTCATCTATCACCGTAGGCTAAATCCTTGGAATATAACACTCAAGGTAGTCCTCTTGACTTCCCCAAATCTGCACTTCACCAAGATACTTCCTCTGAGAGATCCGGACCTATCTGTTGGACCTTGCCACATGCTCTATTCTTGTTTACCGGACCACAACAATCTTCATTCTGACTTCCAGTAGAGACACACCATGTCCTGCGGATGTGTGGGATGAACTTTGTTGCCATCAATGACAACAATCATGAATCCATATAGTGTCTCTTGCCAACAATCTCCCCCTTTGGCATTGATGGCAACACTTAGTGAAAAATGACTAAGTGTGTACACTATGCTCCCCCTTGGCTGATGCTCTGTCTTTATATACATTTTCCGGAGCTCCCCCTTAGTTGGATTCCTCATTTTTCACTGCTCCTCACTCCCCCTTTGACATCAATGGCAAAGGGTAGGGTCTGCATACCAAAATTTCCAAAGAAACATTTTACTATACTTAGCCGCATAAGTATATACATATGGAATACTTACATATACTTAAGTATGTCTGCAAAAGTGTTCTTCAACTGTACAACTTCTGTCGCCCAACTCTGCTTCATCCTATCCAAAATTGAGATGTGGCCATTCAACAGGAATGCAAATGCATCTGCCCTTTTTAGATCTATCAGATCATTGGTCTGGGCTGTAATTTGGGCTTCTTTTATGGCCTCATGCATGGCCTCTAACTTAGGGACAATTAACCCCCTGAGCTCACTCAACCTGTTTATTCTATTTTTTCTTTCCTTCTCCAACTTCTTGATTTCACTCAAGACTATGATAGTCTGACATTCTTGATTTATTATAGAGGAAGAAAGAGGATCAAAATTCTTTGATAGGTTTGATAGTTTATCCTCTCCTGTTCTTTTATTTTCTTCTCAATGTCTAGTGTTACTTTGGACCAGGAAATACAAAATTTGTATATTTCTCCGCCATCCTTAAGAGTATTTTCTAAGCTCTTTATCCCAATGTTCATGTTTCTCCTATCATTAATGATCAAACCCTGTACCTCAAAGAACCTTTTATCCAAAAACTCCTTCTGGACCTTTTCTTCAGCTGATTTTTCTAGAGAATCAAAATGTGTACTAACACTGCTGACTAGGGTTTTGAGATTACCGGAAGAGGAGGCTGTGGGATCCTTTTGAAAAGATGGCATGATCTTTTCCAGAACTCTGGATGCTACCTCCATAAGCTCACAGTCTTCAATGTGAGATTTTAGTAGTTTCATTTTGACCTTCTCATTTGCAAATGAGGCTATTTTCATTGTTTGCACCAGTGACAGAGAGTCAAAATCTAATGGTCCTTTTAGTAGGTCCAGTTCATCAATTTCTATAGTTGCTTTCATCAAGAATTCTTGGACAGTTTGTACAGTGTCTCTTGCAGGAGACAGATGTTTCTTCTCTTCTGCAATCTTGGAGCTGTCCTTTGGAGTTTTCTCTCCTTCTACATTCTCACCACTAGTAGTTGTGGTCTTCTTTGTTGAAGTCTTCTCTCCTTCTGCAACCTTAGCACTATCATCTTCTTTTTCTTTCACCTCTGCTTCTTTCTCCTATAATTTTTCTTCTCCTTTAGATCCAGAGACTGTAGGGGAAACCAGAGGAGAAATGTTAGTCTGTTCAGGGCCCACCTCTTCTGTCATTTTCTCAGGAGTTTCTTCTACAACATTTGTGGTCGAGGGGTCAGTACCCAAGTCCTCTATAATAGGAAGATTAAATCTTTTGAAGGTTTTCCAAAGAATCTCTTCAGTGTCCTTGGCTACCTTGTCGGTCTCACCAAGAATAAGTTGATTCATCCTTGCTTTGCTCCTGAATTCATCCTTGCAGTCTTTGAATACCATGTTCATTGTCTTGGGATCAATTGAAGGATATAGCTGAATAGCTATCTGTTCTTAGATCTCAAGGTCTTTTGCCATGGCATTGGTCTTTCTCATTTCCAACTCCTTTTCTAGACTCCTAGGAATTAGAGAGATAATTTCAATAAAAGCTTTATTGTAAATGTTTAAAAACTTAACTGTGGCTTCCTCCAGAATCTTTTTATCTGCTTCATTATAATCATCATAGAATTATGTTAAGGGTTGCAAGTTCCCATCCACTGTGACTGCTTTCACTACATCATCTAAGGAGAGAGTGGGTTTTTCAACAAATTCCTCTTCCTTCTCTTCTTCTCCTTGACCGGTAGAGTGTTTACCGGATGATTTCTTCTTCTTCTTTAGTTTCCTTATCTCCTTATCTGATTCGGTTTCCTCATCATCCTTTAGGCTAACATATGACCTTGTTACCTTTTTCTTTGTTCTCTTTTCTCCTTTTCCAGATGTCTGGACTTCCGGTTTTGAGCTTTTAGCAGGGACAGGTGCTAGTCTCTTTGATGATCTGGTCTGGGTGGAAGTTTCTACCGGAGCACTTTTCTTGCTTCCCTTTTCTGCCTCTTTCTTCTCTTCCTCAGCTTTTTGTCTCTTTTCCCTGTGGGCATCAAGTGCCTCCTTTGAGATGCCAAGACCTTGGGCAATATGTTCTACTTCTTTTCTCACCTTCCTTTTCATCTCTGGTTCTCTGAGTTCCACATGAATCTTTACACTTAGCTCCTCAAAGGTTCCAAACCTTTCTGTCTTTGGATCCTTTGGTTGACTTAGCATGTGTTGAACATGCAGCTCCACAATCTGTTCATCAACTTCATACCCCATGGGCATGATCCAGACTGTCCTTGGTTCTACTGCCTCCATTAAGCACTGATCAGTCTCTACCATAAAGCAAACTGTATCTTTGTATTTCTCAACAAGAGACTAGGGAATCCTTTCTCTTGCTTGCATCATGTTCTGAAAGTTCTTGAAGTATCCCCACATGGCTGTATTTCTTGCTTTAGCATCCCCAAGCCCATGCAAATAGTCTCTTATCTGAATTGCAACCAGTCTGTCATTCTACCACACCCAGCCATTGGATCCAGGAAGCTCATTCATGTAATAAAAGAATAGGCAAAGTAGCAAGCCACCATACTTGAAGGAGTTCTTCTTATCCTTCTTGATCTTCTGCAAATTTTCCAATAGTTGGCTGAGAAGAAGTTCACACAGATCATAGTCAACATTTTCTTTTAGCATTTGATAGGCTGTGTAAACTACAGTTCCTGGTACTGAATTTTCCCTACTAGAGTGATAAATCTTGTAACCAATTATTATGGAAACAAATTTGACATCCGGTTCAGTGATGTCTTCAATTGTCATAGCTCTCTTGTCAATTTTGATCCGGTTGCATCACTTACTGTCTGATTCTTGACAAACTTGAGAACAGGTATTCCATCGGATGAGTGTAGACCAGTTACTACCTTAATTGCATCTTTGGTGATCTTAAATGGTTTATTCAACCATAGGAAATTGTCATGCACTCTACTCCATACATACCGAACCCATTCATCTTCTTCAAAATAGGGGAAATGAATGCACTATGCAAAATGCTTATCCCGAATGGATTTATACTGAGGTTTAATCTCAAAAGAGTCATCTAACAACTGTTTGTGATAGATATCTACTAACTTTGATTGCCCAAATTCTTCAATACTTGCATGTATGTAAACCCTAATATCTTCGGTGTGCAAAACGCCATGCGGAACACTAGAGGAGGCTTCTAGGGGATCTACCTCCAAGGATTTGTATGGATGTTTCTTGAATGTGGGCCGAGGTCTATCAGAGATCTTTACTATATTTGGAGTAGTCATTTTTCAAAAGATTTGCAGTGAGATATTGAAAATGGAAAATACCTTATGTGCCTTCGGTTACACGGAGTTGGTCGGATTGATTTCTAGATGTAATGACTTCTGCAAGTGATTTTTGATGAACTTGAGGAATTTTGTTGCAGAGCTCCACTTTTCGTTTCTTCTTGTATGCAGAATGAATAAGTTGTTAATGAGAAAACCCTTATATTGCTCTGCAAACCCTAATATCAAGTTGCAATAAATGCTCAACCTACATTATTCTGGTTTGCCTTATTCAGATGACTTGAAGAATCGGATCAACCCTGATCTTTAAACATCTTGCGGATCTTCCAAATCTTAACCACAGTTTGTTTGGGTGCTACCCTTATGAACCCTTCAGTCTGCAACTCTTCTTGTGCCTGTTCTGGCACCAATTAACTAGTTGGGGGAACAAGGTTCTCTTTGTGTCTCCCCCTGAGCTAGAGCTCACTTTTTAATTTCTGGAAGGAATACCAGCACCAGAGTCTGGTGCAGATCCAACCTCTATATTCTCTATACTTTTCTTCACCCAAATCTTGCTCATCTCACTTTTAACTTCATCCGCATTCACCTTTTGTTTACCCTTATCTTGATTCTGATTATGATATACCGGACCTCTTTTGTCCTGATTCTTACTTCTACAAAATTTTGCACTATGACCGGACCTATTGCAGATTTGGCAAACAACATTTCTTTGCATATTTGACTGATATCCTCTTGATCTGCATTGATTAGCCATATGACCTACTCTATTGCATGCAAAGCATCTACCATTGAATGATTTGTTCATTTGCATATTTCTACATTCATGAGACTTATGACCATACCTTTTGCAGTTAAAACACTGTCTGGAGAAGGATGAATTAGTCTGATTCATTCTCTTTCTGCACTGATTAGCTTTGTGACCAAAGTGATTGCAGCTGTGGCAGTATCCATTGAAGGATGGATATCTTTGAGCATTGGGTTGTCTTACCGGAGGTCTTCTAGGCCTGTTCCTTGGATTTTCTGGTCCAAAATTCTTCTGACCAGATCTGGAGATTTCTCCTTTCTCATATCCCAAGCCACACTTGTCATCTACCTTCTTTTGACTTCCAAGAAGAAATTCAAGTTGAGTAGAACTTATCTTGAATTTCTCTTTATATTCATTTGTTGTTTGAAGATCCCTTTTGAGAGAGACAATTTGATCCTCAAGTTTTTCTTCATTATCTTTAGCATCTTCAAGATCAGATTCAAGATGTCTGATAATTCCATCCATCTGGTGCCAATCTTCTGATTTCTCCTTGAGAGATTGTCTTCAGTTTTTCTTTTCTCTTCAATCTCTTGGGTAAACTTTATAACTCCTGATTCCATTTCATGTCTTACCATAATGACTTCTTTTGATAACTTTTCACATAACTTGGTTTTCTCAGTCAGCTCTTCATTTGCATTATTTGTTTCACTTTGTCTTGCCAATTGCTGAAGTAGTTCCTTTCTCTTTTTCATAGAGAGACTTAATTTGTCTTTTAGTTCTCTCATGAAATCATCAGCCTATTTGAGTCTTTCCTTTAATTCATTGACTTCAGAGTTTAACTGTTCAAGATCTTCAAGGGCAGTCTTGAGTTTCTCCCTTAAACCATATGCATCCATTTGGATTCCCAGATCTTCCTCGAGCTGTTAGACTCTGTTAGGAGGAACTAGGCTCTGATACCAATTGTTGATAACTGAGAGGGGGTGAATCAGTTATCCTAATAAATTCTTCTTTCTAAACTTTCTTATTAATCAATGCAGCGTTAATTCAAACAAGCAAACACAACCATGAAATAGAAATACACATGACACAATATTTTTTACGTGGAAACCCTATTAAGGGAGAAAACCACGGGGTGATTAACCCAAGATTGTATTCTCTGTTAGAAGAATAGAAAAACAAAATGGCACTTGCCAATTAGGGCTCACTACCCTAGCACACTGCTCACAAGAGGCACACTACCTACAAGAGACTCACTATCTACAAAAGAATGTTATACAATACTTGAACTGATTGGGAGCATCTACAAATGTTGGAGTTCAGTTCGGTTAAGCTCAATACACTGATCTGCTGCACTTCATCTTTCCTCTTCTCTTTTGCTGCTTTCCTTTCACATACCAGACCTTCCTTGTTGCTTCTACTCTACTCTTCTGCTTTTATTCGCACATCATCTAACCACAACAACAATTCTCACAACTAAATCCATCATGTATATATATCCGCACAAGTAATTTCATCACCTTTCTAGTCGGCACCCAGAATAGTCAATCTTTTCACTAATTCTGATCTGTCGGCTGAATCCTTGTACATCAAGTAATGCGGATCAAGTATATGCTTGTAGGAATCATTAATCATGTCGGCCAAACATGATTCATGCCTTCATAACCTTTACCACCATCAGTAACACATCCAGAAAGTAGTCTGATGTTCTGTCAGTTAGTTCTTCCTTTGTTCACACTGTCACTCAGGAATCTGGTACTCAATTATTCATATCTTTTTCCTCATCTATCACCCCAAGCTAAATCCTTGGAATATAACACTCAAGGTAGTCCTCTTAACTTCCCCAAATCCACACTTCACCAAGATACTTCCTCTGAGAGATCCGGACCTATCTGTCGGACCTTGCCACATGCTCTGTTCTTGTTTACCGGACCACAACAATCTTCATTCTGACTTCTGGTAGAGACACACCATGTCCTGCGAATGTGTGGGATGAACTTTGTTGCCATCAATGACAACAATCATGAATCCATATAGTGCCTCTTGCCAATAGTACCTACCTTTTATAAACCATGTCTAGTTAACTAAGATAATCTTCCCAAGAATGACAGTTAACCATCTAGACAATAATTTTGCCAAAATCTTATATGAAGAATTCAACAAGGTAATCGGGCTCAAGTGTTTTATTAAGGACCTATCTCCCTCTTTAGATAGAAGCTTAATGAGACCTTTATTGATATTCTTCTCCAAGGAACCTTCCCTCAAAGTTTCCTCATATACTTCCTTCAAATCATTTGCAACCCATTCACTATTGACCTTATATGATTTAATTGGAATACTGTCAATCCTAGGGGATTTTCTAGACTAAAAAGAGTTAATAGAATTCACAATTTCTTCTTTGGAAATAGCTCTACTCAACTCGTCAATGCCTTCATTATCAAGCTTTTTTGAAATAATTCTTTTAAAAAACATCCTAGCCTCAACACTCTTGATACCATCTTCTAAAGAAAACAAATCCTTATAAAATTTACAAAAGGCGCCACTAACGACTCCATAATCATTACTTAAGGAACCATAAACAAGAATAGGTCCAATTTTTCCCTATTATGTTTGGCCTTAAGAATATTTAAAAAATACTTAGTACCTTTGTCACCAACATTAAGCCAATTGAGCCTTGCCCTAACCTTGGCACCTTGGTTTTTTTAGTTCTAAATAACTCTCAATTGATGCTTAGTCTTCACATACTCATCCAGCAACCCCCACTCCCTAATATTACTTTGCAACTAAAGCTCTAAATCAAGGATTTTTTCTTCTAGTCTATTTTCATCCTTCCTTCTATCCAAGGGTCTCCTCTTACCCACAATTTTCTAGATTTCCCTCTAAGCATGAGTCAACTTATTCCATCTGTCTATAGTTGTTACACCCCATGTGTTTCAAACTATTTACTATTTACCTTGACTGGTTAATTTTCTTGAATAAATGAATGGTTTATGAATATTTGCATTAATGTGTATTTTGAATTTTGAATTGAATATATTGAAAGATTAAATGATGCAATGTAATGTATTATAAGTGATTCTAGTTATGAAATGTATAAAGCATATGATTATATTGTGATCGGCTAACTACTATTGTGATGATGTAAGTTGAATGTAGGAATAGGTTGCTCCTCTGGAAATGAGAAGTATCACTCAAGAGAAGGACTTGGTCTAGTGAATATTAGAGAAATCCTAAACTGAGCAAGCACACACAACTATCCTACTTGGTCTAGGTTATGTCAAGTCTGTGTGGGTAAAGATAAGTAATATGTGGTAATGATCTTGAATGCTTATTGATATATGATTTTATGAATGTTTTGAATGAGGAATGTGATTTAGTCTGAGTGTTGATTGAAGTCTTCTTTGATAAGTTTGGAATTGCAATCGACAAGGTATAAACGTGAAATGAATATATACACAAATAAAGATACATGTCCACGATAAACTCATACATATGAAAAAATGCGTGCATGAGTATATGTAGGTAGACATATCTACGCATGCTCATGAACGTATTGTTTGTAGGCATGGGAGTATCGATTGGATGAGGGATGTTATATGTATGTGTGTATATGTGCATTTCATATTCATACACATCATTAGTGGATATGTGGGTTAATGAGTTTTATGATGTTTTCAAAGTAACAATAATATATATATATATACGTATATGTGTGTATATAATACATATATATATTAATATATATATATATATACATATAGATGTTAATGGAAACGTATGTGTATATATATATATATTTGTAATTACATACATACATATATATAGTCATTTACGGTTTACGTAAACATATGTAGTTGATGCATTACACAATTATGAATATGTGAATTTTAAATATCAATGATATTTTAAATAGAGTTTATAAGGAAATGTATATATATATAGCTAAAGTTTCTATTAGCGTTGATATAAGGCACGCGACCTTGAGACCCATGTTAATATTAATACATAGCATATTGCTATGTCGTGTGTGCTAGAAATGAAGCGTATGTATTTATTTGCTAAAGGATTTTAAGCACATAAAGTGCATAACAATATACTTATCAGTTGTGCTGATATATAGTGTTGGTAACTGATTTCCAACATTGGAAAACTTTGACCATTTCTCTCCAAACTGCCAACAAGTAAATAGGGGGCGTGGTTGATTGCGTGGCACCATGTTTTAGCAATGCAAACCAATTGGGAGTCTTATATCTAATTTGTTCTTTCATTTCTAAGTTTGCTTCTTGATGTCCTCTAATGTGTTCATTGTGCAACGATTTCTGCCTGCCACTTTGCATTCTTTTTACTAAGTCAAATTCTAAGAGGGAGTGGTGGCGAATCTGATAGCTTTCTTGTAGCCTTAGCATGTTTAGATTTTACTATATTTAGAGGAGCTCTCTCATTCATTTTACACTTAATTTTCCATCAAACATGCTTATGTTGTTCTGCTGCAAATTTTCCGAGTTTAGTGTTTGAATAGGCATTGTTATTTTGGTCTTTGATTTTGAGAGGAACTAGTAAGAAGTTAAGATGGGTATTTGAGTTGTTCTAGGAGGAGATATTCAATTAGCTTGAGGAATTAAGAGCAAGGAATCTAGCTGATTTATTGGAGCATAGCATAAATAGGCATGCTAAATTTCTTTTCCATTATGTCTTTTCTGTTTGAAAGATTATATGTCTTTGATTGTTGTTTCCAGGAATAAGTTTGGTTTTCTATTCTTTGTCGAGCTAGATCTTTTCTTATATGTTCAATGAGAAGAATATATCTAGTATGGAAACTATTGTTATGTATTGAATGTTGAATAATCTCTATAGTAGAGAATAGTATCTATATAGGAATTATACACTATATTAAATATGAAGCTTTATTGCTACATTGTGAAATGGTTAATGTTGCAAGTATGAGGTTAACCAGTGTTGTCATTGATGTCAACATACTCATATCGCATTGATAAGAAGGATTGGATGAGCTGTGTGCTGAGGTTATTGAGGAAATTAACCTCAATCAAGAACAATGAAGAACAGTGATGAGAAGAAGGCAAAAGTACTCAATAGGTTGAGGATCAGAGGATACGGATTAAAGGGTTTGTAGATATGAGTCTTGAGATGATCCAGTTAAGATTTCAGAGGTCCGCATAAAGATATGAAGAAGTTGTGATCGATCAAGTAGAACCAGTTCCGGGAGATGCTCCGGAGTGACAGAGTGTTACAAAAAGGTCCGGTGAGATCCGGAAGTGCATTGTCCTATTCTACGGATTGGAAGGAGTGTTTGGGATATCCTTGTGATGTGTCATCTTGATTTGTACATAGTTTGGAGGTCCAAAAGCACCTTTTTCAGTATGACAGTGGCGATAGACTGTGTTCTTGAAGTTCTAGATGAAGAAGAAAAGAATTCTAGTAAGTAGAGGAAGTGCGGATGTACCTGGTCATTCAGGCAAGCCTGTGAAGGTTCTTGGATCATGTTGAGGTTGTCTTGTCAGTCCGCATTAGTGTTAGAGCCTGGAATTGGAGATATACTTCCAAATGAAGATGTTCTTGTTCAAACTGGCTGACCAGATGAGTTATTCATCTTGCGAATGTTCTTGTGGATGATTGCCAACTTAGATGATTGTTGCTAAGTCGATGCCTTGTATAAATAAAGGTTTGTGAATTCATTTCGAAGTGTGTCTTGGAGCGGATGAGTGTGGTATAGTGAAAGAGCGAAAGGCAGAGAAGGAGTGTCTCGAGCTTAATTGGAACTGATCCAGACATGGTAAAGATGTCAATCTCCAGTTCAAGTTTGTAATACTTGTTATCTTGTAGACACTATGTCTCTTGTAGGCAGTGCGCCTCCTTGTGAGCAGTGTGCTCAGGCAGTGAGCCCTAATTGGCATGTGCCATCTATTTTTCTTATTCTTCTAATAGAGAATAATCAATGGGTTAATCACCCCGTGGTTTTTCCCTTGACCAGGTTTTCCACATCAAAATCTTGGTGCCTAATGTGTTGATGTTTATTTGCTCTAGTGTTTATCCTTTATGCTTTCATGAATGGTTAATTGGTATGCTATTAAATAACAAAGAAGAATCAAGTGTTTAAAGTAGAAGCAAGTTTTTGTACAACTGATTCACCCCCCCTCTCAGTTGTGTGCCCTAGATCTAACAATTGGTATCAGAGCCAAGTTCCTCTAAAAGGAGCTTAACCGCTTGAGGAGATCCAAGATGTCGTCATACAAAAAGGATAGTCCGAAGTTTGATGGAACCAACTTCTCTCTTTGGCAAGGTCGCATGAAATGTCACTTGGAGTGTATGGGAAAGGCATACTTATCCATGGTCACAAAAGCATATGTACCTCCACAGGGTGGTCCGACAACTCTAAATGAAATCACAGATGCTAAAAACAATCTGCAGACCAAAGAAGCTCTTCTAAGCACATTGACTGACTCAAAACTCTCAAATGTTATTGACTTACCAACTGCTTATGAGATCTAGGTTAAACTAGAACTTCTGAATGAAGGAGATGAGTATGTTAAGAGTGCAAGGCTGCAGAGTCTCAAAGGGAAATTTGAAAGACTGAAGATGAGAGATGATGAAAATATTACTACCTTTATGCCAAGAGTAAATGAGCTGGTGTGTGGAATTAGGAATGCTAGTGGAGTTTTGGATGAAAATGAGATTGTTGGCAAAATTCTCCAATCCCTTCCTGTTGTCTACAAAATCAAGGTTGCTACCATTGATGAATTCAGAGCCCATACAACTGTCACAAGAGACCAATTAGCTGGCAAACTGGCTACATTTGAAATGACCGCGTTTGGTGATGATCCCCCCAAGACTGAATCTATATTCAAAGCCAGTGCCTATGTGAAAGGAAAACAAAGATTTGATCCAAGAGAAAACTCTTCAAGGAGCTGTCATGGTATGATCAAGCAAGGAAAGACATGGAAGAGGAAGAAGCAGAAATAGCTCAACTTGAAGCCCTCATTGCAAAAAGACTGCCAAGAGGATCCGGTAAGTATGAAGGAAAATTACCTTTTAAATGCTTCAACTGCAATAAGATTGGTCATTTTGCTTCAAGATGTCTGGAAAGATCTGCAAGGTCAAATTCTAATAGACAAAGGTTCCAAAAGAACTGTTATTATGTTCATGAAGAGGATGATAATGAAGGAGTAAAGGATGATGAATCAAAAATAGGAAACAAATCTGGAAATGAATGGGTGTTTATTGCCATCAAGGAAGAAGATCTAATATCCTCTGAATCTGTCAATCATAAGGTTGTAGAAAGAGCTTTGGCTGCCCAAATTGAAGAAAAGGATGATTGAGTTATTGACAGTGGATGCTCTCACCATATGACAGGTGACAAAAACAATTTCCTAGACTTGGAAAGGTATGAAGGAGGTATGGTAAAGTTTGGTGATAATTCTGCTGGTAGAATCAGAGGTAGGGGAACTATTTCTTTTGATGGAAAGAGAAAAACTGGTAATGTACTGTATGTTGAAGGATTGAAGCACAATCTGACAAAGGTTATGATCTCCGGTTCAAAAATGGAAGATGCAGGATCTTTGAAGGCTCTAAAACTGAGATTGCATCCGGTACCCAAACAAAAGGTAATATCTTCCATCTAGTTGGTTCTAATAAAAGTTGTTTGTTTGTTCAAGTTGATCAGAGTTGGTTATGGCATAGAAGGATGTGTCATGTAAATTTTGATAACATCATCAAGATAAGCAATACTCAGGCTGTAAGAGATCTTCCAAAGGTGATAAAACCTACAAATAGTTTGTGCAAAGAATGTTAGCTAGGTAAACAGAGCAAAGTCTCTTTCAAAAGCAAGGATTAGTCCTCTACCAGATTATTGGAATTAGTTCATACTGATCTATGTAGTCCAACAAGAATCAAGAGTATGCAAGGTGATAGATATTTCATGCTACTGATTGATGACCATTCCCGGATGATGTGGGTTACCTTTCTAAAAGAGAAATCAGAAGCCTTTGAGAAGTTCAAAATCTTCAAGGCTATGGTAGAGAATCAAACCAGATTGAAACTGAAATGTCTGAGGTCTGATAGAGGTGGTGAATTCACATCCAGTGAATTCATAGACTTTTGTGAGAAGCATGGTATAAAGAGATAGTTGTCTGCGCCTAGGACTCCATAGCAAAATGGAGTAGTTGAGAGAAAGAACTGGACCATCCAGGAAGCATCCAGGACAATGATGATGGAAGCAAATGTTCCTCAGATGTTTTGGAGAGAAGCTGTCAGCACTGCAGTCTATACTCTCAATCGAGTTCAAATTAGAAGCAATACCAGTAAGACTCCTTATGAACTTTGGTTTGGTATCACTCCTACTATGAGATATTTCAGAGTATTTGGTAGTAAATGTTACATTAAAAGAGATGAAGATCTAGGAAAGTTTGATGCTAGAAGTGATGAAGGAATTTTCTTGGGTTACTCCACTCAAAGCAAAGCATACCGGTGTTACAATAAGAGATTGAGAAAGATGATAGAAAGTACAAATGTGAAGGTTGATGAAGGAATTGAGAAGCCCTCAAGGTTTTATGAATATGATGAAGATGATCTGAATGGTTCTCTGGTTCAAGAAGCTCAAACCTCCTCTGAAAGTTAGATTCAGACTGATCCGGTAAATCAGGAAGAAGAGGTTTATCTGAATGAGCCTGATCAAGAAACAGTAGTGCAAGAAACTCCCAAAGTTCCAAGGTATGTAACTCTAAACCACTCTGAAGATCAGATCATAGGTGACAAAAGCAAAGGGGTACAAACAAGGAGAAAAATTGCTCAAAATTCAGATGAATGTTGTCTGATCTCAAAGATTGAACCTAAGACAATAAATGAAGCCTGCAATGATGAAAATTGGACCAAAGCAATGGAGGAAGAGTTGATGCAAATTGAGAAAAATCACACTTGAGATCTTGTTTCTAGACCTAGAAACAAGAATGTGATTGGAACCAAATGGGTCTTCCGAAACAAACTAAATGAAGTTGGTGAAGTAATCGGAAATAAAGCCAGATTAGTCTGCAAAGGCTACTCTCAAATAGAAGGGATTGATTTTGAGGAAACCTTTGCTCCGGTGGCAAGAATTGAAGCAGTCAGACTATTTCTTGCATTTGCTGCCTTCAAAGACTTCAAGGTATATCAGATGGATGTCAAGTTTGCCTTCCTAAATGGTGATTTGGAAGAAGAAGTATACATTAAGCAGCCAGATGGATTTCAATTGTCTGATCATAGTGATATGGTCTGCAAGTTGAAGAAAGCATTGTATGGATTGAAGCAAGCCCCAAGGGCTTGGTATGAAAGGTTGGATAAGCATCTTGTGCAGATTGGTTTCAACAAAGGTATTGCTGACAGTAACTTATATTTCAAAATTGATCATGAAAACATTTTGATTGTTGAAGTATTTGATGATGATATCATCTTTGGAGAAAAAGATAGCATGTGTAAAACCTTTTCAAATCAAATGAAAAGTGAGTTTGAGATGTCCATGCTTGGTGAAACGAATTTCTTCTTGGGTCTGCAAATTACTCAAACAAAGAAAGGGATCTTCATTTCTCAGACCAAATATGTGAAAGAATTGTTGAGGAAATTTGGGATGGAAGATTCAAAGCCAATGAATACTCCCATGGCAATCAGATGCAAGTTGAGCAAAGATGATGACTCTCCCAAGGTGGATCAAACAAATTATAGGTCAATGATTGGAGGACTATTGTATCTCACTCAAACTAGACCAGATATTATGCAGGCTGTTGGTCTTGTTGCTAGATTCCAAGCCGATCCTAGAGAATCTCATGTTATGGCAATCAAGAGGATTTTTAGATATCTAAAGGGGACAGTTGAGTATGGTCTATGGTACCCTAGAGATCATGATTTCTCTCTTCATGCATATACAGATGTAGATTGGGCAGGAGATGTGGATGACCGGAAGAGCACCAATGGTGGAGCTTTCTTTTTAGGAAAAAGATTGGTTTCTTGGCTAAGCAAGAAACAAGAGGCAATATCTCTGTCTACGACTGAAGCAGAATACATTGCAACAACAAGTAGTTGCACTCAAATTTTGTGGATGAAGCAAATGCTAAGAGACATTAAAGTAGAATATGAGAAGCCTATCACAATTTTCTGTGATAATTCAAGTGCAATAAATATTTCTAAGAATCTGGTGTTGCATTCTAATACCAAGCACATATCTATCAAGTTTCACTTTCTAAGAGAACAAGTGAACAAGGATGAAGTCAAATTGGAGTGTGTACCCTTCAAGGATTAGATTGCAGATATTTTTACTAAACCTCTTCCCAAGGACTCTTTTGAGTATCTCAGGGAGAAGTTAGGGGTCATTGCCCCTCCAGTGATGAACTAGGATGCATTGATGTGCATCAGTCCAGTGGATATCATAGTCATATCTTGTGATCCGGATTGGTGATGGGGAGATGCTACTCAGGGGGAGCAGCTGGTATGATTCTGATGTGTTAAAGTTGCAAGTATGAGCCCTTTGCCATTGATGTCAAAGGGGGAGAGAAGACATGTGAAAAACAAGTGGTTGATCAAAGGGGAGCAATAAAGAAAGAGAAGACGTGAAGAGTTGTTGATGATAGGGGGAGTTGTAATAGAAAGGAGAAGTTCTTGTCTTGATGGTTTTTCACATCATATGTTGCCATCAATGACAAAGGGGGAGATTGTTGCAAGTATGAGGTTAACCAATGTTGTCATTGATGTCAACATACTCATATTGCATTGATAAGAAGGATTGGATGAGCTGTGTGCTGAGGTTATTGAGGAAATTAGTCTCAATCATGAACAGTTAAGAATAGTGATGAGAAGAAGGCAAAAGTACTCAATAGGTTGAGAATCAGAGGATGTGGATTAAAGGGTTTGTAGATATGAGTCTTGAGATGATCCAGTTAAGATTTTAGAGGTCCACATGAAGATATGAAGAAGTTGTGATCGATCAAGTAGAACCAGTTCCAGGAGATGCTCTGGAGTGACAGAGTGTTACAAAAAGGTCCGGTGAGATCTGGAAGTGCATTGTCCTATTCTGCAGATTGGAAGGAGTGTTTGGGATATCCTTGTGATGTGTCATCTCAATTTGTACATAGTTTGGAGGTTCGGAAGCACCTTTTTCAGTATGACAGTGGCGATAGACTGTGTTCTTGAAGTTCCAGATGAAGAAGAAAAGAATTCTAGTAAGTAGAGGAAGTGCGGATGTACCTGGTCATTTAGGCAAGCCTATGAAGGTTCTTGGATCATGTTGAGGTTGTGTTGTCGGTCCGCATTAGTGTTAGAGCCCAAAATTGGAGATATACTTCTGGATGAAGATGTTCTTGTTCAAACTAGCCGACCAAATGAGTTATTCATCTTGCAAATGTTCTTGTGGATGATTGCCAACTTAGATGATTTTTCCTAAGTCGATGCCTTTTATAAATAAAGTTTTGTGAATTCATTTCGAAGTGTGTCTTGGAGCGGATGAGTGTGGTATAGTGAAAGAGCGAAAGGCAGAGCAGGAGTGTCTCGGGCTTAATTGGAATTGATCAAGACATGGTAAAGATGTCAATCTCTAGTTCAAGTTTGTAATACTTGTTATCTTGTAGACAGTGTGTCTCTTGTAGGCAGTGCGCCTCCTTGTGAGCAGTGTGCTCGGGAAGTGAGCCCTAATTGGCATGTGCCATCTATTTTTCTTATTCTTCTAACAGAGAATAATCCTTGGGTTAATCACCCCATGGTTTTTCCCTTGATCAGGTTTTCCACGTCAAAATCTTGGTGTCTAATGTGTTGATGTTTATCTGCTCCAGTGTTTATGCTTTATGCTTTCATGAATGGTTAATTGGTATGCTATTAAATAACAAAGAAGAATCAAGTGTTTAAAGTAGAAGCAAGTTTTTGTACAACTGATTCACCCCCCCTCTCAGTTGTGTGCCCTAGATCTAATAGTTAAGTTATGTATACTGTGTATTACAACTTGAATTACTTTGGTAGAAGTGTCATAGTAAACTTAGAATTGTTAAGTGGGGCTAATCCTAGGATTAGTTGATCCATTTGTAAGGGAATAACCTCTGTAAAGAGATTGATGTCATACTAAATCAATATAGAATGATGGATGAATGTGTGACGTCCATTACGAATTAGGGGTGATAAATACTTTGGCCAAAGTAGTGTAAGTAGCCACTATTTACACTGTCAGTTCGTTGTGATCTAGGTTTACATACTATGCAGGGATAATCATACTTGTAGGTTGGAGCCATAGTATGACAATTCTAGTTATGTAGGACACAACATCTTTCTTAGAATAGGCTATTCTTTGAGGTTACCATACCAATCTCTTCGTTGAAGGGTAGGGTCGCTTACCAGTTTGGTAAATGTGCAGGGGACCGCAGTTAGTCCATGGCTGGTAGAAAAGTGCTTGAGTGATGCTTCTCCTCATGTAGTTGGTGGCCAAGATTTGAAGGACATTAGAACCATTTGTATCTCTACTTTTAGTTAGCTCTTCGAAGCTTGTTTGTAACTTTGTATCCATCTTATGGAATTTTGCAAATGAGAATTATTCAATACTTGTAATGTTGAAAAGTGATTTCATTATGCAATAGTAAATTTTAAAATATGTTTCAAATGTGCATCATATCATTTTATATGATAGAAAATTTTTATTTCTCATATTGTTGGTATGGGGAAATATTTACTTTTGCGTTAAATTTAGTAAAATTTATTTGGTAGAACAATGGGCATGTTACAATAGCAAAAGATCTGCATAGTCTCTTAATGATCTTTCTTACCTTAAGAACACCATCCATACACTCCTCATCCCTAAGCAGGGAAGAGTTAAGCTTAAAAATTAGGTTCCTAACAACACATACTTCCTGATTATTCTCTTTGAATGTCAACCTTACCTCAATCGGTGAGTGATCAAACATAGTAGGAGTGACAAGAACAGGATAATCTTCCTCCTTGTAGACAGAATCAAACCACTCTTTATTCAAATAAAACCTATCCAACCTTGAGTAAACCCTTTTACCAATCACCTTATTATTACACCATGAATACCAAATTCTCTTCCTTGTGCCCTTCAATTTTTCCATGGGATCTCTCAAATTAAGAATTCTTTTCAATTTGGACCAAAAAACAACTCATTTCCTTTCCACATCACTTCATTCCATCCCTGCTTATCATAACTATTTTCAATCATATTGAAGTCCCCAGCAAGGATCCAAGGAACCTCAAGTAGGGTATGAGCCATCCATTTCCACAAATTACACCTCTCCTTATACTCATTAGGAGCATAAACAGAACAAATACCAAATTTTTTATTATCAATTTTGATTGTAATCCACACAATCCTATTGCAGGGAGAGTGCCCATTCTCAATAACCAAGAAATCCCAAGAGTCTTTCAATAGAATGGAAAAACCAATTTTACCCTTAGTATGTTGGGTATAAAAAGTAGTAGCCCCTCTCCAAACAAAATTGAGAACAGAGTCAAGTTGACACGCAACAACTTTTATCTCCTGCAAGTAGAAAGCATCTAGCTCCTTTTTCTTATTACATAAATCTCTTAATAAATATTTCCTATCAAGGGACACTAGTCCCCTAACATTCCAACTGATACAATTCAAGATCATTTAGAGGGATATTTGGAACCCCCTATCTTCTAATTCTTATACAGTATGTCAAAACATTTAGGTAATTTCTCATCTTTACCTCTTTTTGAACCTCTCTTTTCCTCAACCTCCTACTTGAGAGTTTTTCTCTTCTTGTTATCCTCTTCCTTAGAACCCATGTCAATGTCCATACTCTGATTTGAGAAGAGAGGGTTGAAACATTCTAAATTGACATTTTATCTCTTAGAGCTTAATGTTTGGGAACCCCCCTTTTGTTCCACAAACTCTGACCCAATATCATTTGGAAGTATAAGAGTGGGATGCACTAGACTCTTATCCTCATTAGCCCTAATTTTTTCTAGGGGTAATTGTTGAGCATTCATCTTGACATGCTCTTCCTTATTATTATGAGAAAAAAATTTCCCATCACCCTTAAACTGCACAGCAAGGATGGTATCATACTCTTCATCCTCCACAATGGAGAGATTGAGATTTCTATCTGTAGTCCTAGACTTTCAACAGAGCCCTTAACCATATTTACGTCCAAGGCCTTGACAAAGCCCTTTTCTTGAAGGCCAATATCCTTAAGCTTGATATTATCTTCACCACCTTTCATATTATTTTCATTATAATGGGTTTTGCTAGCAGAATTAAAGATTCTCATTTTTAGAAATCTTTCCTTTGATGGCCATCTTTTTTACACAAAAAACAAGCATTTAGGCTACTTAATAACTTAATATTACACACCAAATTGTTAGTCCCCAACTAAAATTCAAGCACCTCAAGGAATTCAATATTAGGCTTCAAAGAAATGAATACATGTACATTAAATGCAATAGAGTGACCCTTGTTTCCTCTATCTATAAAACTTCCCCAATGGGCTTCAAAAAATGTGGAATAAATTTCCATAATTGGGGAGCCAACTCCTTAATTTCTAACCACTTGGGAGCTGAAAATTCCAAAATTTGCTCTTGTTTTGGCTCAAATGACCACAACACAACCCTAAAGACTAATTTCCCAACATTCCAAAATTGCTTCTTTAGGATTCTACTTTGCATATTATGATTTTTAAGAAAATCACAAACAAGCCTTTTTGAATCATCCGACAGAAATTAACATAAAGCCCCAATTTTTTACCCCATACTTTCCCAAGCCAATCATCATTTTTTTTTCTTGAAGGAAACAAATTACTATCCAAGTACACAAAGAAAATAGAAACCTTATTCAATCTTACCTCTTCTCCTTTTAAATCAAGCAACATTTTTGGAGAGGGGGAAATGGTGAGCACTTTCTGGAGAGGAGACTTAACTTGTCCTCCATCTCCAGAAGGCTCACCGTTGATTCCACAAAAGCTTCCCATCCTTCACCTTCCAACATCGCAATCATCAATAGCCTTGAAGAAGGTTGGGTTGGGGATGCACAATTCTGTGCCACAGAAAGCTTCCTTGTATGACCTCCTGGCCAACTCCTCTTCAGTAGAAACCACAGTCTTTTTTATGCCTTCTTCAATTTCCAATTCTAAATAAACCTCATATTGACCATTGGAGTTGAGATTTATAGACTCTTCACCTACCTCATTAACTGCTCCATCCTCCTTTACCTCCATCCACCTATTTGGCATAAGGGAAATAAACCTAATTGACCCTTAACGTAAAACTATCCTACACACCCATGACACAAAACCTGACGCTCGAGCAACTTTGGCCTATGACCTCCAAGAAAATTCCAAAGCATAAATCAAACTGGCAGGAAGGGAATTCAAATTTAAGAACCCAAAACAAAAATAGACAACAACATAGAAAAGACTAAGCATCAAAACATCCAAACTAAGGACACCAATACCAAAAAGAAAACCTACAAGAGAGCACCGAGAGAAGAAACAACAGAAGACTTTTCATCTCCCACACCCCTCTTAGAGATCTCTCCACACTTGGTCCTTGCATTCCCCCAAAGAAACTGATTTTGATAGAAATTTGAGTAAAAATAGACATTTTAAGAATGTATTGGTTGATGTGGAGCATATGTCAATATCATACCTAAAAGGGTCTAAGAAAATTTTGGAAAACTAACAATCTATGACACCCCTTATAATATTTGCCTTGTGGATGGTATTACCATCAATACATTTGAGATTTGGATAAATGTAGAAGTTAACTTAATGGGAATCAAGAAGAAGGTGAACTTTGAAGTGATAGAAATGAAGTAACATTTCGATAGATTCAACATTCTATTAAACCTAGAATGGTTTGTGTATTAATGTCATAAAATGTCCCCCTAGGACTTTTACCTCTTAAGTTTAGCTCCCAATCCCCTTGTTTTTCATCATGCAAGTTAGAATTAACTCCCAAAACAAGATGGCCTGAAACCCATGTCAAATTGGGCTTGAACCTAGAACCCTAACCCAAAATAGGTCCTGGGGCTTGGGCGCTCGCACCCTTGCCCTACCCTATTTTGGTGGGGTCCCAAATTTGAATGACGATTTAATGACCGTTAAAGGCCTTGCTTGCCAACATCTTAAGTTTGAATTACGGAATATATAGCGAGAATACATATATAAGCATGTTTATGATTTCATTTGTAAACTAGAGGAAGATGACTAGAAGATGATTATGAGATTTTGTCAAATTTATGATTTTAGAGCATTCAAGGCATTCATTGTGTTGTAGAGAAGAATATTGTTGTTGTGTTTGTTATTGCATATTTGGCTTCATCTTCTCATGTTGTGAAGGATCTTCATCTATGTGAGAGTTACACCTCTAAGGTGATATCTATTTGTGTTTGAATCAATCATTTATCAATTTGTTTTTGCCTCTATCCTGTAAGGATACACACTCTTTATCAAACAATAGTGTTGGAAGGCTTGAATGCCATTTTAGGGCTTGACTGAGGCAAGCTCCTAAACACTACAACCCCTAATCACTCTTCTTGTGATTATAGGTGACAGGTATCAAATTGTAAAGAGTGGAGTTGCAGAGGAGTGTGGTAGAGGATAAGGATTCCAGATCTGATAGAAAGAAATAGAAAAGAGCACTGTCAGGACTTGGGCACTAGTCCTTTTGCCCTCCAGGTTTGCAGAGGCTGAAATCTCTAGAATAGGGATAATCAATAGCAGAAGGAGTCTGAAAACCCCAAAAGAAAATACTGCACTGGGCTTGGGCGTGAGTCCCTTTTCCCCTGACATTTTAGGATCCCAAATTTCAAAATTTGGTATGTATCTGATCTTCCTTTACTATCCTTGTGTGCAAGCATTTGTCAGAATTCATCTATTTGTTTATGATTTTGCATAATTAGGGTTTTGAGTATAATTGGGCTTAAATTAACACATTAATCATCAATTTTGAAATTTCCCCATCATTACAAGTGACAAGCAACCTATAGGTGAATCCTCTTGCAGAAGTTGTGATTCAACTTGGCTAACTGTCCTTGAATGTGTGTAGTGAAAGGAGTATCAATCCTCTTAAACTCTCATCCCTCTTTTTCATAAATAACATTTTG
Source organism: Cunninghamia lanceolata (assembly GCA_027924645.1). Lineage (NCBI taxonomy): Eukaryota > Viridiplantae > Streptophyta > Pinopsida > Cupressales > Cupressaceae > Cunninghamia > Cunninghamia lanceolata. Next base: position 1,209,612 of record BSBN01001031.1, on the reverse strand, counting down.
GTGAACCCATGTTTTACTGAATTTTGTGCCTTTCTGAGTGTTGTACTTCAGATTTACATTCATTCTTTCATTCTCATCTTATTGCATTTGAAAATCTACAAAAAAAATTAAAAATTTTGAAAAAAAATTGGCATCCTAGGCTTGCATTTTGACATAGTTTTCATTAAATATCTAATATTTGCATTAGATCTAATGTAAATTATAGTAGTACATCATTCTATAATCATTTACCTTGCATTTTCATACTTCATTTGTTAGAATTTGCTTAAAATTGTGCATTTTTCATATAACCTAGTATTTGCAATAGCTAGGGTTTGCAACTAAAATCTTGTTTCAGATTTTACTACTCCTTTAAATACTCTTTTAGGTCTGATTTCGGATTGTAGTGTTTCATTATTGTGTTTCTTTGCATTTACATCTTAAATTTTGCATTTACACATAGGCAATTTCAACAAAAACTAGCATATTCACTCATTTCTCTTTAAAATTGCACTTGCATCAAGCATTGTAGGACTTGTGACATCATTTTCAGATATGAACTAAGATATTTCACATAATAAATCTGATTAGAGTTCATTATTATATCGTTTTGCATAGTTTCATGCCTTAATTTCACAATTAGGGTTTAAAATCCTTGCATTTTCACTAGATTTTGACTCATCCTTTATCTAGATTTGCATGATAGGTGTGTTGTGAAAGATATTGCTGCATTATTGGACTGATACTAAGGATTTAATTCACTGTCCCTTTGCAATTTTATCACAACACTTCATCTTTTAGGCATTTACATTGAAAGAAGTGAAAAAATCAAGCATTTTAGGTCATGAACATACATAGTTTTACATATTTTTCATTGCATACATATATAAATCTTTTAAAATCCGATCTTGCATCCATTTGAAATAATACATACATGGCTTCTCATCATAACAATAATACTAGGTTCCCTCCTAGACCTTATTTGGAAAGAAAGACCCCTAAAATTGAAATAACATTCACACCTCGTGATAAGACAATGAGCGATATTGAAGGACCTCTCTATATTATAGTGAATGTAATGGAGGTCCCTGAGCATGGAACACTTATAGAACCTAATTGCATGACAAATGTAGCAACGAAAGAGTTCCTTTTCTCACAAGATTTTATACAAGTATCTTATGAACCTACGGATATAATGATTAAGACACATACTAGAGCCTTTATTCCTACCTTTGGGAAGATATCCTTATTGATTATGGTATCTGATAAAGTCATGGAACAATTATTTGATGTCATCCCTTCATCTGACCTCTTTCGCATAAAATTAGGACACCCATGGCTCAAGGCTATGAAGGTTGTCCCCTCAACAATTCACAAATGCATAAAATTTCCTCTACATGGACAAGTGCATACTATTCATCGTAATACATAGCAACCCATGGTTATGGAAAAGAACTTTACTTTTGATTACTTTTGGCCATGACCTGATAGAAAAATTGAGCCACGAAGAGATAAACATTTCTTAGCATATAGATGATATAAAGAAAAACTTCTATCTAGAGTGGCTGAACCTTCTATTCAATAAGCAATAAACAAAGAACAACCCGCATTAGAAGAACTTCCTAGAGAGAAAGGTAAAGGACTCTATGCTGAGGTTCCTCCTCTATCATTCTTACAAGGATCAAGAGTGACTTGTGGAAAATAAATCATTTCATCAAGACAAATTAGATTTGAACAAGATTCATGTTGGGAATTAAGGTGTCTCAACCTTGGTTATTCCTTGCATTATTTATGATTGTATTTATTTATTCATTTCCTATGATGTAAATTAATTGTAAATTCCATATTGTCATTTTGTGGGATGTGGCACGGTGATGTGTCATCTTACATGGAAGATGACAACTTGTAATTTTGTCCTCACATGAGGAGATAGGCATCCCACTTTGTGGTAGGAGTATTTTGCCATGTGTCAGCATCTTGGATGTTGTGTAAGGGAATATTGACTAAAATAGTTATGACAGATTCCTATGACAAAGTTATGACATGTAAGAGTCAAAAATAGAAGCTTGTAAGATAGGTGAAGACATGTGTGGAAGAGCATCTTTGGAAAAGGCATCTTTGGGCACCCCAAGGTGGACTATGACATGTTGTAAGAGAATATGCTATTTATAGCATGTGTATGATAGATTCTCTTACAGTTGTAAGTTGTAATTGCTATGACAGATTCTATGACAGTCGTAAGAGTCATAAGAGCATCTGTCATAGCCCAATTTGGAAATAGGTGACGTCTTTGGGATGGGAACTATGGACAAGTGTCAGATACATCTTAAAATGTTGACCAAGTGTCCATAGGCGTGGGTTTTGGGCCATGAGGCCAAGTTGGATGCCCATTCCAAGATAAAGACAATTTTGCCTTGTATATTCTATATAAACAGGTGCTTGGAGGAGAAGATGTAGTATGTGATTGACAGGTACTGTTATGTTGCCAGATTGACTACAGACACAAGTGTCGAAGACTATTGAAGCTTACATTGCAAGTGTATTGTAAACCATATTCAATTTTGATAATACATTATGCAGGTTTCTGAGTGTGGGGTTTTTCACCTGATAAGGGTTTTCCCCACAATATAACTTGTCTCTCTTCTTCTATCTTCTTTCTGGTTCTATGTGTATTGTTGTAATATCTCTATTACATGTTTCATGTTGTTGTAATTGTAAAGATTAAATTGAATTTGTATAGCTCTCCCCTCATTAGATTAGTGTAGGAAGCGATTTCCGTACACCTAGCTTCCTTTCAGTTGGTATGAGAGCTTGATCACCTTTGGTCCTAGTTGTTGGGTAGGGTTTTTTTGAGTTAATCTTAAGTTGAGTGGGAGTCTATGTAGAGTATTTTGAATCTTATTGTAGCAAGGAGATGGCCAGCACATCCAGAAGGATAGAGGTGGAGAAATTTAATGGCGCTAATTTCGAGCCATGGAATCTCAAGATGGAAGACATGCTTGTTGATTGACACCTTTGGGAAACTATCAGTGGAACAAAACTAGCTGCAATGTCACAAGATGATTAGGATCTCAACGATCGGAAGGCTAAGGGTCTCATTAGACTTAGCCTTGTTGATTCTATCATGTTACATGTCCATGAGGAGGCTACTGTAAACTTGCTTTGGAAGAAGTTGGGAGATGTGTATCAAGCCAAATCCTTGGTTAACAAACTTTTTCTGAGAAAGAAGTTGTATTCTCTTCGAATGAAGGACGGGGGATCTGTTGCAGAACATATGAATGCTTTCAACATGCTAGTTGTACAATTAACATCTGTTGGTGTGAAGATAGAGGAGGAGGATCACTGTATGACCTTTATTTATTCTTTGCCAGACTCATGGGATCATCTTTTCATGGCTATTGGAAGCACCACATCCACATTCAAAATGGATGAAGTGGTATCTTTGTTGTTATCCAAAGAGATACAGAGAAAGTCTTCTGAGGCAGCCAAAGAAGCTCTTGCAATTCGTGGAAGCCCCAAGGAGAAAGGAAAAAAGGACAAGAAAGTTGAAAAGGGTAGATCCAAATCCTGTGGGAGATCTAAATCTCCTGGAAAGTCTAAAGCTCTCTGTTGGAACTGTGGTAAATCTGGGCATTTCTGAAAGGAATACAAAGAGGAAAAGAAAGAGAAGAAGAAGAACCTAAATTTAGATTTTGACAAGTCACAAGATATGGTCGTGCTTTCATCGCAGCCTTGGTTATCCATGCATCTGATGATGTGTGGCTGATTGATTCTGGTGCATCATTCCACATGACCTTGCATCGAGACTGGTTTACTAAGTATGAGGAGTTCAATGGTGGAAAGGTGTACCTGGGTGATGACTCTAATATGAAGATTGTTGGTCATGGAAGAGTCTCTATCTGATTCCCTGATGGATGAGTGAAGGGGATCTCTGGGGTTATGAATATCCTAGGCTTGGCATGGAACCTGCTTTCTATAAGTATGTTGAATGATGCAGGTGTGCAGGTTGTCTTTTCGAAAGAAGGATGCAAGATGACTAGAGGAGCTATGGTGCTTGCTAAAGGTACTAAGAGAGGTACTTTGTTTTAGCTAGATGCATGCATTTCACAATGCAATAGTTGTTCTAACTCAAGGAAGAGGGTAGCAATCACTTCATCCCCACCATCTAAACGAGCAGTGAAGAAATTTGTTGTATCTAGTCCTGATGGTTGTATTCATGCCTTGGAAGTTAAGCTTCCTGTTGAAAAGACAATGTTATGGCATAAGAGATTTGGCCACATTAGTGAGAAGGGTCTTAGAACCCTGAAAAATAAAAACCTCATTGAGGGGTTAGATGATTGTAATCTTGAGTTCAAATTTTGCGAACATTGCATATACGGAAAACAAAACCGTGTTTAGTTTTATTCAAGTTCTCATAAGTCTTCTAGTGTGTTGTACCTTATTCATTCTAATGTATTTGGTCATGTTAATGTTCCTTCGTTATCAAAATCTATATATTTTGTATCTTTCATAGATGACTACAGTAGAAGGACATGGATTTATTTTCTCAGAAGCAAATCTGAAGTCTATAGTAAGTTTAAGGAGTTTAAGGCCTTTGCTAAAAATCAGAATGGTAAAAAGATTAAATGTTTGAGAACTGACAATGGTGGTGATTTTTGTTCTATATAATTTGATAAATATTGTAAGGAACTTGAGATTGAAAGACATAAGACAACTCCATACACCCCGCAACAAAATGGAGTTGCAAAGAGGATGAACAGGACACTAATGGAGATGGCTAGGAGTATGCTTAGTGGAGCTGGCCTAGAACAAAAATTTTGGGCTAAAGCTGTTGCCATTGCTTGCTATCTTGTAAATAGATCTCCTACATCAACTCTTGTTGGTAAGACACCCATGGAGGTGTGGTCTGGTAGAAAGCCTTTAATAAGGCATCTTCATGTTTTTGGTTGTGAGGCATATGCACATGTGCCTAGGGAGAAGCGGTCAAAATTGGAGAACAAGGTTGTTAAGTGTATCTTCATTGGCTATGGTGTCAATGTGAAAGGATACAAGCTTTGGGACCCTATGGCTGAAAAAGTGTTGTATAGCAAAAGTGTCATCTTCAGAGAGCTAACACCTTCTTCCACTATTTTACAGCTAAAAGAAAAAGAAAAGAAAGAGGATGTTGTTCAGTTTCCTACTACCCCTGAGAAGACTGAATAGAAAGACAATGTTCAACCTGATGATGAGGAGAGCTCTTGCAGCTCTGAAAGCTTAGATGAAGAAGCTGAACCTCAACCTCAGCTCTTTAGGAGGTCTACATGAATAAGAAAGTAACCTAAAAGGTTTGGTTATGCATTGCTTGATTCTAGTTGTGCTTTTGCTTTGTTTACTAATAGTGGTGAACCTAGAACTGTATCAGAGACTATGGATATGAAAGATGCAGGTTCTTGGAAGGAGGCCATGGAGAATGAGATGGCTTCTTTGGAAAATAATCAAACTTGGTACTTAGTGTCTTTGTCTCCTGGACAAAAACCTGTTGGATGCAAATGGGTGTTCAAGAAGAAATTTAGTGTAGATGGCAGTGTTGAGAAGTATAAGGGCAGATTGGTTGCGAAGAGGTATTCAAAAGTGGAGGGTATAGATTATGGTGAGATCTTCTCTCCCATTGCAAAGCTGACATCCATTCGATTCCTATTATCTCTTGCAGCAGCTTATGACTTAGAGGTAGAACAGATGGATGTGAAGACAACTTTCCTTCATGGAGATTTGGAGGAAGAAATCTACATGTCACAGCCAAAGCATTACATGGTGAAAGGTAAAGAAAATTTGGTTTGCAAGTTAAAGAAGTCTTTGTATGGTTTGAAGCAGTCTCCTAGGAGGTGGTACTTGAAGTTTTATGCCTTTGTGTTGTCAATTGGATTTGTGAGATTGAAATCAAATCACTGTGTCTATTATAAGTTTGATGGTGATCGTATTCTCATTGTTGCACTTTATGTTGATGATATGTTGCTCATTAGGAAGGGTAAGAATATGATTTCTGATTTTAAATCTTAGTTGTCAGTAAAGTTTGAAATGAAAGATTTAGGGGCAGCCAGGTACATTCTAGGAATGGAAATTAGAAGAGACAGATCTAGCAGAAAACTTTGGTTAAGCCAGAGTAAGTATGTGAAGTCAGCATGGTAGATTGTAGACCATTGTGTGTTCCTATTTCTTTGGGGACAAAGTTGTATGTTAATGATTGTCCAATATCTCTTAGTGACATGGAGGACATGAGCAGAGTACCTTATGCTAGTGTTGTTGGCAGTTTAATGTATGCTATGGTATGCACAAGACTAGATATTGCCCAAGCAATGGGAGTCCTTAGTTGATTTATGGCTAATCTTGGACAGGTACATTGGGATGCAGTTAAGTGAGTGTTCAAATATTTGAGGGGTACTTCTGAGTATTCCATATACTATCATGGTAATGTTATAGGACCTCTGCATTCTATTGATATTCATGGATTTGTGGATTCAGATTGGGCAGGTGACATTGACAGTAGGAGATCCACCAGTGCTTATGTGTTTACACTGTTTGGTGGTGCTATTAGTTGGATGAGTAAGTGACAAACTGTGGTTGCTTTGTCCATGACAGAAGATGAGTATATGGTAGCAACTCATGCTTGTAAGGAATCCATTTGGCTTAAGAGATTGTGCTCAGATATTAGTGTTGATGTAGGTCAGATTAAAATCAGTTGTGACAGTCAGAGTGGGATTTGCCTTGTGAAGAATCTAACTTTCCATGCCAGAACAAAGCATATTGATGTTCAGTTTCACTTCATGCGAGACATAGGAGAGGATGGGAAGGTAAATTTGGAGAAGGTAGATACTTTGAAGAATGTTGCAGATGCATTAACGAAACTAGTTAGCATAGAGAAGTTCAGATGGTGTTCAGAGTCTATGGGCCTCTCAACCTATAGCAATTAAATCATGTTATTCTATTGTCTCTTACAAGGTGTTCGGCAAGTAGGATAATGTTGGGAATTAAGGTGTCTCAACCCTAGTAATTGCTTGCATTCTTTATGAGTGTATTTATTTATTCATTGCCTATGATGTAAATTAATTGTAAATTCTATATTATCATTTTGTGGGATGTGGCACAGTGATGTGTCATCCTACATGGAAGATGACAACTTGTAACTTTGTCCTCACATGAGGAGATAGGTGTCCCGCATTGTGGTAGGAGCATTTTGCCATGGGTCAGCATCTTAGATGTTGTGTAAGGGAATGTTGACCGAAACAGTTATGATGGATTCCAATGACGAAGTTATGACATGTAAGAGTTGGAAATAGAAGCTTGTAAGATAGGTGAAGACATGTGTCGAAGACATCTTTGAAAAAGGCATCTTTGGGGGGCCCAAGGTGGACTATGACATGTTGTAAGAGAATATGCTATTTATAGCATGTGTATGATAGATTCTCTTACAGTTGTAAGTTGTAACTGCTACGACAGATTCTATGACAGTCATAAGAGTCGTAAGAGAATCTGTCATAGCCCATTTTGGAAATAGGTGACCTCTTTGGGATGGGAGTTGTGGACAAGTGTCAGATACATCTTACAATGTTGACCAAGTGTCCATAGGCATGGGTTTTGGGCCATGAGGCCAAGTTGGATGCCCATTCCAAGATAGAGCCAATTTTGCCTTGTATATTATATATAAATAGGTGCTTGAAGGAAGAGATGTAGTATGTGATTGATAGGTACTATTATGTTGCCAGATTGACTACAGACATGAGTTTTGAAGACTGTTGAATCTTGCATTGCAAGTGTATTATAAACCATATTCAATTTTGATAATACATTGTGCAGGTTTCTAAGTGTGGGGTTTTTCACCCGATAAGGGTTTTCCCCACGATATATCTTGTCTCTCTTCTTCTATCTTCTTTCTGGTTCTATGTGTATTGTTGTAATATCTCTGTTACATGTTTCATGTTTCTATAATTATAAAGATTAAATTGAATTTGTATAGCTCTCCTCTCATTAGATTAGTGTAGGAAGCGATTTCCACACACCTAGCTTCCTTTCAATTCCTCCTCTAAGATAAGAAAACCTATGGAGAAACATGAAACTGCTTTTGAAGACATAAGCAACAAGACAAGAAGAAACTGACAAGCAAAAGAAAGGAGGAAGAGAAGACAAGCTTTTGCCCAATGAAATGGATAGGTCAACAAGAAAACATTCCACCTAACATTGAATAAAACAATGAAAATTTTAAAGAGAAAGAGATTAAGAATAATGACAAATGTTGGGCTTTTGTACCTTATGTACCTCTTTCATCTCATAATTGAGATTGGGAAGATGATGATTTGTTTGTTGACAACCACTAGTTTGGTTGTGCAACAGGTAGGTATTTCTAACCTTAGTGGTCACCTATGTCGTAGCATTATTTTCTCATTTATGTGACCTCCCCTCTTGTGTTGTATTCCCTCCGTGATGTGTTATGTGATGTTTAGGCCTCCTTGGATGACCCTTGATACTCTTGTGAGGTTAAGGATACTGGCAGACCACCTCTGTTGCGAACATTCTTCTATTTGTATCATCATTCTTCTATCTTGCTTCTCCTCCATTTTCATGGTTGTGTGTTGTTTCTTAGGGGCATAGCGTTGTGGTTAATGACTTGGGGGCATCTTCCTACATGATTGTTCCTAAGCCACTTGTTCTCCTCTCTTATTTTATTGTTTACCTTCTTCTAGTGATTCTACCTAGTTAGTGGATGACGGAAAAAAAACAACTAATTGATATGTACTGTGTGTCCCATTAGTAAGCAAAGAAAAAATGGACCTACTCCATATATGAAGATGGGGTTGATTTATATACCCGATGCTTGGATAGTAGAATCACTCCATGTGATATGTGATGTTGTCTTTGTTGGCCCATGATTGTCGTTAAACCAAAAGGTCGAACCTGTCAATTTTTGATACAAACGCTAGAGTTAATGAATCCACAAGAGGCAGTTAGTCCATGTCACGAATCCCACATGGAGCACTGACCATCTGCCAACAAACTCCCCCCAGCATTACTTGGGGGGATTCAAACCTGTGACCTTTCACTCTGATACCAATTGTTGGGCCACAATTGTCGCTAAACCAAAAGGTCGACCCTGTCAATTTCTGATACAAGTGCCAGAGTTAATGAATCCATGGGAGGTGGTTAGTCCATGTCACAAACCCAATAGGGAGTGCTAACCATCTGCCAATAATCTTATCATTCTAACAAATCATAACAATATATCTGTGTTGGAATGCACCGGACAACTGAGAGGGGGGTGAATCAGTTGTCCCAAAAACTCAACCAGTTCTACACTTAAACATTAATCACTTGTCCACAGTTATTATGATTAAACAATGAATGCATGAAATCAGAAACTTAAACACAGATGCAACATTAAACACAAGAGACACCATATTTTTACATGGAAAACCCTAAGGTGGGGAAAAACCATGGAGAGGATTAGCTCTCAAAATATATTGCAATCTTTGAAAAATGATGTTCAGGCTGTTGGCAAGAGACACTATATGTATTCATGGTTGTTGTCATTGATGGCAACAAAGGTCATCCCACATATCCGCAAGTCATGGTGTGTCTCTACCGGAAGTCAGAATGAAGATTGTT